>JAQSUU010000056.1:7500000-8125000 GCA_038087645.1 Saccharum hybrid cultivar R570 | reverse complement strand
GACTAGCGGTGACTTTGTGTGGAATCAGGAGCGTTAGAAATCCATGACAGAACAATCTATAGGTTTTTGTTGTGTGATGCTTTGCACGAAATTTATGAAGTGGAAATCCTCTGCCAAAATAAAGTCTGTTTTTTCTTTTTTGAATTGATGAGCACAACTTAGACATATTTGATCAAAATATTCTTTGAGAGGATATATGCTGTTTGGTGAGAAAAAAACATCTTTGATCAAATTGAAGATATTATTGCAACCAAAACATGTTGGTCCTTTTTTGTATGATTTTCTAAAGTATGCATCCAATGCTTATTGCTGGACGAACATTTATGCTCAGTGGTCTACTCCCTCCGTCAAAAAAAGAGTCATTCTCGCTTCCAAAAAGTCAACAACTTTTAATTTTGACCAAATATATTTAATAAAATAGTAACATTTATGATATATAATTAGTACCATTAGGTAGATCATTTTTTCTCGAACGTGCATTGTGCACGGTTTTCATTAAGCAGAAGCAGAAAGTTCAACGAAATTACAAACAAGCGGCCCCCAACATGTGCGGCAGCGTGTGCGGCTTCTTCAGCTCTCTCCGAGGACCCCGATGTGTTACGTTGGAGGCTCACGCTGGATGGAACCTACTCGTCCGCCTCCGCTTATGAAGCCATGTTCTTTGGGGGCGTCCAGACCCCTTTGGTGCAAAAGAGATTTGGAAGACTTCGGCGTCGCCAAGGGTCCGATTCTTTTTCTGGTTGGTGTTGCACAGGAGGTGCTGGACCGCGGAACGGCAATTTCATCATGGGCTGCAAGACTCCAGCAACTGCGTTATCTGTGACCAGCTGCCGGAAACCATGGATCATATCATCTTGGGTTGTGTTTTCAGCATAGAAGTCTGGGCCATTCTGCTGGCCAAGCTCCACCTCCACGATGTCGTGCTCGTCCGGGAGGAGGATGTCATGGATTGGTGGCTGCGCAACACGAAGATCGTCGCCAAGCATGTGAGAAGGGGTTTTGATTCGCTTTTCTTCCTGGTTGGCTGGCGGCTGTGGAATGAAAGAAACCCTCGCATTTCTCGCACTTTTCTTCGACCGGCCACTGACACGACGACGCTTGCTGTTTCGATCATGGCCGAGGCTGAGGAGTGGTGTGTTGCAGGGTACAAGCAGCTATTGTCTTTGCTGGCTTTGTTGTAGTCGCCGCTGCTCCCTTTTGTCACTTCAATTAGTTCTATGTAATCACATTCGCGTGCTGCCGTGGGGCTGCGGTGCTTTGGTAATCAGAGGATTACCATTAGATAGATTATTGAATATATTTTTATAATATACTTTTTTAGAGATATAAATGTTGCACGTATTTTTTATAAATCTAATTAAAGTTGAGAAAGTTTGACCATGACTAGCACGACTCCCATTGTGACTCTTTTTTTTTTTGGGGGGGGGGGGGGGACGGAGTAGTAGATAGGAATGTGGTCAATGCACAATCACAAATTCACGACTAATGCATTTGCTGAGAAACAATCTTGGTGATATCCAGGCTGTAGGTTGTACTGGAAAAAGGGTAACATAGATAGTGGAAAGGTAAAAAGACGGAAATCCATCAGCTGTAGACTTTGTCAAAGCCTATCGTCACTTATAGGATAGGTCATCTACAAATTGAAATGTATTTGCAATTTGCAATGAAGTCAAAACAACATACAACTTCATGGCATAATATGTACCTTTTTTGTGTGGATAGAATCACCACATATACACACATTTATATCTGAGCAGTGACTCCTCACATTGTTCGCTTGCTCCAGTAGATTATATTTATTTGATAAACAATTCATATAAAGGGCATTCATAAACGTGCTGTCTGTACTATGTATGGCCAAGTAGAATAATCTTGGGTAGAATCGACTGGTGCAAAAAATCAAGTGACACATTCAGATAAATAATCATTTTCAGTTTTCATAACTGAATTAAATGGTCAAAGCAAGATTTTGTAGTTAGGTAATCTGAAAATTTAAGTGCTGACAGTTGATAGAAACCATGATGTTGAAACTTGATAGAACTGACTGATGCCAAAAGCAAGTTGCACTCAGATAAGTAGTCATTTTTGGTTAAACAAAATCGATGGTACTCACGGATTTTAATTAGGAAGATACATTTCCTAGCTTCAGAACCAACACCAAGGTAGACTTTCAGATTCCTGTAAGCCTGTAAACAGGCATTCAACAAGGGTAAACAGCTACTATGGATCTCCTGCTGCTGCTCCTCGTCTTCCCTCCTTTCCTCTCCTCTGGGCAACAGCAGATCCATCAACCTCGGTTGTAGTCACCTTCATCGCCTGTATTATTCTAGCACCTATGTTCTCACTATCTGTTGTTAAATTCTGAAATTTCTCACAAACCCGATTTGATCCACCGGCTTCACACTTGTAGTCCAGGCGGCCAGGCCTGTTGGTGCATCCCCAGGCGAGGCGATGTGGCTAACGAGCGGCACGTTGCTGCGCCCCGGCAAGACGTACGACAATGGTGGAGAGTGATGTATTTCAATGTTCGATGGTTCATCAGATCGGGTAGATTCACAGTGAATAACGAAATATTGATGTACAGTAACGTCGCGACTCCTAGTAACACTTCTACTGGAGAGAGGGAAAAGTAAACGGTAGTAATTGCAAACCATCCATGGAGGTAGTAGTCGTAGTTGATGCAGTGGCCGCTGTCTCGTTTGCCGGAGGAGCCATTGACGCGACGAAGAGGATGGACGGTGGAGACGGTGGCGGCTTCCCGTCGCTGGCAGCGCCCCTTCTCTGATCGGGATTAGGGTTAGGAATGTCGGTGGGGAACTGGCTGCAGGACGACCTCGTGCCTTGAGCCCCGGCCCCCACCTCCTATATATAGCGCTGTGCGACGGGGGCCCACCAACCATATTGGGTTGGGCGCCCCCGATCAGGGCGCGAGAACAAGGCCTATTAGGCCGTTGGGCCTAATGACAGGGAGATCATAACCTAACATTCTCCCCCTTGATCTCTCATCATCTTCTTCGTTCTTTAATTTCATACTCAAACTTTCGATTCATATTTTTCTTGTTTCTATCCTATTCCATTGCAGATTAGTGTATTGAACTGTTTCATCGTCACAGCAATTAGTGCCGTTAGACTAACAGCT
Source organism: Saccharum hybrid cultivar R570 (assembly GCA_038087645.1). NCBI lineage: Eukaryota > Viridiplantae > Streptophyta > Magnoliopsida > Poales > Poaceae > Saccharum > Saccharum hybrid cultivar. The sequence continues at coordinate 8,121,861 of JAQSUU010000056.1, read as the reverse complement.
ACAACACATTTCTCTGTTTTGGAATGAAGTTTCTTCTGGGCCCTTCGTATGTTCGGGAATCATAGGCTTTCCCTTAAACCCATGCCGGCTACGTGTTCTCTGAACACGTTGGGTGGTAAGCCCTTAGTGAGCAGATCCGCGAGCATTTTCTCTGTACTTATATGCTCAAGATTTATAATATGATCCCGAACTTTATCTTTTACAACATAGTACTTTATGTCAATGTGTTTGGCAGCACCACTTGACCTATTGTTGTAAGCATATTGTACCGCTGGGTTGTTATCACAATACAACCTCATCGGTTCATTTATTTCATCAATCACTTTCAATCCGGGTATAAATTTCTTTAGCCAATTCACCTGCCCCGTTGCCTCATAGCATGCTACAAACTCGGCATACATCGTCGAGGATGTAGTTACGGTTTGTTTGGAGCTTTTCCACGATATAGCCCCTCCTGCGAGAGTAAATATATATCCTGACGTGGATTTTCTTTCTTCTCCCGCATAATTGGAATCTGAATACCCCTCTATCTGCAGGGAATCAGATCTTCTATACGTTAGCATGAGGCCTTTCGTACCCTGCAAATAACGCAGGACTTTCTTCACCAATTTCCAATGTTCTATTCCTGGATTCTTTTGATATCTGTCAAATAACCCGGTGACAAAAGCCAAGTCAGGGCGTGTACACACTTGAGCATATTGTAAACTTCCAACTGCTGAAGCATACGGTACCGCTTTCATTCGGTTAATCTCATATTCATTCTTGGGACATTGATGTTCCCCATATCTATCGCCCTTGACAATAGGAGCAGGTGAAGAACTGCACGCATGCATACTAAATTTCTTCAAAACCTTTTCTATGTATGCCTTTTGCGACAGTCCCAGTACCCCCTTTCTTCTATCTCGGTGAATCTCTATTCCCAAAACAAACGAGGCCTCACCGAGATCTTTCATATCGAAGTTTGAGGACAAGAATTTCTTCGTTTCCATTAGTAGACTGACATCACTGCTAGCAAGCAGGATATCATCCACATACAGGATTAGGAATATATACTTCCCATTCTTGAATTTTGCGTAAACGCAATTGTCCTCAACATTCTCCTTAAACCCAAAACCTTTTATCGTTCTATCAAATTTTAAATACCACTGTCTTGAGGCTTGTTTCAATCCGTAGATGATTTCTTTAGGCGGCATCCCATATTTTCTTTTCCTTTTACAACAAAACCTTTCGGTTGTGCCATATAAACATTTTCTTCCAAATCCCCGTTAAGGAACGCCGTTCTTACATCCATTTGATGTAACTCCAAATCATAGTGGGCCACAAGTGCCATTATAATTCTGAAGGAATCTTTACATGAGACTGGAGAAAACGTCTCATTGTAATCAATCCCTTCTCTTTGCGTAAAGCCTTTTGCCACAAGTCGCGCTTTAAATCTTTCTATATTCCCTTGGGAGTCATATTTTGTTTTGTAGATCCATTTACAACCTACTGTTTTGGCTCCCTTAGGAATAATTTCCAAGTCCCAAACTTTGTTGGTACTCATTGATTTCATTTCATCTTCCATGGCCTTAAGCCACTTCGATGAGTGGTCGCTTCTCATGGCATCTTCAAATGAGGTGGGATCATCCCCCATCTGAAATTCTTCTGTTTCATAAACTTCATAGTCATTAGAAATCGCTGATCTTCTTGTTCTTTGAGACCTTCTAGGGGCCTCTGGCACTTGTTCCATAATGGGCTGTTGTTGTTCTTCCTCATGTGCGACGTTTGGTTCTATGGGGTCCTTAAGGATAGTCTCCTCAAGGACAGGTTCCTCATGTTCATTTATTGTCGCCACGGGAGAACTTGCAACAGGTGTTGGCTCTGCAGTGTCCTGCACTGTCGGCTCAACAGCAACAGGTAGCGTAAAGAATGGTTCTTCAACCATCGGAGTGGGTACATGTACCCGTTTCTCCTGTAGGCTTATTTCTCGTGCTACCATGCTCCCCCTGATCATGTTATCCTCCAAGAACACAGCGTGTCTTGTTTCTACAAACTTCGTATGTCTGTCAGGACAATAAAATCGATATCCTTTCGATCTTTCTGGATAGCCAATGAAATAGCAGCTGACTGTTTTGGAGTCTAACTTTCCTATGTTTGGGTTAAACACTTTTGCCTCAGCTGGACAGCCCCACACACGCAAATGGTTAAGTGAGGGTTCCCTTCCTGTCCATAATTCATACGGTGTTTTAGGCACCGATTTGCTTGGTACTCGATTAAGTATGTGAATGACGGTTTTCAGTGCCTCCATCCATAAACTAATCGGTAAAGTGGAGTAACTTATCATGCTTCTTACCATATCCATTAAGGTACGGTTTCGTCTTTCAGCCACTCCATTCTGCTGAGGCTCCCCCGGTGTGGAGTACTGTGCGACTATGCCATTTTCCTGTAGAAACTTTGCAAACGGTCCAGAAATTTGGCCATATGGGGTATGTCGCCCATAGTACTCTCCACCTCGATCTGATCGTACTATCTTTATTTTCTTATCATGCTAATTTTCAACCTCAGCTTTAAATATTTTGAATTTATCCAATGCTTCCGATCTTTCTTTAATTGGATAAATATAGCCATAACGAGAGTAGTCGTCTGTGAATGTTATAAACGAATCATAACCATCCACGCTTTTCACAGGAAATAGACCACATATATCAGTGTGGATGATTTCTAAAGTTCCTGTGCTTCGTTTGGCATTTTTCTTAATTTTCTTGACATACTTTCCTTTGATGCAATCAACGCATTGTTCTAAATCTGAAAATTCTAAGTGCGCAAGAATTGATTCTTTAATTAGCCGTTCCATTCTCCCCCTCGAAATATGGCCCAAGCGACAGTGCCATAATTTTGAAGAGGCATCATCAATTCGCTTCCGCTTCTTAATTACATTCGCAGATGGGGAATCATTCATATTCTCATCGCATACATTGTTCGCATTTTCATCAAGAGATAATAAATAAAGTTTGTCTTGTCGGAAGGCAAGACCAACACATTCATTATTAACAAGTATCTTACATTTGCCATCACCAAAATGGCAATCAATTCCATCATCATCGAGTTTCGAAACACTCATTAAATTTCTACGCAAAGAGGGAACGAAAAGTACTTCTTTAAGTCTAAGTACAAAGCCGTTGTTCAATTCTAAAGATAAATCTCCAATCGCTTCAACATCGGCTTGTACTCCATTCGCAACTTTAATCGTTCTTTCTCCTCTTTGCAAGGTTCTCGTCCCACTTAATCCCTGTAAAGAATTTGCAACATGAGTAGTTGCTCCCGAATCAACCCACCAAGTGGATTTAGCATAACATAAATACAGGGATTCATCTACAAATGTAATAAATTCATCACCTCTTTTCAGTAGAGATTTCAGAAAGTCTGGACAGTCTCTCTTGTAGTGTCCCTTCTTGAAGCAGTGCTTGCATTGGTCCTTTTCTGCTCCACTATAGGAGTTGCTCTGCTGATTCTCAGGTTCCTGGGGTTTCTTTCCCTGTGAGGAAGAGGCCTTGTCCCACTTGAGTTTCCCCTGTGGTTTAGAATTCTTGTTATTAAAGTTCTTTCTTTTATTATCCTTCACAAAATGAGCGGACTCACTCTGTGAGGATTTTATCCTCTCCTCTTCTTGAGCACACATTGAGATAAGTCTCTCTATGCCCCATCTTTCAGGCTGCATATTGTAGTTCACAATGAAAGTATCATATTCTTTTGGCAGGGAAGCAAAAATCAAATGAATTAGGAAATCATCTTCCTTCAAATTCATCTCTTTCAGCTTAGATGCCGTGGTGTTCATCTTCAAGATGTGCTCTCTGATGCTACCGCCAGTATATTTTTCATTCACAAGTTTCTTTATCAGTGAACTTGCAGTGGCCTTGGTAGACCCAGTAAACTGACTCTTGATTTTATCAAGATATTCTGTGGCAGTAGCACATTCAGGGATTGAGCCCCTTATCTGTTCTTCTATGGTGGCCTTAGCCACCAATAAGCACTTGCGATTAGAGAGGGTCCATTGCCTGTGTTCAAGATCATATTTCATTCTTATCTCAGCATGATCACGCTTTCGAACAGTGAAATCAGCGTCAGATTCATTGTCTTCTCTCACCGGATCCACAGGTTCAGTGGGACACGGTGAGATGATGGCATAATCGACCTCTCCCAATGCAAGTTCAAGTTCATATTTCTCCCGCCACACACGGTAATTTGTTCCGTTGAGTGTCGGGATGTTCGAGATGTTCACAATGCATTTGCCTCCTGAAACCACATCAGAGTAAGTGAGAAATATTTATACATGAAATCATATGCTTTAACTCAACGTTGGTCAAATTGAAACATATAATTCATTTATGCAATAATTTTACATCACCGTTGGGCAGAAATAAAATTAATGCACAATTTTCATGAATCAAAATCATAATATTGTTATTAACGACGTTGGTCAGAAAATAACAATACTATAATTCATCTTCAATTATTACTCATTTTTCAAAACCAAATTCTCCCGTTGGTTCGAATTTGATAATGAAAATAATTATATCAAGTACGCAGCGGAAACAATAATAAAATTCTCATAATATTATTTTCCAGAAGCACTAAAAAAAATTTCATTATTTCTGAGCAAAAACGTCGTTGGACAAATTTGCACGAAAATTCTTATCAAAATTTCATTCAAATTCATTCAAATATTCATCAAATTCATGTAAATATTGCTTCTGAAAAAAAATAAAACGAAATTTCGGTTTTTCTTCATCAATTTGGCCCGAAGGCCCATGTCACAGGCGCGCGGCCCAGCCAGCGCAGCCGGCCGCGCGGCCCGCCAGCGCAGGCGGCCCACGCGCGGACCGAGCTCAGCCAGAGAAAAAAAAAGGAAACGGGCCTTTCTATCTCGGCGGCCCAGCTCGGCCAGGCCTCGCCCGCCCCCCCGCGCCCAGGCCGCAACCTGGGCCTGGGCCGGGATTTCGGCCCGAAGCAGGCGCCCTCCTGGACCGTTTCTCAGCCCACAGCGCTGCCAGCCAATCTGAGCCATCCATTTGCATCCGACGGTCACGAGTGAAGATCGCGAGATCAAAACCAGATGAAGCCGTCGGTAGCCCTAACCCTAGCCTTTTCTTTCTTTCCTCATTCTTTCTTCTCAGAAGACGGCAGCCGCTCGGCGGGTGGAGGCCGCCGGCCGGTCTCGCCGGAGGTGTTCATCCCTTCTTCTTCCTCCATGGCCATCGGCCTTTCTTTCTACTATTCCCATTCTTCCCCATTCTCTCGTTCTCCATTCTTAGCCGCAGCATCAAGGGCAGCCGCCACGGATCAGCCGCGACGAGGAAAGGAGAGAGAGAGTGGTCCTTTGCGCCGTCGCCGGCCCCCTCGGCGGCGCGCGTGCTCCCCAACGGGTGAGCACGCCACCGTCGAGCGGCCTGGCCGCGGCGCTACCATGGCCAGCCCGGCGAGTCCGGCTAGGGTTCTTGCCGGTTCATTCTCCACCGAGCGCGGGCCACAAAATTTCATCCTCCACCGCGCGGGCCCTCAAGGATTCGATCTGTGATTGGTTCTCCATTTCCCGGTTAGGGTTAGGGTTCGGTTGAACCTTTCTTGCCCGATTTAGAATCGGTGTTCATGTTATTTTGCTTTTCTTTACCCGATCTAGGGTTCGTAGTTCATGAACATGGCTCCGGTACCAATGATGTATTTCAATGTTCGATGGTTCATCAGATCGGGTAGATTCACAGTGAATAACGAAATATTGATGTACAGTAACGTCGCGACTCCTAGTAACACTTCTACTGGAGAGAGGGAAAAGTAAACGGTAGTAATTGCAAACCATCCATGGAGGCAGTAGTCGTAGTTGATGCAGTGGCCGCTGTCTCGTTTGCCGGAGGAGCCATTGACGCGACGAAGAGGATGGACGGTGGAGACGGTGGCGGCTTCCCGTCGCTGGCAGCGCCCCTTCTCTGATCGGGATTAGGGTTAGGAATGTCGGTGGGGAACTGGCTGCAGGACGACCTCGTGCCTTGAGCCCCGGCCCCCACCTCCTATATATAGCGCTGTGCGACGGGGGCCCACCAACCATATTGGGTTGGGCGCCCCCGATCAGGGCGCGAGAACAAGGCCCATTAGGCCGTTGGGCCTAATGACAGGGAGATCATAACCTAACAGAGAGGGGAGGACAGTGTGGCTCCTCCATGGGTGCGGCGTCCATCCGGTCCCGCGGCGCACAACACGCAAGGCATTGTTCAGCTCGCACGAGTGGCCTTTCTACCACTGGCTTTGGCCGATGGCTCCCGCGTGCTCGGGCCCTGCTAGTGCTAGCAACGCCAGTCCGGTCACCAACGAGCCACTGTGCTCAGATCTGCGTGGTCTCCATGGGCAGCAGCGGGAAATAGGCCATGAGCGATGGGGAGACTGAGCGTCTGAGCCCTCAACCATCGGAGCTCGAGCTTGTGTGAAATCGAGGAAGGGGCTGAGCCGGGAAGGGGGAGGGGCGGCCTGTGGCGGAGAGGATCACCGGCAGCGGAAACCAGCGGAACAGGTAGAGGGAGGGCTGCAGTGGGCAATGGCACAGCAGGAGAAACGTCCCTTGCTGCTTCTGCAGCTTGGCGTCCGGTCCGGGGGAAGTATCTTGTGTTGTGACGATACGACGGCCCTTTGTTAACCTCCACCGACTCCATAGTGTGTTCGCGGACGGCACGACTCGGTTTGCATGATGTTTTACTCTACCTGTGTGTGTGGTTGTGAAAGTGATTTCTGGTTTGCCTTGCCAATTCCTTCCGGACAAAATTTTATTAGCTCCAGTTGCACCAACGACTTCAAGTGTACTCCCTCCCTCCACGAAATAACACAATTATAAGATCCGTGTCAGCCAAAGTAACACAAGTTTAACCGAGTTTATAATAAATAATATTTAGCATTTATGTCTCCAAACAAAATTTATTATGAAAATATATTCTATAACTAATCTAATGGTAATTATTTTATATCATGAATGATAACAATTTTTTATATAAATTTAGTCAAGTTTAAGCTGCTTGACTCCTTGAAAAACGAGAATTGTATTCTTTCTTGGACGAAGAGAGTACTATACAACAGGAAACTTTTGTGGACGTGACAAATCATACGAGCTAGCTTATGTGCACTCCTACGCGGCAAGGTTTTGCTCCTCTGGCTTTTCTCGGCTTCTTGGTGATGGTGATCTTGTCATTTTGTTTCAAAATATGGGGTGGACTCGCATCAGATTGTGCCCCCAATTGCAGTTCGCTTAATACTATGCTATACTATTGCATAAGATGATGTGGTAATACAATAAAAGTATTCTACGATAATAACTAAAATAAACGATATTGTAGTTATATTTTTCATAATACATAATAGCAAGGAGATATTATTATTGTTTTTTTAAATACTCGGATTGGAAATGGGCCGGCCTGGACCTGGCCTTGGACCTGGCCCCGTGGCCCCAAGGCCAATTCGCAGGGCCATGGGCCGACCCAAAACTCCTAAAGCCTATGGCCTCGCTGACCCAATGGGTACCCTGGGGCCAACCCAAAATATTATCAATATGTTTGGAATCATGCATTTAAACCGGTAATTGGACATACTTAATGTAGCAAATATGAAATCCGTGAGCTTATAGCTTTAAAAAAACAGCCAATAAGTACACAGGCAACATCATTGTCATGGTCTTGGCTCCAACACACTAGAATCTAATGACTACAATAGCTAAATGAAAATAAAGGAATACAGACACCAAAAATGTCCTAAGTCTTCGCCAAGAGTCCCTTCAGTGAGATTATGAGCCATCATCTGCATGATAAAAGAAAAAAAAAGCATGTTTAGTATTTTCAACTCGTCACTAGCATTTTTAGACAAGAGACGATCAATATGCTTTCTCCATGGTCGCTACTACTACTGCAAGTTGTTACTACTATATATTGTATCAAAGGACCAAGTGAGTCAGGGAGTACAATATAGAACTGACAATCAAGCTTGGCAATCTAGGTAGAGACACTATATATACTACACATATTCAGAATCCAATCCATGAAAGAAAAGAAGGCGGATATGCTCAGTACTACACTCAGCTCCATCTAATAAATTCCAGAATGAAGCTATGATTTTTGGAACAAAAAACATATTAATGAGACAAGTAATATACCACAAGAGGAAATGAGACAAAGGAGGCCTAGCTGCTGGCTACAGGATACATATTAACAAAAAAACATGTTTAGTCCTCATGTGTGCGGTGTGCCATATCAGATTACCTGTCATTTAGTCTTCATCTTCATGGTCTCCCATCAATTAGATTCCAAATCTACATCTGCACAAATCAGCAGATATTTTTCAGTAGAAGACAACAACATTAATAAACTGAACCCTATACTGTAACAATGTATTTGAGCTCACGTGCATAAATACAGGAAAAGTCCATACAGGTATCTATGGATGTGTCCAGCTGAACATTCCTAGTAAACAGACCAAGCTCTACATTCTCATTTCCTCTAGATGTGTCAATAGTTAGCTAAAATATCAAAGAGGAGGAGGCTAGCTACATTTCTCTAAAAATCATTGGGCATATACTTTGTACAAAATGGTCACTGGGCATATACTTTGTCCAGGAGCAAACTATCAAAAGATAATTGATGATAAGAGCATCTACTTGTACAGGAGCATAATTGATGATAAGAGCATCTTTTTGAGAGAGATCAAAAGATAATTGATGATAAGAGCATCTACTCGTACAAGATGATAAGAGCATATACTTGACATACCTTCCAATGACAAGATGATGTCATGAACTGATTCCATGTTGCGCTCAGTAACAGCTGCATAAAACAAGGTGCTGCTTTTAATTAATTTCATCATTTTGTATATTTGAACCATTAGTGAGGAATTTAGTCATTCAGAGAACATGTCTACTATCTGTTTACATGTGGCCCTGATCCAGTCTTGTAAGCACACTAAGGCTTCAACAGTAGCTGGAGTCAATCGACTTCGAAAGTCTGATATTGTTCTTGACCCGGTGCTGAAAGCGGACTCAGATGCTATTGTAGATGCAGGAACAGCTAATATGTCCCTTGCCATGCGACTCAGAGTTGGATACTCAGTTGAGTTCATCTGCCACCATGCAAGGATGTTGAATTTGTCACTTCGACGAATTGGCACCTTTTTCAAATATGTCTCAAGTTCTAAAGAAGCCTCATTATTAGATTGGGCACTGCGAGTAACATGCTGGTCCCAACTTGCCAAAGGATCATTGTCAATTTCACTAATTTCAACATCACCTTGTGACATAGGATCTGCAACGTTGTCATTTGATTTGAGGTATTCTTTGAACAAACCTTGAAACACATTTTGTACTTTGTTGACCATCCATCTAGCATCATTTTCAAATACTTTGGTAAATCGAAACTCAATGTATTTCAACTTGAACTGGGGGTCTAAGATCACAGGAATACAGATATCCAACCATGATAACTTCCAGTACTTCTCAAACTTTTTCTTCATGTATTTCAGCACAGGGTACATCTCAGATCCCTCTTCGAAAGGCTGTTGGTCCAAGGTCAACTTCACTTTCAACAATTCATGAAGATACAAGTTTGAAGTAGGGTATTTTGTGCCTGATATCACATTAGTGGCTTCATAGAAAACTTTCAGTAATGTGCAAACAGAATCAGCCTTTTCCCATTCCTCAAATGATGGTCTGAAGGTGTAGTTTATGTCTTGAATGTGCAATGAGTCAAAAACAGTGCGAAACTCTCTTGCAGTGCTAAGCATCAAATAAGTAGAGTTCCAACGTGTGCAAACGTCAAGACAAGGCCTCTTCTCACATGTTATGCCCAATTGTGCAACAATCTCTTCAAACTTTTCTTTTCTGGATGTCGAGCTTCGGATGTACTTCACACTGTCACGTATCTTCTCAATCATCGGGCTAAGGAATTCCAGTCCTGCTTGACATATCAAGTTTATAACATGTGCAGCACAACGCTGGTGGAACAACCTACCACTAGAAAGTAGCATCTTCTTCTTCAACAAATGGTTCTTCAATAACTTCATCATGGCACCGTTATTGTTTGCATTGTCTAAAGTCACTGCAAATAGCTTGTCTTCAATCCCCCATTCTCTTATGAACTTTGTCATGATGTTAAACATTGCAATGCCACTGTGGGGTGTCTCCATAGGTGTGAACTTTACAATTCTCTTTCGTTGCTGCCATTTCTCATCAATAAAGTGAGCTGTAATGACAATGTACCCCACCATTCTATTTGATGTCCACATATCACTAGTCAAAGAAACCTTGGAGCTAGTGCTTCTGAACAGACCTTGTAAGTATCTCTTCTCTTCTGCAAATTCTTTTAGGCAATCATTACGCACTGTATTCCTGCAGACCATCTTAAAACTTGGGTTCAGACTAGAGACAAACCTCCTGAAGCCCTCATATTCCACGAGTGAGAAGGGCAGCTCATGCAATACTATCATTCTCATGAGCTCTTTACGTGATACAGCCTGACTAAAGGTCCAATGCCCCAATGCAACTCCATCTGGAGACATGATAGAAGCATTTAACTGGCCAGCAACTCTAATAGCCTTCCTCCTTTCCTTACATCTCTTCAAGTGTTTCCGCAATGAACTTGTTCCATGCTTACGTTCAGCACAAATATTCCTTGCACAATGTTTGCACTCAGCTGCTATGACAACTCCATCAACCCTGATAGGCTCGTATTCTTTCCATACCTTCGACAGAAACTTTCTCCCTGGTTCAGAAAATGATCCCATGTCAACTGACTCAGCGCCTTGATCTTCTCCATCAACATAATCCTCTTCTTCTTCTTCATCGTCTTCTTCATCCTCATCATCTTCTTCCTCTTCTTCCTCTTCTTCATAATCAGCATCTTCTTCTTCTTCACCTAGCATTTCTGTATCATGTGAAGTTACTGTAGACAAAGGACATAATGAGTGAACATTCAATCATGAATTAACTTAGCAACTCTAACGCAGCATTCATATATAAAATAAAGACTAATATGCTCACCACTAGGAGCTTTGAAAAGCCTTGCTAGCCTAGGAGGATAATTTGGTGGATAATTTGGTGGTGGTACAAATTCTGTCCCTCTTGCAATAGGTGTCGAGAAAGAGGCACCGCCTTGGTACAGCTGCTGATTCCATTCTTCGTCATCCATGTTTGTGATCTAAAAGATGCAATAAAATTATATTAGAGCAAGCCATGACAAGCAGTAATGTTAGTGGTCTGAGCTAATAAATAAAGTGATAAACAAGCAGTAAATAACTAAATATATTTCCCAAGAATGTTCCGCTCAAGCAAATAGCCAAAAAGAAATGTAGCTCAAGCAATAAAATAAGTATGCATATCTGGTCATCTAGGCACTAGGTAGGGGATATCATAATGGTAGATATATAAGCAGCGCACTCTACATGGCCAGAGAATCACAGGTAAATTAGAATCACACAAGTCTAACTATATATTAAACTTCCATTGGAGAGCATGAAGTCCAGATGATTTTATGTACAAAGCAGAAGATATCAGAAAATTGTAAACAACTACAACATTTGTACATGAACAACAGTCATTTCTTTGAATTAGAAGTCATATACTCTGTTCGCTGTTAAATCTATAAGTACACAAGGGCATTTCAAACTATTCTCGGTGTTCAATCTATATAAATACAAGTGGAGCTGCCTAGACGCAGTCACGCAGAATTAGAGAAGAGGTTGCATTTTCTGGGTGCATTTCACTGAACCTCGCCACTGGACTAGTGTCAGTAGATGAGCAGTCATTGTGAATCAAGACATATGATCCGGCTCTGTTGTTAGATAGGGCTAAAAAAATCCTGACAGATACAGCACGACAGTTATACTATACTTAATATATTTCCCAAGCAGTAAATAAATAACTAAATATATTTCCCAAGAATGTTCCGCTCAAGCAAATAGCCAAAAAGAAATGTAGCAATCTATCAGATACAGGTTTTGTCCATGGACAAGAAAACTCGATTTCCAACGGTACCCCATACGAACACTCAAAATCACTCACACTAGGACTCATCTAGTCATCTTTCCATATGGCCACTACAAGCCCAATTGGAGATTTGGTGAGCAAAATCGAGTGTGCGTGCCCTCATCTCATGGGTGTGCCTTTGACCGTCCCAAGCTACCTTTGGGTGTCTGTAGCCTAGGGTTGGCTGTGACTGGTTGTGTCCTATAGCCACAACAACCATGTTGGGCAACGACGGCCCAAGATCGGTTAAAAAGCTAGGCCCAAGGGAACACCAGGATGATGTTGAATGGTTCAAATGCTTTTGGGAACAAAAAAAAATAGGTCCACTCTTGATTCTTGAGGAAGGGGTTCTTTTTACACACAAGATTTTGGCAAGGATATAAAACCGGGTTTTGTGGACTCAAAGTTTCTGGGCATCGTTAGAGATGTTCTACTGCATCGTACTATTAACCAACCTACTTGCATATAAGTCATCCTCATCCGGACACCCTATGGAGCCATTACTTAAAAAATGCACAATGTTTTAATTTCCTCTCAAAAACGAAACCACAATACTTCATCAAACCAGAGGAAAAAAATGTACATATTTTCTTGCTGCTTTCTTTTAACCAGCTATGTTTTTTCCATCTAAAAGTTTAATTTACCAATTGAGCCTCCTAATAACACAAATACACATGCCTGGCCCATGACTATAGAGGACTCGAAATTGCGCCCCATATGACCCAAATCTTGAACTAGAAAAAAAATTTAGTTTTGTTGGATTGTACTCAAACAGTTATACCAACAGCACTTTCCTGTCTTTAGTGCCCAACCTACTTCTTTTAGGAAACAGGAGGGAGTATACATCTGTTATACCTAAAAATACGAAGGACTTTTCATCCAATCGTTCGTGTGCCCAAAAACTCCGATGAGTATGCGCGCCCTGAAACCGAGTTTCATACCCTGTGTTCGATATCAATTGACCTCTAGCAATTGACCTCTAGCAATCGTTCGTGTGCCCAAAGAATGATCCGCCACTGGAATCAATTGACCTCTAGCAAGAAACTCTAGCAATATCAAACAAGGGCGAGGGGAACAGAGGAGAGGCACATCTAGGACTCACGGTGGGGAGCCGCAGCGGCGTCTGCTGGAGAGCGAGGGCGTCGTCGATCGAAGTAGGCATGGCGCCGGCGCCGTCCCCGATCGCCCCAAACCCTAGGGAATCGCCGTCCCCGATCAAAGACGGAGACAGTGGTCTCACTCACGGACAGAAGGAGCCGCGCGGGTCGACCCCAGCCTACCCGATGGGTCAACAGGGACGGGCCCTCTTGGCCCGTTTTTACTTTGAGGCCGGCCTCCATGGCCCAATGGCCTTACTCGCGTGGGTCGGGTCGACGACCCAGTGGGTCGACCCGGCCCGTTGCCATCTTGATTAAATACAATGGACTACATGCTACCATATTTTTTTCTTCACCGGCTCTAGCTCCTCCCCTGCATTTTCTAGTACTATAAGGAGGTAGAGCCAAACAAAGTCGTGCCAACAACCCATAATTTAGGTATGGCAAAGATATTTTTGGAAGCGTGGGACTGCTGATGTCACCTAATTTGTCTTTTAGCTTGGTTCGTTTCTAGTCCGGCAACGGGTACTATGGGCCTCATGATAAATTCGTACAATACTCTTTCCATGGACCGGCCGTCTCGCGACCCCGCGAAATGGACCGACCGTGCCAGCCCATGACATAATCGTACAAGGAAGGAAGGCGGAGCAAGGCCCGCCCGCCTCTCGCGACTCCGCAGGATCGCGGGCCGGCCGCCGCGGCGCGCAAACTGGCTCAAGGCTCGAGACGTGGAGAGAGAATCTGCTGGCGCGCGCGTGGAATGCCTCACGCTGGCGGCCGGCCCGCCGCGCCATCAGGCTTGGCCGGCCGCTACGACTACAGCGACAGCGCGAGCTCCCCGAACAAAATCCGTCCACGACCACCTTGCGGGCCTGCACGATCCTCCGTGCGCCATGCCGCCATGTGGCAAGTGGTGCTATGCTACTCCAACCCTTGGGGGCCTACCCTGGCCACCAGATCTTCTGGAACTGCAGGAGCCATGTCCTCTTCGGTCCAACCTCTCCTCTGAAGCGTGCACCACAATTCACATCTTCGGTACAAGGTGTGTGTATCTGAAATTGGCCAACCAGGCAATAATGCAAGTGAGCGTGACAAGCTGAAGACACAGTCCAAGTTAGCCAACAGGTTGGTGGTAGTGTGGTACTGTTGTGCTCCTGATCGTGGCGCGTATTTGGCTGCGCTTCAACAGCTCAACACAACAGAGCTATAGCCGTAGGCAACCCCACAAGCACTGTTTGGTAGTACTCTGTACTACAAACACCGTACACGGACACTTGATCAACGGTCCAATTCCAATGCAGCTGCCCTCTGATCCTGCACACTGGCCACAGAAGTATCCTTTCCTCTCCCTCACCAAACCACGAGACGACCGGACGAGGTAGGGCCAAAAAGCTTGGGAGTTGGGACAGAAATAGTAACAGCACGTACGATCGGCAGGGCACACTGCCATGATTAAAGGTACCTGCGTGCCTGCCTGATGCATTATTAACCGAATTGCCCGATCTCTAATGCACAATTTGTGTATACTCCTATAGTACGCACAATTTATCCATTTTGACCATACTCGCACCAAATCCAGGTCAAACCCAGGCGATTGGTTTCCAGTCCCATTCAAAGCTCTCCGTCTTCCTCCTTTCTCCTCCCTCCTCCGGGCTGCGACGCTGAGCCGGTCGGCACGAGCGCGCGTCAGTCAGAGGTGTTCGACGAGTCGCTGCGCCCCGACCGGCCACCACGGCGCGTGCCGGGAGCCGCGCCGCGGCGGCGGCGGCGGCGGCGGCCATGGGCGCCACGGCCTTCGACTTCGAGTACAAGAGGTTCGTTAAGTACCACACCGTACTCTTGTGTCTTCTCCAATTGAAATCCATGCAGGAGGCAGGGCAGAAGCGCGCCCGGGCGTGCGCGACATCGTCGTGCCGCGCGCCACGTGCTCCGCGCTCTAGCGTCGACGCAAAATGACTTTTTTTTTTCTTTCTTCTTTCGGTCTCCTCCTCGCCGTCCCCAATCTGCGCTGCCGCTTCTTCTTCTTCTTGTTCTCCAATTCAATTCAATTCCTCTTCGTCGCCTCGCGCCTGGGCGGGCATCCCTCGGGCGCCGCCGCAGCAGCAGGGGGTGCGGTGCGCGTGGCTCCACCCGGTCTTGCCGCGATCCGTTGCAATCCTGATTCCCTTCCTCTCCAGAATTCCTCCTCCCATGTGCGTGGATCTCGGGGCCCGCGCGGGCTAGGGTTTATGGCTTTGGTCAATCCATGGCATGCGGTGCCGAGGTCGCCCTGTCGCTTCTTCTTTAATGCGCGCTGATCCCCATGGACGCCGAGTCCCCACGGTAAATCCCACTAAAAGGCGGGTCTCCTTTGCCCATTTTGCCTGCCTCCTCTTCTCTCCTTATCGTCTCTTGTTCCGCTGCTTGTTTTCGTATTGCCTTGGGGGCTAATGCCGTTGCTGGGGTTCCCTCCGGGAGCTGTGGTTGATGGTCCTGAGGTTTGGCGCAGGGACGCTTATGGATTCGCGGTGCGGCCACAGCATGTGCAGCGTTTCCGCGAGTACGCCAAGATTTACAAGGTAGTAATTTACTTTGCCGTACTGAAAATGTTATGTTCCTTGTCTGTTTATGGGAAAGTTTTGATCTTGATTTTGGGGGATTGTTTGTTAGGAAGAGGAGGAGGAGAGGGCGCACAGATGGAGGGACTTCTTGGACAGGTTGGCTGAGTCAGCAAATGTGCCCGCCACACCCAGCGTTTCACCATATGCAGCCCCCAGGAATGGTGCCGCAGGAGCAGGACAGGTGCAAGAGAATAACAACCTCGGAATACATTGTGACGATGATGAACAAGAGGAGGGAGCTGAGAATGGAGAAGATAACAATAAATTGGAAAACCCGAAGGAAGCTGATACCAGTGGTGAATCACGAGAAGCAAATGGTAAGTCAGAAGATCTGAAAGATGTAACTGACAACTTGGATGAAGTGAAAGAGGAGACTAGTAGTAGCTCTACGGAAGCAATCAAAGCCTTAGAGGGCTTGATGGAAGCAAATGGGGACGTTGAAGAATTAAAAGATTTGAATGGAAGCTCAGAAGAATTGGAAGAAGAGAGTAATGGCAACTTGGACAAGCTGGTAGAGCTCTTCTTGGATAAGGGGTTGTTGGATGAACTGAAGCCCATAAAAGTTGAGTCCCGGCGGCGGGTACGGGCAGCGCTTAGCATCATTGACAAAATGATGAGCTCTCGGGTAGTGAAGGGTGGTGATGGTGCAAATGATACTCATGGAAAGGATGGAGCACAGCTTGCTTCTATTGAAGAGGAAGGAAGGACTGCAGAAGTGAGTCATGACGGAGATCCAGCTGAGGTTGATGAGTCTTGTGTTGCAGAGAAGATTGAACTTGGACAGGAAACACCTGATGATTCTACAGGTACTGCTTTGGAGGGAGGCAATGATGGGTCTTATTTTCCTTGGAGGGAGGAGCTTGAGAGCTTGGTTCGTGGAGGCGTGCCAATGGCTCTTAGAGGAGAGGTGCAACTGCAACCACTTCTGCAAATCGCTGCTGTCTGCTTAGTGTGTGAGATTTGATGCCTTTATGCTCACATATTGTTGACTTCCCTGCAGATATGGCAAGCATTTGTGGGTGTCGGTGCTCGGAGGATTACTGGGTACTACAACAAATTGCTTGATGACAGGACTGCGACATTGGATGAAAAGGACCTCGTGGACCCAGTGATCAACGAACAGAGAAGTGCACCGAGAAAAGTTACACAGCCTGAGAAGTGGAAAGGACAGATAGAGAAGGTTGTTTTCTGCAACAGTTTGAATTTAGAGGAAGCATACCATGGTTGACAAGCTCTAGTGTTTCTATACACTTGATTTCTGTTTTCGTTACAGGATTTACCACGAACATTTCCAGGACACCCTGCATTAGATGAGGATGGGAGGAATGCTTTGAGGCGGTTATTAACCGCATATGCAAGGCATAATCCATCAGTTGGGTACTGCCAGGTAAATTGATGCCAATTGAAGGAATTTTGTTTTTTTTATGTAGCCTCTTGTTAGCTTAATTGTATAGAACGAGATAGATTGTAATCCTAATTGGTGCATGCAAACTATGAAAAGTCATGGTTCTCATGTTCAGTTGAGCATCTGAGCAAAATTGTAATGTATGGCCTTAAATGTTGAGAGATCCATTATAAGCTATGAGCCTATGTTAAGCGATACATTTTCAATCATTAGTTCTGGACTTCTGTTGAGCAAAATATTTCTTACACCATATACCTATGGTAACTTCAGAAGGGATTTGACATAATGTAAAATCAGTGAAGTCTATCTCCACATAAAGAATTTCATTGTAGCCATCTTTACCAGGTCAGAAAAACCACCACATGTACTATGAAGTTTATAGCTATATTTATCTTGCCTTCAACATGCTTCACACTTGAAGAGTTTAAACCGATTTCTGAAATAACCACTATCACCAAAGTTTATAGGTATATTTATCTTCACTTGTTTTCTCTTGCAGGCCATGAACTTCTTTGCTGGGCTATTTTTGCTTTTCATGCCTGAAGAAAATGCATTTTGGTATGTCTTCATTAATGCACCTTGTATATGGAAAGAAAAAAAAAGACGCAATGGCCTTTTTTTAGTGCAAGACTGTATGGCTTCTCTATTTTCACTTGCTTTTGAATTTCAGGGCTTTAGTAGGGGTTATTGATGATTATTTTGATGGATACTACACTGAAGAAATGATTGAATCTCAGGTACTTTTGAATTTGTGGATCTTGATGCATGCACTCTCTTTTCCATGGAACATTTGAACTATGTTGCTGCTCAATACACAGGTTGACCAACTCGTCCTTGAGGAGGTTGTACGAGAAAGGTTCCCTAAATTGGGTATGTTTTCCAATTATATCACTATATTCGTCTTTGTGATGTTTAATTCTTTGTTAAAAAATCACACATATGTTTGTGTCACTATTGCTTAATATTTTGAAGGCACTGTATGTCAAAGTATCTACACTTAATGTTTCTTCCATTGAAGGTTCTTGTTATGGTTATTACTTGGCACTTACATCAATTGCAATTTTCTTCAGCCAAACATATGGATTTCTTGGGAGTTCAAGTGGGATGGGTGACTGGACCATGGTTTCTTTCAATTTTCATCAATATGCTTCCATGGGAAAGTGGTCAGGTTTTATATAGTGTCTTGGTTCTTTCATTATGATATGTGCTATTACAATATTTTTGCTGGTAGTTCACTGCTGTAAGATTGGTTAACCCCCTTCTGGTGGTTGACTAACATTTACATCTCACTATCAGCATATGGAAAATCTTCTTATGTCTTTGTAGGTTACATATTCTTTTACCATATGTGTGCTATCGATATCTAAGTAAGACTTTACCTATCTTGTAGTACTTCGCGTTTGGGATGTCATCCTTTTTGAAGGAAATCGTACAATGTTGTTCAGGACGACGCTTGCTTTGCTGGATTTATATGGTATTAGTTATCCCTTCTTAGCTTGTTTATTAACATCCGGAAAATGTTAAATTTTCTTTTATTTGTTCTTTTTTTACCAATTTTGATGTGCAACCAACATTGTTGTGTTGTCTTCATACATTAATTTGCAGGGCCTGCACTGGTGACCACAAAAGATGCCGGAGATGCAATTACACTACTGCAGTCTCTTGCTGGATCTACTTTTGACAGCAGCCAGCTTGTATTGACAGCTTGTATGGGCTTCCAATCAGTTAGAGAAATGGGATTGAAAGAGTTAAGGAAAAAGCACAGGCCTGAAATTTTAACTGCAATGGAGGAAAGATCGAAAGACCGTGGCTCCTGGAAAGATAAGAAGGGGTTAGCAACCAAACTTTATAGCTTTAAACATGATCCTTCATTCGTGTGCTCACCAGTTAAGTCCAAGGAAGGGCTAGATGGTTCAAAGGTGAATGGAGAGACTGGGCCAGCAAATCTTGAGACCTATCTTAGTACTAGTTCTATACTGGATAATGATTTGGATCAGGGTGTTGATCTTCAAGATCAGGTAACAACTCCTGTGATAGTATTTATCTTTTGGATATGCTATTTCATTTCTGTGAACAATATGAAAAGTATCATATTTTTTTCTTTGTGTTCAAATGTATTATTTAAACTCCTGGTTAAAAATCTGCTGATTCCTAATGGTTCCATGTCCCTTCCCCAGACCCCACTCGTGTGGGAGCCTCTGGCACTGGGTCTGCCCTTTTTTTTTCCTAACGGTTCCATGTCAATATCACAATCTTTTATTTTGTAAAACTGAATGGTTCTGTTCATAATGTTCATATTTCTAGCTTAGAATTATATCTTGACATATCTTTACAACCCAAGTATTCGAAGACTACTTTCTTATGCATATGTGGTGAATTTTACATGTGCAATGCTGCAATATTCATACAGGTGTCATGGCTAAAGATTGAACTATGCAAGCTGCTCGAGGAGAAAAGATCAGCTGATCTCAGGTTTGGGTTATATTTTTTCTTGAATACATAGGAGTTTCATTAAAGAAGAAAAGGAACCAATTACAAACCCCACACCACATCACCCCACTGGACATAATTAGCATGCCAGTAAAACAAAGGACAACGACCCAACCTATAGAAAACACCACAAAAACTATACAAAAAGTCGGGACTGGCTCAAAGAGATGCTTTGCACCAGCCGCACACCACATTGTTATGTTTTCCCTGATGTCTCTCCCCGACAACCCTCACAACTAGGTTTGCATTAGGGGCACCGAGTTGAAGATGCAATCTTGCAATGTTTCCAAATTTCCCAAGTGGCAAGAATGATCTAAGTGTTCAAATCTTTCCTGAATTGTTTGTCAACCTGTTTGAGGGATCCACTCCATCATCCTGAGAATCTGCCAACGTCAGGAATTGGAGCCAAGAAAGGAAACCCACACACTGGAGGGTGACACCACCAGAGGAAATGGGAAGGTGCTGCATATTTTTTCCCTCCTAATCACAAAGAGGGGAGCGAGGTGCGGTGCAGGAGACCTCACTTAGGAAGTGTATCAGCCGTACAACAATGGTTCAGAAGAGCCAGCCACAAGAAAAATTTGCAGCGCAATGGAACCCAAGATTTCCAAATCCTTTTCCAAAGGGCAAAACGAATAGTGCCCACAAAAAAAAATGGTTTGTTTGGCGGATTTCCAGGTGTATGTACCTGAGCTGGTCAACTTCCATGTATGCTGGTCCTGCACATCAGGGTGCAGAACTATTTCTTCCGCTCCAACTTCCATGACCGTGACCGTTAGAGCACCTTTGATGTCTGTCACCCAACGCCTATTTTCTAGTCCCTGAGCAACAGTTCTTTGATTGATCGCTCGCTTGGGAACTAGGGCAGTTAAGTGGGAAGCCAACTCAGCAATGTACGGCCATGTAACCTATGATCATACTATAATAGTGTCTGTCCCATTAGTCCATTACTGACCAAGGTTAGAGTGGCCATAGAGAACAGAGCACAGACATTGGAATGAACATGCACCTGGAGTCAATACCAGGGCCTACTTGGGTCTAGCAACTTATGCTCGATATAAGTATTCAGCATTTCAGCTCTAGATACAGTAACATAAACAATTGTACTTGGTTGAGCAGATTTAACATATCAACAATTACACTTGTTGGACCAAAACGTCCCTACCCTAGGGCTAGATTCCAAGCATATTCCCTGCATACTAGGGGCTTTTTGGTCCTTTCAGTACATGTTTACACCGGAATCCGATTCGGATTTGATTTAGACAAGTGGCACCTTCCTCCATTTCGTGTGTTTCTCCGGAATGTTGCACCTTCACGAGTGCAGTGGGGTTCGGGTGTCCGCTCCTCTTTCCCATTGTGTTGCCATTTTGAACTGCCCAAGGGTTTCGTGTTCTCCTTGTGGGACCTGCTGACGGCGCACCCAGGATGCCTCCTTCAGGGCTCCTCTGATGATGACTTTGTGCTTCCGCCAAGGCATCATTTTGGAAACCTCCTCGGATGAAGTTTGGGAGCAACCTTCAGGGTTTCTGCGAGAACAAATACCTTCGGTCCTGGGGGCTATCATTCTTGGCTCCACAACACCCCCCCCCCCCACCCCCCAGTAGCTTTGTAGCCTAGAGATAGTCTAACTGTGGTCGCCTCTATGTTTCCACAGGCGTGTATGTAATTTTGACAAGTCGGAGTGGTGTGGTGTGTGTTGTAAGGGGTCTCTTCCCCCCCCCCCCCCCCCCCCCCCCCCCCCCTTTTTTCTTCTTAATATTAATATAATGAAGTGCAGTTCTCTTGTGTTTTTGAGAAAAAAAGGTTAAAAACATGCGAACACAGGGGGACCCCACACGGGGGATACGGTCCCCCAACACTTCACATATGGAGGCACCCCCTCTTTTTATAACCTAAAGGGCTGTTGCTGTCACAGAGTCACAGTGCATGCTACTACAGTGCAACTGGCAACAGCTAAGTCTATTACTATTATTGAAATGGAGGCTGTTCCATGAATCTGGACAGTGATTGTCCTCATCATCTAGTTAAAACTATTCGCAAGTTGAATTGCGACTTAATTTGTGCTAATATTTCTTTATATTTTCAAGGGGTGAGGAATTGGAAACTGCTTTGATGGAGATGGTTGAGCATGACAACAGACGTATGTTGAGTGCTAAGGTATGGTGCTAACTGGAATCACTTTTTTCTGGTACCTCTCAGCATATGGTTTCAAGAAAGTTGAATCTCCCAATAGGCCAGTACTATTATATATGCTTCTGAGTTCTTTCTTAACTAACTAAGTACTTCAAGAGTATCTATATACTACTTTAGTCAATGAATTACCCCTTTGCCTATTTATTTTCTTCATGCACCATTGACCTGGAAAAGATTCACAGGTTGAGAAGCTGGAAGCAGAGGTATATGAACTGCGAAAAGCTTTTTCAGACAAGCAAGAGCAAGAGCAAGTAATGCTTCAGGTGTTGTCTTACTGCATACATTCTGTGGCTATAATATTTGGGTCTTAAGGATCATATTACCTGGTCCTCCAAAGTCCGTTATACATCTGATTGTCTAAAAATATCCACATTAACTTACCTCTACAGATCTTGTTAAGAATGGAGCAAGAACAGAAAGTGGCAGAAGATGCCCGCATAGCCGCCGAGCGAGATGCTGCTGAACAAAAACATGCTGCTCACTTGCTCCAGGTTAATTCTTGGAAAAACTTCTGCAAGCAGTTTTTTGAAAGTGCTACTTTCTTGGTGACATGCACAGTTTCTTGTGCCTAAGAAGGCAGATGCCTATTTTTTCGTACCTTCTATATGCAGGAGAAGTATGAAGCAGCAATGGCAGCACTTTCACAAATGGAGAAAAGAGCTGTAATGGCAGAAACAATGCTGGAAGCTACAAAGCAATACCAGGCTGGGCAGGTTAAAGCCAACCAATCTTTCACTTCAAGGTATGTTTGTTTTGGCTACATTTAACTTCCACTTTCCAAGCATCTAGATCACTTATGAGCTATTATTGGAAGTCTATAACTTCACACTGGGCATGACTACTTTTCATGTGTCCCGCTAACTATTGCTTGAGTTGGTTTCTTTTCCTCTCCAATTATTTTATTTTTCATGTGTCCCGCTAACATTTGATTGATATTTTTACTGTTAATTTAAGAAGCTTAAACTTCATACTACAATACTTCATTTACTTGGAATCTTCTGTAGTTCACCTCGTGCGGACCATGTTCTTGGGAAGATAAATCAAGAACCAAACCAAGATGCACCTAACAGGAGAATTGGCCTGCTTTCTAGGGGACTTGGATGGCTTGACAAGAGCAAGGTATGCCAATAAAATCAAAATTTTACCAAAAATAACTCTCTGAGTTCATGACTTTTGGTACCAGGCCCTACATGTCATTATCAGAGCCCTTGTTTCTTACTAGCTTTATTTTTTTACTTCTATGTTGTTTTGTTATTCCTAAAATATTTGATGTGCTTGGACATAATGAGTGATGTGTCCCTGCTCAACTAAGAGTCTCTTTTTATAGAATATTTGAAAAAGGTAACTCGAAGGAATGCTGATCATCTTTATACCACGTTTGCATGGACAGCATATAAAAAAATGAATGGTCTCATTGATCTAGAAAGATTTTACAAAGTTGAGGTGCAGTGGGTTCACTATATTTGAATTGCTTTTAGCAGGGAAGGCAGAATTCCACTGAAACATCTGGAGGCTAAACTCATCTAGAGTCCAGGATGAAGTCATAGCTCCCAACAAGATCTGGGTTGTTCATTAATGCTTGGATTGCCTGATCACCATAAGAACGTGTTGAAATCAGCAGCGATGTTTTCTCGTGAAGATTCAGCTGGTATTTTCCAAGAAGTTTTGCAGGAAGTTTATCTTGTATCATATTGAGTTCAGTTGTCAGATAAAGTTTTGTTGGTAGGTCAGAAAGGCTGCTGCAAGTCATCGGTGTAAATTTTCTTTTATTAATTTCATTAAGATTGTCAATAGTTAGTGTTCCAGGTAGGAGAAAGAGAAGAACACAACTTCCTATACACATGAAAAGAAGAAAAACTTGTGTTAGATTAGTTACAGTATCATGGAGTTGTTCTGGAGAAGAGCATGCTTTATTATATTTCTTAAGAAATGTCAAAACCACTGAAGAGATTATCTCTCCATATTTTTGTTCTTTTGACACGTGTCTCTGACATATTCTTGACAGTTGACATGTTTGATGTACGAAAACTATTGTCAAAAGGGTCTGATTGCGAATCCAACAGCGGAAACTCCACTATGGCGAGGCATTTTGGAAAGCTAATTATTTTCAGTGCCTCACAAGGTTATTGAAAAATGATTTTGGTAAAAGCATGCCGTGTTCCCTCAACCTGTGCAGCGTCATGCGGCATGCCCGTAAACACCTTGTTTCTGTCAACACAATACGACGAATGCCTTGCCGCTTTGGTGAAGTAGACGAACTGCCCAACATAGCCTGATCAGTTGGAGTGTTGGACAATCATACTGGACATGGTAGAGGCAGTGTCACTGGGAACTTGGTGCAGTGCCACGTTCCTCCACGCTCCACCTGTTTCAGGAATGCGGGAACAATCCCACTCTCTGGCTCTCTGCAAGTCTGCAGTGAGAAAAACTGTCTCAAAGAGTGTTCCTCAGTTCCCTTTCCACGACCCAACTGTCTCCAAGAGTGTTCCTTGATCCCTGATCCACGACCCAATCATCCTAGAAACTTTGCGACTAAGTTGATTAAACATTCTACACCTGAGATCAGGGATAAGTTCCTTGGACACAATGTAAATCAAACCCTTTTAGGAGCAGCATCAACAGCAAAAGTAAGGGAAACAAGCCATCGTCATCAATACAACATGCAAACAGAGCGTCTGATAAGACTAAGCCACAACAAACACAACAAGAGTTTACAACGGTTGTCGATCTACAAACTATAAGGGGAAAAAAATCTTCATCATGACCATGTACTTCCCCGCAATTCAACCATACCATTTGAACAGGCATTGCAACTTTCTTGCTCCCAGACAGGCAGCAACTGACCATCACCACAAAATGCAGCAACAGAGGAACACCATTGTTTTGCTATGCACTGGATTCCTCAGTTTCTTTCTCCCTGATCGTCGCCCTGGTGGTCCCGATCAGAGCTAGTTCTTGTTGGTGTGCTGCGTCCGCCACGGTCCAACCGCCTTCTGTTTCTGACTTCTGACATCACAGTGAGAGAGGCGACAACATCTCGCATGCTTGGTCTCATATTGGGTGATTCACTGATACAGCGTGAAACAACAAAAAAGGCATGCTCCAAACAAGGCTGGGAGCACTGACCCCGCAGTGCCGGATCTACCAGAATGTCCAGTTCCCGTCTGCGGAGAAAGTTGAGAGCCTGAAACCATACAGTAAAAGAAAGGTCATGGCATGTAATCGCAAAAGGATAATGCATACATCTGTTGAATGGCATGTTAAACCTGAACCTTTGTTTTAAGTAGTAGTTTTGCTAAAATACTTCCCTCTTATACCAGAATTTTTTTTGGCATGTTATAAAAATATTCGGATGTTTTAGAATAGTTCAGCACCTAGAATCCTAGATTAAAGGCGTGGTAAGAATTTAATCAGGTGAAATATTCCTTACCGATGTCTGAATTTGTAGTCATACCAATTCTATCTAGAAATCACACCAAAATAATCACCGTCTTGTGCAAGTCAAGTGTAAATCCAACATAAACCGACAGAAACTAAAACTGGAGTGAGGGGGAGAAGATTTTCACCCGACTCTTCGTTTTATTCCCTTCCAGCTTCCATGCATGATATTTAGGAAGAAGAAAGGGAAAGAAAAGAAAAGCAAAATAAAAGGTGCGAAAAGAAAACTTTGACCCAAGTTTATTCAGGTGTGGAAGAGAAGACCCTCTCCTGATCCTCGTCATGGTTTTTATTTTTTATTTTAATCTAGAAGAAATACACATCCAAATTCTCCTACGAGGACTAAAACTTGGTTAAGGCATACAACTATGCCCACGACCAACTCAGCTAGACTTAAGTTTCTTGCCTCTGCAACGATGACATGAAGGTGAAAAAAGAAGCAGGTTTGATATATTTTTTTAATGAAAAGAACAAGTTTGATATGATCAAATGGTTAAGAAACAAAATGAATAAAGACCATTTTTGGGCATCGAAGGAGGAAGAGCATGAGCTCACAGCTTATGAGCCTTTTAAATGAAGACTGAGATATTAAATAGGACGACATACTTTCCTCATGAGCATATTGGCAATTATGCTAGCTTGAGGAGAAGCAAGTAAAGAATTTTATTTAAAAAAAATAAAAACAGAAAGCTTACCCATGCGACAAGGTTTCGCTCTGATTCAGGGAGTCTTTCGTCTCTAGCCATTCTTCCGGTGAGAACCTCCAACATAACTACACCAAAGCTGTAAATATCTGTCTTTACTGTCAATTTACCAGTCATCAAGTACTCTGGCGCACAATAACCAGGTGTACCCATAACTCTTGTTGAAACATGGGTATTGTCACCAGTTGGACCTAGCTTCGCCAGGCCGAAGTCAGACAGCTTCGGGTGGTACCCCGCTCCGAGCAAAATGTTTGCACATTTCACATCACGATTGATGACAGGAGGGGTGAGATTGTGATGCAAATGCTCAAGACCTTTAGCAGCACCAAGGAGTATCTTAATTCTTGTACTCCAGTCAAGAGGCTGCTGACCAGGGGGGAGATCTGGACAGAGCAAGGACCAACTCTGATTACACTAAATTCTTCTAATATATAGCCGAAAGAGAACGATATATATATGTTAGGTTCGCAACATACCATGGATGTGACTGTTCAGAGAACCCAAAGGCATATACTCATAAACTAAAATCCTCTGACCATGACTAGTGCAATATCCAACGAGCTTTACAAGATTTGGGTGGTGCACATTGCTCAAGATCAGAACTTCAGTGACGAATTCCCTATGCCCTTGTTGTCCCTGAAGATCAAGCCTCTTTATAGCCACCTCCTGTCCAGGCACCTTTCGAGAATTAGAATATCATACAAGAAATGAAAGCCAACAAATATATGTTACCCATCCTTTTTTTCATGATAAATTAACGATACCATTCATCAGCAGTCAGATACATAAAGAAAAAAAGTACACATATCCTTTCTTGTAGGTGCTACTCTGATCGTACTTAAGATCACTTCAGTTCATTCAACTAACGCACTAGTAATAACTATCATCGATTGACCATAGACATTGATCAACATTCAGCTATAAAAAAAAAAAGAAACACAGCAATCTTTTCTTGCACACACCAGTCACCACTTCAGTCTTCAGCAAGGATGGCAATGGGTAAATCCCCATCGGGTATGGACTCCCCAGACCCATCCCCATGATAACAATATGACACCGCGGGTATCCCCATATCTGGTTGTGGGTGGGGGAATTTCCCCAGACCCATACCCGTCAGGGTAAATTATACTCGGCGGGTCACCCATACCCACCAAAAGTCCTTTTGTTGCCACATAGAAAATCAACGATTCAAAAATCACAAGCAACCATCACTCCTAGAACAAAAAAAATAGACAAAATAGTAGCATAATAATTTCTATTGCAACCACAAGTCACATAGCACCATAATAATTCTTTAATTTTGGGCTTCTTTAATTTTGGGCTGGGTATTTTTTACCCATGGGTAAACGGGTATGAGGCCTGCTACGCCGTCCCCGTACCCACGTACCCGATGGGTGAAGGTTTTGCTCCGTTTACGTACCCATGGGTATGAGTTTTACTCCATATTGGTACCCTAATGGAGTAAATACCCATCGGGTATCGGGTCGCGGGTCCCCATTGCCATCCGCAGTCTTCAGTTATACTCATCAAGATCAATCTAGTCTTTTTGAGCAATGAAATAGCAACAGAGAATTATATGATTTTAGCACACAAACATATCTGCAACCATCATTGAGCAGAGGCATGTGAACCAACCTGATTGGTGCTATCAAGAAAGCCCCTGTACACTTGGCCGAACCCACCCTGTCCCAGGAAACGGTCTACTTCGAAGCCATGTGTCGCTGCACAGACCTCATCATAGGTGAAACTCCTGAGACGAATGTGCCTCTCAGGACGTTGATCTGTGATGAAGTCATTATGAGGGGTCTCCACCATGACCACTGATTCTGCCATCTCTGTACAAACAAAACAAAAATGGACGAAACATCAGACACACAAATAATGCAAATGTTGCCAACTATAAGGGGAGACCACGCTAATATTAATCAATTATATCAGTGTTCAGAAAAAAGCCCTCACATTCTTCAAAAGGTTCTAGAAATTACAAAATTAATCAGGGAAAAAAGAATATGTACATTTTGATTTTATGATTATCTAACGTTCTAGAATAAACAAGCTAAGAGGACCTAAAAATTATTTAATCAGAAAAAAGAAAAAGAACATGTACAATTGGATTTATGATGACCTAGCGGTTTAGAGTAAACAAAAGAAATCATGTCAAATGTACTAGATAAAACTGGTAAGAAAAAAATTGTAAGGGCTTGTTTAGTTGGTGAAAAAGTTTGGGTTCGGCTACTGTAGCACTTTTCGTTTTATTTGGCAATTTGTGTCCAATCATGGACTAATTAGGCTCAAAAGATTTGTCTCGTGATTTATAACTAAACTATGTAATTAGTTTTTTCTTTCGTCTACATTTAGTACTCCATGCATGTGCCGCAAGATTTGATGTGACAGGTACTGTAGCACTTTTTGGGTTCCTTTTTAGGAACTAAACAGGCTCAAAGTCTAATTGGGCTACCAAAATTATTATTGGATGTAAATACACAGGTAGATGGAATCAAAACTTCTACAAACTGCAACCCGACCAGTAACAACACGGCAATTGTACAACGACAAAGGACAAAATCCGGCAACATCAGCTCATCAGGCACATATTGAGAGAAAAAACTGTATTAATGAACAACGAGCAATTAATATTAAGTGGGGGCACAAATTAACGTATGGGCAGCAAACTGATGACTAACTTCAAAAAAAATCAAACTTTTCAACAGCATCTCCAGCAGCATCGGGTCGACACTAGAAGTTGAGTGGAAAAAGGATACATCAAACTTTTCTAGTGCATTGCTGTTCGATGATGCCGTCGAGGATAAAACTGTGTTTTCACGGTTTGGGTTATTGATGCAACACGAACCATAACTAAATAAGTCATGGCCACGCTAAGAGATTTTGTTTCTTTAAATAGCCAAGGGAAATTAGACATGTAAAATGCAAAGTACAAAAGATACATTATTTTTTGTATTAATTACCATTTTTAAAAAGAAAGGCAATACTTGAATGTATATAAGTGTTTGTTGGAGTATAGGAGTATTAGGCCCATGAGACCCATGTATGCATTACTATATAGCTACCTTCTAGAGTTAGCCCAAATCAATAGAGTCACAATTTCCAACATGATATCAACAACCTAGGGTTTCCTTTCCCCATCCCTTCCCTTCCCTTCCCTGCCCAATCCAGCCGCCGCCGCCGCCCATGGCCGGCCGGCCTCCTCCCCCTCCCTCCTACTTCCACACCTTTCCTCCTCTACCCACCTCCTCATGGGCGCAGGTGGCTGGAGCCCCCGCCGCCGCTGCTAGCCCAAGCACTGGAGCCGCTGCCGCCGCTGGCCCACGCGCTGGAGCCGCCGCCGCTAGCCAGCGCCTTCCCGGCGCCGCCGTGCCTCCTCCCGCCGCCGCTGGCCCGCCACCTCCAGGCGCTGTCGCGCCTCCTCCCGGCGCCGCTGCTGCCCTGGTCGCGGCCGCGGACCTAACTGGCGCTGCTGGGGACACCACCGCTGCTGGGGACGCCGCCGCCCCCGTCCTTCCTGGCGCCACGGGGCACGCCGAGGGCGTCCTTCTCCCGACCGGCGGGATTCCGGCAACTTCACCCGCCGGCGTCCGGGCAGCTGCTACCGCCATTGCGGCCGGCCTGGGCATGCCGCCCTCTGCTCCTCTGCCCGCGGGGGTGGGCAACCTGGCCCAGGGTGCCTCTACCTTCCCCGACCTGCCTCCGCTGCCCCCGTCCCACCTCTACGCCACCCGTCCAGACTCCGCTCTCGCTGCCGCCCTCGTCCCTGCATGTGCTGCGGTAGCCGAGGGCCAGGCGCGTGTGCGTGTAGCTGCCCTCGCTTGGGAGCGCGAGCGGGATGCCGCCGATGCCCTGGCCCGCCAGATCGCCGAAGCGGAGCAGCGTCTCGTCCTTCCCGCCTACCACGACCTCAGGGCCACCTCCTCCGGCTCGATGGGTCACCGCACGTCCACCACCGCGGTCATCTGGCACGATCCGGCTGATCCCCTCGTGGCGCAGCTTCACTACCAGGCCGAGGGCGTTCAGAACATCCGCCTGCTCGTCCCGGTCGTCCTCGAGCCCGAGTCACCCTCCTACACCCGTTGGCGGGACCTGGTGAAAGTCCTATGTTTGGTGTTGGTAATTAGTGACAATGCCTATGTACTAATCCTATGCCTAAGTTGTATGTAGCATATGAGGATTAGTACATTCCAAGGTTGGTGGCAAGATGGACATGGTGATCATGATGGCCACACTTGGATTTGGACGCAACCCTACGTGATCAAGGCAAAGGTATATGCTTAAGGGTTATGTTTTAGTAACCAAGACACCTAGTGGGTGTGGTTACATTATAGGATAGATAGCCGTACTATAAAGAGGGGAATGACGCGGCTAATGAACTCCTAAGTGCCTCTAGGTGTGCATTTCATGATCATATGCATTTGGATAGAACTAATAACGCCTCGAAAAATGATTGTGAAAATGCTAACACACATGCACATGACATGATCACTTGGTGATGTTAGCACATTTGCGATGGCGTTGGAGTTTGAGCGGTAGAGAGGGTTTGGGGTCCTCTCTCCCTCCCGCCGAGCGTGCGAGCGCGGGATTCAGGCGATTTCGGGGAAATGAAATGCCTATTTTTCCACTACGCTGGAAGTCGGAAATTGAACGGAAAAGAAACGGAAGCGAACGGAGGTCACAGTGGTGACCGGACGCTGCACCGGACGCTGCACCGGACGCGGTCACTGTGCGTCCGGCGCGTCCGGTCAACGTCCAGTAACTGCGCGTTTTTCAGTTGCTGCACCGGACGCGAGGCGCGTCCGGTCACAGGCCACCGGACGCGTCCGGTGGTCCAGGGAGCTTACTGGACTCCCACCGGACGCGGTCACTGTGGCGTCCGGTCTGTTCACCAGCGCGTCCGGTGGTTGTTTCGTCCTGCGTGACTCGGTGTTCACCGGCGCGTCCGGTGAGTCACGGGACCGGCGCGTCCGGTGGTGACCAGCGCGTCCGGTCGTTACGACCGGCGCGTCCGGTCAGTGTTTCGAAAACTAGCCGTTGCAGCACCGGCGCGTCCGGTCTGTTGCACCAGCGCGTCCGGTGAGCGCGACTGCTGCTGATTTCAGTTTCTAACGGCTCTATTCGAAGGGGTACGTCTATAAATACTCGTTGGCCGGCTCAAGGCTCTCTCTCTTGACATTTTGATATACTTGTGAGCACTTTGAGCTAAGCAACTCCCCTCCCACTCATCTCTCTTGCTTCTTTGCTTATTCGAAGTGAGATTGAGTGATCCAAGTGCATTTGCATCGTGAGATAGCATCTAGTTGGCACTTGGTGGTTGATTTGCTGCGGGATTCTTGTTTCTCTTGGTGGTTGCCGCCACCTAGACGGCTTGGAGCAGCTTGGAGGCATTGGCAAGAGTTGGTGTTTGTTCTTGGCCACCTCCGGTGATTGTAAGGGGTTTGTGCCTACCTCGGCGAAGCGCCAAAGGCAATATTAGTGGATTGCTCGTGTCATTTGCAACCTTTTTGCCATTTGGTAGGTTCTTGTGGCGCCTTTTGAGAGGCTCGGTGTGAGACCGATTAGCCACCGAACCACGTGGTAAAGAGGGACACAACGGGGACTAGCGTGCCGGCAAGCACGTGAACCTCGGGATAAATCTTTGTGTCATCACTTTCATATTGTGATTGATTGATCCCGGAGTTCGGTTGCTTTGGTATTCATTGTTGATCATATTGGTTGGCTCAATACTTCGCCCCTCGGTGATACCCTCCTAACCCTCACTTGTATTACCTTCTTAGTTATCTTTGCTAGCTAGTTAGCGTTACTAGAGTAGCTCTTTTGTGTAGCTTGCTAGTTGTAGTTGTAGTTACCTTCTCGGTTTGACTTGTGCGGTTGAGTGCCTATATACTAGAATTGTGAATTGGATAGGTGGCTTGCAAACACCCCATAGGCTAAGCAAAACTCGCATCTCGCTTTTTGTTATATTGATAAACTTGTTTAGCTTGTCTTTGTAGAAAGTTTTAAAAGGCTATTCACCCCCCCTCTAGCCATCTAGACCTTTCAAGTGGTATCGGAGCCGTGGTCACCGTTTGCAAGGCTTAACAACCTCGGTGCAAGATGGCTCAAGTTATGTTCAACCATGTTAATGGCAAGCCTCCATTCTTTGATGGCGTCTCTTCCTTTGATCATTGGAAAAGGAAGATGAAGCAATATCTAGGCAATATACATGAGAAGGTTTGGGATGTGACCAATGAAGGATACATCATTCTTGATGAAGAAAATCTCACTCCAAATGACCGTATCAACAAACAATGCAACACGGCGGCACTTGACACAATCTACCGTGCCATTGATGATAAAGTATTTGAGCAAATTAAAGATCTTGAGAAGGCAAATGAGCTTTGGATAAGGCTTGAAGAAACATATGAAGGCACTTCAACGGTAAAAAGTGCCAAGCTATATATGCTCAAGGACAAGTTCTCCACTTTCAAGATGAAGGATGATGAATCCATCCCGGAGATGTTCTATAGGCTCCAAGTCATTGTCAATGATCTCAAGGGGCTTGGAGAGAAGGTTGAGGACAAGGACTTCTCACACAAGTTCTTGATGTGCTTACCCAAGAAGTTTGTCACCTTGAGAAGAATGATTTTTAGAGAGGGATTGGATAAGGTCAAACCAACCAATGTGCTTGGAGATATAATGACCGATGCCCAATACAATGATGATGAAGATGAAGATGAGAAGAAGGAGACCAAGGTCAAGCAAGAGAAGCCCATTGCATTCAAGGCTTCATCTTCTAAGGGCAAGAGCAAGGTGGAGAGTGATGATGATGATCCATTCGATGATGAGACCATGGCCCTCCTAGTGCACAAGATGGGGAGGTTCATGAAGAAGAAAGGATATGGTGCAAGGAAGAGAAGGGACTTCATGAAGGCAAAGGAGGTGCTTTGCTACAATTGCAATAGCCCCGATCATATAGTGGCAAAGTGCCCCTATGAAGATAAAAGATATCATGATGGGGAGTTGAAGTTGAAGAAGAACAAGAAGGACAAGAAGGAGAAGAAAGAGAAGAAGAGCTTCACTATCAACAAGAAGAAGAAGGGTGGTGGCTATGTGGTCACTTGGGATAGTGACAACTCCGATAGTGATGATGATAGCTCTAGTGATGATGAGAGGACCACTAGACGAGCCGTTGCAAATATCGCATTCTCCAACAAGTCATCCATCTTCGACACTACATCGACATGCCTTATGGCCAAGCCTACCAAGGTAAAATATGATGATAGTGATGATGATTCTTGTGCTAGTAATGGTTGTAGGAGTGATGATGAGGAGGATGAGGACTACTCCAAGGATGATCTATTGGGCATAATAGATCAAATGAGCAAGGGCTACAAGAGGACAACCAAGAAATACAAAATCTTGGAACAAGAGCTCATTGCCAAGAGCAATGAAAATGATGCCTTGATGGAGGAGCTTGTTGCTCTCAAAAAGAGTAAGGAGTGCAAAGGAATTGAACAAGAGCTCAAAGCTCTTAGGAAATCCTTTGATGAGCTAGAGGCCTCTCGTGAGTGTCTAAAGGAAGACCACGAGGACCTTGAAGTTGCTCACACTAGGCTTAAGGAAGCCCACTCCTCTCTACTTGAGCTCATCAAGGAGAAGGACCTCAAGTTGGAGAAGCTCATGAAGGAAGCTAAGGAGAAGCAAGTGATTGTCACTTGTGATATTGGACTAACATGTGATATTATTGATGATTCTTTATTTGTTGGTCCTACTAATGCTTCATGTAGCTCATCATCATCAACCACAACCAACTCTACCTCTACTACTAGTGATTCATCACTTGTGGTTGAGAATAAGACTCTCAAGAGAGAGGTGGATGATCTCACCCGCGCATTAGGCAATGCCTATGGTGGGGATGCCCGCTTGCTAAAATGCTTGGGTAGCCAAAGGTTCTCTCTTAACAAAGAGGGTTTGGGCTATACTCCCAAGAAGGGCAAGGCGGCCTTTGCTACTCCAAAGTCTCGCTTTGTGAAGAGCAATGGTCGTTATTGCAATAGATGCAAGCAAGTTGGGCATCTAGAGATTAATTGTAATAAAATGAACAAGAACAACAACAAGTTTCATGCTAAAATGGATTACATTCCTTTTGATTCTTGTTATGTGCTTACCAAGGGTGAGAAAGGTGTGCATGCTAGGTTTGTTGGTACACCAATTGTGGGTCCAAAGAAGAAGGCCATTTGGGTACCAAAGAGCTTAGTTACTAACCTCCAAGGACCCAAACAAGTATGGGTACCTAAGAAACATTAATTTATTTTGTAGGTAAATTACAAGGCCGGAGGAAGGCATTGGGTGCTTGATAGTGGGTGCTCTCAACATATGACCGGTGATTCAAGAATGTTCAACTCTCTCAAATCAAATGATAGTGGCATTGATAGTATCACATTTGGTGACAATAGCAAGGGTGATGTGAAGGCTCTTGGAAGGATTGCAATCTCAAATGATCATAGCATTTCCAATGTGCTCTTAGTTGAAAAGTTGAACTTCAATCTTCTCTCGGTTGCTCAATTGTGTGATCTCGGTTTCAAGTGCATATTTGGTGTTGATGATGTGGAGATAATTAGTGTTGATGGCTCTAATTTGATCTTCAAAGGCTTTAGATATGAGAATCTATACTTGGTTGATTTCAATGCTAGTGACACTCAACTTTCAACATGCTTGCTCACCAAATCAAGTATGGGTTGGTTATGGCATAGAAGACTTGGTCATGTTGGCATGAAGCAATTGAACAAGTTAGTGAAGCATGACTTAGTTAGAGGCTTGAAGGATGTCACATTTGAGAAAGATAAGCTATGTAGTGCATGTCAAGCCGGAAAGCAAGTAGGCAACACTCATCCATTGAAGAGCATTATGAGTACTTCCAAGGCATTTGAGTTGTTGCACATGGATTTATTTGGGCCAACTACATACACAAGCATTGGTGGCAACAAGTATGGGTTTGTGATTGTGGATGATTTCACTAGATATACATGGGTATTCTTTCTTGGGGACAAAAGTGATGTATTTGACATATTCAAGAAGTTCATCAAGAGGGTACAAAATGAGTTTGAGACCACAATCAAGAAAGTGAGAAGTGACAATGGAAGTGAGTTTAGAAACACAAGAGTTGATGAGCTATGTGAGGAGCTTGGAATCAAACATCAATTCTCGGCCAAGTATACACCTCAATCTAATGGCCTAGTTGAGAGGAAGAATAGAACCTTAATTGATATGGCAAGATCAATGTTGAATGAGTATAATGTGAGTCATTCTTTCTGGGCCGAAGCAATCAACACGGCTTGCTTCTATAGCAACCGCCTCTATTGCCACAAGTTTCTAGAGAAGACACCATATGAGATCTTAAATGGAAGAAAGCCCAATATTGCATACTTTCGGGTATTTGGTTGCAAATGCTACATCTTAAAGAAGGGCACTAGATTGAGCAAGTTTGAAAAGAAATGTGATGAAGGATTCTTACTTGGTTACTCCACTACTAGCAAAGCTTATAGAGTTTGGAATTTGGCTAGTGGTTTACTTGAGGAAGTTCATGATGTTGAGTTTGATGAAACAAATGGCTCTCAAGATGAGGAAAATAACTTGGATGATGTGAGAGGAACTCAATTGACCAATGCTATGAAAGAAATGGATATTGGTGATATTAGGCCAAAGCAAGTGATTGATGTGGATGACAATAAAGATCAAGTGCTCCAAAGTCCAATTACACAAGCTAGTGGCTCTCTAATGCAAAATCAAGCTAGTACATCATCTCAAGTGCAACAAGATCAACAAGTGGCTAGTTCATCATCTCCAACTCATGATCAACATCAACATCCAAGCAATCAAGTGCAAGTGCTTCAACCAACTAACATTGCAAGAGACCATCCATTGGATTCCATTATTGGTGACATACAAAGGGGAGTTCAAACTAGATCAAGATTGGCATCGTTTTGTGCTCACTCTTCTTTTGTGTCAATGGAAGAACCAAAGGACATTGATAAAGCATTAAGAGATCCGGATTGGGTAAATGCAATGCATGAAGAGCTCAACAACTTCAAGAGAAATGAAGTATGGGAACTAGTTGAGAGGCCTAAGGATCACAATGTCATTGGAACAAGATGGGTCTTTCGCAACAAGCAAGATCAAGATGGAATAGTAGTAAGAAACAAAGCAAGACTAGTGGCTCAAGGTTACACACAAATAGAGGGTCTTGACTTTGGTGAAACATATGCCCCGGTTGCTAGATTGGAAGCAATTAGGATCTTACTTGCCTATGCTTGTGCTCATAATATCAAGCTATATCAAATGGATGTGAAGAGTGCATTTCTCAATGGGTACATTCAAGAGGAGGTGTATGTGGAGCAACCTCCCGGTTTTGAAGATGACAAGAAACCCAACCATGTATACAAGTTAAGGAAAGCTTTGTATGGATTGAAGCAAGCACCTAGAGCATGGTATGAAAGATTGAGGGACTTCTTGCTATCCAAAGGATTTGTCATGGGCAAAGTTGATACAACACTATTCACCAAGAAGATTGGGAAAGACTTGTTTGTGTTGCAAATATATGTTGATGATATCATCTTCGGTTCAACCAATCAAGATTATTGTGATGAGTTTGGAAAAATGATGGCAAAGGAATTTGAAATGTCAATGATTGGTGAACTTAGTTTCTTTCTTGGACTTCAAATCAAACAAATGAAGGAAGGAACATTTGTGAGCCAAACCAAGTACATCAAAGATATGCTCAAGAAGTTTGGCATGGAAGATGCAAAGGGCATTACAACCCCAATGGGCACTAGTGGAAGTTTGGATAGTGACAAGAGTGGCAACATGGTGGATCAAAAGCTTTATAGATCAATGATTGGTAGCCTACTCTATGTGACGGCATCAAGGCCCGATGTAATGTTTAGTGTATGCATGTGTGCAAGATTTCAAGCCTCACCAAGAGAAAGTCATTTGAAGGCAACAAAGAGAATATTGAGGTATTTGAAGCATACACAAGATGTTGGATTATGGTATCCCAAAGGTGCAAGCTTTGAGCTAGTTGGATATTCGGATTCCGACTATGCCGGTGACAAAGTGGAGAGAAAGAGCACTTCCGGGACTTGTCAATTGTTGGGAAGATCACTTGTCTCATGGTCATCCAAGAAGCAAAATAGTATCGCACTATCTACCGCCGAAGCCGAATACATCGCCGCGGGTAGTTGTTGTGCACAAATCTTGTGGATGAAGGCAACATTGAAGGATTTTGGAATCAATTTCAAGAAAGTGCCATTGCTATGTGACAATGAAAGTGCCGTGAAGCTAACCAACAATCCGATTCAACATCAAAGAACAAAGCATATTGATGTTCGTCATCACTTTATTAGAGATCATCAACAAAAGGGTGACATTGCTATTGAGA
Organism: Saccharum hybrid cultivar R570; assembly: GCA_038087645.1. NCBI lineage: Eukaryota > Viridiplantae > Streptophyta > Magnoliopsida > Poales > Poaceae > Saccharum > Saccharum hybrid cultivar. The sequence continues at coordinate 8,084,490 of JAQSUU010000056.1, read as the reverse complement.
GTGTGGGCACCGAAGATCAACTAGCCGATCTATTCACCAAGCCACTTGATGAGAAGAGATTTCACAAGCTAAAGAATGAGTTGAACATACTTGACTTCTCCAACATGAGTTGATGCACCTAAATGATATGACATGCCTCTCCTTCGAGCCCCAAGGTACAATTGGTTGACATGTCATACATTCTATGCTAAGGACTTGGTTAGTGCATCTAGTCATGATTTCTTATGTTCTAGGCTCATTCATGAAAATCAAATGAATTTGAAGTTTATATGGTGCCACTATTGTTTCCATGACTTGTATGATCTAGTGGTAGCATATAACTTGTTTGAGCGCTTGTGATCCTAAGTGTTTAATCTAGAAAACTTGTCTAAATATTTGCTTCAACATGGTGCATGATAACCCTTCTAGTGAGGTGTGAAGAAGCTTGCCCTTGGATCAAACCGAAGCATTTTATTTATGCAAGCAATCTAGGTTGAACCACAAACTTGATCCTCACCCCATAAGTCAACATGATAATCTATCTAAAATTGGTCCCTTGTGGTCATTGGTGCCAAAGGGGGAGAAAATATTGATCACAAAGATAGAACTCAAAGGGGGAGAAGCACAAAGAGGGAGAAAATGTTGTTCACAAAGGAGAAAACCTAAAGGAGAGAATTGGTAAAAGAAGGGGATCAACTAAAATTTTGAGCACACAAGTAGGGGGAGCAAGCTCTTAAACATGAATGTTGCATTTCTATGTGCACTTCATATGTATGATGCATAGTTATGCATTTCTTTTTTCTCCGATACTTTGCTTGTGTGGTGACTTGCTAGTATAATTTGAATGATGAATTGAAGTACTAGCATGAATAGGAAGTAGTTAGATTTCTTTTGCTTCATGTTTTTCAAAGTGGTACTAGGAGCCTTGCTTATAATGTTGATCTCACGAGGTTTCTAGTTTTGTCTGTGCTTTTACAAGTGGTATCTAACTACACAAGGTGCTAAGATGGTGTTTATCGCTACTCCGATGGTATCACGCTTCAAAGGTCTATAATCCAAAACACTTAGCACCTATTGATAGTCTATGCTCCTAATCTTTCCTATTTAACATGTATGCTTCCAAAATCCAAACATATAGCATACATGTAGGGGGAGCCATTGCTATCAATTTGAATTCATGATCACTTGTCCATACTTCTTACACATGGTAATATACTTGGACAATGTGGCATGGGTTCAATAAAAATTTTATCATAATATCTTTGTGAAAGGGTTGTCACCAATTACCAACAAGGGGGAGATTGAAAGTCCTATGTTTGGTGTTGGTAATTAGTGACAATGCCTATGTACTAATCCTATGCCTAAGTTGTATGTAGCATATGAGGATTAGTACATTCCAAGGTTGGTGGCAAGATGGACATGGTGATCATGATGGCCACACTTGGATTTGGACGCAACCCTACGTGATCAAGGCAAAGGTATATGCTTAAGGGTTATGTTTTAGTAACCAAGACACCTAGTGGGTGTGGTTACATTATAGGATAGATAGCCGTACTATAAAGAGGGGAATGACGCGGCTAATGAACTCCTAAGTGCCTCTAGGTGTGCATTTCATGATCATATGCATTTGGATAGAACTAATAACGCCTCGAAAAATGATTGTGAAAATGCTAACACACATGCACATGACATGATCACTTGGTGATGTTAGCACATTTGCGATGGCGTTGGAGTTTGAGCGGTAGAGAGGGTTTGGGGTCCTCTCTCCCTCCCGCCGAGCGTGCGAGCGCGGGATTCAGGCGATTTCGGGGAAATGAAATGCCTATTTTTCCACTACGCTGGAAGTCGGAAATTGAACGGAAAAGAAACGGAAGCGAACGGAGGTCACAGTGGTGACCGGACGCTGCACCGGACGCTGCACCGGACGCGGTCACTGTGCGTCCGGCGCGTCCGGTCAACGTCCAGTAACTGCGCGTTTTTCAGTTGCTGCACCGGACGCGAGGCGCGTCCGGTCACAGGCCACCGGACGCGTCCGGTGGTCCAGGGAGCTTACTGGACTCCCACCGGACGCGGTCACTGTGGCGTCCGGTCTGTTCACCAGCGCGTCCGGTGGTTGTTTCGTCCTGCGTGACTCGGTGTTCACCGGCGCGTCCGGTGAGTCACGGGACCGGCGCGTCCGGTGGTGACCAGCGCGTCCGGTCGTTACGACCGGCGCGTCCGGTCAGTGTTTCGAAAACTAGCCGTTGCAGCACCGGCGCGTCCGGTCTGTTGCACCAGCGCGTCCGGTGAGCGCGACTGCTGCTGATTTCAGTTTCTAACGGCTCTATTCGAAGGGGTACGTCTATAAATACTCGTTGGCCGGCTCAAGGCTCTCTCTCTTGACATTTTGATATACTTGTGAGCACTTTGAGCTAAGCAACTCCCCTCCCACTCATCTCTCTTGCTTCTTTGCTTATTCGAAGTGAGATTGAGTGATCCAAGTGCATTTGCATCGTGAGATAGCATCTAGTTGGCACTTGGTGGTTGATTTGCTGCGGGATTCTTGTTTCTCTTGGTGGTTGCCGCCACCTAGACGGCTTGGAGCAGCTTGGAGGCATTGGCAAGAGTTGGTGTTTGTTCTTGGCCACCTCCGGTGATTGTAAGGGGTTTGTGCCTACCTCGGCGAAGCGCCAAAGGCAATATTAGTGGATTGCTCGTGTCATTTGCAACCTTTTTGCCATTTGGTAGGTTCTTGTGGCGCCTTTTGAGAGGCTCGGTGTGAGACCGATTAGCCACCGAACCACGTGGTAAAGAGGGACACAACGGGGACTAGCGTGCCGGCAAGCACGTGAACCTCGGGATAAATCTTTGTGTCATCACTTTCATATTGTGATTGATTGATCCCGGAGTTCGGTTGCTTTGGTATTCATTGTTGATCATATTGGTTGGCTCAATACTTCGCCCCTCGGTGATACCCTCCTAACCCTCACTTGTATTACCTTCTTAGTTATCTTTGCTAGCTAGTTAGCGTTACTAGAGTAGCTCTTTTGTGTAGCTTGCTAGTTGTAGTTGTAGTTACCTTCTCGGTTTGACTTGTGCGGTTGAGTGCCTATATACTAGAATTGTGAATTGGATAGGTGGCTTGCAAACACCCCATAGGCTAAGCAAAACTCGCATCTCGCTTTTTGTTATATTGATAAACTTGTTTAGCTTGTCTTTGTAGAAAGTTTTAAAAGGCTATTCACCCCCCCTCTAGCCATCTAGACCTTTCACCTGGTCCTCCTCACCCTCCGCTGCTACGCCCTCGACGACCATGTCCTCATCGATGCCTCGGTCACGGCCCAGACCCCCTCGTGGCTGCGCCTTGACAACATCGTGCTCTCCTGGATCATCAGGACGATCTCCATCGACCTCCACGACCTCGTCCGCAACACGGCTGACGCTCGCCAGGCATGGCTGGCGCTCGAGGGCTAGTTTCTGGGCAATGCCGAGGCCCGGGCTCTGCGGCTCGATGCGAGTTTCCGGACCTTCGTGCAGGGTGACCTCACTGTTGGAGAGTTCTGCTGCAAGATGAAGGCCATGGCGGACTCCCTCGGCGACCTTGGCTGGCCCGTGGAGGACCGCATCCTGGTCCTCAACGTCCTCCGCGGGCTCAGTGACCGCTATGCCCACCTCAGGACGTGGATCACCCGCCAGTTCCCCTTCTCTACCTTTCTGCAGGTCCGTGATGATCTTATCATGAAGGAGCTTGCTCAGGGCATCCAGCCAGGGTCCACCTCCGCGCCGGGGTCCTCGACTTCCTCGACGGCCCTTGCTGCTACTCCGCCGCGTCCGTTCGCTCCACTGCGTCCGTCCGCTCCGCCACCGTCGTCTCTTCTTGGCCCCCTCCCTCCGGGCCGAGCGGGGGTGGGGGGCCGTGGCGGCCGCCGTCGCCGCGGCGCTGGACGTGGGGGGGCCATGGCGGGAGCAACCAGGCGGCGCCGACGGCTCCACAGGGTGCACCATGACCCTCTTTCCATAACCGTGGTCAGGGCGCATCTCTATGTGGCCCTTCCAGGCTCCCGGCGGTGAGCCTCGCCCGCCGGGGGCCATGCTCGCTGGTGCTCCACCTCCCGGCGTCTACACCACGTCTCCGTGGGCTACACCTTTCGGCGCCTCGCCCGGGCCTACCTATTGGGACCAGGCGGCCTTGGCACGCTCTTTCAGCACTATGGGTCTGACACCTCCTGTCGGTCCTAAGTGGATCGCCGACTCGGGTACTACCTACCACACCACCCCTGGCCCTAGTATACTCTCATCCGTTCATTCTCCCTCTTCTTCTCTCCCTTCGCCCATTATGGTCGCAAATGGTTCGTGTCTTCCAGTCACATCTGTCGATGCCACCGGCGCTCATGGCTCCTTTCGTCTTCCTGATGTTCTTGTTGCCCCTTCTATGGTTCACAACCTTCTTTCTATTCGTCGTTTTACAGCTGACAATTCCTGTTTTGTGGAGTTTGACTCTTCTGGTCTTACTGTAAAGGATTTGGCTTCCCGACGTCCTCTGCTCCGATGTGACAGCACGGGGCCCCTTTACACTCTTCGCTTCCCGGCAGCTACTTCATTTTCTTCTCCGTCCGTTTTGTCAGCTGCTTTCACCGCCACTACTTCCTCCACTACTTGGCACTGGCGCCTCGGCCATCCTGGACGTGATGCCCTGCTGCAACTCAGTCGTAATTTTGACATTCCATGTACTCGGGCTCATGATGAGCATTTATGTCATGCGTGCCAGTTGGGCCAACATGTTTGTCTTCCTTTTCATAGTTCTTCTTCACATGCGGCCCGCATGTTTGATCTTGTACATTGCGATATGTGGACATCTCCTGTCATCAGTATTTCTGGATATAAGTACTATCTTGTGGTGGTCGATGATTTTTCTCATTATTCATGGACCTTTCCCTTGCGTGCGAAGTCTGATGCTTTCCCCGTGATTCTTCACTTCTTTGCTTGGGTTTCCACACAGTTTGGCCTCACCATCAAGGGCGTCCAGTGTGACAATGGTCATGAATTTGATAACTCCACCTCCCGTGCCTTCTTCCTTTCTCACGGTGTCCAGTTGCGCATGTCTTGCCCCTATACCTCCTCTCAGAATGGCAAAGCTGAGCGCATGATTCGCACCACTAACGACACCATGCGCACTCTTCTACTTCAGGCGTCGCTTCCTGCTCGCTTCTGGGCTGAGAGCTTGCACACCTCCACCTATCTCCTTAACCATCTTCCTTCCGCTGCCTGTCCAGCTCCCACGCCACACCACACTCTTTTCGGTACCCCTCCTTGGTACGATCACCTTTGAGTCTTCGGGTGTGCGTGTTACCCTAACACCACAGCCACCGCTTCCCACAAGCTGGCACCCCGTTCGACTCTCTGTGTCTTCCTCGGGTACTCTCCGGATCACAAGGGTTACCGTTGCTTTGACCTTACCTCTCGTCGGGTCCTCATCTCTCACCATGTGGTGTTCGATGAGTCCGTCTTCCCTTTCTCCACCACCACCACACCCACTACCACCCCTGACCTTGACCTGTTCTCTCTGTTTTCCACTGACACGGTGGTTCAGCCACCTTTGTCGTGGTCTCCTGCAGGTACTGCTCCACCGGGCTCCTTGCCGGGCTCGTGTCCCCGCTCGCCGCCAACCAGCGACGCCCCTGGCCCTGCGCCCTGCACGGGTCCGGAGGCATCGCCCTCCGGTGCTGCCCCGGCACCTCCGCTCAGTGAGGTTCTGGGGTCGTCATCCTCCGGTCCTGCCCTGGCCCCTCTGATCGACGGGGGTCCAGGGACAGTGGCTACCGCCCCTCCTCCGCGTTTCGCCGAGCCGGTGCGCGTCTACCAGCGATGTCTGCAACCTGCTCCGCTGCCTCCATCACCACCGGTAGACTCTTCTCCACCGGCGACACCAACACCACCGCCACAGTCGTCGGCTGCCCGTGTCGTGCCGTTGGTGTACCACCCACCGCTCCTTCACCGACACCCGCGGCATGTTCACCCTATGGTGACGCGGCACGCGGCTGGTACCCTGCGGTCCCAGGTTCTTGCGGTGATGCCCGATGACCCGCAGGTCTCTCCAGTACCCTCTTCCGTCCGCGAGGCCTTGTTGGACCCCCACTGGCGCCGCACGATGGAAGATGAGTACGCGACACTCCTCGCCAACCAGACATGGGATCTGGTGCCCCGTCCGCCGGGCTCCAACGTCGTCACCGAAAAGTGGATCTGGACACACAAGCGTCGGGCTGGTGGCACTCTCGAGCGGTACAAGGCTCACTGGGTTCTCCGGGGCTTCACTCAGCGCCCTGGGGTCGACTATGATGAGACCTTCAGCCCAGTGGTGAAGTCGGCCACCGTCCGCACGGTGCTGTCGCTGGCTCTCGCTCGGTCATGGCCCGTCCATCAGCTGGACGTCAAGAATGCCTTTCTGTACGGTCTTCTCACTGAGACAGTTTACTGCAGTCAGCCGGCGGGGTTGGTTGACTCTTCCCGTCCCGACATGGTCTGCCGGCTCAACAGGTTTCTCTACGGCCTCAAGTAGGCCCCCTAGGCGTGGAACACTCGGTTTGCTGCTTTCCTACTGACACTGGGGTTTCTGGAGGCTAAGTTAGATACGTCCCTGTTTATCTATCACCATGGAGCTGAGACTGCGTACCTGCTGCTCTATGTTGATGATATTGTCCTTACAGCCTCCAGTGAGTCACTCCTCCACCGCATTATCACCTCTCTTCAGCAGGAGTTTGCTATGAAGGATCTGGGTGTGCTTCACCACTTCCTCGGGGTCACTGTTGAGCCTCATCCTGCCGGGATCCTTCTTCACCAGCAGCAGTATACTCTTGATATCCTGGAGCGAGCCGTGATGACTGACTGCAACCCCTGCTCCACTCCGGTTGACACCCAAGGCAAGCTGTCAGAAGCCGAGGGCAATCCAGTCACAGATCCTACTGCCTATCGGAGTCTTGCTGGTGCCCTTCAGTACCTCACCTTCACCCGGCCGGATATCACCTATGCAGTTCAACAGATATGTCTTCACATGCATGATCCCTGAGAGCCTCACCTCACTGCTCTCAAGCGCCTCCTCCGCTACCTCCGCGGCACTATCGACTACGGCCTACTCCTTCACCGGTCATCCTCCGCCGAACTCGTCGTCTACACTGACACCGACTGGGTCGGGTGTCCGGACACTCGGCGCTCCACCTCCGGCTATGCTGTCTTCTTGGGCGGCAACCTGGTGTCCTGGTCGTCCAAGCGCCGGCCTGTGGTCTCCCGCTCCAGTGCCGAGGCGGAGTATCGCGCTGTCGCTAACGGTGTGGCTGAGGCCTCCTGGCTCCGGCAGCTTCTCGCCGAGCTCCACACTCCTCTCTCCCGGAGCACGCTGGTCTACTGCGACAACATCAGTGCGGTGTACCTCTCCACCAACCCCGTTCAGCATCAGCGGACGAAGCACGTGGAGATCGACCTACACTTTGTCCGTGATCGGGTTGTCATCGGCGAGGTGCGGGTCCTTCACGTACCGACCACCTCCTAGTTCGCCGACATCTTCACCAAAGGCCTCCCATTCTCGACCTTCACCGAGTTTCGCTCCAGCCTCAACATCACCAGTGGCTAGTTGCGTCTGTGGGGGGGGAGGGGGCTCGTGTGTGTTCTTCTTTTCATGTCTAGTCTGGAACTCCGCTGTGCCGGTAGTTCAGATTGCGGGGGGTGTTAGAGTATAGGAGTATTAGGTCCATGAGGCCCATGTATGCATTACTATATAGCTACCCTTTTAGGGTTAGCCCAAATCAATAGAGTCACAATTTCCAACAGTGTTCAATTGGATGTAACTAGAACTTTTATCCAAATTATTAAATGGTAGAAAAGCTCGACCAACTAACAAGAACTAAAAGTTTTTTTATATATTAAGATAAGAACAAATCCATAAAAATATAATAAATAAATAAACAAACAAAGACTCCAATACATATAGAATAGTCATCGAAAGAGTCAGTGGTGAAGCAACGTTATAACTAGATTTTGTGGTGGTACTAAAAAGCAAAGGAACAACAAGGAATTTACTGGTGATAGATATATGGTTGTTTGTGCTGATAAATGCAATTGGACCAATAAAGATATAACAATGAAACAAAAAATATTTTAAGAAGATCCAAATGTTATATAATAAAAATAAAAAAATTAGCTACCCACACTATTATCACAAGACTCCTTGCTAGTTAGCAAACATGAGAAGGCAAAAGCAAATTATTCCAAGAACACAACGAGATAAGTGGTTCCTTGCTGAAAGCCTAAAAAGCAAAGCGAAAACATGACAACACAGTAGAAATTGCAATTTATCCAAACAAACTGATGGCACCTTTTTATGAAAAAGATACATACGCAGAATTTGTGAGAACTATCAAGAACAACACAAATGAAAAATAGGAACTTATTATCATCTATAAGCCAGGAATTCCTCTCTGCTTGTGGCAGCACCAGCTGCAGCATCGTGTTCGGTTTCAACAAGGACCCCAGCGTTTCTTCACGAAATCTATTGTTCGAGACCGCAAGAATGAAGTAGAGTATCACAACCCAAACAATGCAAACGACTCAAAAACCAACACATGGAACAGGACCGTGCTCTTCATATACAAATCTCAGTAGACACTAGGCAGCACATTTAGCAACATAACAAACAAATAATTAAGGACCAAAAACCATTTGGCCGAATTCGACCGACTGCACGAAACGAAGAATGAAGCAAAAATGAAGGAATGACAATCGAAGTAGCTAGTAACTATAGCGCACATCGATCCTCAAGCATACACTCGTACTCCTTCACCTCATCCTCAAATTATTAAATGGAAAAGCTCGACCAACGTAACAAGAACTAAAAGATTTTTTATATTAATTAAGATAAAAATAAATCCATAAAAAATAAAGAAAAATAAATAAATAAATAAATAAATAAATAAATAAATAAACAAAGACTCTAGTACATATAGAATAGTCATCGAAAGAGTCAACAGTGTGGAATTCAAGCAACGTCGTAACTAGATTTTGTGGTGGTACTAAAAAGCAAAGGAACAACAAGAAATTTACTGGTGATAGATATATGGTTGTCTGTGCTGATAAATGCAATGGGACCAATAAAGATATGATAATCAAACAAAAAACAAAAAATATATTTTAAGAAAATCCAAATGTTATATAATAAGCTACACTCACACTATTATCGCAGGTCTCCTTGCTAGTTAGCAAACATGAGAAGGCAAAAGCAAATTATTCCAAGAGCACAACGAGATATAAGTGGTGGTCCCTTGCTAATTAAAAGCCTAAAACAAAGAGAAAAACATGACAAAACACTAGGAATTGTAATTTATCCAAACAAACTGATGGCACCATTTTATGAAAAAGATACGCAGAATTTGTGAGGTTAACCTCACCACGTCAACTATCAAGAACGCAACGCAAATAAAAAAGGAGGAACTTATTATCATCTATAAGCCAGGAACCTATCTGCTTGTGGCAGCACCGCAGCTGCAGCATCGTGTTCGGTTTCAACAAGGACCAGAACCAGCGTTTCTTCACGAAATCTATTGTTCGAGACAGCAAGAAATGAAGTAGAGTATCACGACCCCAAACAATGCAAACGACTCAAAAAACCATCACGTGGTACAGCACAGCACCTTGCTCTTGATACAAATCTCAATAGACACTAGGCAGCACCATTTAGCAACATAACAAACAAATAATTAAGCTCCAAAACCATTTGACCGACTGCACGAAACGAAGAATGAAGCAAAAATGAAGGAATGACAATCGAAGTAGCCAGTAACTATAGCGCACATCGATCGTACAGGCACTCTTCTGAGCGTGGCGATGGGCTTCGGGACGCCGGGCGCGGGCGCGCGCGGGTGTTGCTCGTACGCTCGATCGTCCTCAAGCGTACGCTCGTACTCCTCCACCTCATCCTTACGCTCGATAACCGGCGGCGGAGCGGCTGCTCCGTGCTAAGGAGCGCGGAACAAACCAAAATCAAGGGAAAGAACAAAACAAAAAATGAAAACCAAGAATCCAGACAGTAACCACGACGCGGCGCGCGCGACGATCACGCAGGAGCTAAAACCCTAGCAAACCCCCCACAAACTCCGATCCGTGCAAAATTCGATCGACTGCCCCAAAACCAAGAGAATGCGTTCTGTGTGGTCCGTGCTAAGGGATCACCGAACTAGCAAACCGCCGAACCGAAGAAACGCAAGAACTGGAGCCGCATTTCCGGGAGCAGGAGAGCGAGAACCTGGGACTGGAATGACCGGCTCGCTCGGAACGGTCGGCTCGACCTGCTCATCCTCCGGGTCCGAGATCTGCGACCTCTGCGGGGGCGCTATCCTCTCACTGCCTCCTCCCTCCAACGAGAAGCAGGTACCCATGGCCGCCGCCACCTGAGTTGGTCCAGCGCGAGCGTGGAGGCTGGGGAAGAATAAAACGGCTGGCGATCGACCAGATACCGCATTTTTCGAACAACCAAACTAGGGTTTATCTAGAGACTAGAAAAGAGGCCCACCTGTGCTGCCGGTCCCAGGACGTGGATTTTCTATACATACATATGTGAGCATATATGAAATAAAATGGATGGCGGAGCGAGAAAACTAGAGACACCACACTTTTGAACAAGCAAGTAGGGTTTGTCTAGAAACTAGACAGGGGCGGGACGTGGATTTTCTGTACACATATACTATGTGCATATAGAATTTATCACAATATCCATTTAGTTTAGAGCTCTACGATAAAGCGGAGTATTAAGCAATTTGTCGTATATAACGTACACAAAACATATTAATACATATATACCGCAATGTTATGTGAGTGTTATTTTTATGTAGCTGTCATGAGCGGTACTCCATGCTCGTGAAAAGCTGACATACGTTAATTCGACAGTGCGTTGAAAGTGCCGATAGTGCATATATGTTATTAGTAGTAGTTTATTTCTAGTAACCTATCTTTATCTCTTTGATTGATTATCTTTTTTATCGTTTCATTTGTAACTTGTGCAAGTCACTCTCTTCGGTCGTTTGAAATCTCCTCAAGATCTAAGGCTACAAAGATTGAACCTAGACGTCATGCTCATTCTTGTTAGAGACTAGGGTTGTTAAATCCCTGGTGTGGCCTATAGAAGGTCTATAGGTAGAAATAATGGACATGATTTTGTTTGGTGGTGTGTGGGGTTAGGGGGAGGAAGGAGGCGCCAAAGATATTAGGGTTTGTCTAGACAGGGGTCTACCTGTATTTTCCGAGCCCTAGAATGTGGATTCTCTATTCATGCATATATATGCATATACGGGACTTATCACAACCATTCATTTAGTTTAAAGTTCTACGATAGACTGGAGCGTTAAGCAATTTGTCATATATAATACACAAAGTATATTAATATACCACATGGTTATGTAATGTTGTGTGAGTGTTGAGTTTATGTAGATTTCATGAGTGTTCTCCATGCTTGTGAATAACTGACGTAAGTTAATTAGGTAAATTCGTTTCAGAACATGCACTAAAAGTGTCTATAATGGATATATGTTATTATTAGTTTATTTCTAGTAACCTACCTATCACTTTGATTGTTTACCGTTTCATTTCTAACTTGTACACATTTGAAACCTTCTCAAGATTTAAGACAACAAACCTAGATGTCGAGCTTATTCTTGTTAGAGGCGAGGGTTGTCAAGTCTTTGGTGTGGCCTATAGGCTTAGAAGGTTTATAGGTAGGCAAGCCGACCTAGCAATGGAGATGGACACGATTTTGTTTTGTGGTGTGTGTAGGGTGAGGGGTGGGGGAGGCGCCTAGTGATATTAATTGGGTTCGAAAGCATGGGGCCCACAAGGCTAGATGTGGTGGCTGAGGACAGTGACATAATGGCATGAGGCAGGGGCTAACATGGAACTTATGAAGAGAGATTGTTGCATGCTCGAGGAAGGAGACAATACATCAACCTTCATATGTTGATTTGATAGACACAAAACATCTTTCATACTTATATATAGTATGTAATTTTATATCAAAAAATTATGAAGTATACAAGATATAAAGTGCCAGCACTAACTATTTGAAGCAATTGTAGTGCACACAATTATTTGTCTATAATGCAGTAATATACACATGTATAATATTTTCGCGTAGTGCTATGTCTAGTTTTTTTGTCGATCAGGCCACAACCTGTATTTCATTAAGCAGATAGAAAATTTTTAAACTTACACGACATTGACAAGTTCCGGCTATTCCACGCCCGCTGGCAAGATGCTAGCATGCAGGATTAATCAGGAATGTCGACAAGTTAGAGCTGGAGCCTAGCAGCTACAACACATACAAATAATTATACGACAATAGAATTTGCGACCGTGTATACAACAAGGCAAAATACACGTCTAGCTTAGAGTATATGTCTTTTAGATTGAGTTGTGTAATCCATGTCTTTGTTTGTTTCTTTCTTTTTCTGAGAAGAGGAAAATAGGAGGAAGGAGAAAGGAGAAAGGGATATAGGTGAAGTAGGTCGCAACGACCTATACCACGTCCACCAAAGCGCGAAAGTGGTTTGCCACAACTGCACGCTTGGTACATGAGCTCACCACCAACTTCCATTGTCATCTCTAGCCACATTTTCGCTCGATTCCCCATGGCAGAGATGCTACTAGAGCCATTCCAAGATGAAGTGTTGATAGCCTAGGCGACGCTCCACATGGTCCTCAACCCCTTGACGACTTTGGATCCAAGCTAGAACTTGCCCTGACATCTCCTTATTGCACCAATGATGTCTCCTCTATGAATTTTTTTTTGTGAAGTAGCCTATACTATGGTAGTAACACTGCTTTATTAGCACTTATATATCCTAGTTTTAATTATCTATGGAGTCCCTTACCGCAAAGTGTGGGGAGGGCATGCCTTTAGGTGGTCAACTTTTTTTCTATAAATATTTTGTCAATTGGGAAATAATCTGTGGTAAATTTATTATAGAAAGACAAAAGCACAATGGAGGGAGATTAGTTTAAGGCCGAACTAGGACAAGATGAGCTAGAGAGCACTGGGGCTAGAAGTGTTGCATGAAGTATGATGTTGAGTGATCGGCGGTGGGGGATGGGGAGCTGTGGAGGCAATCTCGTCGTCTCGTCACTGTCACAACACCGAGTGATCCAAGCTTGCAGCGCTAGGCGGAGGCTCATATGGACCACTTCGATTACGTGGGCTCGCTCGACGAACTATATGGGCTAGCCGTGCAGGTTGATCCGGTGGGTTAGCCGCAAAGCCCACCACCACTTGCCCCTACTCGGCTACCCATTCGGATTTCGGAAGCATGGAGAGTTGGAGTACGCCGTTGTCATCGCCGCCGGTGCCCCTCCGTTGAGAAATTTATATATTTAACCCACAATTCGCACACCTCTCACATCTAATTTGCATGCCTTTAAATATTTGACCATAAACACATGAAATTCTACGATTCTGAGGGGTTTTCTCTCATTTTCTCTTCTTTTCTATTTTCAATACTCTCATCTCACTGACCAGGTCACGGGAAAGTCTGAAACTGCCCTGTCCAGGATTCCATCCAAGGACGCGTCGCCCGTTCGGTTCTGCGCTCGTTCTTCTCGCGACTGCGAGTCGCGACCGTGACAGTCTCTCCGCCGCCGCCTGTCACCGGAGCCCGCACGCCGCCGGTGGCCGCCTCCGCCCGTCCAACCCTCTCCCTCCGCTCCGCGTCGGCTGCCCCACACAAGGCTGGGCCCGACGTCTAGGATTTGGGCGCCGGTCCTTGGTAGCCTCCTCCGGGCTCCGCGGCGCCGGCCCCTGGTCGCGTCCACAGCGGGTGCCACAACAGTCTTTGCTTTTCCAGTGAGAGGTTTTTGCTTAGGGGACCATGGAGGAGTACGGAGGGGGAGACCTCCTGAGCGAGGCCATGGGATCTGCGGCGCGGGTGGTGGTGGTAGAGGATTGCGTGGAGGCACCCGGGGCCTTCGTCCTCCACCTCCTCCTCAAGCGCGCGCTCGCCAGCGGCGGCGCGGCTGCCTTCCTTGCCCTTGCGCAGCCCTTCTCCCATTACGACCGCGTCCTGCGCAAGATGGTTCGGCTCGCCCCCTCTTCACCTCACTGGCATTTCGTCGAACTTGTTTTGTGCTTACCGGCTTCATGCCTGACTGCCTATGTTAGTCTCACTGTTACAATAGCGTGCATAAACTGCTTTGTGCATCTTTGTCCATGCCGTAATGAGTATGATCAACTAGGGATTAGAGTAGACCCAAATTGGTAGGATCATATTTGATCTGGCTTTAAAAGAATGGGATTTTTAGGCCCTTGTTGGTATGCTATCGTCCACATGTGTAGTCAGGCATCTCACACCAACATTTTAAAATGTTAGATTCTTGGTGTGTTATGCGATATTATTAGATTAGATGTATAAATGATCCTTATTCTTCCTATGGCTTTTGGAATTGTTATAAAGTTGCCTCTTGATATTAGCAGCGCATGCTAATACCTAATTTTCTGCCTCCTTGTACTGTGCACGGTGGTGTTCAAAACCAGTGCGAGGTGGTATAATTTTCAGTTGCTAGTTCTGTTCATTTGCTAGCGGTAATAGCTCATGTGCTGGCTGAGTCACACAATATAAACTACAGTGAGCTGAGGTGCATGCTGATCTTTTGTAAAACTCTGATAAAATGCACAAGTTCTAGATTTGTGTGTTGGCAGTTCGGCACGATGGGGTTTGGGACTGCTTCCAAGAGATTATTCTAATTTGTTCACTCTATCGGAAACTGCATGCTGGATTTCTTTAGTTAAAATCTACACAGTTGCATTACATATTTCTTTTGGTCTTTGGAAATTTGCCAGGGCTGTAACCTTTCCCTGCATAGGAGGAACGAGAGGCTTCATTTCTTTGAATTGCTAGGATTCCGAGGCAAGCCATCATTTTATTACCGTGTGTATTTCCATATAATGTTGGATGATTCCTAAATAGGGAGGTGCCATTCATTATGTTTCTTTACTGCAGGTGGAGCAAGGGAAGGCACCATTGCTGATAGCTTTGTTCGATTGTACAATGAAATTCAAAGACTGGTGGAGGCAAACAGGGCTGGAGAAAATGCAGGCCAGTTCACCATCGTTATAGATGACGCTTCCCTATTGGAAGTTGTGGCCCTTGGTTCTGTAAACGATGTGCTGAATTTCTTGCACTATTGTTTCGCGCTCACGTCTGAGATGGTAAAATATTGATCAATCAAACACTACAGTACTGCTACTGATGTTAAGTCATGGTCATGTCTTTTACGCTTTATCATGTCCTGACAGAATTGCACGCTAGTGGTCCTCATCCACGAGGATATATATGCAGACGAGGAGAACATGGGCCTCCTTTTACGTCTGCGCTACATTGCTGATCTTGTGATTAAAGCAGCACCTTTGAGCACTGGTTTGGCTGCTGATGTTCATGGACAGGTTAGGCTCCTGATCCTGCATATTTGTTTAAGTTTGAGCTGTACCATGATGGCTTAGTTGGATTCGCTGACCTGGTAGTTCGATGAACTCACATTATTTGATGTTATTTTGATGTTTCGCATTTTACCCTTTGATAAATCTTTTCTGAAGCGGTTGAAATGTTTGATGTTTCTGCAGCTGTCGGTGGTGAACAAGGGTACATTCCGCGAGCAAAGGGCAAAAGCACAGAAAGTTTGGAACTTCCATTTCAAAGCGAAGGAAAACGGTGCTGACTTCTTCTATCCAGGGACTAGACATTAGGGAGTACTTGTAGTAAAGTAGAAACGACTTTGGTTGTGATAACGGGTGCTGCTATGCTTCGTGTACCGTCTGCTAAACACAGCGTTTCAATAAAGTCTTGCGTTCAAGTCATCACAGCTTGCAAAGCGTTCGTCACAGCCAAGTTCATTGAGCTTGATCTATGAGTCCGTTCGCTTCGCTGAAAAGTCATGGCTGAAAGTACTGCTCGCAGATTTGCTGAGACAAAAATACTGTTCCGGCTAAAAAAAACAAGTTGAAAAGTACAGATTATAAGACAAACAAACATGACAAACCCCTACTTGTGTTGATTTGGAACACGGTCTTCGAATGAATGGATGAACTACTCCAGAATTCCAGCTCAATCCTGATATTAGCATGTATAGTAATATAATAGCAATGACGCTGCTGGTTTGCTCCTCCTTAAGACACTTGGCCAAGAATATCACTGCAAGGAAAATGAAGATTGCAAACCGCCAAGGCTCGAACATATATAAATATTACATGTTTGACTCCATAGCACTAGGGTGATCATCTGGAGTCGACAACAGAAATTGACGACTAGAGTCTTATTTATTGAGTACTCTAACGTTGGGAATCAATGGGTTACTATCAGCAATGGGAAGAACAACTTAATTCTCAGATCTGTCGATGAAGAGGCGCAATGGGAAGAACCGCCTAATTCTCAGATCTGTCGACGAAGATGCCATGTTGTATTAGAAGGTCCGTGTCATCTTTCTGAACCTTGCGCTGCTTGATCTTCTTGCCCAGATTGTCGCACAAACTGTCCACGGACCCGTGGCCGCTGCTCAGCAAGCCTCTTCCTGCTTTGGTAGCGAACCTGAAAATAGGCAGACAAGGCCATCAGAAGATATCGGTATTCAGGCCAGCAGTCAGAAAAATGAAGCAGCATCACCATAACATCTTGTAAAAACTGAAGTCAGAAAAACAAAATTTTGAAAAGAAAAATAGTTTGAAACCATACCAGATCTTGAAAAATTTAGCGCAACTAATGTCTTACTTTCAAAGACTTATTTCAGTATTCCTATGCTGGTACTGTCAGTATTAAGGCATAACTGGGAGTTTTTCTAAAAAATACAAAAGGCATAGCTGGAAGTAGCATAAGCATTTTTATATCCTCCAAAGGTAGAGATTATTATTAATAATCACTTCTATCTTTTCTGATAATAATTGTGCAAACCATTTGGATCCCTACTCTTTCTTGACATACTCAGTGGAAGGCCCTTCAACACTCAAATACCTATTACTGATTTCAAGTCATAGCTACTACAACAGGTATGTAACAAAAACAGGCTACCTTTTTACCGAAGTTCCGATCTTTCCGCTTCAGTCTGAATTTGTTCAATGCAGCTTCTCGTTGGGGGAACCGATTCTGATAAACATCATTGCCACTCCCACTCCCACTTACAATGCCACCTCCAGCGATATTTTGGCTCATGGTACCATTAACACTCTCTATGTTTGGTGTTGCAATATTGGGGACAGCGCTCGTTCCATTCTGCCCATTGCACCCATTATGACCAACTGAGACACCCCCATTCACACTGTAGTTAGCAGCATGTCCTTCAACAGGAGGATCAAACACATTTGACGAACCACACTGAACATCTGATGATCCACGGTCGATGGATAGCTGTTTCTGTGTCATAACATGGAGGTAATAATGCACGTGATGATGATGCTGGACGCAGCTTTGTGGAACCTCTGTTGGGTGGCTCATTTTCACTGCATTGGAAATTCCTTCATCAGCTTTGTCTTTCCCAACCAGATTAGCTGGTGATGTTTGATTATGTATAGTATGAAATGCTGAGGCATGCTGGGTAGATTTGATGGCTGATGGTGACGTTACTCTCTCCCTGTTAGCCGAAGGCTTTGCAACAACATTCTTTGTACTGGAGCCCACATCGTTGTTGCTACTGCCATTGGATCCCTGCTTTATTGGAGCAGCATCTGAATTTGACTTCATCTTGCATGTAGAGTCCGTTTTCACAGCCTCAGAACTGTTATCTTGTGGTGAAGAGCTTTCCCCACATCTTGCTCCACCTTGATTGGAAGCCACAGATGTATGGTACCTTGCAAAAATCATAACGAGTTAGCATGCAACTTACTGTTATGTTAATAACCTAGTAATGACACTGATATTATGTTTTGCACCTGGTGAAGGCTGACTGATCTGATCTTTTCAGAATATTTCGCTCATCATGGATTTCGGCTGTAGCTCCATCTGTTCTCAATCTCTTCAAACCCAACTCATGGGGTGTCACCTCGATATGAGAATCATGATTCTTATCATTTCCATCGGGCATCTTGGAAGGGCCATCAGGTGCATCAACGGCTCGTACTGCTTGTTGGCCTTCTGTGTTTCTGGCTATTGAGCTAATTAAATCAGCAGTTTCAGTATTTGTTTCACTAGGTATGTCTGTACAATAATCTTCTGCCATCATTTTCTTTTTGGATTTGCATTGGGGCATGTGAGTCTCATGTCGTTTTTCTGTTGGATTAACAGATACGTCATTGAGAGATGATTGATATTCTGCACTTGAGTTCCTAGGAGCACCTATTTCTAGGTATCTTCCCATAGATTCATCTGTAAAAACATGGAATTTGGTTGAATGAGACAATACTGGAAGTATGAACTGTGAAATGCTTCACTTCTATACAATGAATGCTGTGGAACATATGATACCTTTATTCTCCTTATGTTTCTTGCCATTCCTTTTGTTTGCTGTCGGTAGCCACTTGTTACTGCATATCTCTGATTTGGGGTGAATTACTTGTGCACATGTACTATCAGGTGGATCTGCTAGTTGATCAGGAGACATAGGTTGTGGACTGTCAATCTCCACAGCACGCTTTGTCCATGAGCTCTGCATTTTAAAAGAGATTGTGCACTCAATAATACATTTTTTTTACGGCACACTCGATAATACATTGACATAAAAACACTACACAAGTACACATAGAGAGATAATACATTGACATAAAAACACTACACATAGAGAGAGTTATCAGACAATATATTACTTTTCTGAGAAAGAAAGATTGCCACCAAGTGAATCGTTTTGAATGAAAGCAATAAATAACTTTATTTTCCTACATCAACCGTGGTATTACTATATGTCAATTGGTTATTTAATATCTTATATCCAGATATATCACAGAATAACTAACCTTTATGACCTAAATAGTGGTGATATGAATTTTGTTCCAAGTAGTATTCTACGACTTATATATATGGTTATCTATACATTCAAATTCAACTACATAATTATGTTAGATTAAGAAATTAACTATTAGGAACAATGAACACATACTTGAGTACCACTGCCATTATCACTTCCATCCCTAGCATTGAGTCCAACACTGAAGTCGTCATCGTCGTCGTCATCATTTTCTTCATCATCATGATTGCTGTCACTGTCGTTCTCATACTCGTCACCAGTATTTGGTTTGGCACACTTCTGTGTCTGGATGCCACTTTCACTTCCACTGCCACTGGACTGAGTACCAAAGAGGCAAATTCAACTCAGATAATCGCAAAGGAAACACAAAGTGAGAAGTCAAAGAAATCATGCCTCATGTTTCGTGGAATAAAATATCCAGAAAAAGCTAGACCAAAAACAAACAGCTTACACTGTGGCATCGCCTCCAAACGTGCTGCCAAAGGTTCTTAAGCTCATTCTTACGTAGTGGCTTTACCAAGAAGTCAACTGCTCCCTTCGACAAACACTTAAACACCATACTCATAGAGTCATTTGAAGACATCACTGCATGCAAAACACATCAGTGTAGCGGCTAAAAGTATTTAAACCCACAATTAACAGGATAACATTTCATGTGCATTAAGGGAGTTGAGGAAAACTACTTACTAATCACAGGAATGTCCTTGCAAATTTTGTGACTAGTGATTTTGCTAAGCAGACCGATGCCAGATAGACAAGGCATGAAAACCTCAGTCAATACAAGGTCAATGTTGTTCTGCAGATTTTCAAGATATCGCCATGCATGTGAACCATTTTCAGCAGGGATAACTAAAATGGAAGGAAATGAAATTGCTGTCAAAACACTGAAACAATTAAAATTACCCTTTTTTAAATGGTGATGATAGATAAAATTTCCACTGCTAATAATTAACAATCAAACATAATTCAAAAAGGGACATAACATAAAAAAAGCATTGGCCATATTCAGTGGCGGATGCAGGATGGGGACAAAGGGGGGGGGGCTAAATAATGAAGATTTAGGGCTAGAGCTAGAGATTAATGGTGATTTGAGGCTAAGTAACCATGGTCTAATGAAGAAATCAGGCTCACTAGGGGGGCTGTAGCCCCGGCAGCCCCCCCTTTGGATCCGCCCCTGGCCATATTACCAAATACATCAAGGATAAAGTCTACATTTTAAATATCCATGAAATTTCATGAAAAAAGTATGCAATGTTTATCCAAAATCTGAAGTACCACAGGGACTCGTGGTTACCAGTGTAACAAACTAGGTGAGGAGAGGTGTATTTCTAACTTGGCGACAGTAGGAGGGTACATAGTTCAAGTTCAATCTAAGTCAAATCTCTTTAGATGCATTGCTTTCAATCATGATCAAGAAAAAAACAAAGTTCTATAAGCAACTTAAAATATTGAAGTCTTAATGCAACCTAGCAGAAAGCAGCTGCATGGATGCTATTAATTTAACAGTTGATTACATGCATGTCACTTGTCTTATATGTATCACACAAAGTCATGCTTTGATATATCAGAGTTTTCATGCTTTGCTTTTCCAGTCAAGGGCAAAATGATTTCAATAGAGGCAGTTCTAGTTGTGGACCTTACTACCTATTTGTCCAAGAATAAATAAACTAACAACATGATCCACAAGAAAGAGTACCATTTTCTGTTGTCAAATAGAAAAATAGCTTGCATCTACATTGTCAAATAGAATATGTTCTTCTGATGCTCATACGATAGAAAAGGGAAATGTACAAGCTTAAATTCACAATTCTTGTTTGCTAGAATTTTCTAAGAAGCAAAATGCAGCGCAAGTAGAAATAATTGTTACTTATTGCTTATGCAAAGTGGATTATACAGTAACATGATGCCAGTACAATTAGTAAACAATAATTAATATGTTCGCTAGGAATATGTTAAGCTACAGTTTATAATTAATAATGATCCAACATATTTGATAGGTAAGAGCTTAGTTGTCAGTACTTATACCGCCAATAAATTAACTTAAGTTATTGGAGAAGGGGGTATTGTTGGCTGAAACCAGTATATAACACCTAAGAGATACTATTTTTCTTTGGTACATGCTCACTAGTACAAAAATACAATAAGGCATTAAGTAATCATAGGACATATAAAAGAGTCAAATTGAACTAGACCCTCAATTGACTACTACAGCCTTCCAGCTTCCATATGTTGCAAAAG
Source organism: Saccharum hybrid cultivar R570 (assembly GCA_038087645.1). Taxonomy (NCBI): domain Eukaryota; kingdom Viridiplantae; phylum Streptophyta; class Magnoliopsida; order Poales; family Poaceae; genus Saccharum; species Saccharum hybrid cultivar. Next base: position 8,063,328 of record JAQSUU010000056.1, on the reverse strand, counting down.
CATTCACTGTTTGCTCATGATGTGACATTCTTGATCCCTAGACCCTGGTTATTTGTTAAAATGAAAATAGCCAGCCCTTGCTATGCAAAAGAAATTCCATTGGCCCACCACAGTAGGCCCAGGAGATGACGTGTCAATCCTATAGTGCAGTACTCCTGGCCACATTATGTGTGTGGCACAGGGTAGCAGTGCTCAGACTAACTGCAGTGCAAACATACTGCAACACCCCACCCACCAAGCTCCCAATTCACTGCAGCTGAGACAGGTGGTCTGCCGTAATATGGGTCAGTGTATATCTAAGATGCTATGGAGCTGTATTAGGTGAGACATGACATCTCTCAGGCCTGACACAGTGGGAGAGGGGACTATTTTGAAAATTCTAGCAGGGGGGAACCATTTTCACCCGAACATGTGATGAGAGAGTCAGATGAATCAAATTAGTCCCTGTTGAACCTATAAAGCATTCTCATGCATGGACAACCGTATAATCAAGATTAACCATGTCTACTGCACCAATCGATCGATGCACCAAGACAGTTACATTCACCATTGAGAACCTTCTTTCACTAAAGGAACACTGATATTCCACATAATTGTTTGCTATAGAAATTACATCAGATCAACATCATTCTATATATAGCTTGGTGTCAAGTTGATGTTTGAGCTGTGGTTGATTTTAAAAGTGCCCTACAAAATCATAATCCTTTTTTGCAGCAGCAATTGCAATATACACAAGTTAACAATACATGTGATTACAGACAGCCTCTTCACTGCAATGGTTAAGAGAAGTCTCGTATTAGTCCCTAAAAAAAGGGACAACCAAAACAAAGTCTCTCATTAGTTGTGGGGAAAAATTCTAGATCGTCTACTTGGCTAGATTAGATGTATACATACACTACAACCAGCAATTGCATAAGAGAAGATGGTTTCAATAACAAGCAATTGAAATCTACATCCTATGCATTTTGTGAGGACAGATTGCGACACAGCAAGTTCGAGTGCAACATAAATCCAGGCTGGAAATAAATATGAACTTATTTGTTATCTTTTACGACCTGAACTTATTTACTATCTAGTAGAAGTTATGGAACCAGGTATATGCCCAATTTAATCAAATAAAAATTAGTTTCTTATTAATATATAATGATAGCAGCTCTCCTGCGTGTTGCGAGAAAAAAAAATCAAATCAAATTAGCTTTACCATTTGCAGCTCATACCTTCATAGCAGCACTTACGGAGCAGGGCACTGACCACCTGACGAGTAGAGTCATCATTCTCCACCAGCAAGACTCTCAGTGTCTTCACAGGTAGGAACCTCTCCCAGTGAATGCTTTGTCCTTGTTGCTCCTTCTGTTCATCCACCTGCTGCATGCCCGGTGGCGCACTGTGCCCATTGGCTAAGTCATCTTCCTTTTCCCTCCATTCATCTGCATCAGCTTCAGCCTCATGGTGGCCATTATCTAAGGTGACATTCCCTATCCCCAACACATCCTTGCGGGAAGACCCGTCCGTGCCAGCTTGGCAAGCGCTACCCATTAGCCTGATTCGAAGAGAGAGAGAGAGCACCGCAGTGGTTGGTTTGTGCAACTAGAGGGAGTTCACAGATGGTGGAGCACATCCTATGTCAGCATAAAAAATGCATATGCTGAATCCAACTACGAATCTGTAGGGAAAACACACGGGGATCAAACACCAATCTGTCATGAGAATAACAGATGCTCAGAATAAGCACTCCATTCTGCAGTATTGGTCAGAGCCAGAGAGGATTACATGTAGCCGGGCTGGAAGAAATTATTCTTAAGCCATGTGCTCTGCGACGCTCAAAATCAGTTGCTTCCGACTCCTGTGAAACATTAAACAGCTCATATAATAAGGATTTATATACGAAATTCCCCGTACACAAAACCGACAATAGAGATTTGAGGCAGTACGAAACAAAGAATTTGGTATGAGTAGAGAAAGGAAGTCAGAAACCACCGTCTCCCTTCAAAGTCCAACTAATCCCAGTTCCGAGCTAAATATAGAACAAAAAGATAAACCTCATCAGAGGCTGCAAAACTTCAGAAGGAAAAGTCTGTGAAGCAAACAGCAGCGCCTGGGGAATCGGACTCTCGAGATCCACTGGAGGCGACCCTGACAAACTCTGCCGCAGAAACAACCCAAAAAAAAACCAGCTAAATTAATTTTAAAAATGAGAAGAGTTGAATCTACGAGCTAGCTCCCGGTAGCCGCAGCAGAGGGCGCGGTGCGCACCTACGCGTGGGTTGTTTACGATGACGAGGAGATGAGGCCGCGAGGGGTTCCGGGCCATATGGCGGGGAGAGGCGATGCGCTGGTGACTGGTGTGATGGCGAGGAGGCCGCGGAGGAGGCGATAGATAACGGGGAGAGGGGGAAGGGGAGGCGCTCGCCGTGACGTGGAGCAAGCGAAGGTGGGCAGGGAATGGGGGCGGGGCCCGCACCCCAGCCGAGATCCGACGAGATCTAAGACTGTCCGCAGTGGCATACTCTAAATGATACTCTAAAGCTTCAGAGTATGAATATAGAGTAAAAACTGCTACATTGGATACTCTAAAACGATACTCTATCCTTTCTCTTACTCTATATTTAGAGTAGCACAGTGTTTACTCTATAGTACGCAGTGGCGGATCCTACTAGCTAAACCAAGGAAAAAATGCTATAACTCACAAACCAAAAATCCAAATTAAATTTCGATTGCACCATTAAATTCGTCTCAATAAATCCTTCAAAACTAGATCACTCATGGATATATTTAAATAAAGTGACAAATGGATCCCACAGTAGATAAAGTGGATAGAGGATGATATAGAGGATGGATGGGTGTGGGAGAATTAAGTATAGAGGAGAGAATCTTGCTGACTAGGACGTATAGAGGATGAATATAGAGGACCATGAGTGCGGATAGCCTAAAGCCGCGCGCTCCCTGCGCTCCGCCGAATACGCAGATCGCCCGGGGCCACTTCGAGCGGCATGCGCGGGTCCGTCGTGGCTTCGTCACTGACTGGTGGGGTTCGGGAAGTCGAAGGGGCCCACACGTCGGTGGGTTGGGGTGAGCTTGTGGAGGTGATGTGGGGCCGGGGAGTGCTGGGGCCCGCGGCTCGGATGGAAAGATCGTCACGGCGGGGCATTAACGGCGTTTAAGCGGGACCTGGAGTGCGATTTGGCAACCAGAGCACTCCCGTTTCGCTGGCTAGCGTTGGCTTTTGTTTCCAGGAGTGGGAGGTCATCAAATAAAATGCTTTCCAGTTATGATTTGACTTTGACTATATATCTCACCACTGAGTAAACCTTTTGAAAAAGAACATATACTTTTGAAAAAAAAAACAGGCCCTAAGATGTATAAGATGTTCTCCATTATATTTTGACCTTTTGTTTTACGTACTAATTTCTTCTATCGATGCATGAAATGAAGTTAGCCTTTTGGATCCATGGCTCGCCTCTATCCAATCCAAATTGGATAGGAAACGGCCTTGAATAGAACACTTGAAAGGTTAGGCAAGTTTTCTTTAGAGAGAGAGAGAGAGGTTATGCAATTTTTATTTTCAAAAGCAGGTCACACAAAATTGGCAGTGGTGTGCTTGTGTGTCATGTTAGTTGTGAGCTCCTGTGACCCACTCGTACATGTTAGCGGTTGTCATTAGGAGGACGGCTGTCCTTAGCAACCGAGCTCCGGTCCTTTCCTCGTTAATTTTCTCGTTTGATTAAGCTGAGGATGGCGACGGTGAGTCGGCGACCAGCACGGAATGAGCCCAGAACTTTCTAGAGCATGGAGGCTACTAGTGCTTACTGCATTCTTTACCTGGGTACGCTTTGGTGAGGTCTCGAAGGAAATAAATTGAGTATTTAAACCAATTACCCACGGCAATCACTATTAATTCATTAATTAGGCATTCCTTTGTCGCACCAGCCACGTCGCAAGTTGTTTATCCATTCCAAATGATCACATATGCTTTGCAGTCGTGTCCAGACCACCTAACAAAAAGAGAGAATTCTGCAGCGCTAGCTCCGAGTCTAAGTAGAATTTATGGTTTTTTTTAGTTTATGACTACTGCTCCCTCTATTCTAAAGTATAAGTTATTCTAACTTTTTTAGAGAGTCAAAACATCTCAAATTTAACTAAAATTCTAGAAAGAATTACAAAGATTTATGATATCAAATAGGTACACTATAAAAATATAATTAATGAATATTAATCTAATGATACTTATTTTATATCATAAATGTTAGGTCAAACCTGAGATATTTTGACTCTCAAGAAAATTAAAATGACTTATAATTTGAGATAGAGAGAGTACCCTTAGAAAATGGATTAGACATAAGCTAATTATAGGCTAATAAGGGCTAATAGAGTCTAACCACCAATTGGCACTTGTTAGCCTAGAATCAGCTCACATTTAGGCTTTTTGATTAGTATAAAAAACATGGGCTAATTGTTAGCTCACGGATCAAGCACCCCTCAGTTCACACTCCATTTTCCTCCACTTATTTATGATTTTATTGTGATCCAACAACTTTTGGTGAGAATGTATCGCACCCTACCGCACCGCTAGGTGTGACCGTTGAGGTGTTTCATTTCATTTCATCGGTTTTGTCAAAAGGAAACGCATTTCACGACCACAGATAGTAGAGACGTATGGGTTCGGTTTTGTCCCAAAGAAAGGCAATTAACTATGTAGGTGAGAATTTCTCTGGGAATGGCAAACCAAGGCATCGGCGGTACCACGACCTAGCAAGCATCAAACTTATCAATCTGCTTTATTAGGTATGGTATATTGTTTTTTTCAGCCCGACTTTTCAGCAAAACGAATAGGTGAAAAGCACGACCGCAATGTAGGACCCATCAACCAACACCAAATGCTCGGCCAACCGGTCCGAGCCGAGCCAAGCCGAGCCGCAGTCGGGCGAACCGGCTGGTTCAGGCTAAACTAATCAATGTATGATCCTGGGTCCCTCACCTTCATATGCTAAAACCCAGTAAGCTATTTTAAGCAGCTGCTACGAATTTTTTAAGCCTAATTAATTAATGATTTGACACTGTCGTGCTATAATAAACATGTGCTAATGATAAATTAATTAGGCCTAATAAATTTGTCTCGCGGTTTCCATACGAGTTATGGAATTAGTTTTTTTTATTCCGAATACCTCTTCCGACATTTCATGAAACATCTGACGTGACATCCTAAAATTTTAAACCCCATCAACTAAACACCCCGTAAGCCATTTTATGCACCTCACATATTACTGTGCTATGCAGCAGCAGCAGTAGCTCAAGCCAACGGTATGAATCTGGCATATCTTTTTGGCCAACCGTGTATCCAGATTCTTGTGCCCTCGCATTCTCGCAACACAAAGGCTCTTTTTTTCCCCTACTAAGGGCCTGTTTAGTTGCAAAATTTTTTTTGCAAAATGATATTGTAGCAAATTTCATTGTTATTTGGTAATTAGTGTCCAATCATGATCTAATTAGGTTTAAAAGATTCGTCTCGTCCATTTCGTCTAAACTGTATAATTAGTTTTATTTTTTAATCTATATTTAATGCTTCATGCATGTGTTCCAAAAAAATTTCAAGATTTCCCGTCACATCGAATATTTGGACACATGTATGGAGCATTAAATGTAGACGAAAAAAATTAATTACACAGTTTGGCAGAAAACTACGAGATGAATCTTTTCAACCTAATTAGTTCATAATTGGACACTAATTAAAAATACAAACGAAAGTGCTACGGTAACAAAGCTAAAAATTTTCACGAACTGAATACACCATAAGTTCCTTGCCTCTGAGAATGGACGGCTCGTAGGTAAGGAACAGTCGCAAAGGTACTGCCTGCTTTCTTTTTAGATGCACGGCGCAGGCTGGCAAATGAAGAGACCTGGAATGGGAAGGCATTTTGTTTTCAGCAGTTAGCAAGTTTACTCAGGGGCACCTTGTGGAACCCAGAGTTACGGTTTCAGTACCTAAATGGCTGACGCCTGCATAAGTTAAATCGTTTCTTACACAATCTCTGTGTTTATGTCTCGCAAAAAAAAAAAGAAGAAAATCTGTGTCTATGGAAGACTAGTTCAGACCGGAAACTCGGAAAGAGCCAATGGAGGCAGAGATATATATTCTGGGGCACGTCAAAAATAAAATGCAGCCAAGGACTCAAGGGCCAGGCGCCCCAGGCCGCTAGATATAGCATCATGTAAAGAGCCAATGGAGGCGAAGATATATATTCTAGGCACGACTACAGTGAACCAGCAGCAGAGGCGGTGGTCGTGTCGGTCGTACGCCGTGGAGGGTGGCCGCTATCAGATCGACTTCAGAGGGGAGGGGGGCAGCAGCAGCAGCATCGCCCGCCTTTCCCTTATTCCCCAATCGCCAGCACGGTGTGGCCGAGACGCCGTGCTTTTTCCGGGGTCGCGCCTGGCTTTGCATCCCGCCCGCATCTCCTTTGGCTGTGTGGCCGCAGGCCCAGCCTTTCCGTTGCTCGCGTAACTGGCTCGATTCATCTTCACGTGGCTGCGGTTCATCCTGAGGACCAGGTTTCCTCGTTCCCGCGCGGCGGGCGGACACGTCGCTGTCGCGCCGTGCGGTGTTGTCCTGATGGGGATAATCATAAAGACACGGACGGCTTCGTGTTCGGCTCCGGGAGATGGCCTCAAGGTTTAGATTTGATTTGGTTGGCGTGCATGTGCATGCCATGGTGTCAGTGTGACGGCTTATGATTTGGCATCGCGAGACGGTGACGGGCCTCTCCGTTCCGGATCAGGCGACAGCGTGCCTAACGTTACTCGTCTGACCCGACAGCGCGCACCGTTCGGATTGGAACGAATACCAAATTATAAATTCGTCCACCAACGCAATATGTTAGGGAATTTGAAAAGCCGAATACCACATATCACACGTTTCTAAAACAAAACCGCCTCATTGTAAAAAAAAACATGCCCTTGCTGTTGCAGACTTGCAGCAGTGCTAGTTTTCATGAAACAGTAAAAGAGAAAGAAATATATATTTTTCAACCTTCATCATCAAACTACCTTGCAGTGCTAGTAGATTAAAGATAAATTAGTTCTGATATTTTTATACATTAAACTACAATTTTTATATTTTTAGAAAATAGAAAAAAATACATTTGAAACCAGCAAGAGAACCAAATTTATCCGAATTTAATAATTAATAAAGCACGTTTATTACTCAGTTTACAGTTTAGGATTGAAAATCAAACTACCTTGTAAGTTGTTGGTTGAAAAATGGACCTTACCTAAAAGAAAATGTTAAGCTGGGCGGTAGACTTTTGCAAGAAATCGCTCGTGCTCATCTCGTGTGAGCATGTTGCCGTACTTCTCATCCGGTTTACATGAAAAGTTTACCCGACAGAAATCAACCAAATCCAGATCTTGAGTGGTCCTTCTTAAGACTAGTGATCATTCGCGTGATGGCAAGTGTATGAAGTTTATTCACGCAAATTAAGTCTGCTCTTCAGAGAACGATGCCTTTCAGTCCCAACCCACCCACATCGATTATTCTCTCGAATTTGCTTTTTATCCTGCTGAAACATGGGATCACCTTTACGGATACCACCGCATATGTAGTGCCATTTAAAATTTTAGTCTCACATCCACAAGCGCTCTGATCGCTTTGATTCAGTCAGATATTCAACGGACAAAGATTCAGATAGCAGTCTCAACTTTCAACCAAAAACACAAAAACACCCCTATGAAGGCTGGGTCGCTTGTCAGTTGCCACAAGGAGGCGGGCCTGATTCTGATGCTTTAGGATAGCATAAATGAGCCTGAAATTAGGCAAGCAAAACAATCACCCCATGATGCCTAATTTTACAACCGCTATGAGCATAATTATGTTTGCATTATCATCCTACAAGGGTATAAAATGTTGTTCATTTTCAGATCTGATAAACAAAATATATTACTAGTATATAGTAATGCATAAGCATCAGCTCGGCAATAATTCATGTACTGAAAAATGAAAATGTGCAGAATTTAACTATTTACTGACACTAAACAGCAAGAATTGATGCACATGGTGCTCAGATAAATTTTGGATCAGTATAGACATGTACATCTAGTTCACTGAAAGTCTGTTGTGATGATGTGCTAAGTTCAAACTTTATGTATATGGTATATCAAGCAGTTGCATCTTTCAGCTGTGAAAATCGCCTCTCCAGTCAAAATAACAATGATTCAGTGACAAGCTTAGAATGCTACATTACTGATTAATGGGAAGATAATGAACACTGAAGACTACTACAAGAACACATTATGGAAAAACTAGGTTTCACCATTTTGCTTCATCAAGGAAAGCTCCAAGAAATAACAGGAGCATAATTCATTTGCTAACTGAGTGACTGCTGCATTGCACATAGAACAAACATATAGGTATTCATAGGCATGAATCTGTGCGTGCGTGTGGTGAATTGCTTGTATGTGTGAGCCTCTGTCAGTATTGTGCTTCTAAAAAAACAGATATTTACCTGGATGGCACCATATATGTTGCAACAAACTGACAGCACCACATATTTTCATTGCCAAATCAAACTAATCATGATTGATGGCTACAAAAGAAAACCGACTAGAAGGTATTGTGGATGTAAATACATAACACAACCAGAAGACCAGGACCTAACAACTACAAGAAGCTGTGCATCAAGTAATGCTTCATGGTACCAGAAGCGGAGCCAAAAACACGATTATCCCTTTGCTTGGGGAGCTCCCACCCTCCGCCTCTGCTAGGAATTTCATGTTCATCACCAGCACCATGTAAAAAAAATCCTGCAAACTGCATTCTTAATTTTTTATCTGTTGACAAATTGATATCCCGATGCCTAAACTTTTGAAACTGTCACTCTAAAAAAAAACTACCTGTTTGTCACAAAGGGTGCACTTGGTTGTCAGAGTCATGCATATAGGACTGGGATTAAAGGCTTCGATTACGGGACCAAATCCAAGAAAATTCACTGCAAACTCACCTAACTTGCAGCTAGTACAACTCAAACCATTGTCACCAACCACGTGACTCGGGTGTCCTCCATTAGACTAGCTACATTCGTCAAATTAGGACAACAATCAATACCAGTGAAGGCAATTAGCACACACCAAATGGATGGTTATGTGGATGTGATTTCAGAGCAAGTGAATATTCATACAATAAAGATGTCGTGCACAGTGAATAAGAGAGTCACTTTAGCCATTCAGAAGATCCAACTCTGATTCTATTGTTACAACTTACTTGAATGCTTGAGTTCTATCAGTGCATAAGTGGACTTCCCCTTTTAATGTCAGAATTTTATCTAATCTGAAACGACAGTCCAATTTATATCTCACGACACTGCAGCATACTAACTGAAAAAGAAAAGAAAAGAAACTTCAATCCTAAACCAGTGTATAAGCAAACACAAGCATTCTGGAGTCTAAGCAATCACAATTGTTTCAGGGGTGTGTACAATTCGCCATGAAACCCTCCCTGAAACATTGACAGTCAGGTAGAATTGCTCTAACACAAATCTAATTATCAAATCATTCGACATAGTATTCACCGCCCTCCTCTATAACCTCAACCGATCCTAGAACACTTGGTAGAAAGAAATGCTAAGAATCACGAATGCACTCTTTGATCTTCCAGGTAAGGGCAAGCATTGTAAAATGGAAAACTGTGATTCAATTCAAATGTGATTGGGAGCCAGTAAAGGTACACAGAATTGTACAAACAGCAAATAGGGAGTGAGAGGGAGATGACAACCAATTCGCAACCCACTAGGCAGCTCCAGCCTCCTCCTCGAGCTTGCGCACGTAGGCGGAGAGCACAGCAACGACATCCCTGGCCGGCGCCTGCAGCGTGGCGACGAGGGACGTAGCGGGTCCCTGCAGCGCGCCGAGCAGCGTGGCGTAAACCTCGGCGCGGCTGGGCATAGTCTCGAGCGTCTTGAAGTCGCCGGGCCCGTAAAACTTGCCCTCAAATACGGCCCCGACGAAGTCGTTGGTCTCCTCGACGCGCTCCTCCTTCTGGAAGGCTCGGTAGGGCTTGAGCGCGGTGGGTACCTCCTCGGTGTGGACGAAGAGCCAGGCATTCATACCCTTCATGCACGGCTTGAGCGCCTCCCAGGGGGTCCCCTCGATGGCTTTCCCCACGAGCGTGTTCTTCGCCACCAGCAGGCTGCAGGTCTCGGGGAGCGCGTCGCGGATTCCCTGCAGCTGCTTCACCGTGAGGCCCTCGTACTTGATACCCGCCAGGAGGTAGCACCCCTCCAGCTGCTCCCGGACGGTGGCCACCGTCTCCTCCTTGCGGCCCCGGGTGATTGCCGCCCGTATTGTGGAGCGGCGAGGGCGCTGTTGTGGACGGATCGAGGCGGCTGCGGCGTGGGTTCGAAACGCGGGGAGGGGCTTTGTGGTGGGGAGCGTGGTTGGGAGGAAGGATGTCTCCATTTTGCGGGGCGGGAGGGCGCCGGAGGAACGGCGGGTTGGGTTGGGCGCTGGGAGCGACGAACGGAGGAAGGAGAAAGAGTGGAGTGAAAGGGCTTATCTGTGGGAAGATGAGAGGGGGTTCACGTAAACTTGGTCTACCTATGTGGGGCCGGGTGCTCAGTGGCTCGGCACAAGCCTTGGCTCACTACGTAAGCTATCATCACTGTCACTGGTCTTAAAAACCGGCTAAATCTTTTTATTCGAAAGAAAAAAAGGCTAATACTTTTCATTGGACGCATTAACTCGTCAAATCTCAATGTGCGCATGGGCTTCCTCTAGAAAAAAAGTCTACTCGACCTCCTCACTTATCAAGAGTCAGAGACGGAACCAGCGATTTTGATTAAGAGAGGCCAAATAAATATGATCATATTTTTTAGTGTGCTAAAATATACGTAATTATATGATTCAACAACTTTTTAAATATTTTACACTATTTATAACAAAATCGTGATATTTAAATAAAAAATGGGTGAAAATTGATATTTTTTAGCTATAAATTCATATATTTATATAGGTATTAAAGGAAACTTATTGTGCTTGGGGGGGGGCCATGGCCCCTGCTAGCCCCTCCTGGTTCCGTCTCTGTCAAGAGTGGTCTACTTCACCCTCAAACTATGAAACCGTCTATTTTACCTCCTAAACTTTTTAAAATCGGTCAAATTATCCCCGGGCGGTTTTGGACAGCGGTTTTGCTAAAGTAAAAAGCGGGTTTGCTACAGTCCCAGTAGGTTTGTCTTTTTTTTATTTATTTTCGCTGAATCTTTGAAAAATCATAGTAAATCACAGAAAAATCATAAAATAGAAAATCTAATTTTGTTGGACTCCACGTGAGTAGATAAAATGGAAAATCTAATTTTGTTGGACTCCACGTGAGTAGATCTACACAGTGAATATATAATATGATATGCTTTAGTATAAAGTTTTTGTTGTAGCTTTAGATTAATTGGAAAATCCAATTTTATATGTAATTAGTTGGAATAATTTATAGCTGCAGCTTCTATGGTCTAATTGTGGTAAAATTTTTATTGTTGACTAATTATTGTATGCTTGAACTATAGTAAAAATTTCGTACTTATTAAACCATGTATAACTTAGTTATAGATAAAGCATAGATTTACTCATTGAACCAAAATAAATCTATGCTTTATCTATAACTAAGTTATACATGGTTCAATAAGTACGAAATTTTTATTATAGTTCAAGCATACAATAATTAGTCAACCATAAAAATTTTACCACAATTAGACCATAGAAGCTGCAGCTATGAATTATTTCAGTTAATTACATATAAAATTGGATTTTTCAATTAATCTAAAGCTACAACAAAAACTTTATACTAAAGCATATCATATTATATATTCACTGTGTAGATCTACTCACGTGGAGTCCAACAAAATTAGATTTTCCATTTTATGATTTTTCTGTGATTTACTATGATTTTTTCAAAGATTCAGCGAAAATAAATAAAAAAAGAAAAAGACAAAACCACTGGCACTGTAGCAAAACCCGTTGTTACTGTAACAAAACCGCCGTCCAAAATTGCTTGGAGTAATTTGACCGGTTTTGAAAAGTTCAGGGGTAAATAGACGGTTTTATAGTTTGGGGTGAAGTAGACCGCCCTTAATAGATGGGGTCAAGTAGACTTTTTCCCTTCCTCTGCGCAGGTCCACGCACCAATTCACTCGCTCGTTCTCAGTCGCAAAGAGTTGCTCGCAGCGCCGCTTTGTCTCTGTGCCTCTGCCTGCTCCTCCAAGGAGCAACGCTCAGTCGTTTTTGCCAGGCACAACGCACGGCTGCCTCCGAGTTGCGATGCTCGGCTAGCTGACGGCCGTACAAGGCGCGGCGCACAACAGCCCTCTCCCAATCGAATGGCCACTACCTCTCTGCCATGTCGTGTCGTCGCCGAGCCACGCGCACCCTACTCCACCTTGTGCCCTTCTCCGGCACCGGTCCGCCTTCTCCACCGAAGCGACCAACTGCGATCTTCTCCACCAGATTTTCCGCGGCCTTCTGCACCGGAGTGGCGAGCTCTAGATTGATGGACTCCACGCGTCTATGAGCCTCTATTTTCAAGCAACAAGGAGACATTGCGCTGCACATATTGCAAATATATGTTTCATGTGTCTAAGATGTTTCAAAGGTATATTTCAAGAGTTTTATACCGATGATGCAAAAGTAGATCAAGATGTGGCACACGTTGCAATGGTTATACACATATGTTTCAAATATATGTTCCAAATGTTTCATCTGTTTTAAACATGTGTTGCAAGTTTTTCATCTAAATGTTACAAATAGCTCTATACATGCATGTTGCAAGCGTAATCTAAGTGTTTCAGGTGTTTTATATGTATGTTACAAGTGTTTTATCCGGATATTGTATATGTTCGCAATGGCTACGCATATGTTTTCATGGTGTTTTAAATGCATGTTGCAAGTGTTTAAACTGTTTCGAACGTATGTTACAAGTGTTTCATCCAGATGTTACAAAAGTAGATCTAGTGTTGCACATATTGCAATAGGACCCACCTCCCACAGCCGCTTGTTGTAGCTGTTGGGCACCGCCGTGGGTCACCGTGCGGGCGCCTGAGGTCGGTAGACGCATCCGCAGCACACATCCACAGGCAGGGAAAGTGACTAGACCCACGTGGGCACAGACGGGCATCCACGCAGAAAAGGAGAGGTGCAGGGGAAATAGAGTGGCGCGGAGCGGTCCCACCTGTGTGAGCGAATCGCGCGTACTCACGGGGCATACAACAAGCACCGTCCGACGCTAGCACTCCAGATCGGACGACCAGGCACTGGCAAGTCCAATAGTACACATCATCAAAAGAATCCAGCAGCATAACAACTTTTATTCTTATACATCAGTAAATGTAGACTAGCCATAAAAGTTGGGAAGGACGAAAATGAAGAAATGAGGACGTAGAAGAGAACATCTTGAGGTAACCAGTTCCATGCAAGGAGCAGCAGCTAGAAATTTGAATGTTCAAATTTTTTTGAATTAATGATTATGATAATGGATCGTTATAATTCATAACTTCAAACAAGTAAAGAGCAGCCTGAGAGAAGCAAATAATCTACATGGAAACAAGAACATCTATTACAAGCGACGCGCATTTCAGTTTCGGTTCCGCTGCATGGAGCCTTACCTTTGAACAGATAGCAATAAATTAGCCTCTTCAGCACCCAAAAAAAAGTGCAACAAAATATGGCCTGCTGTCTCTAACGTGTATTTGTTGGTAGAGTAGAATGAATTGGAGATCGACTTCCAGCCCAGGCCTTCTTTAGATGCCCATATATCTATCTTAATCCTTGTGTGTTGGAGTGGTTTCGTGTGCTATATGGGTATCTCAATCCATGTATATCCATGGATTGAGGTGGATATATGGGTATCCAAACAAGCCCCAAGGATTATAATTATAAGTTTACTAGTAGACAAAAAAAAAAGGGCTGTACATCTTATCTTGTCAAGCATGCCCAAACCCAATAACAATGATCAAGAGAGCATACGCGGTATCATCACTGTACACATTCCTTCTCCAGAATATAGTTGATGGCATCTTCAACCGTATCAACAACCTGAAAGGAAAACACAACTTTTATCAGAACAACAAGCAAATTATGATGATAAATCCACGATAATGGATAACCAATGTTTCCATCACAACAGATCGATAGTGCTGAGTCAACAAATTTCAGTTAAGCAGGAAACCTGCTATGAGAGCATACACGAGAATCACAATCCAAGGAACATAAATAACGAATTAAAAAAAATTAGCTGCAGTGAAACATAAATATAACATATTATGCTAACAAAAAATGAACTAGGTAATTGTTTTCTTATAAGAAAAAGAAAGGCACCCAAATTGTAAGCCCACACCTATCACCAGCTGAACCAGGTTAGTCCCTATATTTTCTGGTGTTGTGTGAAAGGACTCGCAATATAAGTTATAACACAGACATTTATCATGCATTACACAAACAAAAACAAAGAGACACATTTTTGCAGGTCATTACTTATTACTCGAGATTTGAACCCATGCAGATCGAACTCTCTAGCTGTGTGAGCTGCTCTACTACTGAGAACACTAAAAGATAATAGAACTCAGACAATGAGGTTCATTATAAGATGGGCAAGTCGCTTATGGTTATTCTTAATTTAAGACTCTAACATCTGTCATGTATGTCATAGGGTGGAACAAAAGTTTTCGGTTATAAGATATACCGCATCTGCAGGAAACTGTGGGTCGTTATCTTTTCCCCTAAAAACACCCGTCCTTGTAAGAACAGATGACCATGGGTGGCCAGCCTGGAAAGTTCAAATTATGCAGGTCAAGTATCTCTTGATAGGAAGCAATGGTCTACTGGCTCATAACTGCTTTCAATTCAATGTAATAGAAGAGCAACATAGAAAAAAGAAAAAAATGTTGAAAGTGGATAGTATTATTCAATAGGGTAATGCTGTTTTCCAATGCATCAGGTAGCCTGTTCAACTCTGCAAACATATATATTGTAATAATAGGCAATGTTGATCTCATCAAGGAAACAAATATTGAAAGCTGTACAGCATCCTTGTACCATCAACCACTCCATGCAGTGAATATTTTTTATATAAATGATAAAATGTATCAAAGACTAACCTTCATGGCTCCATTTATATCCACTTTAGGATTATCGCCAACCATGTAGATAGTTGAAAACTGATAATCTTTTACTTCCATTGATGTCTGTGAATTAGGATACATACTCATAACAAGTTTTTCAAGTATGTTTGCTGCATTCTTGAACACAAATGGATTAGGTTTCCCATAAGATGTATACTTCAGTGGATTATCATTTATTCTGCAGTTTAAAAGTGAGCAGAAAATGATTAAGCTGGCCGCACATCCATGCTTATAAATTTGAAGTACGATATCCCATAAATACAAAAATGACTTACTGATTGAAGATGCTTTCCAAAGCTATCCTGAAGGCACCCATGCCAAGCCGCTCAGAAGGAAATGCAGCCTGCCATAGGATCTCAAAACTAAGTTTCTTCCAGTGCAATGGATATCTTACTATCATTGAACCTGGATGGAAATAAGAGAAATTGTGGCCTGTAGGGTGTTCACAGTATAGCACCATTCTTGACATATCATCTTACCTGGTATTCAAGATCATCAGCTGCAAAATACAAAGGAGGTTGATCCCCTTTTTCAGTCCCAGGAAGTCCACCAGTAGACAAGATGTCACAGAGTACCTTTCATAAAAAAAAAATCAGATTATTGAACTTATGTAGGCAATCTGAAAAGGAAGTAATCACAATTTCATGTGAACAGATGCACTTAGAGGAAAAGATGTGTATGGATCACTCATTATGATATTATGTGAAAATGAAACAAATGCAGCCCAAGAAGGTTTTCTATTAGTGAGGCACGGGCATGAAAGAAATACCTGTAGATCTCTTCCCCAGTCAACAGGATCGCTGACAACAAACACTCCTTTAACTCGCTCTGAATAAACATCATATGATGGGTGCACTTTCGCAGACATGTAACTGTCTGTTTGCCCAACTTTCCAAGTCTTGAAAGGAGCCAGGGGGTCAATATCTTTATAATATGATGCATATTCATCTATGGACAGAACTTTTCTGTAGACACAGATGACTCATGAGGAATTCACACAATAAATTTGACCCATGATAGGAACATGAAGAATTACCTAAATCCGTACTCGGACATCACTACTGCAGGCTCTCCTTTTCCAACAGCAACAATAAGGTCATCTTCGAAACTGCAGAGATCAAAACGGGGTTCCATTCAGGTGCTACAAGTCCATAAAGAAACAAGAAATCATGGATGTAGTACTTGAAAGGCACACCGCTTCACCAGCTCTCTGTAAGGAGAATGGCCATGCACAACCTACACGCATCAGAAAATATCGTAGATGGAAATTTAACGTAGCCAATGGTTGAGAAGGTAAAGAAAAGAGATGCACTAATTTTCTCTCCTTACTATAGAGATTTATTAGTTAGCTTGAAGGCCCATAGCTGTGAAATAGATAAGCAATGACTCATGAGTACTGCAGAAGTACCTGTGTTGGAGAAATGTTGACTCCTAAAAGTTGGCTTAGCTCATGGGCCCTTCTGTGCTCTGGAACACCTCCTCCTACCAACAAATTGGTAAACCTTAATAACCTCAATAAGAACTTCAGCAACACAATTAAAAGTGCCACGCTCCATGGTGCCTTTGTACAACCCTTAACTGTGATTACTGATGGCCATGTAAAAGGTATAACAAAACTTATAATAGGATGGACTGTTCACTGTTAATATAGCAATTATTCGCAGCATTAAAAAGTTGATAATCAACCTTTCCAGAACAAGACTGCCTCTTAGATAGTAATTCAAAGAACATGTTGCGTTGAACAAAATAATCAAATGCACCAGTCTAGTAAATGTTATATAATTTGGCAGTCTAGTTAAGAACAATGTCTATCAAAGAACATGTTTCGTCAAATGTATTGCTTGATGTATAGCAGGAACATTTTAGAAACATCCCAAAACAGGGAGCTAGTATGCGACAATGATAGCAAAATAGGGTGTGCAAATGGCACAGTGAACTACTCACCGTTAGTTAAAAACAGAAACGGAATCTTCAGGGTACCTGAAAAGGAGCAAATAATTGAGATCCATAATCTTTAACCCTAGGAGCAAGAGGCCTAACTCATACTGTAGCAAATAGGAATAGCAACATTGGCAGAAGAAATTACTCTCAGAGGCTCGCGCTCCAGAAACGAGTAAATGATGTAGCCTAAAAATTCAATTTTAAATCCAAATACAATTTAATAATGGAGTAATACACAAGACACAACGCCTAATGCCTAACGACTTGGACCTGTTCGTTGAAATGCTCAAAACTCAAAGGCCCTGTTCGGCAGGCTGTTTTTTTTTTCTTTGCTTATAAGCACCGGCTGTGGCTGATTTGCTATGAGAGAAAAACACTGTTCCACGGCTAATAAACTGTGCTGATAAGCTCAGCCGAACAGGAGAAAAAAAGACACGAATGTGGCAGTCATGGCCAGACATCCGAGTCCACTTCGCCGTTTCAATTACAAACACAGGAGCGAGACTCGGCGAGACACTCTCTGAATCCGCCTGATGAAACTACAAGCTGCTTCAACATAATGCAGCAGAGCACGAGAAGCACAAAGGCGTTACCTTCTTCGGAATACAGGCGGCGGATGGCCCGCGGCGCGCCCCCGATCGGGCTTCGGCCACGCAGGATGACCCCATCGATGTCGAACGCGATGCCGAAGGATGGCCTCGCCGGCGCCGACGCGGAGTGCGAAAAACGTTGTTGGACGAGATCCGACGGCCGGCGGCGCTGCACGGTCTGGAGCTCCGCCCGTGACCGCGACCGCGCCCCACGGACCAGCGCAAAGCGGAAGCCCCTCATGCTGCCCCGCCGTGCTCTAGAAGTTTACAGCTCGTGTGCTCAACGGCCTTCGGCTTCTCAGCGAATGCAAGGCCGTCTGGCTCCGCGCCGTCCGCGGCCTCGAGGCGTCGCTGGTTGGGTGCGCGCGTGGCGCGGTGGCGGCGGGCGAGTTCTAGAATAAGTTTTTCTACTATGGCTGTCGCGTGGGCCACACCTTGTGCAGAACAAACGCGAGCCAGGGAGAACCTAGGCGAAGGCACAACCGCACTCTTCTTCCAAGGCTCAAGCCCACCGCGTGGCGACAGCCGCATAACTGCATCCTGGCCACCGAGATCCCACGTAACTACCCCGACTGCCCGAGCTCGCCGGCTCGCCGCCACTGACCAGCCAGAGCCAGGAGTAGCCCAGTGCCCACCGCATGGCCGCACGCGCACCGCTCGTCATGCCGCGCGCCGCCGCCAGCGCCGGCCCGCTCCCGGCTGCGGCGACCGTGGCTCCGCGCCAGTCCGCGCAGTGTCTCCGCCCGAGGGGGGCTGTCGGCGGCCTCTTCTTCGACCAGCGCCAGCGGACAGCGCGCCCGGTCCGCCACCTCCTCCCTGACGCCAAGTTCGGAGCGATTGGTCAGTACCCCAATCCCCTTTGTCGCTTCGATACCGTCAGTTCTGTTCTCTGAAGAAGTCTCGCGCGCCCACGCTCACTCTCTCAGTCACATGCTGTGTTCGACGCGATTTCCAGGGAGCACCGCGGAGGCCGCGCCGGCGGAGGGGCTCGTGCAGAAGCTGCAGGGGGTCGAGGTGTTCGACCTGAGCGGCAAGGCGGTGCCCATCGTTGATCTGTGGAAGGAAAGGAAGGCAGTTGTTGCGTTTGCCCGCCATTTCGGGTCGGTTCACCGTTTATCTGGGAATTATTCGTTGATTTCTGAGTGACTGCTGTGGCTGATATGTTGGCATGCATGCCTCTGCCTGTTCCGTTTGCAGGTGCGTGCTGTGCCGAAAGAGGGCGGACCTTCTCGCGGCGAAACAGGTTCCATGCGCTGTTCTTCTGTAGCCACTTCAGGGTTTGCCGTTTCATACTTTGCCAGTTGCCGGTGTGCAGTAACAAAATTTGAAATACTTCCCACTTTGCTTAATGCATCAAGGTGCTTTAACAAAACCTTCTAGTTGTACGTTGCCTAGTGGTAGTTTGGCAAAGGGCAATTTTTTGCATGGTATATATTATAATGTTGTCAAAGGTGGGGGAGTTCCTTAATGCCCACCTGATATTAAATTGATCCCTCAAAAACAGCCTTAGGTCCGAGGAGGAAGGATATAGATAAATGAAGGAATTGCTTCTTGTTAATTTATGTAGTTTGTTAGTTTCCCATGAAATCAAAGTTGGTTTAAGAACTGCTTTTCCAGTTTTGCTATTTGTGAATCTTCTCATTTTCTTAGTTTAGTAATATTGTTTTTCCTAGAAACAACTTTAGCAAATTAACACAATGGTTTGCGTCAAAAAATTAACACAATGGTTACAGGGTGTGACATATATATGAGGAAAGATTAAACCACACCTTAGAACAGGCAGCCTTCTCTTTGTTGGTCCCTCTATAATCTGAATTCTGAACTTATTTCTTGGCTTGCCACTAATGTGCAGGAGGTCATGCAAGCTGCTGGAGTTGCTCTTGTTTTAATTGGACCAGGTAGTGTTGAACAGGTATGTTTTCATCTACAGTAAAAGAACCTCATTTCTATATTATTTTTTTTAATTTGGTGCTAGTTGTGAAATGCAAAATCTACGTGCTCAGCAAGAGTGATAAGTGATTAGCCATCTTATGCATGCAATATGTCTTGTTCGGTTCATAAGCAAACTGGTATGCAGTTTCTAGAGCATCTTCAAGAGACCCTCTATATTGTTCTTTATCAAAAAATTTAGAAACAAACCAAAAAATCATGCTCGAACAGACTTTCTAAACCACTCTCCATCTTTCCGCTCTCCAAAACCACCCTTCTCGCTCTCCACTAATGGAGAGTTTATATTGCTTTCTAAATTCAATATATGGTAGTTCTACCATGAATTTTTTTCACATAAATAAAATTATTATAGGCCATTGGAGTATAGAGAACGAAATTTAGAAAGTGTGTTGGAGACACGAGAGATTTATAAAGAGAATATTCATGGGATGGCTCTCCAATGAGATTGAAAGTTTAGAGTGGCTCTTTTAAGGGTGTCTGTTTCTTTATTTACCGCGATTGAGATTGCGGTGATGAATGGCACTTTCTTTTGTTCAGAAATTAGTTAACTTTAGTTTGCTAATTCTGTGAAAATTAATGTTGCCTTCCTTGTGAATATTACTTGAAGTACAACTCATGAAGATGAGCTACAGATTTAAATGAAAATTTTTTGTTGTAATTTTTTAGAACTCCATTTCTGTTGTAAATAAACTAGCCAATGTTTTCCTAAACGCTAAACAGTAAACAGTCAGTCACCCTTCGTTTAGCGTTTAGACTGTTTAAACGGTGTTTAAACGTAATTAAACGGTCTAAACGGTTTTGTACAATAACAATAAAATATACATATTTATGTAGGTAAAAATAAAATTTGCTAGAACCCATACATATTTACACATGTAAAAATCAAATATTCTACCAAATAATCTTGTTAGAAGAAATCTAAATCCCACAACACTTCATGTAATTACAATGTTAATTAGTTTCGTGTTGATTGTGATAGACGTAGTCCTTTAATTCACTTAATTATGGATTAAATGGTTGCTTAGTTCATTTAATCATGTTTAATCTGATTTTGTTTAGACCGTTTAGACGGGATTGAACGGTTTAAACGGGTTTAAACGGCCCAACCGTTTAATTCACCGTTTAGGCCTAAACAATACGGTTGACTTCTGTTTACCGTTTAAACGAAACGGCCGTTTAAGCGAACAATGAAACTAGCATGTCAGTGATTAATTGCATCTTGTTTTTTCTTGATCCAGGCAAAGGCATTTTGTGAGCAAACCAAATTCAAAGGAGGTCCGTTTCTTGAATAACCTCTACTCCAGGCCTTATGGCCACCACTTCTTTAATGAGAGTATAAATAATCATGGAATATGTGCTAAGAGAATATACAAATAAATTTTGTGCGCCTAATATAATAATCAAGGTGGTTTCTATGAAGTTATTAAGTTATCCCATGAGGTTTGGATAACAAACATGTTCCTTCCTGTCTCATGAACATGATATATCTATTTATTTTTACAAGTGTGATTTGCAACTCAGAATAATCCATGGTACACAAGTGGATGATGTTACCTTTACCATGACTTGGTGTGGCTGTATCCAAGTATGTACTCAACTCCTGAAGTAGTACAAGTAGGAATCACGGATTCTGGGACTGAAATTTACGTCCGACAAATAACGAGTGTGCCCTACTTTTTGTTTGGAAAAGAAATCAAGTACTGATTTTGTTAGGGCAAGGCTGTTAAGGCATCACCTAGGCAATAAGGCATACCCAAGTCACCATATGACGCCTTGCTGTCTTAAGAACCTTGATTTGGGTGTTTCGTGATAGCTGTCCAATAATAAATAAGCTAAGTAAAAAAGCACAGCTGGATCCTTTTCTTTCTTTCTTTTTTCATAAATGTAAAAAAAAACTTCTCTTGATTTCCTGGTAGGTATTTAAATGTGTAAATCTGTGATGATGTGTATTCTCTTTAATACTTTTTGCTGCAAAACTTCAACTTCTGTACACTGTATAACAAATCTGGTATTTTACATTACAGAAGTGTATGCAGACCCAACTCACTCATCATATGACGCTCTTGAATTTGCATTCGGGTTGTTCTCTACCTTTACGCCAGCGGTAACTCTTATACTGTACTAAATTTTGCATGCTGCGTAGTTTATGTTCCCCAACATATACATAAACGGTTCTTTCCATCATTTCATAGGCTGGCCTCAAGATAATACAGTTGTACAGGGAAGGATACAGGCAGGACTGGGAATTGTCATTCGAGAAGAACACTAGGACAAAAGGCGGATGGTATGTTTGCATTCTGGTTTTGCCCTTTTGCTTTCTTATAATTCTGAGTTGGCTGTTAGAGCTTTTGCAATTGTCTTTTCTACTCTAGGTATCAAGGGGGGCTGATTGTTGCTGGTCCGGGTATCGATAACATCTTGTACATCCACAAGGTCAGTGCTTCACATACGAAAACTTTGTCCCATTTGTTCTATTTATATAATATATAATATATGTATATAATCAATAGGGGGAGGGGGAAACGCCTCATGTTCTCCTCAAGAAAAAAAAATCATGCTATGATGCTGAATGCAACTTCTGTTTTCTGGTATCTCTTTTAACAGGACAAAGAAGCTGGAGATGACCCTGACATGCAGGATGTGTTGAGAGCTTGCTGTTCCTAGAAAATTATTAGTGTCCCCATTGGCCCACTCCCCACACCAACAGCTACTCCATCACTTATAAGCCGACTGTGGCTGTTTTGTTGTGAGAGAAAAATACTGTACCACGGCTGATAAGCCGTGCTGATAAGAGCAGCCGAACATGGTGATATATATTGTTAAAGTCAGATTTTAAGCAGCCCTCAATCTTCAGCGATCCTGTTCAGGGTGTATAGGCTTTTTTTTTGGCGTGCGGGGAAAGCCAAGCTACGTGTACATATGTATGGTTCTATATAGTAATTAATGAAGTTCGAGATAATCCACTACTAGAATTGCGTGATTGCATGTGCTATACTCATATGTCGCGCTGAGTTGTTTTTTTTTCCATTCAAGTGGTCATTCAGGCAATCAGCTCGTCTCAGTACTTTCTCAGTCCTCGAGATGAGTGGACGATTCATTCGTCCCGGGCTCCCGCCTACTACCGCCCTGTTCGTTTCGCTGGTTTATTGTGGCTGAATGTACTGTTCGCTGATTTGTTGTAAGAGAAAAACACTGCTAGATGGCTGCTGATTCTGCTGATTCAGCGAAACGAACAGGGTGTACCAGCCTACAGGGATACAAGACGTACGAGACTTAGGGGTGTTTAGATGAAAAAAAAAGAATTTAGCTATTGTAGCACTTTGGTAATTAGTGTCCAATCATAGACTAATTTGGCTCAAAAGATTGGTCTTGTGATTTACAATCAAACTATACCATTAGTTTTTTTTATCTATATTTAATGCTCTATGTATGTGTCCAAAGATTCGATGTGGCAGAGAAAGTGTAAAAATTTAGAATTTGGGTGGTATCTAAACAAGACCTTATGTTTTGTCTGCTGCTAGACTATACTCCGTACGTCACTAATCTATGCCTGCATCGGCCGTGTACGAGATTTGTTGATGTTCTGTCTGCTGCTAATCCACGCCTTCACAGAGGACCGCGAGCTCAGTTGGTCCGCTTGTCAGGTAACTGCAGCCTCACACGTGGATGCGTTACAATGGTCAGGATGATGTGTCCGTCATGTACGAAGTCTGGAACCTAGTTCTAGCTTATGCACTAGAGATGTGTGTGAGTTTGTATGCGTGTGGTGAGCTTATGCACTAGAGATGTGTGTGAGTTTGTATGCGTGTGGTGAGCTTATGCACTAGAGATGTGTGTGAGTTTGTACGCGTGTGGTAGTGTGAGTTGATAGGTAGCTTGTACCCAAGAGTTAAGGCATAAAAAAATCCACGCCTTCGTAGGCCGCGAGGTCGAGTCAGATGAACAAACTGGAAAGGCCCCCAGATGCGTAAGCTCTTCGGCCCACTAGCCCAGCCGAGACGCCGAGCCCGACAGGGCCCTCTTCCGGTCCTCCCTTCTCCCCCACTACTACCCACCCCCAAATCGAACCGCAGCCGCGCTCGAGCTCGAGCTCAAGCCCCGCCGCCATCTCCGCCGCTCTCCCAAAACCCAGTATTTCCCTCGCCCGCCTTCCGATCTCTCGGTCCTCCCCATGTCGGAGAAAAAGCGCCGCATCCAGCTCCAAGAAGCCGCGAGCTTCCTCGGCCGCGTCCTACGCCGAGTCCCTCCGCTCGAAGCTCCGCCCCGACGCCTCCATCCTCGCCACACTCCGCTCCCTCGCCTCTGCCTCCGCTTCCAAATCCAAGGCCGCCGCTAAGTCCCTCGCGGACCACGACCTGTCCGCGGACCCCGCCTCCTCGTACATCGTGGTGGCCGACCAGGACTCCGCCTCCGTCACCTCCCGCATCAACCGCCTCGTCCTCGCCGCCGCGCGCAGCATCCTCTCCGGCCGGGGCTTCTCCTTCGCGGTGCCCTCGCGCGCTGCCTCCAACCAGGTCTACCTCCCGGACCTCGACCGCATCGTGCTCGTCCGCCGCGAGTCCGCGCGCCCCTTCGCCAACGTCGCCACCGCGCGCAAGGCCACCATCACGGCGCGCGTCCTCTCCCTCGTCCACGCCGTCCTCGGGAGGGGCATCCACGTCACCAAGCGTGACCTCTTCTACACCGACGTCAAGCTCTTCGGCGACCAGTCCCAGTCTGACGCCGTCCTCGACGACGTCTCCTGCATGCTCGGATGCACCCGGTCCTCGCTCCACGTCGTCGCCTCCGAGAAGGGCGTCGTCGTCGGCCGCCTCGTCTTCGCCGACGACGGGGACCGAATCGACTGCACGCGCATGGGCGTCGGCGGGAAGGCCATTCCGCCCAACGTCGACAGGGTCTCGGGCATCGAGAGCGACGCGCTCTTCATCCTCCTGGTGGAGAAGGACGCTGCATTCATGCGACTTGCCGAGGACAGGTTCTACAACCGCTTCCCCTGCATCATTCTGACGGCCAAGGGGCAGCCAGATGTTGCTACCCGGCTGTTCTTGCGGCGGCTCAAGGTTGAGCTGAAGCTGCCAGTGCTCGCGCTGGTGGACTCTGATCCATACGGGCTGAAGATCTTGTCAGTGTACATGTGTGGTTCGAAGAACATGTCGTATGACAGTGCCAATCTGACGACGCCGGACATCAAGTGGCTCGGTGTCCGGCCGAGCGACCTGGACAAGTACAGGGTGCCGGAGCAGTGCCGGCTCCCCATGACCGACCACGATATCAAGGTGGGGAAAGAGCTGCTCGAGGAGGACTTTGTGAAGCAGAATGAGGGCTGGGTGAAGGAGCTGGAGACGATGCTGCGCACCAAGCAAAAGGCTGAGATACAGGCCCTCAGTTCCTTCGGCTTCCAGTACCTCACCGAGGTCTACCTGCCTCTCAAGTTGCAGGAGCAGGATTGGATTTGAGAACTCTCAGATGCTTAGGTACGAGATCTTTGGTCTTGTCCGCATTTCTTTGTTCATTGCTGGGCAGTAATTGAAATCGATGAGCGCGCTTGATACTGTCTTGATCTTATTAGTGCATTTCACCAAGTACACAACACAACACTTAGGCACCCTTCCCCATGAGTAAATTAGCAAGATAGAGATCCAGATTGTTCAGTCAAATGTATGGGTTAACCAAGATTGTTATATAGCTGATTTTCTGTTTGTACTTGCAGATATCGGTAATTTCCTTTGCCAAGACCATGCCCTCCGCTCAGTATTTTCGAGGACCAAATTGGCATGAGTGAAGACTTTGCTGTCTAGTTAATCACATGTATATTTGAACACCAGCTGTTGTGTTATTGATTTCTGCCGGAGAACTGTTTCGTAGAAAACATGATATGTACTGGAATTTGATACATAACACAGGTGATAGATCGGTTGGGCCTCCTATCTCGTCGAACTTTGGTTGCTTCGTGTCCCATTACTTCCGTGTTGACATGGAATTATGGAAATGAGGTAGCCCGGTTTGGAAGAAACTGTACTGGAAATTGATATGTAACAGTACGAAATTCCATGCCTGATGTCTTCAGAAACGCGACAATTAAATTCACAAAACAGAAGTCTGAATGTACTGGACAATAGTCGAGACTCTCCATTGCCTGCCAACAAGTCCCTTTTTCAAGTCGTGTCGTGTGCCTGGAATACCAGGAGCAGTAACCTGTTTTCATATGTACAACCAATCCTGGAATAACTGTGCTAATTTACTGGTATACTAAATGGGCCTTTTTTTTAAGTCGTGTCGTGTGCCCGGAATACCAGGAGCAGTAACCTGTTTTCATATGCACATTCAATCCTGGAATAACTGTGCTAATTTACTGGTATACTAAATGGACCAAAAAGGTAGTTTAAGGAAATCTGGAAATGTCACTCTGCAATCCTCACGGCTTTCTTCTTCAACCAATGGTTCAGTGAGTTGATAGGGATTTTTATCATTCCCTGTGGTCTCCTAGTAAATTCTTTGGATATTTGCTCTAAATTACTTCTAGATTTAGTTGGTGCTTTGGGTTTTGATGAAACAGGAGGGCAGCTTCCAGGTCCAATCAAAACTTCAAGACCCAGATCAGCCGTCAAAACAGTAACTATTGCCTGCACGACGTCAACTGCATTAGTTTCAGCTTCAGTTCTTGATGTCTTCTCATGACCCGTGATGATAACCACGTCATCCTGGACCACTCTTCCTGATCAATGTTTCAAAAGGCATTGAGGTATAGGTATCAAAATAGAGGCTTAGCGTCTATGCTTTTTTATTGTAATTAGAAAGGAAGTGACAGCTCAACATTACCTAGGAGGTATTGCTCTTTGATCTTCCGAAGAACAGAGAGAACAACAATTCGAGCTTCAACCTGCAGAATACATGTGGTAAGCACAAAAAAAATCAATGGTTTCTGTAAATCACACATCATTCAAAATCAGTCATCATGTTCATGTGGCAGATCGTTTGCATACCATAACTTGAACTGGTTGGATGTCATTTACCTTTGAAAGGCCACGGACATCAACAATTTGGTTCTGATCAGTATCTTTTTGCAAGACTGTTACAACTTTCTCAAGAAACAAGTTGAATGATTCTTTCCTCTTAGGTTGTAGATCCAAATTGTAAAAATCTTGATTACCACCGCGACTAGACAGAACTCCTTCACACCATTCCACTATTAATTCCTTGAGATAATAGTCATTTGCCTGATACCTGGAAAGGGAAATTATGCTGTCAGTATGTTTCCTACAATGGAATAGTAGAATTAGAAGCAGTAGACACCTAGGCATGAGATAACAACTAAAGCTTCTGTGGATTACATCCTCGGCTGATACCTGTTTGTTGTCAAAATAATTGTAGCTTGGAGCATTTCTAGTTTTCCATTATTTATGGTGTATTCCATGAATTTTACACTAGAGCATTTATATCAAATAAACCTTTGTTCTTTGTTTAATGCAATCACAAATTACTGCCAAAACGGTAATCTTATAATAAGGAAAGAGTAGAGCTCTCGAGGAAAAAGCACTTGTACTGACTTCAAAAGTATCAAAGAAACAGCATATTATCGTTCTAGTCACATACCCTGCTTTCCTCATTTCCTGATATATTGCTAAACACTGCTGGACCTCCTGTAGTGATCCATAATTGCTGCGTGCTGCCAGGAGAGTTTTGTAGGTCACCTGCAAATGAACTACTATGTCAAATGCAGTTTACATCGATGGAATTTTTGCAGGTTGATGTAGAGCAAACCATTCGACTATGCCATGTGTCATATCATAATGTCTAACATCAACAAACAGCAGAGGATATCCAACTAATCAACCCAAATAACTTGACACCAATAAATTATGCATGCATCCTAAGCATTTAGCAGTCAGCAAGCTACTCTGGATGAAATAAACACATTAGTACAAGCTACTCTGGATGAAATTAACAACACATTAGTACAATATATAAAGCCTAAGCTTTCATAAGAACCTTAAATGCTGCCAGGTGCCAAATAGCTCATGGGCCATGTTGGAGAAAGTGAAATCCATTGCTTGGCTAACCCTAGAAGGGTAGCTATATAGTCTCCATACATGGGCCACATGGGCCTTAGCCTCATGGGCCTACATATACTCCAACACCCCCCCGCAGTCTGAACTACCGTCGCAGCGGAGTTCGAGGCTGAAACAAGAAAGAACACACACAACCCCCCCACAGACGCAACTAGCCACTGGTGATGTTGAGGCTGGAGCGAAACTCGGCGAAGGTCGAGGACGGGAGGCCTTTGGTGAAGATGTCCGCGAACTGGGAGGTCATCGGGACATGAAGGACCCGCACCTCGCCCATGGCCACCCGATCACGGACAAAGTGGAGGTCGATCTCGACATGCTTCGTCCGCTGGTGCTGGATGGTGTTGGTGGAGAGGTAGACCGCACTGACGTTGTCGCAGTAGATCAGTGTGCTCCTGGAGGGTGGAGTGTGCAACTCAGCAAGCAGCTGCCGGAGCCAGGCGGCCTCCGCCACGCCGTTAGCCACGGCGCGGTACTCCGCCTCGGCACTGGACCGGGAGACCACCGGCTGGCGCTTGGACGACCAAGACACCAGGTTGCCGCCCAGGAAGACGGCGTAGCCGGAGGTGGAGCGGCGAGTATCCGGGCACCCGGCCCAGTCAGCGTCGGTGTAGACAACGAGGTCGGTGGAGGAGGCCCGGTATAGGAGGAGGCCGTAGTCGAGTGTGCCCCGGAGGTAGCGGAGGAGACGCTTGAGAGCCGTGAGGTGAGGCTCCCGAGGATCATGCATGTGGAGGCAGACCTGCTGAACTGCATAGGTGATGTCCGGCCGGGTGAAGGTGAGGTACTGAAGGGCCCCGGCAAGACTCCTGTACGCAGTGGGGTCGGCCACCGGAGGTCCCTCAGCCTCCGACAGCTTGCCTTGAGTGTCGACCGGAGTGGAGCAGGGCTTGCAGTCAGACATCCCAGCCCGCTCCAGGATATCCCGAGTGTACTGCCGCTGATGAAGAAGGAGCCCAGCAGGACGGTGCTCAACAGTGACACCGAGGAAGTGGTGGAGCTCACCCAGGTCCTTCATCGCAAACTCCTGCTGGAGAGCTGCAATGATCCGTCGGAGAAGTGGCTCGCTGGAGGCGGTGAGGACAATGTCATCAACATAGAGCAACAAGTATGCAGTGTCGGCCCCATGGTGGTAGACGAACAGGGACGTATCAGACTTGGCCTCCACGAATCCCAGGGTCAGCAAGAAAGTAGCGAACCGGTGGTTCCACGCCCGAGGTGCCTGCTTGAGGCCATAGAGGGACCTGTTGAGCCGGCAGACCATGTCAGGACGGGTGGTGTCGACGAACCCCGCCGGCTGACTGCAGTACACCGTCTCAGTAAGAAGGCCGTGGAGGAAGGCGTTCTTGACATCCAGCTGGTGGACGGGCCAAGACCGAGCAAGCGCCAGCGATAGCACTGTACGGACTGTGGCCGGCTTGACCACCGGGCTGAAGGTCTCATCGTAGTCGACGCCAGGGCGCTGAGTGAAACCCCGGAGGACCCATCGAGCCTTGTAGCGCTCGAGAGAGCCGTCCGCTCGGCGCTTGTGAGTCCAAATCCACTTGTCGGTGACGACATTGGCGCCCGGCGGCCGGGGCACCAACTCCCATGTCTGGTTGGCGAGTAGCGCGGTGTACTCCTCTTCCATCGCGCGGCGCCAGTGAGGGTCCAGCAGGGCGTCGCGGACGGAGGAGGGTACCGGAGAGACCACCGCGTCGCCGGTCGAAGCCTCGAGGACACGAGGCGGCAGGGTGCCAGCCGCGTGTCGTGTCACCATCGGGTGAACATGCCGCGGGTGTCGGTGAAGCAGCGGCGGGTGGTAGACCGGCGGGGCGCCACGGGTCGGCGGAGACAGTGGCGGTGGTGTCGGTGTCCCCGGTGGAGAAGGGACAGCGAGCGGCGGTGGCCGCGGCCTGCGCTGGTAAACCCGTACCGGCGCGGCGAACCTCGACGGAGGCGCCGGGGCGGGTGCCGAGACAGGATCCGGCGTCGGCAACCGGCACGACCCCCCTGGGGCCGAAGCGGGGGACGAAGGCCCCGGGTCGGCACCAACGGAAGGAGACGGGGCCGCGCCGGAGGACGAGGGGCCCGAACTCGCAGGGGTGCCGGGACCGGTGGCCGGCGCGGAGCGCGGTGAAGCGGTACCTGCAGGAGACCACAAGAAAGGTGGCTGGACCACCGGATCAGTGGGAAATATGGTGGGTGGGTCGGGGACCGGAGGAGTAGAGGTGCCGGAAAAGGGAAAGACGGACTCATCGAACACCACATGGCGCGAGATGAGAACACGTCGTGAGGCAAGGTCGAAGCATCGGTACCCCTTGTGATCTGGGGAGTAACCGAGGAAGACACAGAGCGTGGAGCGAGGGTCCAGCTTGTGAGAAGAGGTGGCGGCAGTGTTGGGGTAACAAGCACACCCAAACACGCGGAGGTAATCGTACCGAGGCGGGGTACCGAAGAGGGCGTGGTGAGGGGTGGGAGCGGGACAGGCAGCGGAAGGAAGGCGGTTAAAAAGGTATGTGGAGGTGTGCAGGCCCTCAGCCCAGAAGCGAGCAGGAAGAGAGGCCTGAAACAGAAGAGTCCGCACGGTGTCGTTGGTGGTGCAAATCATCCGCTCTGCCTTGCCATTCTGCGAAGAGATGTATGGGCAAGACATGCGCAACTGAACACCGTGAGAGAGAAAGAAAGCTCGGAAGGTGGAGTTATCAAACTCGCGACCATTGTCACACTGGACGGCCTTGATGGTGAGACCGAACTGAGTAGACACCCAAGTAAAGAAGTGAAGGAGCGTGGTAAAAGTATCCGACTTCGCACGTAGAGGAAAAGTCCATGAATAATGCGAAAAATCATCAACAACCACAAGATAGTACTTATAACCAGAAATACTGATAACAGGAGATGTTCATAGGTCGCAATGTACAAGATCAAAAATGCGGGCCGCATGAGAAGAAGAACTGAAAAAAAGAAGACGAACATGTCGGCCCAATTGGCACGCATGACACAGTTGCTCATCATGAGCTCGAGTACATGGAAGACCAGAGCTACGACTGAGCTGTATCAGGGCATCACGTCCAGGATGGCCGAGGCGCCGGTGCCAAGTAGTAGAGGAAGTAGAAGCGGCGAAGGCAGCTGACAAAAGGGACGGCGAAGAAGACGAATGCGCCGCCGGGAAGCGAAGGGTGTAAAGGGGCCCGCTGCTGTTACATCGGAGCAGAGGACGCCGGGAAGCCAAATCCTTTACAGTAAGACCAGAAGAGTCAAATTCCACAGAACAAGAATTGTCAGCTATAAAACGACGAATAGAAAGAAGGTTATGAACCATAGAGGGAGCCACAAGAACATCAGGAAGGCGAAAGGAGCCATGAGCACCGGCGGTACCCACAGATGAGACTGGAATGCAAGAACCATTTGCGACCATAATGGACGAAGGAAGAGAGGAAGAGGGAGAGTGAATCGACGAAAGTATACCGGGGTCAGGAGTAGTGTGGTAGGTGGCCCCCGAATCGGCGATCCACTCGGGTCCAACCGGAGGTGTCAGACCCATGGTGGAGAACGAGTGAGCCAGGGCCGTCTGGTCCCATCCGGCGACCCCCGGTGGAGGTCCGGAAGGTCCGGAAGGAGGAACCCACGAAGCAGCAGGCGGTGGAGCAGGGAAGCCGCCGAGTGGAGGACCAGCGGGAGGTGTGCCGGTGAGCATGGCCACCGGTGGACGCGAAGCGGTCCCGGTGGCGTGGTAGGGCCACATGGAGATGCGCCCAGACCACGGGTGCTGGAAGGAGGGCCATGGTGCCCCCCCTGTGGGCCACCGGGTGCCGGGGCCTGTGGAGGTGCGCCCCGGCCACCCCCGCGACCCCCTCCGCGGCGACGACGTCCGCCACGACCCCCCCACCTCCGCTCAGCCCGGAGGGAGGGGGACCCAGAAGAGACGACGGCGGTGGAGCAGACGGACGTGAACCAGACGGGCGCGGCGAGGTAGCTGCCAGAGCCGTCGAGGAGGCCCCCGGGGAAGCAGTAGAACCCGGCTGGAGGCCCTGCGTGAGCTCCTCCATGACAAGATCGTCACGGACCTCCAGGAAGGTGGGGAAGGGCCTCTGACGGGTGATCCACGTCCGCAGGTGGGCGTAGCGGTCGCTGAGCCCCCGGAGGACATTGAGGACCAAGATGCGATCCTCCACGGGCCACCCGAGGTCCCCCAGTGAGTCAGCCATGGCCTTCATCCGACGACAGAACTCCCCGACGGAGAGGTCACCCTGGACGAAGGTGCGGAAGCTCGCGTCGAGGCGCGGAGCCCGGGCCTCGGCGTTGCCCAGGAACTGGCCCTCAAGGGCAAGCCACGCCCGACGCGCGTCAGGGGAGGTGCGGACGAGGTCGTGGAGGTCCAGAGAGATCGTCCCCAAGATCCAGGAGAGGACGATGCTGTCGAGACGGAGCCACGACGGCGTCTGGACGGCGACCGAGACGTCGACGAGGACGTGGTCGTCGAGGGCGTAGCGGCGAAGGGTGAGAACCACCAGATCTCTCCAGCGGGCGTAGGAGGGCGACTCCGGCTCGAGGACGACCGGGACGAGAAGGCGAATGTTCTGGACCCCCCCCCCGACCTGGTAGTGGAGCTGGGCCACGAGCGGGTCAGCCGGGTCATGCCAGAGGACGGTGGTGTGGTGGATGGGACGTCTGGGCGAGGCAGAGGTGGCACCGATGTCCCGGGAGGCGGGGGGAGCAAGGAGCTGCTCCGCCTCGGCGATCTGGCGAGCCAAAGTGTCGGCCGCGTCGCGCTCGCGCTCCCACACGAGAGCCGCCGCACGCACACGAGCTTGGCCTTCCGCGGCTGCAGCACGGGCAGCCACGAGGGCGGCGGCGAGAGTGGAATCCGGCCCCGGGGCGCGCAAAAGATGGGAACCACCGAGACCGAGAAGGTCCACACAAGGAGCAGCAGCGCCAGCACCGGCACCAGTGGGGTCTCCAGTGGAGAGGAGCGGCTGAACGACCCCTGCCGGCGCTGCATCCTCGGTGCCATCCCCCACCGTGCCCAAATCAGAGGAAGCGGCGAGGGCACTGGCAGCGGTGGCGCCATGAGCAGTAGCAGCAGCCGCAGTTGGGAAGGGGGAGGAGGGGCGCTGCTGTAGAGGATCGGTCGCTCCAGTGGGCTGCCCGCCGGCCAGAGGATAGCCGCCAGCAGGTAGGGGGTGGCCGGCGGCCAGGTGCTGGCCGGCGGGGAGAAGTTGGCCGGCGGCCAGGTGCTGGCCGGCGGGGAGATGTTGGGCGGCGGCCAGGGGCTGGCCGGCGGGGAGTGGGGCGGCCAGAGGAGGACCGCCGGGTCTGGGCGGGTGGGCAGCAGCGGCGGCGCTGGGAGAAGCAGCAGCGGCAGCACCAGCCAGGATTTGGGCCCAGGTGGGAGAGGAAGAGGAGGGGAAGTGGGAATAGAGGGAAGGGGGAAGGGGAGGGCCGCCGGCCATGGTGGCTGGGCCGGCGGGCGGCACCAGCAGGGTAGTGGCGGCGGCTGGGAGGCAGGGGAAGAGGAAACCTAACCCTATGCTCTGATTACCATGTTGGAGAAAGTGAAATCCATTGCTTGGCTAACCCTAGAAGGGTAGCTATATAGTCTCCATACATGGGCCACGTGGGCCTTAGCCTCATGGGCCTACATATACTCCAACAGGCCAAACAATAAATGTTAAATGTTACATCAGGAAGCATCAAATCTTATAGTTAAGGAAAAGCAAAGCATCAAAGCTTTGTACCTAAATTTTAGATAAAACTCACCAAATTGGGCTTCAGTTGGTGTGTTTTCATTTCTTCAAACAAGTGCAGTGCTAACTTCAAATCTTTGTTTTCAACACATGCCTGGAGAATATTATAGCAAAAGCTTACTGGCAGACCATAAGTCGATAAATAAAAAAGAAGTGCCCATTAACCAAGTAAAAGGTGTTACTGGCAGACCATAAGTCGATAAATAAAAAAGAAGTGCCCATTAACCAAGTAAAAGGTGTTGTCCAGTGACCAACCTTAATAGCAACAGTATATGCAGAGACATTAAGTCTCATCCCAACTCGCTGCATTCTCCTTAGTGCCTATGTCAAAAAGAAAAGGATAGCAATATTAATTTATTATTTATTGGGGAAAACTAAAACCAAAACAATCCACATTAAGAAATAACAAGGAAGTGTCATCTTATGTTTATCCAGATGAAAAAAATAACATGAACATTGTCAACAGTGTAAGGGCAGTACTGAAAAATGGAAAGGCATGCCACATAGATAGGAGCATCTTCTGCAACTGTGATACTGAGAAAGTGAATTACCATGGAATGCAAATTAAAGATCATTTGCAGCCAGAACTCCACAGGGTATTTCATAAAATAATTCAGTATCTATTCCAACATCTATTTAATCTATTAGTTCTTTGATTCTATGTCCAGAAGAGGTATATCAAGTTTTATAAAGTGGAATACTTCAACAGGATACAAACGGGGAAGGCATATATTTAGTTGACACAAAAGTTGATATAAGGCCAAATGTCATAGCAGATTATATTGTGCAAAAGATTTCAACATAAAACTTTGAAGCATGAAACCTGAACAGCTCCATCCCTATTTTGAGAAGTTCCATAAATATCCATGAGTATAGCCCAGCTAATAAGATCAGGACAAAGGCCATTCCGCCTCATTTCGTTCATTACAGACTTTGCATGTTGTGCATTAGTACCACAAGCCTTCATCAAGATGTTATAGGTTGTGACTGTTGGCCTGAATGGAACCACCAATATAGTACTGCCATTACTAGGATACTCTTTACAGAATGTAAAGCCACCATGAAGACCTCTCTTCTGTTCAGGGGATAGAGATATCTTGATACCAGACTCCTTCCAACTGTAGAACAAGCGGAAAGCTCTATCGTATTGGCATGACTTGACACAAGCAGTAAGGATAATATTGAAGCATGGGGCAGTAGGTTGGCACCCATCCCTTATCATTTCTTCAAGGATCTCCATTGCACGATCAACCAGACCAGAATTTGCGTAAGCGTTGATTAACGATGACCATGTTACTAGGTTAAGACGAACCCCATTCGCTTGCATATCCTCTTTGATGTTGGAAGCCATCTTCCACATTTTTGCATCTGCAAACACCTGGAATTTAAAGAGAAAAGAATTCTGGAAACCATAAAAAGCCATAATGCATGGACAACAATAACAAGAGTCCACATACCTTCATCATTGTACTATATGTGAAAACATCTAGCTTCAAAAGGCCATCACGTTCCTTTTTCTTCATTTCCTCGTAAATTTCTTGAGCCAATTTAAATTCTCTGGCATTGCAGCATGTCTTCAGAAGAATATTATATGAAATCAAATCAGGAGGGACACCGAGATTCTGCAAAAGCACAAAATGGTGTAAACAGTAGCTTACAGTCAGTGTGCGTCTGTGCTGTGCATAAGATTATAGAACGTATTCAGTCATGAATGAAGGAAAAGTAAATCAAAGGAACAACCAAACGCACAGTGTAAACATTTTTTAGTGGATATAATTAAAAACAACATGAACAAGCATGCAATAGCAAACAGAAATTGGGCAGAATATAGCGAATTAGAAGAACTAGTTACAATAGGCTGGCACAAAAAAGGCAAAATGTGATGCAACAGAATCAATTTGCATGAAGCTAAAACAACCTACCTATGAACAGCAACAGTAAGGTAGAAGATGCATTACTTGCATATGCTTGTAGACTGAAAAGTTGTAGCTCAAGCTATGGGCATTAACATTCATTAGGCTGTTGAAGACGTAGGTATTTGGAGTAATTTTATCCGCAAGCAGCCCCTGCATATGATTCACATACTTTTAGAGACACCTTATTAACTTTAAATATACAAAACTCTCTAAACTTAGGGAACCTATTATTTCTAATTCTATGAATATATCTACAAATGTAAAGAAGCAAACCCAGCTAACAACAAATTAACTGTAGTTGTTGCCCAGACATGAACTCAGATGTGGTAGGAAAACCCAGAGGGCAGCTTGGCCATGGGCCGCTTGGATTGAATTGGAAAATTGCAAGTCTTGGAATACAAGAAGATGTGCCACTGCTTTTATACAGCAAAAGTGGCTTTAGCTACTACTATCTACTCCTTAGCATATTCTGCTATGTAAAGGAGATGCTTTGATCCCCAGCTTGGAAGCCAAGGAACCTGAACCTGAATACTACTTGACAGTAAACAATAAAGTGCAGAAAGTAAGATACAAGTAGCTAGGCTTAACTATCAATCTCCCCCTAAGCCTAGTACTAAGTGATCTGCTTCGGACCAATCCTCCTCATCTCCTGGAACTTGGCCTTGCCTAGCGACTTGGTAAGTATGTCTGCAAGCTGATCAGTAGTGGCGATGTGGTTGACCTTGATGCTCCCATCCTCCAAGCAATCCATGATGAAATGGTACTTGATCCGAATGTGCTTGCTCCTGTCATGGAAGACCGGGTTTTTAGCTAGAGCCAAAGCAGACTTGTTGTCCACCTTCAACTCCACCACATCCACCTTTCTGCCAAGCAGCTCCCCGAGCAGCCTGGACAGCCAAGAAGATGTGACAAAGCTCCTGTGTTGTAGCAGTGGAGGTGGCGATGTACTCTGCCTCGCAGCTTGACAACGCCACAACCTTCTGCTTGATTGACTGCCAGCTGACCAAGCAGTCACCAAGGAAGAACATAGTTCTACTGGTGCTCCTGCTTGTATCAATGTCGCCGGCGAGGTCACTGTCGTAGTAGTCGATGAAGCGCACCGTGTCGGGTGCCCTCTTGTAGTGCAGACTGTAGTCCAGGGTCCCGACCACGTAGCGGAGAACGCGCTTGACGGCTTGCAGGTGCTCCACCGTGGGCCGTTCCATGAAGCGGCTCAGGTACCCGACGGCGAACGCCAAGTCTGGCCAGGTATATGCACGAGGTACCGGAGGCTTCCGACGAGCCGCCGGTAGTGCGTGGAGTCCACCTCCTCTGCCTTGCTCTCACGACTGAGCCGGAGCTTTTCTTCCATCGACGTGTGGGCGGGATTGCAGCCGACCATCTTGCCGAGCTTGAGGATCCGCTTGGCGTAGTGAGCTTGACGAAGGGTGATGCCGCCAGTATCCTGGAGCACCTCGATGCCGAGGTAGAAACTGAGGAGCCCGAGGTCGCTCATGTCGAACTTGTCCTTCATCTGCGCCTTGAACTTCTTCACCTCTTCCTCTGCGCCGATGATGATGAGGTCGTCGACGTAGATGCCAACGAGCAGGACGGTGCGCCTGCTGCCCCGCCGGTACACAGCCGCCGCATGCGCGCTCTGGTGGAAGCCCATCGCCTTCAACGTGGCGTCCAACTTCGCATTCTAGGCATACAGCGCCTGCCGCAAGCCATAGAGGGCCTTGCGCAGGCGGTAGACCTTGTCTTCCTTCCCGGCAACGGCGAAGCCCGGCGGCTGACGCACGTACACCTCCTCCTTGAGGTTGCTGTTCAGGAATGCGGACTTCACGTCCATGTGGTGCACCCGCCACCCTTCTTAAGTTGCCAGTGCAAGGAAGACACGAACCGACTCCATGCGCGCCGCCGGAGCGAACGCATCGTCGTAGTCGATGCCCTCCTGCTGGACGAAGCCCCTTGCCACCAGCCGTGCCTTGTGCTTGGTCACCTCCCCCTTCTCATCTTTCTTCAATTTGAAGACCCACTTAAGGGTAATCGGGCGGTGATCGGTGGGCGGGTCGACGAGCTCCCAGGTCTTGTTCTTCTCCACCGCCTGGAGCTCTTGCTTCATGGCAGCCACCCACACTAGATCTCCCTGAGCTTCCGCGTAATTGGTTGGCTCGCCGGCGTGTGTAAGATGCAGCTAGGCGAAGAAGCGCGGTGCTAGCCCTGGAGGAGACTCATCGCCAATGATGTTGGTCACCGTGCGGTAACGAAGAGGCTCATTGTCATAGAACGCGTCCAGACGGTCCTCGTCGCCCTCCGGAGGCGTGGCGAGCTCGACGTGGGGCTGATTAGCGGGCGGTGGCGTAGCAGTAAGGGAAGGAGCGGATGCTGCTGCCAAAGGCGCAGCTGACGACACTGGCATAGGTGTGGCGGCCGCTGCTGCCGTGCTCCCGGACTCCCCCGGAGCTGGTGACGGCGAGCGCGGTGAAGCAGGGATCGAAGCAGAGGCCGAAGCAAAGGGAAGGCGACGAAGACGCGCCCAGCGCTCCCCCCGCTCCTCCACTCCAGAGATGCTCGACGGTGAACTCTTAACCCGCCGAAGCAGAGCCTTCTCCTTCTTTGAGCCAATCCCATCCGCGGCTCTCGTCGAAAACGACGTCGCGCGCTATACGCACGCGCTGAGTCGCCGGATCCAGGATGCGATATGCCTTGGCGCCGTCGGCGTACCCGATGAAGACACCCGGGCGGCTCCGATCGTCGAGCTTCCTCAGCTGAGTGACCTCCTTGGCGAAGGCGAGGCAGCCGAACATGCGTAGATGACCCACCGCCGGCGCCTTGTCGTGCCATGCTTCATAGGGCGTCTTGCCCAGCAAGCTCTTGGTGGGCGCCCAGTTCAGGAGATGGACCGCAGTCACCACGGCCTCCCCCAGAACCGCGCCGGCAGGTTCCTCTGCTTCAGCAGCGCCCGAGCCATGGCCACCACCGTCTGATTCCGCCTCTCCATGACCTCGTTCTGCTGTGGCGAGTAGGGGGCACTGTAGTGGCGTTGGATGCCTTCATCCGCGCAGTAGGCCGCGAACTCCCCGGCGGTGAACTCCCGCCCGTTGTCAGTGCGGAGTACCCTTAGCTTGCGCCCGCTCCCCTTCTCAGCCACGGCCTGGAGATGTTTGATCGCATCCGCAACCGCGTCCTTAGTCGTCAGGAGCGCCAAACACATGTACCGCGTGGCGTCATCAACCAGCAGCAGGAAGTAGCGCCTGCCGCCGGGAGTCGCCGGCGTCACCGGGCCGCAGAGATCGCCATGGACGAGCTCGAGCGGCTCCTGCGCGTGGTACTGGGCCTCGACTGGGAACGGAGCTCGACGGTGCTTGGTGATGACATAGGTGTCGCAGAACTGCCCGACGTGGTTGATCGCCGGCAGGCCGCGCACCATGTCCTCCTTAGAAAGCTTGTGGAGGGCGTCAAAGTGGAGGTGGCCGTAGCGCTCATGCCAACGCCATGCTTCATCATCCTTGCGCGCGGCGAGGCAGAGGGGCTTGGCTGTGTTGAGGTGGAGGATGTAAAGGCGATTGGCGTCGCGCCGCACCTTGACGAGAAGATGGCGGCGCCGATCCCAAATCCTCAGGACACCATCTTCAATTTCCACCTTTGATCCTCCCTCGTCTAGTTGTTCGAGACTCATGATCGAATTGCAGAGCGCCGGGATGTAGTAGACGCCATGAAGCACCCAGTGCTCGCCGGTCTTGGCCTCGAAGACGATGGACCCGACACTGTGGATCTCCACCTTCGACTCGTCGCCGAACCTCACCGTGCCTCTGGCCGAAGTGTCCAGGTCGATGAAGAGGTCGCGACGACCGGTCATGTGATGGGTGGCGCCGCTGTCCAAGTACCAGCCGTCAAGCTTATTGCCGTCGGCGCCGGTGTTGAGGAAGGCACGGGCCCGCGGCTCCTCAAAGTCGAGGTCGACAGCGGACTAGTTGCAGAAGGTTGAAGCTTGGACCTTACTGCCGCTCCCTTCCGCGTCCAACTCCAGGAAGCTGTGCGCGAGAAACAGAGCAGCGTCCTCTGCTTCGCCGCCGCGCCACGGTCCCAGTCACGGTTGCGCCGGGGATGGGGGTAGTCGCGTGCCTAGTGGTCGGCACAGTTGCAGTTGAGGCAGGTGTCGTCGCGGTTCGCCCTACGATCCCCGCCTGCGCCTCCTGCCTTGTCCGCCTGTGCTCCGCCGCCGCCGCCATCGCGATCCCCCTTCGACTTGTTCTTCTTGCCGCCGCCGGCAATCTTTCGATGAACCAATGCCCTCTTCCTTCTTTTCTCGAAGGCGCGCCACTGCTCGATGGTGTACAGCAGCTTGCCTCCGACGACGGCGGACTCGGCATCCGGCTCCTGCTCGCGGTCTTGCACCGCCTTGAGCCGCCCGGTGACGTCCTCGACGGTGAGCTACTCGAAATCAAGGAGCGTCTCGATCAAATTCACGATCTGCGCGTACCTTTTCGGCATACACCGGAGAAACTTCTCCACGACGCGCTCCTCCGTCAGGTCGGTGTCGCCGTTGCGCGCCATCTGCTCCATCAGGTTGGTCAGCCGCACGGTGAGGTCCTCGACTTGCTCGCCGAGCTGAAAGGCGAGAGCTTCCCACTCTCCCCGGAGCCGTTGCAGCGTCGCCCGACGCACGCGGTCACCGCCAATCCTCTGTGTCGCAATCGCGTCCCACGCCATCTTCGCCGTTGGCTTGTTGGCGATGATGGCGGCGAGCTCGATGGGGACGGAGGCGCACA
This sequence comes from Saccharum hybrid cultivar R570, assembly GCA_038087645.1. Classification (NCBI taxonomy): domain Eukaryota; kingdom Viridiplantae; phylum Streptophyta; class Magnoliopsida; order Poales; family Poaceae; genus Saccharum; species Saccharum hybrid cultivar. The sequence continues at coordinate 8,023,239 of JAQSUU010000056.1, read as the reverse complement.
AAGCCTCCAAGGCCCTGCGATCGTCGTCGTAGATGACGCCGCCGATGGAGACCGCCTCCCACAGCTGCCGTGCTTGGAGCTTCACCTTCATCAGCAGGCTCCACTCGTGATAATTTGACTTGGTGAGCATCAGCCACGGCGTTCCCGCCCTGGAGTCACGGTAGACGGTCTGCAGCACCGGCGAGCGCCCGCGACGACCATGACGCCTGTCTGGTGACGGCGACTGGCTGCGGCAATGCGGGTTGCGCGACCCTCCTCCTGCCGATGTCGCGTCCTCCCGCTCCATCTCCGCGCGAAGCGCTGCAGCGGCTGCCTGCTGGGCTGTGGCTGCCGCAGCCGTAGCCGCTGCCTCTGCGGCAGCAAAGCGCGTCACGCAGTTGCCTCCTCCAGCCCCTGCTGCGCCACCTGCAGCGCCGGCCCCGGGGTTGATCACCAAACCTCCTTCGGCAGCGGTGGCCGCGGCGCGCGCTCTGGAGTTCTCGGTGGACATGGCTCTCACTCACTAGAACCCTAGGCTCTTGATACCAATTGTTGTCTAGACATGAACTCAGATGTGGTAGGAAAACCCAGAGGGCAACTTGGCCATGGGCTGCTTGGATTGAGTTGGAAAATTGCAAGTCTTGGAATACAAGAAGATGTGCCACTGCTTTTATACAGCAAAAGTGACTTTAGCTACTACTACCTACTCCTTAGCATATTCTGCTATGTAAAGCAGATGCTTTGATCCCCAGCTTGGAGGCCAAGGAACCTAAACCTGAAAACTACTTGACAGTAAACAGTAAAGTACAGAAAGTAAGATACAAGTAGCTAGGCTTAACTATCAGTAGTCAATGAGGGATATCAAGTACCTCAAATATAATTCGAGCCTGTACAGAAGAACCACAATGGCCACATATATCTATTATACTTCGGCATGCAAACATATTGATGCCTCCAAGCTGGTCCTTAAGCGCTCCAAAGATCAATAAAGCATTTTTCAACTCCTTTCTTTTTCCAAAAGCTTCCATTGTATTGCAGAGTAAAAGTTAGGAATTAGGAAATATGCGTGCATACCTACATGTCGAAAAACAATGCATTGCAGGTATCAAGATTGATGGAAAGAGTATGAAATTTTAACAAATCCCCAGAGTATGATCCAAGGATGAAATCCACATAGTGCATAAAGCTTAAATCTCCCGCAAGAAACATGCTAACACTAACATCCTTGAAGTAATCATCATATGTTTAGTTGACAAAATTCAAGCCATATTAAATAAAGATGTGATAAGTATGATCACCTCATAGCTATATCTGGGTCACGCTGCTTGACAAATATTTTCAGTACATCCATGGGGTTCACAATGCCTTGAACATAGAATCCATAACCTAAACAAATTAGATCAAAGAAAAATATTAACAACAATTGAAGATTTAATGAATTGCCATCTAAAGCATGGGTAAGAGAGAATTGATAGCAAAAAAAGGTACTCCCTCCATTTGAAATTATAAGATGTTTTGGGTTTTCTAGACATATTGCTTTTACTATGTATCTAGACATAGTGTATGTCTAAGTGCATAGCAAAAGCTATGTATCTAGAAAACCCAAAATGTCTTATAGTTTGGAATGGAGGGAGTACAAATGAAGAGTGTTGCCAACTACGCAGGATGTACAACAATGAAGACTTTCAGCAAACAAAATATAAGAAAATAGTATGTTGGTAACACGCATACGAATGCACCTCATCAGTAATTATGCCAACCATACATTGTACAATAATCAAACGCAGAATTCCGGAACATAAACAGCACTATATAGCAAGCAAATAGCTGATAATTATGTTTGTCTGCATGTCCAAGTCATTAAGAATCACAACATCTTTATCCTTAGCAGTAGTGCTGCCAAGTTTTAATAAGTTCTGGAAGAAACTAAAAAGAGAAGGGGCGCATGCTTAATTTAAAGCAGGATTTTATGCAATATATGTACATGAAAAAATGACATCCTGCGCAACAAAAATGAGATGTATCATCTCACCAATTAAACAGGTAACCAGACAGAAACCATGAGTCAACTGCTAGCTAATGAAATCAAACAGATCGATTATCTCGCTGAAATTAGCATCCTAACTGCAGTTTTTAATACTGACAAGCCAATTCGTGCATGAAAACTACTAAACCACCTAAAACATTCAATAAACTAAAGAGATTGATGCATCTAGCATGAAAACTACTACTCCTACTGATTAGAAATTGAGAGATCCACATCCGCCCTGAGGCACGTCTAAGAACATGGTAAGCAGGTGATCATCAGTGCATAAAGCTACATTAGCAAACCAATCGGCAATCGCGATTAATGCACCAACCAAGGTAGGTGAATCAACTAGCTGAAGCATAGACTTCATGCCAACATTATGATAATGGGGGAAAACCCTAACTGCAGCATAGACATAAAGAGATTGGGGGCAATATTACGAGATAGCGCCTCGACGACCTCCACAAACTCCACCATTCGTCGCTCCTCCAGCAACATCCGGCAGGCGCCGGCGACGGCGTCGGACGCGTCGGCGTCGAGCATCTCGACTGCGGGGACGCGCACGCGCTCGGCGTCTCGGAAGAACTCGAGCACGAAGGGCAGTCCGCGCTCGCTGACAGCGGCGGCGACGCCGCGCGACAGGAGATGGGCGCTGATGCGCGCCGCGAAGCTGGGGTCGTCGCCCGCGGCTGCGCGGAGGCCCTCGGCGGCGAGGATGAATTCGCGGAGGCGGCCGGCGCCCGCGAGGTTGGATGCGACGCGGGCGTAGTACTTGATGGCGGCGGGGTCGCGACCGACGCCGACGTCGGAGAGGAGGGGGAGGGCCTTGGTCCTGGGTTTGAGTTTAGGTTTGGGGTTGGCATTGGGGGTGGGGGTGGGGGTGGTGGGTTGCGAGCGACGACGGCGGCGGTGGGAAGGGGACGGTGGCTGCGGGGACGAGGAGGTCATGGCCAAGGCCATGGCGGGGGAGTGGGACTGTGGGAGTGGAGATGGAAGCGTGGTGGGTTTTTGGGTGGCGCGGATTTTATTCGTTTGGATAGAAAGCTGACTGTGTGGAGTGGAGTGGAGTTGATACTATTTTTAAAATAATTTACTCAGATTTAAAATAACTTAATTCGAAAGATATCTACAAATGTATTTTATAGAGGTAGTAATAAAAAACCAAGGAAACAAAAGAGCACAAAAGGTGTTCTAGAATCGCGAGACGTGAGTTAAAATTGAGGACTATGACATATTTGGCTCTCCCGTGAGCAAGCAAAATATCAACTGCACGAATTTCGAAGTGATTGGCAAGAAAACCAGACACATGACCTCTCTTAGAATCTTCGTTGGGGAAGGCAATATAGTAACCAGCAAATAAACTAAACATGCCCTTACTCGTTAGTAGCTAGCAATGGGTGATTTTAGATGACATTTTCATTTTCATACTACATGGATGTCTGGTGAAAGTTGTTCTGTTGTTGAATCTTTCAACCACAAGTCCATATATTACTTTCCAAACTTTCTTTTAAATCCTTATGTTTGAATTCTCAGTTTTAAGGTGAAAGTGATAACACAGTTTAAACTTTCAAGTTAAAGCCACTCCACCCATTTTTCACGACCGTCTTGTAGCATGTTTTTTATTAATAGGGAAAAGATACCCTTCCATGAATTCTGATATTTATCGTTCTATGATATTGGATTGAAATTCGAAGCTGCTATTAAGCTATTAAATTTAAAGGCCCTGTTCGGCAGGTTGTTTTTTTGGCTTATAAGCCAGCTGTGGCTGATTTGCTGTGAGAGAAAAACACTGTTCCACGGCTGATAAGCCGTGTTGATAAGCTCAGCCGAACAGGGGGAAAGTTGAACATGGCTACATTGGTAGCTTTTTGGTTCTCTTATAATTTCAAAGGGCACAGATAAATTAGAATAATTGCGGAGCTTGGAAGCTCCTATATTCCTGTATTAGAATGTTCGAGACGTGTAATCAGGAAGTGGATGGTTAGCAATTAAAGGAGTTGTTTGGTTCTAACATATGAGGATATGCTACTACTGAATGGATGTGGATCAAAGAAATTTCGAGCTAGACAACTAATGTTGCCAAATTTTAGCAGACTTTCACAGCTTCATACCTTCCCGTTTGAAAAATAACGAACTGCAGTTTTCCCTGCACTAGCGTTACCCAAGGCGTAACGCTAGTACAGTGCTCTCATACAATGCAGTATGACTCGTCTCGCCCCTTTTACGCAAGCGCAAGTGCGCAACCTGCTCCTCTCAATGTCTCCAGATCCCCTGCTACGCCGCCGCCTCCGCCTACCGCCACCAGTTTCCCTCCCCTTCAACCGGGATAAGAGGAAAAGAATCTACGCGGCAAAAGGAACAGGAGTACAAGAGTGAAAAAAGAATCTCCGATCGGGAGTCCTGCCAGGCTGATAGAATCTTGGCAGCCATGGATATGCTATGTTCTGGGAGATTCTTGGCACGACGGACTCCCCTCGTGCTCATCCCTCGCTGCTCTCGAGGCTACCCGGACAAAAGCGGCAGCGACAAAGGTAAGCGATCTGATGGTTCATGGCTGACAAGTTCCTTGCTGCCACCGTTAGGTGTTTGGTAAAATGCTGCAGTGGATTGCTTGACTAGTGCCGATGTCAGTCAGGGTTTGTGATTGATGCGTGAGTATGGCCACTCCAGTGAGATACAGTGCGGTTTAAATTGCCCAGTCATCACATCAGGAATTCAGGATGCAACTGCCTGCTTTCCTCGTTTAGGTTGATGTGATCTGTTTACTTGATCGGGAATGGCTTTGTGTGATTTCAAGAGGGCACTGGTTTTGGTGGTTGTCTGCGACCGTAAGCCATCGTGTGTATACATTTGGGTTCGACGTAAACAAATGTATTAATGCGAGAAAAAAATCAACGATGCACCAATTATGTGGATTGTCCTTGTGTTGGCATTCATTTGCCTCTCTGAGTGAGGTTTACAGTGCACAATCCAGTAGTTAGGTCCAGACTAATTGTAGCCATTTTTTAGTCCATGTCTGGTCTTTGACACGATGCAAATTTTCCAGCACTGTGATGGCTTCAGAGAAGAGAAAGCAGTGTTTCTGCCTTCTAGAGATTTCCACACTCAAATTTGCTTTATTTTTCGTGTAACTAATCCATTTATGCCAAAAAGATACTAATAACTGGACTCTGAGTAGTCAATATTTGGCTTTGATGTTGCTTATCCATACATTTGCAACGGTGGATAGTTGGTGATGAATTATGAATTTCCATCTTATAGTTGTTTTTGAAAAGTTTGTTCTACATTATGATACAAGGTTATGCATGATCGGAGAACCACTTACGGTCAGAATTTTGTTGTTGTACTGCCTATGGAATATAATTTGTTATAGGAACCCTTGCTAATTCAGTTAAGATTATGCCATGGTAGCTTTAAAAATTTCTTTCAACTAATTGTTGTATCTAAGAGAAGAAAACACAGGCTTTTGAAAAGCCATATCAGTTTGAACAGAGCCTAATAGTTGTTGTTATTGTTTTTTTTTTGCGAACGAGAGCCTAATGGGTTTAATGTTAGCGTCGAAGCTATAAGATCATAGAATGGATAAATGGGGAAATGCATTAGCAGAACACACTACACGGGTATCATGCAATGCAACTTTGTTCTCTTCTGGAAGGGAAACAATAGAAGAGCAAACTAGTATCCTAATGTTTTATGTATTGATAAAATAGTATTTTAAAAAGGTTATTTGCAAGTCCCTCCTGAAGGAAAACAGAAAAAGGGAAATCAGTTACTTTTTTTGTTCATCAATCAGTCCAGGTTTCCTTCCCTTTGCTCTGCAAAGAAGGTTAATTATATTGCTGTATCTTGAAAAATTGCCAACACCAATTCCTATGTACAGCAAGCATATAATAAAATAATAGTAGATGACCTGGGGCTCTCCTGCAAAACAAAATTCTAACTGCAGATAGCTTGCAAGGAGAGGATGGACCACTGTTCTAATTTGCAAACTTTGCTTCCAACAACCCGAAAACACAAATGATATTACTTTATATCGTTCCTTTGCACAGGATGTTTGGACAAAATTTAACTGGATGTACATGGCTAGCTGTAGCCCTAGTCTGCAATTGCAAAAGGTCTCCTAGAAAAGTGGTGGTAGTGGATTCTAGTGTTAGTTCCAGTGGAAAGGAGAAAGGAAGCAAGTGGCATCGTTGTCTACACATTGTGAAACTGTTGGAATAAACCAAACCATAAAGTGTTTCAAAAATCAAATCTGACAACCAGATAGCATCCACTACTTCATCAGGGAGGATATTGCTCAAAGAAAGTTAGCATTAGGAGGTTACACCTTTTGTATAGATTTTGATCGTCGTTTAGATCTTCTGATGTGACCCACTGTAACTTTTAGACTTCTCACTTTCCTTTTTGATTAAGATGCATAGCACCGTTCCTGCCTTCCTTTATAAACAAGAAAAAAATATGCACTTCTTATATCTGTTCATAGTTAGTTTATTTTAGATACTGTTATGAAGGTAGCAATAACCATGTCTTTTCTTACTCGTCAGGTGAAACCTCTACTGACTGGGACAAGGCATGGCTACGTTTAAGAAGAAAGGGAAGAGGACCCTCTTTTCTGATTTCTCACCAGACAAGTATGTGACCTGGAACCCACGGCGTAGCGAGTATCCATTGTGAGAAGAGGTTGATCCAATCAAGAGAACTGAAAGATCTAACTTGATGCTGTGGACAAGTCCCCAGTTTACCTTGGTGGGGGCCATTATCATCGTCTTGACATTACTAATCTATACACTAGTTGTTCCTCCCAAGTAACTGCAGAAGTGACAGCTAGGAGGTGAGTTGTAAATCAATATTGCATGTTCTCACTTCTCAGCAACTGCAATGTGTGATCATCGAATATTAGCTGTATTAACAGTGAATGGTAGTTTGTAGTGTTGGGACTATTTGGGCAAGTGGACATGTGCAAAATATCAATTGGAAACTGATGTACTCATGAGAATCACGTTTCTTGTTACAGAAAAGTTCAAGTCAAAAAAGACAGATCATTGTCTTCATACAATTTTTTTTTAGAGAAATTGTCTTCATACAATAATAAGCCCTAGGCAGACAGGAATCTTGCTTAGATGTAAAGCTATATAACTAAACTTGTTTCCTAGGCCCTAAATAATTGGCTTATGTCTCTTGTGTTGGGGGCATCAGGGTGGTGTGCTTTAACATCTTGTTGAATGTATAATATATAGAGGAAGTGCAATTCTACAATAACATATCTGGGCTCTCACATCTCTATATACGATTCATGCCCCAAAAGCGGTAGAATATTATAGTATGGTGCAAAGGCTAATCTAATTTATAGTAGCAGAATCTTTGCTTTTCGAAACCTGAAATATAGTATGGTGCAAAGGCTAATCTAATTTCTAAATTTTTTATCTTGCACCTTATATTTCTATTCCTAAAAATTTATTGTAGCACAATCTTTGCTTTCTGAAATCTGAAATTTTATTATGCACTAGCATATCTTATTTTTGTACAGCTATAATGTCCTGATTCCATATTAAAACTGATACAACAAGTGAACTGGTTTACCAAGTATTACATTAAACCTAAGAAATAGGATTAACTTCTGCCTTAGCTCCTGATAGTTTGCTTTGCGTCTCTACTGATGCCTTTCGGTGTAAATCAAATTATTACAGCAGTTTATGGGGGTAATGATATATGAACCCACAATCCTCACTAATCCTTTTATCTGAAGCTGCAAAGAAGAAAAAAAACAAACAGGGCCTCTATTCATAATTAAAAAGGAAAGAAAACAAGGGAGGCATGTTTTCATCACATAATTTATACAAAATTAATTTCTTTTATATATATGATGATTGATAAATCATCTTGTTTTGGAACCTCCTCAAGTACTACTGCTCAGATTTATTTCTCAAACGTTTTTCTACTGCAAATTCAACACCTCAGCACAATACTTAGCTGTCAACTCTCTACTCTTGATTGTCATTTCAGGTGCAAATCTCATACCGCTAACTCCCTTGGGGTGAGATAAACCATATATTATTGTTTTCTCTCAAATATAAGGATTTGAAACCAATAAAAAAGGTAGCAATGTCTTTTCACGAATATATATATATGCTACTCAGATTTACGATACTTGTGTCTATACTACAAACTTAATGTCTTGCCTATTGCAATAGCCAATGTTGATATAATCACCAGTGTTATCTAATCTATCACAGTAACTTATGGGTCAAAATGAATTTTGGCAAATACAGTTTCAGCATATTAACTGTGTACATATACTGCTGCAACTACTAAATGAAATTGTAATATAAACTACCAAAATAACCATATATTATTGTTTTCTCTCAAATATAAGGATTTGAAACCAATAAAAAAGGTAGCAATGTCTTTTCACGAATATATATATATATATGCTACTCAGATTTACGATACTTGTATCTATACTACAAACTTAATGTCTTGCCTATTGCAATAGCCAATGTTGATATAATCACCAGTGTTATCTAATCTAACACAGTAACTTATGGGTCAAAATGAATTTTGGCAAATACAGTTTCAGCATATTAACTGTGTACATATACTGCTGCAACTACTAAATGAAATTGTAATATAAAGAGTAAAAGACACTACCGGTCCTTAAACTTTTCCAGGTGTGTCATCCCAGTCCATGAACTTTTAAAGTGTGTCATCCAGATCCATATACTTTTAAAGTGTGTCATCCTGGTCCATGTACTTTTTTAGGTGTGTTATCCCGGTCCATGGACTTTTAAAGTGTGTCATCCCGGTTCATGGAATCCATGGAAGGCGGTTTGCTACAGTAAACGTTGGTTTTGCTACAGTGTTCGTTTTTTTTTTTGTCTTTTCTTATTTATTTTGTCTGAATCTTTGAAAAATCATAGTAAATCACAGAAAAATCATAAAATGAAAAAATTAATTTTGTTGTACTCCACATGAGTAGATCTACACAGTGAATATATAATATGATATGCTTTAGTACAAAGTTTTTGCTATGAAGGTTTTATCTTTTTCTTTTTTATTTATTTGACTGAATCTTTGAAAAATCATAGTAAATCACAGAAAAATCATAAAATAGAAAATCCAATTTTGTTGTACTCCACATAAGTAGATCTACACAGTGAATATATAATATGGTATGCTTTAGTACAAAGTTTTTGTTATGAAGGTTTTATCTTTTTCTTTTTTATTTATTTGGCTGAATCTTTGAAAAATCATAGTAAATCACAGAAAAATCATAAAATAGAAAATCCAATTTTGTTGGACTCCACACGAGTAGATCTACACAGTGAACATATAATACGGTATGCTTTAGACCAAAAAAAAACGAACACTGTAGCAAAACCAACGTTCACTGTAGCATACCACCGTTTACTGTAGCAAACCGCCTTCCATGGATTCCATGGACCGAGATGACACACTTTAAAAGTCCATGGACCGGGATGACACACCTAAAAAAGTCCATGGACCAGGATGACACACTTTAAAAGTATATGGATCTGGATGACACACTTTAAAAGTTCATGGACCGGGATGACACACTTTAAAAGTTCATGGACCGGGATGACACACCTGGAAAAGTTTAAGGACCGGTAGTGTCTTTTACTCTAATATAAACTACCAAAATAAATGCAGTTAGAACTATACAGTTTCAAAACATAAAGGGGGCTATGGCCGACGATCACTTCATTATCTCAAAAGGAAAAACGGTGATTTATTGATTAACCGGCTTTCTATTGCTTGATCACTTGTCCTATACTGAAAATAGGCTTTAAGAATGTCTATAATCTCGAGGATACCTATTATCATCTCTCAGTTTTTTCTCTCATGTACCTGCCATCAGTTTTTTCTCTCATGTACCTGCCATCAGTTTTGTTAAGCTTTTTCACGTATCTGCAATTTGAATTTATTATTTTCAAAAGGGATTTTCTTTGTTGCATCTAATATAATCAGCCATTTCCTTCCTTTCATATGTAGGATTATACATGGGTACGCCTTGATGAATTTATTGAGGCATAGAACTGGCCCTCATGTCCGTTGTTGCGCACCATCATGGCAATCCTACAACATACCGTGGAATCACAATACAAAAGGAGCTTAGTGGTCAGTGCTGCCCCCACAATGTTGCTACCCTACCTTGCCAAATCCGGCCAATCTAAATTTTAATAGGTTGGCCTTAACTCTTTTGTTCCGGTGAAGTACTCTAAATTCTGAATTTCCTCATATGTTGTGTGATTACAAGTGAAATGGATTGTTTATATGGAATTTTTGTTGATTTGAATCTTTCATGTGCCTCATACACATGCAGTGATGCCTCATATGTTGTGTGATTGCAAGTGAAACTGATTGTTTACATGAAAATTTTGTTGGTTTCAACCTGTCATGTATCTCAAATACTACGACATGGGTGTACAACACCAGCCATCCACATGCAAAAAGGATAGCTATAAATCCTCTAGAGCATTGTCCATTCTACCGTCGTGCCAACTTAAGTGGATATATGCCCTGGCCAGAACCTTGTGCTCAGACATGCATTGCTAAAAAAAACTGACCCCATTATTATTCATAAGAGACAGACACAAGATATATATGCCTCTTTGATTATTTGAAAGCCTGTTAACAAATTAAGTAATATCTATTACAGATTCCAGAACTCCCGAAAGAACAACATTTGATTGGGCAGAAAATAGAAATACACAATTGTTCTCTAGATTTCAGCGAAGAAAAGTTTTACTACACCTCAATATTACCACTGTCAAACAAAATTATCCCCTCTATTTACCAGTAATACGTCTTGCAAAGTTGCAAAGAAGATATGGTGAAAGGTACAGAAGATAAAGAAAAAAGAGGAGAAACAAAACCTGAAAAAACTTGCTGGCTCACTCCACAGATTTCTAGTTATATTGAAGACTTTGATCGTTACATCTTTATATGTAGCATTTTGGATCTAGTCAAACTTCAGACTTCTCATCCTTCAGGCTTGAACAGTTTCCAAGTTTTGACTCTTGTGAGTTGTTGCAGTGTCGGTCTAATAAAAAGAGATTTGTTCGGTTCTGAAATTATGAACCATAATTTTAGCATTCTTAAGATATCAGGCTGTTTAGAGCATCTGGAGTTGGCTGTGTTATCTTCGGTCCGTCACTAATTTAAAAATATTTCAGCTGAAAGCAGTGCAGAACATATAATTTACAATGCTTTTATGAATTATTACCGTGATAGTTATTCTTGTCTCCTGATCCTGTTGCTCTTGCATTGCCTTTGATTCCAGACAGTAAAAAAAGGGCAGACCCAGTTGCAAAGGCTCCCACACGAGTGGGGTCTGGGGAAGAGAATAACCGAAGCAAAGTCTTACCCCCACAGAAATTCTGCAGAGAGACGGCTTCGAACCCAAGACCTGGTGACTCGGCGAGCTAGCACTCACCAACTGCACCAAGCCTGCCCTTCTGATTCCAAACAGTAGCAAACAGAAAATTGGTCCATGCTGATGACCAAGACTTTCTCCCCCTGTGTGAACGGAATAGTTGGGTCACGGGGGTAGTGTGTCATTCAAGTCAACTGCTCTCTGGATTACCAAATAATTTCTTCTAACAACTTTGGCCCATCTGTACGTGTATTTTAGTGGCTCATTGAATGTGCATTATTGTACAGATTATCTACAGATGTCTTAGTTTATATCTGGTTTTGGGGCACTTGCAAGGTCCATTACTAACAAAGAACCAGATCTGCATAATTCTAGCAGTAGTAATATATCTCTATTTTCTTCTCTTGTTCTTGTCTGGAGACCAAGTCCCATTGCTAGATATTTATTAATGCTTAGACCATGTACAATCACCATCGGCAGCAATTGGACAGCCAGACAAGGGCATAATTTTCTGTGGCAAGCCAGCTGGATTGCTGGTCGCAGAATCTAGCCAGTCGTAATCCAACATTTTTCAGATCAGCTTTGTGACTACTCTACCGAAACACTGAAACACCAGTCTGGCTGGTTGAAATTGTTCTTGTAAATCTGATTTGGTCGCTGGTAACCAGCAGAGGTGGCTGAGTATTCCCATATTAGTAGTACTTTTATTAATATTTATTCTTCACATTATACAGCTGTCGCTTGACCGTGCATCCAGATACCATGGAAGTTTAGCAGAGGCCAAGGCCCCGTTTAGTTCCCAGAAAATTTTGCAAAATTTTTCAGATTCCCCGTCACATCGAATCTTTGGACACATGCATGAAGCATTAAATATAGATAAAAAATAAAACTAATTACACAGTTTAGACGAAATGGACGAAACGAATCTTTTAAGCCTAATTAGACCATGATTGGACACTAATTGCCAAATAACAACGAAACGTGCAACAGTGTCGTTTTGCAAAATATTTCGGAACTGAACCGGCCCCAAGCAGCAGACTACTACTACACACAAGACGGAGTCTTTCTGAACTGAACAGTAAGAGTACAAGGGCCGGTTTAGATCAAAAAATTTGGCAAAACGGCACTGTAACTCGTTTCGTTGTTATTTGGCAAATATTATCCAATCATAGTCTAATTAGGCTTAAAAGATTCGTCTCATCCATTTCGTCTAAACTGTGTAATTAGTTTTATTTTTTATCTATATTTAATGCTTCATGCATGTGTCCAAAGATTCGATGTGACGGAGAATCTGAAAAATTTTGCAAAATTTTCTGGGAACTAAACAGGGCCCAAGACAGAGTCTTGCCCCAGTGTATTTCAAGCACTACTAGTGAGGAGCAAGCCCAGAGATATTCTAGAAGTTTTCAAACTTCAGTGAGGGGCTCCTTGCTTCCCAAGGAAGCTTGGCCCCCACTCCTCCCAAATCCCAAGCCCCCAGCAGCCCCTATTCCCCTCTGCATCTCGTCTGCTCCCCATCTGCTCTGCGGCTATAAATTGCCAAAGCCTTCGCCTGCCCCCCGTCACTCACTCTGACATCAGACACAACACAACACAGCCACACGGCTCTCCAGTCCCCAGATTCCCGTGCCTTCCTGGGCAAGAAGCCACCCGCGGCGACGATGGAGCGGCGGCGGCAGCAGCAAGAGGCGGCGAGGCGGACCATACCGCGGCGCGGGCAGATCAAGGTGCGCGTCTTCGCGAGCCTGTTCCGGTGCATCGTCCCCAAGGCACCAGCGCGCAAGGAAGGTGGCAAGAACAAAGATGGGAGCAGCCACCGCGGCAAGAACAAAGATGGCAGCAACCACCGCCGCGTTTCCCCCGGTGGCTGATGCGGTTCGAGCGAGGCAAGATAACATGGAGAATCAAGATGTGGGGTTGCGATGATCCCCGTTGAGGTTGAGAAATGATGCAGCATGCAGCGCCGGTTCTTGAACCTGCGGAGAGTCTTCGGGGGATCGGGTGGGTGGGGGTGTGCACTTTGGTTAAGCTGAATCTGTGTAGTTATGGGATTCAGTTTCGGAGTTCAGACAGGGCAGTGAATAATCTGAATTCGGAAGCTTCTGTGATCGAATGTGGAGTCTCTGAACTCCGGCGTCAGCTGTAGTGCTATGTATTGTACCCTCTTGTCTGTGTTCTTTAGCGGTAACTTTTGTGTCTTAGTACATGGGCAAAAGGGTTATTTCCTTTTGAGGTCACCACTGTCTTGTGGATATTATGTAGTGGTGAACTGGTGATGAATTTCTGTTCTGCTCTGCATCACGGTTGTGTACTCTGTTTCTTTTCACTGGAACAAGCATTTTACTCTTGTAGGGAAAGCCTGCAACTGAAGGGCTGGCGAAAGCTCGTTTACGATGATAGTGCTTCTCAGATACGTGCGATGCCGATACGTATCTAAAACATACTCCGTCCATTCCTATTGGATAATCACTGAACATGCTTTTGGATAGAGTAGTTCAGAATTCAGATAGGACGGTGATAATCTGAATTCTGAAGTTTTTGGTAAAAAGCGGGTGGCCTTGTTTATTTCCCCTTCCTAAACTTTGGTCCCTATCCATCGGATCGGATGTTTGACACATGTATGGAGTATTAAATATAGACTAAATATGAAACTAAACACATAGATTGGGATGAATTTTTTAAGTCCAATTAGTTCATGATTTGACAATGAGGTGCTACAGTAAACATGTGCTGATGATAAATTAATTAGGCTTAAAAAAATCATCTCGCGCATTACTGAAGACTTATGCTCCCATTCCCATGTGACACACCGATGTGACGTCTTTAAACTTTAGCACCGGCATCAGATGGAGTACTTTGTACTCTCTGTTCTGCGTTGTGCTTGCGCACTCTGTTTCTTTCACTTGAAAAGGCTCCAAGTAGTCTTGAACCAACGACGTATGGATACTTATGGAACCATGATGCGTGCATACAAAAGTTCACGTATGGGATACGAATACTCAGTGGCGGAGCCAGCCGAGAAAATGAGGTAGGGCGGACCACTGTATATACACACAGAGAACTTTACCGATATATCGGACTAACTAGGTATGTCGGTTTATCATGTAGCAATTATATTCTAATATGTAATTCAGCAAATAAATGGTACAGAAGAAGTTGGAACACGATTACCTTTCACATGAAAAAGACATAAGCAGAATTTAATTGCTTTAGTAATCAGGATGAACAATAATCAAGCGCCGCTAAAATACCAACTGCGTCACTACGAAGCCGCGGAGGCGCCGTCAAACCGAGACTGAGCAAGCGTGATGCCTCTCCTGGTTTGCAGCATGCCCTAAGGCCTTTGGGCTGTGCGATGGGTGGCCTTTGGGCCTTGTTGGCCAGAGCTAGACGGCCCAGCAGTGAGGCCCGCATGCCCTTTACTTCGCTCGTCAAGTCATCGTCCCCAACTTCTGGTCGCCGTCGCCATCTCGCCATCTCGGAGCCTCGAACCTGCGCCGCCGCCGGAGATGGGCGTCCTAACTGTGGTGCTCGCCGGAGGGGAGGTAGGGCGGCCGCCCAACCTCGCCATATAGGTGGCTCCGCCTCTGCGAATACTTCCCCGTTAGTCATTGGACAACCGAAAAATCTCTTCAATGTAGAGCCGCCATGCATCTTCGGCTGTGTGTTTTCCTGTGCCTTTTATGCGGTTATGCCCCTGTACATAGTTCTATACGATCATGGCCTTGTTTAGATACCCAAATTCACCTCCAAATTTCACTATGCAAAAAGAAGATTTCTCGTCACATCAAAATATCGGCACATATATGGAGTACTAAATGTAGATGAAATCAAAAACCAATTACACAGTTTTATTGTACTTTGCGAGACGAATATTTTAAGCCTAATTAATCAATGTTTGGACAATTATTACTAAATAAAAATAAAAATGCTACAGTGTGATGGGACACTTACTATGCAAACTTTGCCTTCAAAATTTAGAATCTACACGAGGCCCATGCTGTGACATGCATGCGAAGATGTTGCCAGTCAGCCAGTGCTTCATGGTGAAGTCTTGCACTGCAAGCAGCACCCGCTGATTGGGCCCGACACGGCATCGGCGGCTTGGGTGGCAAAGACGACTAGACGGGAAAAGTGGCGAGCCTTTTTTGTCCCTATATATGCCCGAGACTCGGACCGAAGGCCGAAGCAACGGCGTACACCTGTATTATACAAACGCCTTTGCAAACGACCCAGCTTTTCTTTTTCGTGGCGTGCGGCGCTTTTGCTCCTACGAAGGGATATAAGACCTTGTTTGGTTCACGAACATTAAAGTTTAACTCCCATCATATTAATGTTACGATAAATGTATAGAGTACTAAATATAGACTAATTATATACATGTCGACACATATTAGGAGTAATTTATGAAACGAATTGATTAAGCCTAATTAATCTAGAATTAGAAACTTTTTGTCAAATAAGACAAAATTAACTTTAACACCTCTAACCAAACAGGCCCTAAGGTGAGGTGAGGTGAGGAACGAAGAGAATGTGTGAAGCCCTGGTTGGCTAGAAAACGTGGTGGATTCTTACTTGTTCTGATGATTCATCTGGGCTTTCGTTGCAACCATGAAGCGTTTTCGGATTCGTTCAAATTTTTTTAACAAGACTAGCAAATGTGCTTGCATTACAATTGGACATACAACTTGTTTGCACGCAGTGGCGAAAGGTGAGGTAAAATAAGGGAGGGCAATTCAGTGTCACACTAACACAAGTGTAAAGCGGTCACTAATTATAGGTTCACACAGAACGGATGCTAATGCAAACAACTAGAGTTAATAGAGAGTAAAGACTAAAGAATGTGTAAATTTGTTGTAGGACACTCTGGTAATTGGCTCCAAGACACTATGGTCATTAAAATAATATTATCTATGAGTAGATGAAAGAAAGAAGTTAAAAGTGACTAAAATACCCCTAACTATTATGATAGAACCGTCAATAGTTATCTAAAAATTCATAACTTTTGCCTATAAAGTTGGATGAAGACAAAATTCATATCAAACTGGAGAGCTCAATGAGATCTACGATCTTGTAGTCGATAAGTTTTCTATTTGAAACTATAGACCGTCAAAACTTTCTTTTTAAACTATAAAAATTTATAATTCAAATTTAAAATTCTTGAACGACTTCGGATGTTGACATGGTACATACAGAAGGTTGTAGTTATCAATACGATCTATAACTTTGTAGTTGATATATTTTTTTATCTCAAGTCATTTAGAGTCCTAAATATCCGTTTTATTTTTTTAGGTTTCGAAATTCAAATTTTTGAAATTTCAATGACTTCGAACATGATACGATCTATATCACAAGCGTTTGAAAATTCTAAATTTCAAATTTATATAAAATAATAAAATGAATATTTCATATTCTAAATTACTTTAGACATTCTAAATTTTGAATTTGAAAATCTTCCATGCTCTAGATATTTTTTATAAAAAAACTTGTCAACTATAAAGTTACAGATCTCACTAAGCATTACAACTTTGATATAAACTTCATCTCCATTCGACTTCATATGCAAAAATTATGTTTTTTTAAGATAACTGTTAAGGTTGTACTATAATAGTCAGAGCCATTTTAATCACGTCATGGATTTTAATTTATCTTGGAATTAAATGTCAGACCTGGACATGCTACTCAACTTATATGGGTATGGGAGGCTTAGAGATTCATTAAATTACCATGTTATAAGTTTCAATTTATTTTGCAATCGGACTACGTACAATACATATCTGAATACTCTGCTCTAACTCATACAAATATGGAAGAGAATAATGGCAGCCACACGAGATATTAGGTCCGGCATATCCCTATTAAATGATTGTAAACGATGATAGACCCAGACACATTCTTCCAATGTTTATAAAAGAAAGAAGAAAGAAATTCTCATAGGACCCTAGCATGCTGCATGCATACATAGGAGGACGTTGTTTGTTTCCGCTTTTTCAGCGGCGGAGGCAAATGACAATTCATAAATCACGCAAAAATCACGAGCCATTATTCAGCGCTTCCACGGGAGGCCAAACCTGCCCGGATTCCCCCGAGATCGCTTTACCTCTGCTACTTGGCCCTTGGAGGGCTCAGGTCTCCGCCCGGCGCCTCGTAACTTCAGAGCGAAGAAAAAGGACCTCTACAGTATTGACGGCACGCCTGGCCACTGGCCAGCAGTTCGGCGTGCGCAGGCAGATGCCTGCCGCTCACGGTGGCGTCGGGGTGGACCGTGGACGGGTGGTGGCGTCTGTCACCGAAGCACATGACACACGTTCATTGAACATGCTTGCGGGTGGTGGCCCGCCGTCATGAGACGACCACGGCCACCAGCCCACCAGGCACCAGAGCGAAGAAGAAGAGTGCTGCCGGTTGCAGCTGGGGTCAAGAAGTCGTCCAGGGCCACGTGCGCCGTACAAGCTACGAGCCCTACGAGGGTGACATGACGATCCATTGGCAATATATTTCGTTTCTAGGCCTTGTTTAGATCCTAAATTTGGGGTCCAAACTTTGGATAGTAGATGTCCCGTTACACTGTAGCAATTTTGTTTTTATTTGGTAATAATTGTCCAAATATTGATTAATTAGGCTTAAAATATTCGTCTCGCAAAGTACAATAAAACTGTGTAATTAGTTTTTAATTTCATCTACATTTATTACTCCATATATGTGCCGACATTTTGATGTGACGGAGAATCTTCTTTTTGCATAGTAAAATTTGAAGGTGAATTTGAGTATTTAAACAAGGGCCTAGATAGAGCCTGCTTGTGTTTTCCTTTTCTGAGAGAAGAGTTTCATTTTCTCTTCTGTGGTGGAGCCTGGAGTGTGGGACTGCAGACTGGTCGTCGTGCTCGATGACTGACTGTGAGACTGACGCTGGCAATCCTTGTCCTTCCAGCCTGTTCTCTGGACTGCAGTCTTGGTACTAGCGTCGAGCACTCGAGCTGCACGCCTGCACCTGCATGCTGCGTGCATCGCCCATTGGCGGCGCCACATGCTCATGCAGCCATGCTCCGCTATAGCACACTGCCTCGCCGCTATTGCTGCGTGCGTCATTGCAGCGACGTAGAGCCGAGATATACAACTTACGTCATCGCGATGAGAGACGTGCGGCACGGCACGAGACACGTCGTCCGAGATACAGGCCCTGTTCTGCAAATCATGTTTCGGCTTGTTTCAGCTTATTCTCTCTCACAGAATACTATTGAATCAGCCTACACCAGCCGACTTTTCCACCAGCCGAACCAGCCCACAGGCTGTATCCAGCATTGTCCACCTTGTGGCCTGTGCACCGGCACCAGCTGCTGCCAATAAGAAATACCCCTGCACTGTTTTAAAGATGGGATAGCGGAAAGCACCTCGCCCGTGTAGCTCACCTGCTCACTCTCGAACGGTCACACCCAAACCGGGGTGCCGCCGCCAGCGTTCCAAGCTGTGTGTGCGCGATCGAGAGCGCGGCGCCATGGACGGCCAGAGAAAGAAGCCCCACGGCAACCCGAACATCCGGAGGGGCAGCGTCATCAAAGAGATCGTGAAGGAATTGATCCGCGGGAGCACCAAGAACCCTGGTGGTGATGGTAGTGACGGCGGCGGCGGCGGCAACAGCGGCAAGAGGGGCAGTGGAGATGCTGCCGGCGCCGCCGACGCTGCTGGCTGACGCATGATGGTACGTGCTTGTTGCTTAGTAATAAGCTGGCCTGGTGTCTTTCTGCTAGGCTGCCGGTTTCCTGAAGCCTTTCGATCCGTATGCAATGTTGTGTAGGAAGTGCATGGGATGGTGGTGGTGGTGGTAATATGGAGTGGTTAATCGGCTATCGAGGGGTTCGTGCCTGGTTCTGTAACCTCTGTCTGTGTGTGTGCTGTGCAATAATTCTTGTTGGCTGACAGGGACGCACTTTGCTGGATATATGAATGGGTGCGTTTAGTCGGTGAAAAGTAGGTGAAAAGTTATTGTAGTACATTTCGTTTTTAGTTAATAAATATTATTTAACTATGAAGTAACTAGACTTAAAAGATTCGTCTCGCAAAAATCAGACAAATTGAGCAATTAGTTATTTTTTACCTATATTTAATACTCTATGCATGCGTCCAAATATTTGATGTGATAGGTGGAAGAAGAAATATTTTGGGTTTGCATGGGAAGTGAACGGGGCTTGAATGCTCACTTTTGTTGCACCATGTGATCTCTTTTGTTGTTGTTTTTTTAAAAAACTATATCTCTTTGTTATTCTTGTTTGTAAGACTACCCGCAGTGGGTATTTTAAAACTTTAGAGTATGAATATAGAGTAAAAACTGCTACATTGACTACTTTAAAACGATACTCTATCCTTTCTCTCACTCTATATTTAGAGTGGTACAATGCTTACTCTATACTCTATAGTGGTGGGCCCCACTGGCTAAACAAAGAAAAAATGCTATAACTCACAAACCAAAAATCCAAATTAAATTTTGATTGCATCATTAAATTCGTCTCAATAAATCATTCAAAACTAGATCACACATAGATATATTTAGATAAAGTGACAAGTGAGTCCCACAGTGGATAGAGTGGATAGAAGATGATATAGAGGATGGATGAGTGCGGAAGAATTGAGTATAGAGGAGAGAATCTTGCTGACTAGGACGTATAGAGGATGAATATAGAGGTCCATGAGTACGGATAGTCTAATGCTCGTTCGGTAGAGTATCTCCCTGGCTAGTTCCAGTTTTGCGCGCGGTAGATAGCTGTGCCGTGTTCCTCAGATCCATCTTCCGAGCTGCAGTCGGGCACCTCTATGTTAAAGTTTAACTTATATTACTCCTATCACATCAATGTTGTGGCAAATGTATGAAGTACTCCTATCACATCAATGTTGTGGCAAATGTATGAAGTACTAAATATAGACTAATTACATGCAGGTCGGCACAGATTAGGAGTAATTTACGAGACGAATCTATTAAGACGAATCTATTAAACCTAATTAGTCCAAGATTAGAAACTTTTTGTCAAATAAAACGAAAGTGCTACAGTGTTTGTTAAACTTTAACACTCTAACCAAACATGCTCTAATTCTACCGGGGGAATACGGAACCAGGTTGGGACCCAGGTCCACTGAATTTTATTCCAGTTTGGCAGCATTATTGCCGAGTCGTGCGGACAATTCCTTTTGCATTCCTGAGCTCCGCTACTCCGATCCCCCATCACAGGCATCACCGTCAGTGCAGCTGAGGGTAGTCCACTTCCGCCCTGATGCTTGATTTTCAGTTTTTCACGCATTTCTTCGCTAGATAATACGAAACCAGCCCAAACAAAACACCAACGCGCAAGAGGGTGCCAACAGATGATCTGACAAGCTTCGTTTTCCGTCTGCGTCAGTGGACGCGCTACGTCACTCGCCAATGACGCCTCCGCTCTAACACAAACATCTCTACTATAAGGGACCAATTCGATTAAAGCTTAGTCCACTCAGAAATTTATCCCCCACAGAGATGACGTTTCCTCCATCCACACCAGATTATACACAAAAAAAAAAAACCCATGGATGAAAACCAACAACCCAGATCTGTTTAGAGGAGGCTTCACCGCGATCGTGCGGCCACGAACAATTCCGGGCTTCAACGCACCGGCCCAGGCTTCAACGCACCGCCCCGCCTCCTCGCCTGCCCGCGCCGCGACCCCACCCCCACCCGTGATCAGCGCGCCGCAGTAAAGGAATGAATCGGTGTGAGAAAGGAAGGAATTGCCGTGGTAAAGGAAGAAATTGCCGGTACCTCATTGCCTGTGCCCTCCGCACTCTTCCCCCATCACGCCACAAGGCCGCGGCGCGGCTTCGTCCGGCCCCGTCCCGACGCCCCGCCTCGCCTCCTGGTGGCGACCAAGACCCGCCTGGGTGCGCCGGACCTGCTCTCCGACGGCGCCTCCTGCGCCTGCTCTTCGTGGCTTGCCGTGGCACGGGACCCGCTCACGTGGCGCCGCCACTCGCGAGGTGCCGCGTCGACCTCCGCGATTGGGTCGTCCTCACCTCCGGCCGGTTCAGTGCGAGACCAGGACACTCCAGCACTCGCGTACCCATCCTCAGAGCGCTCGTCGGCATCCTGGAGGTACTACTCCCTGAGTTTGCCGAAGGACGGATCAAGGCCGTACTACTCCTCGAGTTTGCTGATGAGGACCATCTCTTGTTCCTCACTGAGAGGTGAAATTTCTTCTCCCTATCCCTTCGATCTTGTCTGGCTGTTTCCCATCAGGAAATGTCCGTTGAACTTTTAATTAGCGCCTTATTGATGGTAGAGGTTAATTAATTAGGCTATGGTACTAGGACTAGGAGGCGTTGTATATTCGTATTAGATCCTCCCGAATTTGCTTATTTAAAGATAGTTTCGGTGAATGTGTTTCTTTTTCATTTCTGTAGATACGTTCCAGATTCCTATAAGCTTGCATATGGATGCTTTGCTGATTTTCTTATGAATTTTTGTGATGTTCAATTGTAATGTGTTATCTCAAATATTATAGTAGAGATAACAATCAGTAAATGATGGTAAGCGTGCCTGTAGTGCTTTTTATGTTTATTATATTTAGTTGGAACAGTTATTTATTCTTGACATTATGCATTTACCTGATGATATGATACTGACATTGAAGAGATGTAATGATTCAAGGAATAATGTTGCTTTAGGTAATGGTGGTGGTAATTCCCCAAAGTGCCGTGATCTGGTGCTTGGCCACGGTGGCCTATTCCTCTTGCTGCAGCAGCTTAATGAGCATGCTAATCTCTCGATGCTGAGGAATGCCACATGGACTCTCCAACTTCTGCCGTGGGAAGCCACAACCAAACTTTGATCAGGTTTCTGTCTGGGATTGCTTATTTTTGTTGTGTTGGCCAAAGTTGATTCTGTGAATGATATTGGTTTGTTTTGTTCGTGCTTGAGTAGGTCAAACCAGCATTGCCAGCACTGCAGTGCCTTATCCATTCTCAGGATGAGGAGGTCCTAACTGATGCCTGTTGGACTCGCCTTGTGAACTTCTGATGTAAGTGCAAATTTTTTTGCATATGTTTTTCTCAATAGCATTCTAAAGTTTTACCATGATAGATTGAAATCATAACACCTGAATTTTTATTTAGGCATCCTTCGGCCTCTGTACTCATTCCAGCTCTGTGCACGGTGGGTAACATTGTAACAGGGGATGACATGCAGACTCAGGTAAACTCAATTAGCAAATTGGTCCTTTTAATTTAATGTTTTTTTCTACAGCTTTGTTGCTAGATCATCTCATTGTTTTGTGCACTCTGTTGACTGCTTCTACCAAGAGTGCTAGGAATCTGAAACATATGGTTTTACTGGCTGATTTTGCGTGACTGAAATGTGGTACCTTAGCAAAAAGTTCTGGGACCTCCGGTAGGCAGTATAGTTATTGACACATTCCTGACGAGAATTTTGAATTCCAAATTAGAAGGGCTAAAAGATATCCAAATTTTGAATTCTCTACCAAGATGTCTTAACATAGATTCAGATTTAGAAGGGCTAAAACATATCCAAATTTATGGTTTCATTTAATCTCTTGGAAACATGTGAAATTTGGTCAGGATCTGAAGGGGGTGTCATAAAGGCATGGCCTTGGGATGAGTCCCTCGTTTACATCAAGAGAAAATCATAAGGCTGCCTCGCTGGTTGAAAAATTCTATATTGACATTAGGAACCATGCTACATTGGGTAACATGTGCTCTTTGTCTGCAGTTGATGTGAAACACAAGCTCGCAGACCGCTGCCGAGCAAAAGTTTGTAGTCTAACTAGCATGACACTTGTTCTTTGGTTTACTTTGATGAATATAGATATATCTAACAGTTGTCTCAAGTTCACCGGCCCTTATTTTTCTTATATATTTTATACGGGATGCTAAGACTAGGGAACTTTTATCTCATTCTATATTTTTTTTGGTTTGCCCTATATTGAACTTTGGTAAATTATATATTTTCTTGGTTTGTGTTCGTTTGGTGTCAAGAAACATGCCCTACTCTGTGCAAAACAAATGTGTGCAATCACCTATAGTATTGACGTGGTTGTTGTTGAATTAGTGCCGTGCGAGCTGTAAAGTAATGTTTGTTTCTATTTTCAAAATCAATACCATTGCATTGTTCCTCGTTAGAAACTGGTGCTAGCTATCTGAATTTTTTTTGAAACACATGCAGATTTTTCTTTGTTACGTTAATTAGCAAATTTTGTGTAAAAGGTGCAATTGCTTGTGTACATGAGAGTTGGTTCCTTTAGGCGTGTATGAGTTTGGGGTAGAGTGTGTGATTGGACAACTTGTTAGTGTTTTAAATGGCATCTTGGAATTTTCTTTTGTACTGTTATGGAGTGCAAAAATAATGCAAACAAATTCTAGCTTACACTAGACAAATTTTACCTTTTATCTGGTTTGGTGCATCTGTAGGTGTTGTTGGCAGTTTCATTTGTACATGCTTGTTTGTGTAACTGAATAATGTTGCTTTCTGCTTGTGTTTTTTGCAGTCGCCTCATGGTTGGAGATCATGTTGCGCCTGCCCAACTTCACTGGATCTCAGGGGTTCAGAGCAACTTCATGGATGTGTACAGACTGTGGGCATTCGTGAGCTCATGGACATCTAGCACAGGTTGGTTTCTGAGTCCTGTCTTCTTGAGCAGGTGGGTTCCTAACTTCTTGCACAGGTGGCTAGAGCTCGGCTAGGACAGTGGCGGTCTGGGGGCAATCAAAGCACAACACGGTGGAGATGCAGTGCTGGTAATATGAGGATTCAACTGATGTGTTCCAGTTTTGTTTGGATCCTATTATGTTTCCCCTTTCTAGAATTTTCTTTCCATGATTTTATTTGAGAAAAAGCTATAGTTTTCCGTTTCCAATGCTCACAGCGGCTGTTAGGAACTTCATATCTTTGCTGCTGTCGCAAAAAGTTTGGAATAATCTTATTGGTACTACAAGATACGGTCTGATTGTATGCTATGAGCATGTAATAGGCAGGATTCAATTATTCTTCTAAATGGATGTCACTCATTTTGTTCTTGTGATGCGACACTGCAAACAGTTCTTCAACTATGAGTTTATATTTAGCTGCTTTTCTGCTTTGATTGTTAGTGCCTACTACTGGATTGGCATATGAAATATCACGTATGATGCTACTATTGGATTGGCATATGAAAGATTATAGATAGACTGCTATCCTGCTTCTAGAGGATCTGGCAATGAGAAAGTGGTGGATTCTACCTTCAGAAAATGATCTCTAGCATTTTGGACTAGCATGCTCTGAGTCTAGCAACTCATGATTTTTTTTCTTTTGTTGACACGTGTAAGTACAACCTGATCGCCCCTTGGTGGCATTGATCGCCCATGAGCTCAGCAGGAAGGCCGATAGCTGCAAACTCAAGAATTGAGAAGTTTGGAGTGGAGTGAAATAAAGTTGTGCATGAACGTGCACGATTTACCAATGTCATGTCAAAGACTGACTATTGTTTCCAGTTTTGTGTAAAGAGTCTTGTTTTGTAATGATATTGTTAAATCCGTGATAATAAAGTTATCTTTGGCAAAGAGGCGGGTGTTCCTGTACTAATATCGGATCCAAATCTTTTGAAACTAAGTACTATGCAGGTAAATCACTTTTTGTTGTTTGATTTGTATTACCAAATGTCACCGTAGCGTTAGCACGGGCATTATACTAGTAAAAGGAAATACTTAACAGAGGTGATTATATACCTTTTCTAAAGATCGAGGTCAGTCCAGAGTCCAACTTGCGCGGCCTGAGCTGAGTGTGAACCTGTCCTTGACTGGTTCGAGAGGCACGTCCACTCTATCTGCATTCCATTATCGTACACCCACTGAAACAACACCTGCGAATCATAGGCTGACACAGAGAACGAGGCAGAGCAAGAGAGCACGCGATCCGAAAGCCGGGGTCATTCAGACTTCAGTGTAGAAGCAACAGAACATTGCGTAACACAACCAGACCAGGAGCACAATACTACAACCACCATTCGATCGGGACGATTGCTTTCTTTTGTAGTTTTGTGCCATGGGATAGATGATAAATCTTCTCCCTGGCCCCTGGTATTATTCTCACTGCTGCTTTTGTCTTCTGGCCTTGGATCCCTGGATGTAAAGCTTTTCCTACATCGTCCTTCGGGCTTTAGGCATCGCAATCATGCCTTCAAGGGTTGAGCTAGAAATCGATCTGGTCAATTGTTGCTGCTCAGGCCTGTTTGGTTCCGCCTCCTAAAATTTAGTCTCTATCACACCTGATATTTGTACACTAATTTAGAGTATTAAACATAGACTAGTTACAAAAGTAATTACACAGATTGCGATTAATTTACAAGACGAATCTATTAAACCTAATTAGTGCATGATTTGACAATGTGGTGGTATAGTAAACATGTGCTGATAATAGATTAATTAGGCTTAATAAATTTGTCTCACAAATTAGTAATGACTTCTGCAATTAGTTTTTATAGTCAGCTCATGTTTAATTTTTATAGTTAGCATTCGATGTGACAGAAATTAAACTTTAGTCCTGAACAATTTCTGGGGGCTATGCTAAATCCTACCAACCAATCACGCCCGCCGCGACTCCAATCACTCAGAGCTGAGAGTGTGTGTGAACTACGGAGTATCCGCGACTCGTGAGTCGACAGAGACGCGTCCGCAACCACCTGTCTGGCCTCGGTTTGCGCAAGGATGAATGGATCGTGCATAGTACAAACAGCACCGAGGCAGCCAATGCTCAGCAATGGTGCAATGCCACTGAAAGCGAGAGGTGCGCGCTATGCTCGGCTACGAGCAAATAATCTCCATGCGGCCATACCTCTCGAGTCTCGATGCAAAGCTCTTTTGCGACGACTAGTCGTGCCCAGGCCAATTATTTTACTGGCACAAAACCAATGCCAATAGGCTGTGTTGAACACATGGCGTTTGCGACTTGGCTCTAGTATAAAGAAGCCAGCCTAGGCAGGTATCACTCGCGCCGTCACTCAAGACAAAGCCTCTCTAAAACGCGTCCAGGGGCGGGCGTGATCGCGAAAAAGACAAAGCCTCTCTCAGCCTCGAGGCGCGCCCACCGCCGTTCCTGCGCTGCGTGCGCGCGTGACTTGGCAGCATGGACAAGCAGGAGGAGAGGAAGAAGCCCCACGGGAATCCATACCCCAGGAGGGGCGACATCAAGAAGCAGATCATCAGGGACTTGACCGGCGGCGGCAACGGAGACAACGGCAACGGCGACAACGGCAACGGCGGCGGTGGAGGTGGCGGAGGAGGCGGCGGCGGCGGCGGCAACTCCACCGCCACTGGCTACAGCGCCGACTGACGCACGGCGCGTGCGTAGGGGGACGGTAGGAGCGAGCCCCCGTAAGTGATGGTTTGTTTAGTTGTTGCTCAAGTTTGGCCGCCGCGCGTCGCCGCCGGCCGGTTTGCTGCTAGGCTCTAGGCTAGCTGCCGGTTGCTAATTGAAGCCTGCATGCGGATCGTGTTTGGGGTGGAGGACGAGCGTGGTCGTGTACAGATTAGACCGTGTGTTTGTGCTGCTTCGGTTGTGTAATGTAACTCGTGCTAAATAATTCTGGATCAATCGATGGGGCCGCACCTAAGCTGTATGTTCTCTTTGCTGCACCCGGTGATCTCTCGTCGTTGCTCTTCTTTGTGTGAACGTACCCCCTCGTTCGGATTCGTGTGCAACTGTAATGTATCCTTCAGAGTTCAGACTTTCGGCATCTCGAATCATGCATGCGTGCATCAACTGAGAAAATTTGAAACCGTTTCCCATCGCATTTGTTCGATCGGGGAACAGTTCGTTTTCTTTTTGTGAACCTGTTCCGGGAATAGTTGTGTTCGTCTTTGAACAGAGGATGCATTAAACTGAACTCTTTGCAGAATCCAAGTTTATTGTTTTTTATAAGGAAGAATGTAAGTTTATTGTTGGTCCCTGTACATGGATACGAGTAGCCACGGTATTTTTTTTAATTTCCCCAAAAGAACGACGAATTATTATATTCAAGAGAAGCATGTTCGCTTGGGCAGTTGGGGCTAAAAGCCGCTGCCGGCGTCGCCCTTATCCGTTCCCCCTTTAGTCGGTATGCCGATGACTTTTCCACCACGTATAAACGTCCGCACGAACGGGCTTGCATCAGCCCACTCGCTTGTGCGGGGAAGTCTTCGAATTGAACCCAGAACCGAATCGCATAGGATCTTGGAAAAGATAAAGGATTCCCATTTCCCAGCGTGCATCACTGCATCCTTCTGGAGCATCTTTTGTTCCAGAAGTACTGTAGCAGTAGATCAGAGTGGAATATTTTCATGAGCACGCGCACTACTGGATTGGGCGTTAAGGCAATCTGTTGGATACATACAGCTCACACGCTTTCTCGTTTCCGGTTTCCGGTTTTCACTTTCCGTGGACTTTGGCTTGACTCAAAGCCAACCACTCGTTGGCTCGTCGTCACCCAACCCATCAGTCGTCACCATCTGTCGTCATTGCTTGCGTGCGATCGTCTGGTTACGCTCGGCCTGCGTGTTCAGTGTGCCTTGGGCTGGGTTCTATTTTGCCTACAACGGAGTACTTGCTTGCAATATAGGCCCGGATTTGTTTCGGCCGCTGTTTGGGAGCTCTAGTTGGGCCTCCAGCGGATGCCCTGTTTCTTACTAGCCTGTGTAATCCTAAAAAGGCCGAAAATCAGCGAGCCCAAGTAGCGGATCGTGGTTCGCTGTCAAGCTCACACGCACTTCGGCCTGCTCGTCAAGCCTGCTCACCAACGCTGGTGAGGTGGAACCGGCCCAAAACATATCCATACTTACTGTACAAAATTTATGACGCCATGCTCGCACTCATGGGGCGATTGGAGCTTTACGCCGATCGCCGTCGAGACGAAGCAAACAAAGCTAGCGGCTAGCGCGAGCCGTCGTCGCGAATCCGGCAAAGCAGCCCACGCAAGGCGCGCCGTGGGATCCACCCCTAAGTGGAATTGCCGGAAAAGAAAAGAAAAAACAATTTCCGCCGATGCCGTCACGCTGTGCGGCTGTGGGCGCGAATCTGCCATGGAAGTCGCTATCACCATCAGTTTCGCGCGAATCACCGCCGCGCGGGTGCCAGTAGCCGGGCCTAGTTTAGATCGAAAAAAATTTCAAACTGATGAATAGTATCATTTTGGTCTTATTTGATAAATATTGTCTAATCGTGGACTAACTAGACTTAAAAAATTCATCTCGTGATTTCCAACTAAACTGTGTAATTAATTATTTTTTTATCTATATTTACTACTTTATGCATGGATCCAAAGATTAATATGCTAGAGAGAGGAAAAAATTTTTAATTTTGGGGTGCATGGCGTGGGCATTTCATGGGGTTGGTGCGGATTCCTGGCAGCAGCGCCAAATGGGGGCCGTCGGTGGCCCCGTGGCCGGGTGACCGGGGCGTGTCTACGTCGTAATTTTTTTTGAAATTCCTGTAGCACTTTCGTTGTTATTTGATAAAATTTGTTCGAGACTAACTATGCTTAAAAGATTCATCTTGACATTTATAGACAAACTGTACAATTACTTTTTTATCTATATTTAATGCTCCATGCATGTATTTAAAGATTCGATGTAACAATTACTGTGGCACCTTTTGGAAAAGTTTTTGGAACTAAGGCCTTGTTTAGATACCCAAATTCACTCCTAAATTTCACTATGCAAAAAGAAGATTCTCCATCACATCAAAATACTGGTACATATATGGAGTACTAAATATAGATGCAATCAAAAACTAATTACACAGTTTTATTGTACTTTGCGAGACGAATATTTTAAACCTAATTAATCAATATTTAGATAATTATTACTAAATAAAAAACAAAATTACTACTGTGTTCAACAGTAACACCGCCATTCGGTCATCTAATCATGGCCTAAACAAAGGGCCGGGTGGGGTGTGTCGGTGGGTGTACTGGGTGGGCTATTTTTTTAGCCGGCTCGGATAAGAATATGCTTCCGTTGCTCGCTCGATCCGATCGTCTGTACAGCATGTCTTTGGCTGATTCCGAACTTTTATCGTCTTCCTCTAGCCTTTTTGTTTCGACAAAGGCTGTGATGAATCGATTTGAGGCCATAGCTAAGGTAGTGTTTAGAGGGTGTAAAAGTTGGTGTAAAGTTTCTGTAGCACTTTTTGTTGTTATTTGGTAAAATTTATTCAATCATGGACTAACTAGGCTCAAAAGATTTGTCTCGACATTTACAGACAAACTGTGCAATTAGTTATTTTTTTACCTACATTTAACACACTATGCATGTGTACAAAGATTCGATGTGACAGGAAATCTTGTAAAATTTTTGGAATTTTGAGGGAAGTAAACATGGCCTGAGGTCGAAGGCAGGACTGGACAATCGTGTGTTTTCCACGCGCTAACTGCGGTTTAGAGAGCAAAATCATGGACTAAAAGAAGGACTAAGGGCTTCCCAACGCGCCACTATGGCGTGCTGCCCCGGCTTCCACGTATGCACGGTGCATTCATGTCATTGTAAGTGGTGGTCTCGTAGTTTGTCAGATTCTCTTGCAGAAGCGGTGGTGGTCTGGTCTGACAAAAGGAGGAAGCAACAATGCAAGCACGCGTTGGAAGGATGAGTGACAGCCTGAATGGCTTTTGGTTGTTAGGGATCACTACTGTTGTCTGCGTCTTTCTCTCTCAAACAGTAAAGGTGAAAGAGTTTTTTAAGGGGAGAGAATGGTAGTGAAGGGACCCAGGAGCACAGAGGTGGCTTGCATTGTGACAATACATGCCTCATCAATCTACTGCTTACTCCTACGTGGTCATTTGAGGCTAATACTACTATTCGCCTACATTGGCATTGCCCTAATAGCCTATTTGGTTTGAGGGACTAAAAGGAACTAAAGAGCATTAAAGGTGGTGAACAAAGACCAAAATGCCCCTAGTCCAACTCCTTCCCCATTTCCTCATTCTCTGCCCTCCCCCGTCTGCATCACACACAGCAAGGCGGCGGCGACAGACATCTCTACGACCGCCCCAAACACCGGACCGCCTTGGCGGCGCGCGCGGCCCGACCCGCGGGCACGGCGGCCCTCGACGTCGGCCCCTCCCCACAACCCGACGCCGCGGCGGCTTCTCCCCTTCACCCGGTTGCGGCGTCCCTCAAAGAAAATGGCGGATCCGGCGGCGACGCCGCCTTCCACAACGGCGGCAATGACGCCTCCTTTGTGCACCGGTGGTGGTGCCATCGTCCACTGCAAGGGTGCGACTTCACTCAAATCCAGATCAGGGGCGCGGCGGGCGAGGTGGCCTGAGGCGGGCGCGGGGAGGAGAGAGAGCCGCGTGGGAGGAAAGAGACTCGTGAGGGAGGAGAGGGAGGGAGGGTTATGAGTTGTCCTTTTAGGCTGGAAGTCCTAAATAGCTCCCCTCGAGGGACTATTGAACTAGAGACTATTAGCCCCAAAGTCGCTCATGTTTGGGGACTAGGGACCAGAAGAGACTAAAATAAGCTCACTGGTGCCGGTGCCTGGTAACTAAACCGGCCCGTTTCACTAGTCTCTAGATAAAACTTGCACACTGATATGCCCGGTTCGACCCATCTTTGGACTTTGGGTTGCCGTGGTCTGCCACCGCCGTCGAGTCACCCTGTCTAACTAAAACTGGAACGAAGGCTTCACAAAGATGTCTATGCAGCTCGCGTTCAGACACCCGTCTTCGCGCCAATAAAAGTTCCTTTCAAGACCTGTAGGACCAAACGGTCAGATTCAGATCAGACTGCCAAGTTTTTCAAAGTTGTGATGTAGGGGCACCATATTCTGCTCAGGAAAAACAGCCAAACTGGCTGCCGGAATGGCTGGTCGTGCGCTTCGGTCTGTTGGCTTTTGGTCCAGGGTGACAATTCAGAGCTGCAGCTGCAGCAAGGGCGCGTTCGGTTACTTCCTGCCCTTTGCACCAGGTTACTACGGACTACGGAGTACTCCTGGTTACTACGGAGTACTGTAGTAGTACGTATGAATGAATTGAAGGCAGCCGTTGGAAGTTGAAGCGACTCTATTTTATTCCTTTCTCTTGTTTAGATACCAAATTTGCCTCTTAAATTCCACTATAAAAAAGAAGATTTCCATCACATCAAAATGTCGGCAATGTATGAAGTACAAAATGTAGATGAAATAAAAAACTAATTGCACAATTTTGTTGTACTTTGCGAGACGAACGTTTTAAAACTAATTAGTCAATGTTTGGACAATTATTATCAAATAAAAACAAAATGCTACAGAGTAACTCGGCGCACGCTGATTCCGGCGAACTAAACACGCCTTAGTTCCTAACTTCTTCCCCAAATTTCACTATGCAAAAAGAAGATTCCTCGTCACATCGAAATGTCGGCACATGCATAGAGTACTAAATGTAGATGAAATTTAAAACTAATTACACAGTTTTGTTGTACTTTACGAGACGAACATTTTTGAGCCTAATTAGTCAAAGTTTGGATAATTTTTACCAAATAAAAACGAAATGCTACAGTGCGCTACAGTGCTGAAACACCCACCGAGCATCTCCAAGAGTTTGCCAAAATTCCCTTGGCAAATATCGTGATTTGACAACTTGCTAAAATATATGGCAAGTGAAAAAATAGGCTCTCTCCAAGAGTTTGCCATTTGGACTTGGTAAAATAAGAAGAGGCCCGCTAAGCGAACGAAGAGCCCCGCTAAGAAACGAAGAGCCCCGCATGCGAAGCCGGATGCGCGCTCGCGCTCAGCGTGCAAATATGCGCGTGGAGGGGGGAGATTTGCCAAGTTGCTAAAATTTGCCAAGTTGGATGCCAAACTGTTGGAGCACAATTTTTCCTGTTTTGCCAAAAATAAATGGATGCTAAGTTGATTTGGCAAACTCTTGGAGATGCTCGGCTCTTAGAATTGGGAACTAAACAAGGCCTAATGCTTTGGTCGGTTCGTTTTCGCTGTATTATTGTGGCTAAAAGTACTGTTCGCTGGTTTATTCTGAGAGAAAAACACTGCTAGATGGTTGAACGAACAAGGTGCTTGTTCAAGAGTTGCTGCAAGCATTTGTTGCTCTCCCCATTTATTGGAAAACGGAAAAAATAAAATAGAGAAACGAGAACAAGCTTTGAGTTGTGCGTGAGAAAAGGATCACGAGAGGATGAAAACTTGGACCTAAACTTCTGAAGGAGGAACGAATCTTTGCCTGTGGTCTGGTGTACCCATTGCTGGTCGTCTCATCGTTTCCATCACGTTCACGGCAAGGGCAATGTACGGTGTACCATTTGCGCGCGGTACCGGTGGACATTGATCAACTGTGCGTGAGATAGGATGGATCAGGCCGGTGGCACTCTGGGCCTGTTTAGTTCCTCCTCCAACCAAAAAGAGAACCCAAAAAGTGCTACAGTACCTATCACATCAAATCTTACGGCACATACATGGAGTACTAAATGTAGACGAAAGAAAAAACTAATTACACAGTTTAGTTGTAAATCACGAGACAAATCTTTTGAGCCTAATTAGTCCATAATTAGACACAAATTATCAAATAAAACAAAAAATGCTACAGTAGCCGAACCCAAACTTTTTCACCAACTAAACAACCCCTCTGCTCGAGAGTAGTGGCCGGCGTTACTGGACCACCAACCGCGCGCCTCACGTGGCCCGCGCGTCCGTGAAGCCGTGAACCGTCACCGTTTAATCCGCAGACAGAGGGCGGGGCCACAGACGAAATGACCAAAATATCATCACCGCATTCTCCTCTTCTAGCAACTTTGCAAGGGTAAATTAGTGAAATCTCATGAGCCCAAATGGCAGCGTTGGCGGGCCACACGGCCCAATCATGCCCGCCCAAAGGTACATCCTTTCCGGCCGCACGATCGCTCGGATTGACGGCCACGATGCATCCAGCAGAAGCTTCCCTTTCTCCTAGCAAATCCTCCGCCCTCTCGGTTATAAAGCCCCGGGAGCGTGGCGGCCATTTGCCCCCTGCAGCTCTTCTGATCCCTCCTCAGCCGCGTCGCATCCCATCGCATTCTGCGATTCGAAGCTCTCTGCTCGCATCCATGGCGAAGAACTACCCGACCGTGAGCGCCGAGTACAGCGAGGCCGTCGAGAAGGCCAAGCAAAAGCTCCGTGCCCTCATCGCCGAGAAGAGCTGCGCCCCCCTCATGCTCCGCCTCGCGTAAGCCTCTTCTCGCCCACCTACCTCCCCTGCGTGCGCATTTCCAGATCTTTGTGGGGGAGTTTTTCAGGTTGCCTGATCTAGGGTTTTTCGTTTAATCGCGCAGGTGGCACTCCGCGGGGACGTTCGACGTGTCGACGAGGACCGGCGGTCCCTTCGGCACGATGAAGAACCCGGCGGAGCTGGCGCACGGCGCCAACGCGGGGCTGGACATCGCGGTGCGGCTGCTCGAGCCTATCAAGGAGGAGTTCCCCATCCTCTCCTACGCCGATTTCTACCAGGTCGGTCCCCGATCTCGCATCGATCTGGTTGGATGATTTGACTGCCCGAATGGATGCGCGTTTTGACCGCGTACCTTTCTCTCTCTGCTCCTTTTGCAGCTTGCGGGAGTTGTGGCCGTGGAGGTCACCGGTGGGCCTCAGATCCCCTTCCACCCCGGTAGGGAGGTGAGATTTTTCATCCATTTTTTTAACTGCCTTTGTGGTTTAGCCAGGGTTTAAGCACTTGTTTCGAAATCTCCGAGGAGGTGGGTGTGAACTGTGAAGGCCGTTTAGTGAGATCGTGGTTGTTTACTCTAACTAGTACCACCGATCTATTTGCGTTTTACCATCTGCTTGGTAGATACCTGCTACAGGGTGTGTTTAGTTAGAAAAATTGGGTGAGAAGTTACTGTAGCACTTTTTCGTTGTTATTTGGTAAAATTTGTCCAATCATGGATTAATTAGACTCAAAAGATTCGTCTCGAACTCTACAGACAAACTATGTAATTAGTTATTTTTTTACCTACATTTAATGTTCCATGCATGCGTTTAAAGATTCGATGTGGTAGGTGGAAGAGGAAATATTTTGGGTTTGCATGGGAAGTAAACAGGGCCACAGTTAGCTATATTCCTGGCATGCTGCGGGTAACCTTATTTTGAGATTTGTGCCCACGCATGTTTCTGCTCTGTGGGTTCGTTGTTTCGGCTTTGACGTGGCCCACTAGTTTAGGTTTATCATCATTGAATGGTGGGCTATTGTGCCCTAAAAATAATTTAGCGGTTTAGATGAGATGCATCTTTCAGTATGTGTATAGTTCATGTTTGTTTTGTACCCATTCATTCCTTGTCTCTTGTAGACGTGATAGGAGAGTCATATTAGTAACTATGATGCTTGTACCATACCTTTTCGTACGATGAGAAATGATGTCACTAATAACTTATCCAAAATAATGTTTAGAAGATGTTTCTAACATCAGTAGTTCTTTTGTGTTGGGCCATTGGAGAATGTCCACATAGCTTTCCTTTTGCAAAGTACTGCTGGAATGCTGGACTTGCATGGAAAAATAATTGGTCGTTTTATGATTTTGTATTGATGTTTTCCAACCAACTTTTTATTGCATTGAATGATAATATATACTTATTTCACAG
The DNA here is from genome assembly GCA_038087645.1 of Saccharum hybrid cultivar R570. NCBI lineage: Eukaryota > Viridiplantae > Streptophyta > Magnoliopsida > Poales > Poaceae > Saccharum > Saccharum hybrid cultivar. Next base: position 7,988,253 of record JAQSUU010000056.1, on the reverse strand, counting down.
TACCTGTTGGATTCTTCATCTTGCACTTATATTGTGTTGAGTAGGTAGGTCATGTGATGAGGTATGATAGTGTTGCCAAACCAGTTTGCCCTTATCTTGTTATTATACATATATGTGTTGGCCAATACAATACAATACAATATCATAGGTCGTTGTCTCTTTATTGTGGAGGTCCACTTGTTGTGTCCTTGGATGCACTGAATTTTCCAGAGTATGCTATTGTGTATGAGGATGTGTGTTGTTAGAGCATCTCCAACAACTTGGAAAAAATCACTTGGCAAATCTTGAGTTTTAGCAAGTTGCTAATTTATTTGGCAAGTGAAAAAAAGACCTCTCTCCAACAACTCCTTAAAACTCACTTGCTAGAATGAAGAAGCCCGCTAGCGAACGAAGAGGCCCGCTAAACGAACGAAGAGCCCCGCTAAGCGAACAAAGAGCCCCGCTAACGAACGAAGAGCCCCGTTAACTTTTCTCGTCACAACGGCGGCCCGCGCTCGTCGCCGGCGCCTCACTGGCGGCCACGGCACCTCCCCGCGCCAGCGAGGGACAGCAGCACTGGCGGCGGTCCTCCTCGCTCCGGCCAGTCCCGCCCCTCGGCTCCAGCCCCGAGGCCGTCCCGGAGCGTCGCCGAGGCCGCCCGGGAGGCTTCTCCTTCCACGCAGTGGCCCCGAGATCGGGATAGCAAATCCTTTCCATGCGCGAGGCTGGTGAATAGCAAGTGCGGATAAATAGCAAGTTGGTTTGAGGAGTTGTTGGAGAAGGAATTTTATGTTTTTGCCAAAGTTTAGGGTTTAGGGTTGGAGATGCTATAAGTGTGAGTCAAGGCATTTCATGCTCTAGATAGTTCTGGTTGCCATACCCTGATGGTGATGTGCATTATGCAGATTATGAACACGTATGGACCCTGTTGATAACATATAGACCATAAACACTCTGCATGGTGTCCAAAGCTGATACTTTTAGCACTGCTTCAGCAGTACTTTTCAGCGAATGAACAATGTTTTCATCTCACAACAAATCAGCATAAGCCAAATTTCAGCAAAATGAACAGGGCCTGAGCCTTGATTTGTCAATGCAATGTGTTAGGTGACAATTAGTTAACATTCGGTGATAAAGTTGTTCGATTCTATCCCTTCTCTCTGTTATTTCTTATAACTATAGGGATAGGCATGACTGACTGATAGTATTATTTGTATCATGGCTTTTTTGTCAGTGTTTGTCACTGTAAAAACTTTGAGTATTTACATCTTTCTTTGTTGTTTTTCAGGACAAGCCTCAGCCTCCACCTGAGGGCCGCCTTCCTGATGCCACTAAGGGTAGATCTCTAATCTTCACTGTGATTGTCATGAATGCTGGATTGATGTCACTTTTATCGACATGAGGAGTTGAGGACTGACTCCTATTCCTTGCTCACTGCTTTTTTTAACCAGGTTCCGACCACCTGAGGCAAGTCTTTGGCAAGCAGATGGGTTTGAGCGATCAGGACATTGTTGCCCTCTCTGGTGGCCACACCTTGGTTTGTTACTGTCCACCTATGTTTCCTTCAGGAATGTAATATGTATGCTTGCTCTGATTTAGTTTTCTTTGAGGTTTCTTAGGGAAGGTGCCACAAAGAGCGGTCCGGTTTCGAGGGGGCCTGGACTACAAACCCTTTGGTCTTTGACAACTCTTACTTCAAGTGAGTCTGTGTTTTGTTTACTACTGAAAAGCAACTGCATTTAGATAAAGAAATATTTAGAATTTCTTTACAATTGTTATGTCAGTCCTGGGCAGCTGAATGCTATACTAGAAATTAATAGTTGTCCCATATCTCCTGAACTATTTCTGTCTTTCCGTAGGGAACTTCTGAGTGGTGACAAGGAGGGCCTTCTTCAGCTCCCAAGTGACAAAGCCCTGCTGAGCGACCCTGCCTTCCGCCCTCTTGTGGAGAAATATGCTGCGGTATGTCCTCTGTCATTGCTGTACAGGGTATGGAGATCTGTAGGGAGACAAGTACTGATTATTGTGTGCCTTTGTAGGATGAGAAGGCATTCTTTGAGGACTACAAAGAGGCCCACCTCAAGCTCTCCGAACTGGGGTGAGTAACCACTGATTGCACAATTTGAGCTTGGTCAGTGGTGCAAATCTGATCTTTTACTCTTCTGGAATGCAGGTTTGCTGATGCTTAAATGGCCCCTATGCTGGAGTGATGCAAACTGCTGCCTGTATGAAATCGTGTGATCTTTTGCATCTGGAGTCAGAGTGAACCAGTAGATTATCAAGTGTCTTCTCTGTAATAAATTTGTAGCTGTTGAGCCCTTAGGCTGTTCTTGGTACTTTGTGTATGGTTGAATGGGGACCGTTTGTCCGTTTGCCCAGACTCTGATGCTGTATGCAACTGAAACTAGTAGATCGATGATCGTATGGCTGCAGTATGTTCTTGTTACTCACGCTTGTGTGGTTCCGTTGGTTCGGTTCACAGCTTGTGTGGTTTAAAAGGCCGAGCTTGAGCTGTATGTTCTGATTCTTGCGGGTGGTATGACTGGTCGAGCAATTTGAGAGCTGAACGGCGCAAGTTCTATTTTCCAGTTTTCTCTGGGCGGCTTAGGGCGCGTTTGGTTTCTCACTCAATCCTCGGCCAACCTTGCTGAGCAAAGATTTGGTGCTGCTGCTGCGTTTGGAAACTTTGCTAGCTTGTCTCGGTTCTTGTGCTGGCAAGGATTGCTAACTTTAAACTTTTCCACTTCTATCGGCGGCGAGCCAAAACTGCTCTCCCGGATAAAAAAAAGCTGCTCTCCCGGCCAAGCAAGCTTCTTAGGCGGATTTTGAATCATTCAGTTTAGATCCTATCACATCATGATATGAAATTATTAAGCCTAATTAGTTCAAAATTAAAAACTTTTTATCAAATAAGACGAATATGCTACAGTGTTTATTAAACTTTAACATATCTTACCAAACAGGTCCTTAGGTGAAGCAATCTCACCCAAGAACCAAACGTGCCCTCAGAGCTAAGAGTATTCAATATTTTCTTTCTAACAACATAAAGTTTTTCGATTGTAAAAAAGTTTCGAAAGGAATTAAGGACATCTCTAATAGTTTCTAATAATCAACTTCTAAAATATAGAAGATATGACCTTGTTCAGTTGGCTATAAAAACGGCTGATGCTGATTTGTTGTGAGAGAAAAACACTGCTGAATGGTTGACTGATTCTGGTCGATAAGTTTAAGCGAACAAGGCCAATTTTGCATGAGGAATCGTATACTATTTCTAAATTATCCTAACCACTTTTATATATTCTCTCTCCTGTACATTTACATCAGGAACCATTTCCTACTTTTTATTTTTTCCACGCCCTACCACCTTTAGATTAGCCGACAAACATGTTCAGGAGGAGAGAGAAGATACGCACAACTCGAAAGCGCGTAACTTTACGCGGAACAAGTTGACTTTTTCCAAGAGCATAACTTTACGCGGAACAGAGTGACTTTTTTCAAGTGCTAAAAGATTAGAAGTTGTTGAAAAATAGTTTTTTCTCGTATCGCTAAAACCCAAAGATTAGGAAGGGATTTAATGAACTCTCGGGGATGCTCTGTACGCTTGCTTTGCCTCGCTACGACTACTATCAGAGTTCTGTTGGCCGTGTCGGCTGGTTTCAATCTGGACTTGTGTATTAGGGCTCGTTTGTTTACTTTGGAACGGTTTCCTGGAATCGTTCAAGCTGGAATGATAGGTTTATTTGTATTAACATTAGCTTCGATCCAGGTCAAACCAACGAGGCGATGCATTTGTGGCATAAGGTCGATTTCTGCTTGTATCAGGTCGAAACGGCCAGACGCTTGCAGTGATTCTGATTTTCAATTTCTGAAATTTCCTACCTGGTAGGAGTACTCGCTTACAAATTACAGCACCTCCTAGTGTTTATTCTCTCAGAGACAACTCACATAAACACATCTTCGCAATCGGACAGCAGCTCCTCCTAGATTCCAAGATACCACCTCTGTCCGGGAATAAATGAAACTATGATATACGTGTCAGTTAAAGTGTTTCGTGTTTAACCAAGTTTCTAGTAAATAGTATTCACATTTATAACTCTAAATTAATTTATTATGAAAATCCATTTCGTAATTAATCTAATGATATTTATTTGATATTATAAACATTTATATTTTTTTATCTATAATTGGTCAAACTAGGTACACTAAAATATGATACTGTTCTAGAATTTTATTTTTTTGGAACGAAGAGAGTACTAACGACATTGGTGTGGATTAATAATCAGCACTCTCGCTCCTGCGGTGTTTGGTGTGGCTTTGCGGGCTCCGGTGGTGCCGGAGTCCACGGAGGAGCCGGTGCAGGAACCGCACCAAACGGACCCTAATAAACAAATAGGATATAAAAAAAAGACACATGGAACCATTCACTTCATGTAGCGAATAGTGGCCCAACAACAACAATAGCAGCTTGCAATCACGGCCGCTAAGTTCCAGCGCTATCTTTGTTTTGAATTGTAAGTGGCTTTAGTTTCGTTTTAAATCAAACTTTTTTAGTTTTGACTATTTTTTTAAAAAAACAAAATTCTAAAATATCAAACTAAATCATTAGATTAGATACACCATGAACAATTTTTTTTGCATTTAATTGATATTGTATTACTGTAGACATTAATATATTTTCTATAAATTTGGCTAAGGACAGATACATTTAACTTAGAATAAATCTTAAATGAGTTACAGTTTAAAACGGACGAGTAGTTCGGCCGTATTAAATTACTGCTTGCAAAAGTTAGCTACAAACAAGACCCATCGTACTGGCCTCTCTGTGTTCTGAATCCGAACTGTATGAACTCGGTAAGAAGCTGCGCTAGAAACTTGGGAGACAATTGTGATTCTGTATGCCCGAGAAACATGACCCAGAGTCCAAAACCTTTTTTTATTCTTGGTACAACTCATTACAGGAACGCCTGAAACCTGCAACAACAGATTACACAGCCTTACAGACCAGGATGGTGGACTCGAACATCAGCAAACTAACAAATGCAATGTTCAGTCTACCCCGGCTCTCCAATAATCTCACGCCTATATACAAACATTGTGGTGGATAAAAGAGGAACCATGCATCTAGATATATATATATATATATATATATATATATATATATATATATATATATATATATATATATATATATATATATATATATATATATATATATATATATATATATATCCAATCTAATATCGGAAATTGGGGTTCATTTCGATGGCCTCGTTGAATATCAGCTGCTTCATTTGGTCTTCTGTCAGAGCCTGCTGCTCGAAGTCGAACGAGAATGGCTCCGTGCAGATGGGCTCGTCGGCGATGTCGTGTAACCGCTCCAGGTACGGGTGCTCCAGCGCCTCTTCAACTGCATGGCAAAACAGATCTCGGTGAGAAAACTGAGAGATTGAAATCAGCCACTCGTGAACTCTTACAGTCATTGTATAACTAGTCTAGAACCAACGAAGAAAGAGAAAGAATAGGAGAGTCTCCGAAGTAAACCCCGCTAGTCTAGACAGCTGCCTGCAGTAGAGGAATCTAATATTGAAGATTATCTATAGCCTTTGTTTTTTTCTCTTAAAACATGTTTATTTTGTATGACACATAGCCGTCCTCGTCACCTCGGCAAAAGCGATATTGAGGAGGCTACAAAGCCGAGGATGGGTCAAAGCAACAGCCCCCAAAATAATGCAAAGGTAGCAAAGGCTTTGGATGCATATGAAGAGAAATCCACAGCGAGTACAACTTTGATGGCCAGGGTGCCGGTGCACAATAAGAATTGGGAAAGGCATAAGGAGAAGCAAGTAGTTACAGAGAGTGTAATTTTTCCTTTAATAAAGTGTACGAAGTTACACTTAGGTTTTGTCTCGTGGGAAGCGGGAGCAGGATTTTTTGTACGACTCTCTTTTGTCCCTGAGGCAACTTTTCTATCGGTCAGCATGTTAGCTGTATATTTGCAAGCGCAGTGTGGTAGTGTTCCGTCGGTTGGACACTGACAGTAGGCCGTAGGCAACAAGCTGAGCAACAAAAGTTTCACGCTACGCTAGCGCATTCGATGGAACGCTATATGAGTACTGTATATCACTACTATATATCTACTCATAGAATGACAGAAATGATGCCCGGTTTTCTGTTATGGTCCCAACTCTGAATTCAACAAAGAGAACTACCAAATCATCCCATTTTGTTGCTGCGGACAGTAAGTAAAAGTTTCGACTTGAGACAAAAAAAAGATTGCATATGCAGAGACCAGACCAGTCCGACGCCAAAAATTGGGCGGACAAACCAAGCGCCTGGCATGCCTCTTTTTTAGACCGACGAATTGAAGGTCCAGGTGTACTCAACTCCTCTCTGGAAATGTGGCAGGATGACAGTTTGCGTTGCCTTACTAGTAGTACTAGTACACTGCATCGCAAGTGCCCCCACATGCTAGTGACTACCGACGTTAATACGATAGGATAGTGCTCCTAATAAACCCTACTAATATAGTCAACTGCCAACACGCACGAGAATAGGGAAAGCACACGTGCGGAGTTGAGGATTCAGCAGCCGCACGCACCAGTTGCACATGGTGAAAAGAAATTACTAAAAACAAGCTGCTAGCTGTAGGCCTTCGGCGAGGCGCCGACGACTGGACTGACCTGTGATCCTCTGCAGCGGGTTGAAGGTTAGCATCCGCTCGATGAGGTCCAGCGCCGCGACGGACTGCACCTTCGGGAACAGGCTCGCGAACGGCCGCCGCGGGAACTGCGGGAGGTGGCGCATGTACTTCCGCGCGTCCTCGTTCCGGATGAACCCGAGCTCATCGTCCGTCGGCGTCCCGATCACCTGCCAGGCGGCGATGACCAGACGTGTCAGAAATGCCGTCGATCGGATCGTGGAGGAGTTGTTGTACCTCGGTGATGAGGCGCATCTGGTGCATGTGGTCGCGTCCGGGGAAGAGCGGCTGGCGGTTGATGAGCTCCATGAAGATGCAGCCGACGGACCAGACGTCGATGGCGGCGGAGTAGTCGGTGGAGTTGAGCAGCAGCTCGGGCGCGCGGTACCACCGGGTCACCACGTACTCCGTCATCATGTCGCTCTCGGAGGAGGGGCGCGCCAGCCCGAAGTCGCAGATCTTGAGGTCGCAGTTGGCGTTCAGCAGCAGGTTGCTGGGCTTGAGGTCGCGGTGGATCACGTTGGCGGAGTGGATGTACTTGAGCCCGCGAAGGATCTGGTACAGGAAGTACTGCGCCCGGCGAGACGACGCGTACCGAGATCATATTAGCCAGTCGGATTCGGATCGATCGATCACACTTGTGTTTGTTACCTACCTGGCAGTGCTCCTCCGAGAGCTCCTGGTTGGAGCGGATGATGTGGTGGAGGTCCGTGTCCATGAGCTCCGTGCCGATGTACACGTCGTTGAACGCCTGCGGGATCGGCGGCGGGATCACGTCCCTGATGCCTATGATCTGTTCATCCATGTGTCAGTCGGGCATGCTGTACTTATATTAAGTGATAAAGTGAAACGCCAAATTGAACCGGCCATGTGTTCTTGCTCACGTTCTCGTGGTCGAGGTGCCTCAGCAGCTTGATCTCCCGGAGCGTGCGCTTGGCGTCCATGTGGTTGTCGAAGGCGTTGGCGATCTTCTTGATGGCCACCATCTCTCTCGTCTCAAAGTTCATCACCGAGCTGCCCGCGTCCGTACAGATTATTGTTATTTTCAGAATTATAATCAACCACCCGTAATAATTCCCTAAAAATACTTTCCTAAAAGTAAAAGGTGAGGTAGCTAGGGTGTTCATTCGATTCGAGAACTCACGAACCACTGCACTACTAGTAGAAAGCTAAATTAACCAAACCGCTAGCTCAACTGCTATACTCTATCTATACAGATTTAAAATAAGAAGAATCTATTGCTGGTCCAAGTCCAATCAATCCATGACCATCATAAACTACTAGTAGTAATCCTAACACTCGGCAATCATCTCTTGCAGTTCGCGAGAAATCAGCCATGGCTCAAGCTCGAACAGAACGTACCAGACGATCCCGTAGGCGCCGCGGCCGATGGGCATGATGGGAGGCTGGTACTTGTGCGTGATCTCGAACAGGTTGCCGAAGATGTTGTACTGCAGGAACCGGCCGCCGTGCGTCACCGTCGGCCGGAACTCGGCGACCGGAGCTCCGTCCATGCCTCCTCCGCTCATCGTCTTGTTCCCCCGGGGAAGAGGCCCTGGCAGGCTGGCTTATTCCCCTCGACGACGGAGAAGAGGAAGACCGGCTCACAAGGTCACAGGTGCAAGCAGCAAAGCAAATCCGGCAATTTGACTTTATCTTTCTCCCCTCGCGACCGATTTGTCAAAAGTGGAAGCGCAACCGTGGGATTTATAAAAGGCGTGGGGCGGCTGAAGCCGAAGCAGGCCTCGATCGCTGCTGCTGCCTGGTGTGGTGGTGCTCTTCCCTCGACCGGGCCGGACTCCAGCTGAGGAAGGTAACGAGAAAGTGATTGGTGGACGGTCAAAGGAGGACGCGCACCAACCCGATCGGATAACCGGCGTGGCACGCGGTTCGGCTGGTTGGTGGGGGCAGGGGCGCTCTGCTGCGACAGTGGGCCACAGTGTCAGGGTCTCCGCGCGCGGCGTGCGGGAGGGATTGCCGGATTGGCAATTGGGCCGTGTTTAGTTGGCCCAATTTGGAGACGGCTGATTTAGTGTAGCACAATGTGCGGTACTGTAGCATTTTGTTTTTATTTGATAAAAATTATTTAAAAATTGACTAATTAGGCTCAAAATGTTCGTCTCGCAAAGTACAACAAAACTGTGTAATTAATTTTTGATATCATCTACATTTATTACTCCATGCATGTGTCGGCATTTTGATGTGATGGAGAATCTTCTTTTTGTATAGTGGAATTTGGGGAAATATTTAGGATCTAAACATGCCCTTCCGATAGCCGCCGGCGCGTTGTTTTGCTGGCGTGGGCGCTGGATTGGACGTTCCCTTTTGACCGCCAGCGTCGTCATCCACAGTGGCGACGTGTGGAAATGGAATGGGGACTCGGAAATCCTGCGTGCCGACTCCCGACCCCCCGAGTCCACGCACGCAGCGGGGCGCTGAGCTCGGCCGGGGCTCTGGCAGTCTGGCCTCTGGGGCCATTCCCGGACGGCCGGACCCGTCTCTCTCGGGTGCCCCGTCGTGAGCGATTCGTTCAGGCTGCTCTTCTTCTTGTCCAGCGCGTGTACGTTCGTTGATACAATCGTACGAAATCGTGCAAATACTACAAATGAGAAAGCAAGGTGATGAAAATAAGAGTGAGGAAGAGAGGCTAGACTCAGAAAAAAAACGGGTACAGACACACATGGACCGAAACTTCCTGGAATTAACCATTGTCGTGAGTCCTAACCAGCACCATGATCTTTTCTTACTGAAAAGTGGATGTGATCACCGAGATGGCGATGTCAACTATGCTGTTGTCGTGGGACAGTGGCCAGCTCGATCGAGTGGTCGGACTAGCTCAGAGAAGAGAGCGGAAGTGCCCGTCTCCACGGTTACTGCAAATGGTTTGAAGCGACAGACATGATATAGCCAGTCTGTCATCCAATGGTGAGAAAGTGAGAATGGAGCTCTGATTCGTCGAACAAGGACACAAGACCACCAGTCCACCAGTAATAACGAGTACTAATCCATCTAAGCTGCTACGCGCTTTCAGAAATCAGAATAATTACACACTCAATCCTGCTGATTAAATTAGACATCAGGATCACATCGATAAACATTGATTAGAATGAACTGCTACTCGCAACCACCAGTTTCACGATGTGAGCCACAATGCTGATCGACAAGCTTGAGATTCCTCAATTAGTGCCCGAACGGGATAGGCTTACCGTTAAGCAGGGGCCCTTGCATAAGACAAGGTAGAGGCTTTGGCGGCTCGATGCAGGATTGAACACTTGTTTACTGTACAACCTGATGGCGCAAGCGCCCTTTTTTTTGACAGAAAAATAGACTAATGGATGAGGAACTATCCTAACAAACTGATGTGTACTGCTAGCACTAGCAGTACACTGTTGCCCGGGCGATTGGAACAAGGGGGGCTTAGAAACCGAGGCCATGATTGCGAAGCCCGAACTTTCTATTATTCTGCCAGGAAGCATCGCCGCGTGATGCGCGAGTTGAGCAAAGTATCTCTCTGGTTCCTTTTATTTTGCAGGTCTCAATCTTTCTGTGTGGGAGAGACAGATTACTGAAGTTTCGGACATCCTATCTATCGTTTTGCATTTTCTTTTGGCAGGTACTATTCCTTCTATACGATTTTGAAATCAAGATGTGGGGGCGCCAGTACGATCGACGAGCTGACGAGAGTTGGCGATACGTGGTGCATCATGGTTTGCCGCGATGACGTCGAGGCCAGCACATGTGAATGGGCTGCAAAGCTAGGACGAGCCTGAATTGTTGTGCTGGGCTGGACTGACTGGCTCATGTTGGGAAGGCCACATTGATGGACAGCCCACTTCTCCCTTGCTCGGTCGGTTGTTCCCATAAACGGCAAACCTGGACACGCACGCACGCAGCCGGCAGCCTCCGGTCCGGACCGTCGGCGTGAGAACCCGAGAACGACTCTGCATCCGGTCCCGGCAAAGGGAGGAAAAATCTGCACGACTCTGCTCCGCGTCCTCTCGTCTCGTGTGAACTGCGGAGCAGACCCTTGGCGGCGGCGGCGGCGGCAATGGCGCCCACGGCCTGCCTCCGGCACCCCTTCCTCCCCGCCCGAGCCCGCTCCGCCAACGCCACCCCGTTCTCGTCCCCTCGCCGCCTTTCTCTCAAATGCAGCGCCACCGACGGTGACAACCCCAACCCCAATTCCATCTCCATCTCTCCCGCAGCGCCGCCTGGGTTAACGGTGTCGGACGGCGTCGAGTCTGTGGACGTTAACGGGTTGCGTCGCCCGCCCGCGCCTGTCTCCGCCCCCACCATCCCCGGCGCCCGCGATCCCCACTGGCTGCCTCGTAAGTCACGCGTTCGCGGCGGCCCTTGCGTTAGCTAATTTCGGATCACCTGGTGCTAATCTGCGCTCTGCGCCTGTTTTTCCCCCCCTGTACTAAGGGCCACTCACTAGCGCGGACGTCATGGAGGCGGACGGGAAGGGGCTCAAGGTTGCTTACCAGGTAGGTGCTCGACGAAACGCGTCTCACGGGTTGTTGTTTTAGTTTCCTTATTATACGACTGTGCTTGTGTTGTGTGTTTCGGATAATTTTATGGGAATTTGGTTATGGTGTTTAATTCAGGGTTGCGCTGGGGCGTACAGCGAAGCGGCAGCAAAGAAGGCGTACCCGAATTGTGAGACTGTGCCCTGTGAGCACTTTGACACTGCATTTCAGGTAGCAGGGTGTTGCCTATTGAGCACACCATAGTTACTTTACTTGACTCATGTTGCCATTTTGGAAGGATATCTAATTACAAATGGTTAAATGTTTTGTTTGATGAAATATGTTGAGAAGTACCGACACTGAATTGGACTGGCTCCATATTGCTTTTGTTTGACACACTAATCTGTAGAAATAATCAATCACTAGCACATAATATGCATACAATGTGTTCTGTTAGGAAAAACAAGTTCTAGCCAGTGAATGTTGTTCATGCCGTTTGTTTTTGGGAGGGGTTGGGGCGGTATTGTTCATACGGATTTAATTTTACTTGCAGAAATGTCAAAATGCATCTGCTCTTGTGTAGTTGTGTTCTTTGAGAATTGAGATAGATTAGGCTAATTTACTTGTCACGTCAATTTCCTAGAATATTTTTTGACTATAAGGGAAGCACCTCTTTTCGGCTATCGCCTATCGGGTAGCAGTAGGGTAATATTTTTTTCCTCAAACACACAGGTGAGCTTCGTATCATTGCATTAATAGAAGAGAACAAAATCTTTCTTTCTCTTCTAAAACTACTTTTCAGAGAGGTTTATCTTTTTTGTCTTAAAAACACACTTCTCTAGTTAGCGAATTGATGTGACAATTTTTTTTCCTCATGTTCTTCTTTGACAGGCTGTTGAAAACTGGGTAGCTGATAGGGCAGTACTGCCACTTGAGAATTCATTGGGAGGTAGCATACATCGGAACTATGATCTTTTGCTTCGGCATAATTTGCACATTGTTGGAGAAGTTCGCCTTGCGGTTCGCCATTGCTTGTTAGCCAATCCTGGCGTGAAGATTGAAAACCTTAAAAGTGCTATGAGTCATCCCCAGGTGAACTGCTTGGTTGATCTGTCTTTACTTCTCTCATTACTGTTTATTTTCGTTGGAGGTAATCTTACAACCATATCATTTTTTTTAATTGATAGGCTCTTGCGCAATGTGAGCACACATTAACAGGACTAGGAATTGAGCATAGAGAGGCTGTTGATGACACTGCTGGTGCAGCAAAGGTAGACTGAGGTTTTTTGTTCAACTAGAGCATTCGCCTTCTAATTCAGATATCCTTTTTTCTTCGCTCTTTTAGCAACTCTTTTTCTTTTGTTATTTTTGGATAGATTGTGACTTCAGTTACCCATATTGTTAACTCTCTGTTTTTAACCATAGCAATGGCATGACTTTTCTTTCCTAGATTGTTGCAGAACATATGCTCCAGGACACTGGTGCTATTGCTAGTTCATTGGCTGCTAAACTCTATGGATTGGATGTTCTTGCTGAGAATATTCAGGTACAGCGAGTTCATGCTAAAATAGTAAAATAAGATAAAACGTTCTGTTCTTTGTTCTGAACATTAGCCTGTCAATTTCTTTAGGATGACAAAGATAATGTCACCCGTTTTATGATGCTAGCTCGAGAACCCATCATACCTCGCACTGATAAACCATTTAAGGTACCTATCTTTGTGCAAATTCTTTTCCATTGTCACACCTTGTCCTCATCGTGCAAACTCTTTTCCATTGTCACACCTTGTCCTCATCGTTACTGCAGCTGATCAGTTGTATGGTCAATTTTTCAGACAAGCATAGTCTTTTCACTAGAAGAAGGACCTGGACAGCTCTTCAAGGCGCTTGCTGTATTCGCAATGAGGGAAATAAACCTCACAAAGGTCTACCCAACTACTTTGTCTTGTCAGTTTCATGCATTGTGTAGAAATGATTCACTATATTTGCTCTGTTTTTGAATGGATGCGCAGATCGAAAGTCGTCCACACAAAGAAAGGCCTCTTCGAGACTGTTCCTCAGTCTTAAAGTTAGATGCTAAACCTGTGGCCTTCTAAGTTATTCAATTTCACTTGCTGCAGTTTTACATTAATATGAGCATTACTTTGCTGTTCAAGTGTTTATATCTTCCTTACCCATTCGATTCTGGATTGCATCAGGAACTTTGATTACCTCTTTTACGTTGACCTTGAAGCATCAATGGCTGATCCAAAGACCCAGAATGCTCTTGGAAATCTGAAGGTGCTCTTTCTTTGTTAGTACAATCTGGTGAATGTAAACTGTGCTCATGTTGCTTTATTTCAGGAGTTTGCAACCTTTTTAAGAGTCCTCGGAAGCTATCCTACAGATGTGAATGAACCTTAGATAGAAAGTACTGCAGATTACATGCTGGTGAGTAATGAATATCAGTGTCTACTTTTGGCGCTTTGTTACTATATGGTATGGTGCAGGAACGAAGAACATTCCTTTTCAGTTTAAATGGGCAAAATGTCATTATATAAGACTATTTAAATACGGTTGGAGTTAGGCAACTCACTTGAGTGATGTGCTTATTCTGTTATAAAATGTAATGCACAGTTTGATTTGGTGCACCTTTGAAGACATTTGTGGGTGCATATCTTTTCCTGAGTTTGCTTGGGTTGAGTAGAAGTTGAATACTGAACTCCCATGCCAAACATACTTCACATGTTCCTTCCTATCATCCCCACTGACACTAGCAACACAACAACATTGCACCCCAGTTTCCTTCTCGCTGCCATCGGCGGACTTGTGTGCCTTGGTCCATAGCAAAATTTTGGTATAAGGTCAAATTGTTCTAACCAGTTACAAAAAATCCACATTGAAAGCGAGAATTGTTCCACATAGAATTCAATTCTTCTAACCAACAAAAACATTGTTCCACATTGAAAAGAACTGTTCCAGAATCAAATTCAGAAACTGAACAACTATAAAATTGTTACACATTGAAAAGAAAATTGTTCCAGACTTTCAGGTATGAAATCAAATTGTTCTAACCAAAAAAAAAGTTGTTCCATGTAAAAGATGAATTGTTTTAGGTATTAAATTGGATTGTTCTAATCAACAAAATATCATTCCACGTTAAAAAATGGGTTGTTCTAGGCATAAAACCGAATGTTCTAACCAATGAAGAAGAATTGCATAGAGAAAAAGAATCCAGGACTCAAGCGGTGGATCTCGAAACCTTGGCAATTGAAGGATGGAGACTTGAGCAATGTGAGGATGAAAAAGGAGCAGGCAGGGCATCATGGGCTGATATTGAGCGAGCTGGGCTGACTTGATGGTCCTGGTTGCTGTGGATGGACTGCGTGAGCGATAAAAAGAGGATTGTTGTGAAGACGACTTTTAGTTGCCACAGTCAAATTCACATCTTAGAGGACTTGCCATCTTTGCTTTCTTATACATAGTCATTTTGAGTTTACTGAAAGAATCCTATAAAAACTTCTATTAAACTATTAGGAAACTAACTAGAAGAAGTGAATGACTAGTATTTGTAGGATAAAGTACTAGAAAATTATGGATATGGAAAGTTGTATGACATGCTAGTAATTTCCCTTCTAAACCAATAGTAGTTAGTACATTATTTATTTATTTATTTTCTCAAGGATCTAATTAGTTCTCAAATGTTTTCTGATCCAGGATTAGCAGGAATGGGCGAAATGGTTAGAGTTGGTTTCCTGAGCAGATTGAAAAGTGAAGGAACTCTATTAAGCTGATTTTAACTTTTACAGAGAAAAAGGATCTACATTAGAGCAGTAGAGAAGGGTGGATTTGAGGCTTACATTGGTTGTTATCTTGGAAGAAAATTTGATGTTTTGCTGGTGATGGTTCTTCTGACTTCCGATGCAACGAGGATACCTGAAATAGCAGTCTAGTCTTCTTCAATGTCCTATTATGTGGGAGCTTGAAAAGCACTTTTAAACTATGGAGACCAAGGTTTTTTTTTGTTTGATAATAATGGGAGACCAAAGGGTTGAATATTCGGAAATACTTAAATAAGGTTTATATGTTTTCATGTTGGAGTATCTGTGTCATGCAGGTTGTTAAAATACAGTTACAGTGGAATAATGGGACAGTGTCTAAGAACATTTGTCTTTTTTAATACAGTTACAGTCTAGCTAACTGCAGCTTAGCGGCTTTAGGGTTGGTTTAGTACGTACTGTGGTTATTATCTAGTGTTGGTGCAGAGCGGAGAATATTCCTCCGGAGGCATTTTTCTGGAAGAAACATTCGAGCATACCACATGTGCTCCTCGCTTAGTACCATGTGCGGTTGATTCCCGGTTGGTTATTTTTACAGGAGGTCAAAGAATATGCTCCGTATGCCAGGACTTACCGGTTTCCTAGTGAGGGCACGCCCAACGCGGACAGTCATGACCATTAGCCTCACTAAAAAGCACTGAGCCACGTAAACCAAGGCAACTAAAGATTTTTTATTCTCACAACGCAGACTGTAATTGCTAGTGCCATAGGTCATCATTTGCTGACAAGTGCAGGCTGCTTTTCATCCTTGACAGACTGTAGTCCTGGAAAGATCATTCGCCTCATCGCCACAACGCTCGCCCTAGCAAGTGCTTGCACCTTTTGTCAGCCGAGGAGAACGCAGCTTCTGCAGGCATCACTGGCACTCTGCGAAGCTATCAAACGCTGTGACCTGGACTGTTAGATAGGATGTGGCATTCAGGGCAGCACGCCACCGTGGTGCGTTAGGCATGGCCTGGCTGTATTGTAGTGTCGGCCGGTCCCACGAGGCATCAGCACAGCACAGCAGCGAATATAAAGAGAACGTGCAGAGATCCGAAGCTCGGTCAAAGGTTCGGCAGTTCGAGCACGGGCTGGTACACGTGGCCTGATGACCTGGTTTCGTTGGATCTCGCGAGGAAATGGTCTCCCATGATGGCTTCCCGTTTGCGTGCAGTTCGTGCTCTCTTTCCCGGCCTTTTCCCTCTCGCTCGCTTTGATTGATGAGGTTGATCCGAGCCTGGAGCTGACCCCACTTGGCCACTTCACATAGAAAAGGCGATGAGTAGCCCTGTTTAGTTCCCCGATTCTTTCCAAATTTCACTATACAAAAAGAAGATTCCCCGTCACATTAAAATGTCAGAAAATGCATGGAGTACTAAATGTTGATGAAATCAAAAACTAATTGCACAGTTTTGTTGTACTTTGTGAGACGAACATTTTAAGCCTAGTTAGTCAAAATTTAGATAATTTTTACTAAATACAAACGAAATGCTACAAGAATTCTGACAGTGTTTTTCTCCCCAATTCTCTGAACTAAACGAGGTCCAGGAAGAAGAGAACCCATTCCTCCGGAACAGGGAGCACTAGGTATATGCCTCCTCTCGGTACTCACCCGGGCCTCTTCTCATCGCTCAAAGCTTTTTATATATCGCTTTTTATGATGCCGAAATCTGACCGGTCTTTACCCATAATTTCTTCCTGTTTCTCCTTCTCATGTAAGTACAGTTGGAAATCGGAACGACGAATGTGGCAGCCTACCACCGCAGGTCACTACAGTATAGTAACAAGCAGGACGGCCTCGGAGTCTCGCACACGTCAGTACGTCACTGTGGAGTGTTAACTCGCATGAGATGACTACAGCGAGGCACCTTCCTGGGCCTCCTGGCTTTCCTCCCTCCAGATGGCGGAAACCGCGACTGACGCGCCACGGTGCACCGTCACGTCGCCGTGGGGTCGGGTCGTATTCGGCGTAGCGTTTTGTTGTCTTCTGCTCCAGCACAATTTGGCGCGTTGCTCTGCTCGTGCGGGAAGAGGCGACCGTATCCGTGCCACCGAGCCGGGCGACCGGGTCGACAGGGTCCACGAATTAGGCAGGTTGGTAGTACACTGAGCAAAGCGTATTTTGTTTTTGTAGTCGCAAACAAGACCCGATCAGCGGGGTGCGGGGGTTGGGTTTGTGAGCCGGTGCTGTCATGCTCGGCTGCCGAACGAATTTCCGTATCGTTGCCAATTTGCGCCTCCCTGCCAAACTTCTGAGTTCTGACCAAACGCACCCGTAGATCTTGTAGCCGTAGCAGTTAGTTAGGAATAATGATCGCTAAGGAGGCTACTGGTATTAAATTTAGATGCTTGTACTTATCCTAGCATTGGTGGCGACTATTTTTTTTTTCCAAAAACAAGCTTCAACACACAAATTTGAAGTGATCTTCTTACATATATATATATATATAGTAGTAGAAGAAAAAGACGAGGAAATATGATCCATGATACATATGCTCCAGACTTATTGGACGTGTGTCTTAGTCTCCACTTATTAGGTTGACAAATTCATCATGCATTGATTGTAAGTAAAATTCTAGCCCATCTATATAAGGTACAATCCGAAAATGAATTTATATCCACACCGTTATCTATACGGTGAATGTGAATCCATAGATAATGGTATGGTTGCATTGCCAGTCTGAAAGAAAAGAAACAGCTAAATGCCCGAGCCCCCGGTGAATATGAATGAAATTATGAAATGATGATTAATAAAAGAAACAGAAAACCAACCGGGAACTCTGGATTAACGAAAAAACACATCGGAAAGAGAAGGCGGAAAAGATCATCTCCCCTCCGTTGTCTCCACCGACAGGCGGACACGACAGGGGCGTCTCCTCCCCGCTCCCATAAACGCAGGCTCACGCAGACGTCTCCCTCCCGTGCCAAAGCCAAGCCCAAGCCAAACCCGCCACCACCAATTCAACCGCGACCCACCCAACCCACCGCCCGCACCCCATTCCCACCTCCTCCTCCCCAGATCTCCCCGCGCGCCCGCGCGCGCGCGAGTTCGTGTGCGGCCGGCAGCGGCGGCGGCGACGACCGAGGAGCCATGACGGCCAAGGGCGGCGCCACGCCGTCCCCCGGCGGCGCGGGGGGTCCCGCGGCGGGGAACGGCCGCTTCTTCACGGTGGGGCTGGTCACCGCCTGGTACTCCTCCAACATCGGCGTGCTCCTGCTCAACAAGTACCTCCTCAGCAACTACGGCTTCAAGTACCCAATCTTCCTCACCATGTGCCACATGTCCGCCTGCGCCCTGCTCTCCTACGCTGCCATCGCCTGGCTGCGCGTCGTGCCCATGCAGCTCGTGCGCTCCCGCGTCCAGCTCGCCAAGATCGCCGCGCTCAGCCTCGTCTTCTGCGGCTCCGTCGTCTCCGGGAACGTCTCGCTCCGGTACCTCCCCGTCTCCTTCAACCAGGCGGTCGGCGCCACCACGCCCTTCTTCACCGCCGTCTTCGCCTACATCATGACCGTCAAGCGCGAGTCGTGGGTCACCTACCTCACCCTCGTGCCCGTCGTCACTGGAGTCATCATCGCCAGCGGCGTAAGTTACTGCCTGTGCTCCGCCCCCGTCTCTGTTTTCTCAGTAGATCTGTTGGAGTCGGGATTGGATCTGAGGGGAATCCGCCTTTGGCTAGCTCGGAACTCGGGAGGAGTGGGATGGAGCTGAAGACAACAGGTGGATCTGTCATCAAGCTGTAATTGGACTAAAATGGCTGCCAGGCATCTGGCCCCTCACTTCATTGGATATGCCCATCCCTTCGTTGGGAATAGAATTTTGGGATTATCCGATGGAAACCATTCATGGCGTGTCACGCTGCCTATAGATGTCACCTCAGACGTCGGCTATCTGATAGGGCCAAGTGATCAACTGGCATAACAGCTTCAGCTAGTTAACCAAACTTCATCGCAGGATCCAGCTAGTTAACCAATACTTTTACAGCGATAGCTATCTTTCTCTGCAAAAACCTTGTGTGGAAACTGTGGATTTGCAAGTCAAAATTTCAAAATTGTTTTCTGGAAAGTAATCCATATTTTGAAATTCAATTGTAAAATATACATTCTTTAATATCAAAAGTATTCGCTTACCTTTTGGAACCGACATGATTGATTTTCTATACATTCATTGAACATGCATGGGGCTGTTAATTGCGCCATTAATAAGTTGATTCTCTTGCATTATACATAATATACACAGCACTGTGTTACAGCTCTTTTGTGCAATATAAGACATACTAGGCTTGCAAAGAGTCCAATGACCACTTGAGGCGTTTACCAATAATAGTGGGATGTGGGAATCTTATGTTAACGTGTAGCATCTCACCTAACAAGTTGTTGCTATTCATGGCTGCTATGAGGAATCTTTAGGAGGTATTTGTTTCACATCAACTAGTATATATCCCTAATGTCAGTCAAGTGGAGAACCTAGAGTTTTGAATGCATACTGACTAAAGCTGTTGTTGGACCTCTTAAGTTTCTAATACTAACTGATATGGTGCTTGCAATTCGAACTTACAGGGCGAGCCTAGCTTTCATCTGTTTGGCTTCATCATGTGCATAGGAGCAACTGCAGCAAGGGCGTTGAAGACAGTATTGCAAGGAATTCTTCTGTCTTCTGAGGGGTAACTTTGTCTTCCCTTTTATATGTATTCAGTATTCTGTACACATTGCCTTGGATTCATTTTACTACTTTGCAATTGTGTGGATGCTGAGTGTTTCTCTGTTCTGATGTCTTGCAGGGAGAAGCTTAATTCTATGAATCTGTTATTGTACATGGCTCCAATTGCTGTTATTTTCTTGCTTCCAGCAACTATCTTTATGGAGGATAATGTTGTCGGCATTACAATTCAGCTTGCAAAGAAGGATTTCACGATTGTTTGGTTGCTATTGTTCAATTCTTGCTTGGCATATTTTGTCAATTTGACCAATTTCTTGGTGACAAAGCATACTAGCGCACTGACTCTACAGGTACCAAATGCTTTCTGACCCAGCAATTCAGTTTTGTTTGCATCATGTAGTTTAACACTTGGCTTTTCTTGTTTTTTGTGTTATGCGCACTATATTTAAGATGGATTGGATAATGGTTTAACTATTAAGATCTACTACTTCATTCCAAGTGTCCACTAATATTCGACCATTCTAACCCACTGTGTTTTGCTGAGCTAGAAACAAGCTGCTCTTGTCCTGTACAAGTGTATGGTTTGAACTTTGAAGTACGTAACAGTGACTTTTAATTTTAAACATACACAAATGGGTCCGTGATTGACTACAATATAGATTTACTGCACTAATAGGAAACACCTTTGATGTTTTTTATTGAAATTGGAAATTTTATCGATCAGAGGCATGTCAGCATTGAATGTAAAATGATCTGTAATCGGTTTGAAAAGAGTAACATATTTACTTTATTGTCCTACGGGTTTGGAAAAAGCAACATATACGACTTGCTGTCTTAAGAGTAAAGCTTTCTACTCATCTTTCTCTTTTAGATGCATAATCATGAGATTGCCCTATCTTGGTTTATTGACCACTTGTTATGATAGTAGTTTGTTTGCCATCTTACCATACCTTGTCTTGTTTTAAGAATTTGGCTTAAATCCTTCAATTATTGACATCCATGTCTCTCTAGGTTCTTGGAAATGCAAAGGGTGCTGTGGCAGTTGTCGTCTCGATCATGATATTCAGGAATCCTGTGTCCATAACAGGAATGCTCGGTTACACTCTCACGGTTATTGGCGTTATTCTTTACAGCGAATCCAAAAAGCGCAGCAACAAGCCATGAACACCCTAGAACACAGTAAATATGGCAATCATATTTGTCCTGTCAGCGCCTAGAGCTAATATATGATGCGAAATTACTTCGGTGGCGATCACAACAAATCCTAAGCCATACTGCCTCAGCAATTGGACATCGAGGATAGAAGTCCAATAATACCTGTAGTATTACCTTGGCATGTGGGAGGCATTTTGTTTAATGGCGTTGATGGATATAATATAATTTTTTGTGTTAGAGAACTGTGGCTCACACTGCCAGCATTGGTTTATACGTTTAGCTCTTGGGAAATTGCCTCTTCTATTCATCTGCTATTGTAATTTCCATTTCTTTTGTTCTGAAGACCACCTGTACCAAGACTTTGATCCAGGTTCCAGGACCTAATTAATATATTGTGACACTGAATATAAGATCGATTAGCTGGCTTTTGGTGACAGCTATGTTGCCTCATCAAATGACTGCCAGTATGATGTCAATATTGTTGGTTCAAATTTGCGTCCAACTGTGCAGCCGTTGATGGTGAGTATCCTCTGTCGTAGAAAAACAAGACTGTACCGCTCATATCATCCAGACACCAGCAACAAAGATCATTCACCGATTACATTCTCAAGAACGAAACAATGAGCCCTAACAGATTACTCAGAAACCTTCCACCCGCATTGCCTACGATCAAGTCACAGGCCGGACTTCATTGCTTCGTCCCAGTTTTGAGCTCTGGTCCCTCCCTCCGCCTGTTGGCTTGCTTAAACAACCATGCCTTACTGGATTCTCCACTTCTACCTGCTCAAGATCCTTTCTGGTCTTGATGCTATCTTCATAAGCTCCTTGCTGCAAAGATTCGTCAACTGTTTCTTCTCCTGTGTGAGTATAGTAATTGCATGATAAGAACGTTTCCAGCGTGAACACTGAACACTACCAACTGTACCATATTTGGACATAGATTTTTTTTTTTTGAAACTGGGTGCGGCTCAAGGCCTTGTATTGCAACTCGCAGGCTCAGCGAAATCGCGAGCTACAGAAGTGATTACAATGTCGGGGAGGGGGTCTAGCCAGACCTGTGACTGACCCGAGTCCCAAGACAAACCCATCTTAGCTAGCTCGTGTGCAGACGAGTGAACTCTACGAGGAATAAGGGAAACTTTTGAACAGACAAAAGATTCATACAATAGACTGCGAATATCACTAAAAATCATACCACACACACTCCTATCTGATGTCGTAGAAACAATAGCGCTCCTCAGCTCGCTAGCATCCAACTCCAACTGAACACGTGAGATATCATTCATAGAAGCAGCTTCCACGGCCGTCATGCAGGCCAAGGCCTCCGCCATCAGAGCCTGCTTTACCTGCACCTGCTATCACTGCATGGCCAGCGCTGTCCCTGATGATGAAACCCCAGGCACCAACGCCGGTCTCCTTTACAAAAGCCCCATCGGTATTAATCTTGAGTATACCATCAGGTGGAGGCGACCACCCCATCAGAGAATTCGTTGAGTTCTTACTGTTAGCTACAGGATGATTCATCAGATGCGCCATAGACATCACTGATCGGCCAACTTCATACGCAGTTTGTTTCTTGTCACCTGCATTAACTCATCCACCACATCGAGAGCAGCAAGACAACTTTAGTCGCTGTTGATCCATCAAGTTTCAGAATTGCTTGGACGACAGCATCAGCAGATTGGAATTGCAGTAAGGAGATTCTCACTGTCTCCAGCATGAGCTCCCTCCAACATTCTCGCCTCCCACCACATCGAGAGCAGCAAGACAACTTTAGTCGCTGTTGATCCATTCAAGTTTCAGAATTGCTTGGACGACAGCATCAGCAGATTGGAATTGCAGTAAGGAGATTCTCACTGTCTCCAGCATGAGCTCCCTCCAACATTCTCGAACAAACTTGCATTTTAGGAAGCAGTGGCCACCGTCTTCATCAAATCTCATGCACACTGGACATCTCGTGTCCAAATCGATTCCTCTTCGTTTTATGTTCATCTTCAGTGGCAGGTTATTGTGGGCAAGTCTCCATAAAAATTATTTTATCCTCGGCGGGCACTGAAAATTCCAGATGTTCTTCCAATGCCTAGCCGTAGTCTCCCCAGAATTGTTACTTGAGCTTCCCTCTCCTTGCTGCCTTCTTCTCAATCTTTGGTCATGGTATGCCGATTTCACCGTGAACACTCCCTTCTTATGAAAATGCCACGCAATGTAATCATCCCGATCAAATCTTGTTGGTATAGATAGAATATTAGTAGCATCCTCCTCCCAAAAAATGTCACGCACAAGCTGAGTGTCCCATGTACCCGTGTTTGGATCGATCAATTCTGCAACCTTTGATAACAGCACCCCCCCTCCTCGGTGTTCTTGTCCTACGGGTGAAGCCGTAGGGAATCCATGGATCCTCCCAAATTCTCACTTGTGTACCATCACCTATTCTCCAGATCAGACCATTGTCCAACGCTTTAAAACCCCACACAATACTTCGCCAAGTGTAAGAAATACCAGGGCCTTCACAGATCTTTCTGAAGTCCCCATCCGGACAGTAACTGGCCATAAGGAGTCGAGCACACAGGGATTCAGGCTGCTCCACAATGCGCCAGGCCTGTCGGGCTAGCATGGCGAGGTTGAACAGGTGTAGATCACGGTAGCCGAGTCCTCCTTTCTCCTTGCGACTTGCCAAAGTTTCCCATGACAACCAGTGAACTTTGTTCTCCTTCTCCTGTTGCGCCCACCAGAAACAACACACCATTGTGCTAATTTCATCACATAAACTCTTGGTAATATCAAAGCATGACATGGCATATGTGAAGAATTGCCTGAGCCACAGATTTTATCAAAGTTTCTTTGCCAGTCCGGGATAACAATTTTTCCTTCCATCCTTGCAGGCGCTTCCATACTCAGGTATGAGAATATTTTAGCTTTCGATTTCCCCATGTAAACAGGTAGGCTTAGGTACTTGTGTAATCCCTGCGGTAAATCCAGTGTAGCCATGAATTCCTCTTTCGCTACATTGTTGGTATTCTTACTAAAGAGAACCGAAGACTTGTCTTTATTTGTCATCTGACCCGAGCACGCCTCATAAAGTTGCAGAACAGCTCGCACGTGTTCTCCATTCTCTTTATTAGCTTTTAAGAGAACGAGAGAGTCATCTGCGAAAAGTGAGTAATGCTCGGTGCATTTGCACAAATAGTGATCCCTTGAATTTTGCCTTCTTCTTCGGCTGCATTCAGCAAAGCTGAAAATCGCCTGTTCGCTTGATCTTATCACCCAGCCATTCAGCAGTGTTTTCCTCTCACGACAAATCAGCATCAGCCAGAAACAATCCAGCGAACAGGGCCAAGAGAGAGTGGATCTCCTTGCCGAAGCCCCCTTGATGCTGTAATAGACTCAGTTAGCTCGCCATTCACTTTAAAGCGATATGTCACCATTGAAACGCACTTCATGATCAGCTGCACCCATCTTTCACAAAAGCCTATCTTCCTCATTAATTTTTCCAGAAAAGGTCATTCCACTCTATCGTAGGCCTTACTCATGTCAAGTTTCAGGGCTGCAAAACCTTCGCTATTGTTCCATTGGAAGCCGTGCAACGAGTTCCCCATGTATTTACGTTTCTTGTTTTCTCTGATAATGCACGGTATCGGCTTATGTATTGTTGTGAAAATTGTTCAAGTAGTCCAAGGAAATGAAAGAGGAACTGTGGCTCACACTGCCAGCATTGGTTAATACATTTAGCTCCTGGGAAATTGCCTCTTCTGTTCGTCTGCTATTGTAACTTCCATTTTCTTTTGTTCTGAAGACCACCTGTACCAGACTTTGATTCAGGTTCCAGGACCTAATTAATATATTGTGACACTGAATTTAAGCTCGATTAGCTGACTTTTGTTGACAGCTATTTTGCCTCATCAAATGACTGCCAATATGACACCAACAATATCTGAGAAATATGGTCTGTTAACAGGGTTAGCCATGGGCATCACTGTCTCCAGATAGATGACCCTGACTTGCAACAATTCTGCAACTCCTTCTGTATTCACCTTCCTTGACCACAAATAATGACAAGGATGCAACCTACATCTCGATGCAACTCATGTCACTTTGAGACATCTGAATTCCGTACCTTTTAAAAGATGGTCTTGCATTTACTGACAAACAACCACCACACTCCGTTGAAAGTAAATTAATAGTAGGATATTTGTATTTCCACTAGTATGTCCGAAAAAGTCTACCACTGCTACTTGATGCAAAACTAACTCTGAATCTCACATTGATTCTCATGAAAGGACAATGACATAAAGTACACAGACTTTTAGTTTTAAGTAGCTGAATTGCGAATTAAGCAGACAGTAAATGAAATATGCATATCATATCACACTGATATACTATGTTCGTCTATATGATCAGGGCAGCTTCCACAATAACCGCAAGTGATCATAATGACTTGTGCAACCTTCGTACTTAAACTGTTCACAGAAAATAAACAACTTGAAAGTAGCAGCTTTGCTGGTCAGCATTAGCAGCAGACTCAAGATGATGGATTGTCTATTCTGAAAGGTCTTTCTTCCATAACGCACATCAGAGATCAGCGGGTCCTCTTAGCGATGACAATCTACAACGATCTGAAACATTAAAATGCACAACAGCTGTAAGCAACTTCCGACTCAGCACTTGTAATTCCAAAGATTTAACAATAGTAAGCTCCAGATAGAAGCTTCTATTTGCAAGAAATTAACAACAAATTTTTCCTTTTAGAAAATCTGAAACAAGGTAGCATGGCAATACTAGATCAACAGATTTGTAAGCGTACACCAATACAATGACATGGTCTTTAATAAGCCAGACTAAAGAACGAAGATTAGGTTTGCCTTTTCAGTGCCATGTATTCCGTTTGCTCTAATACATCCAAGTTGCCACAAAGTGTGTTTTCATTGCAACTAGTAGTTCATTCAGAAGCCATAACTAACTACCTAAGCTAACATATGGAAGCTGCAAATAAAGATAAAAGGAGCCAAAATATAAACAAGTGCTATTACAATACCAGGAGTGTAGAAACTCATGTAGGGCAGAATGCTTATGTTACGCCTAGGCTTGCCAATCTTTTTCACTCTCCCTGATTTGAGCTCCATCATGAATAATCCGACACCTGTGGTGATGAAGATGACACCCACAACCTCTGCGAAGCCAACCACTTGTGCTCTGTCTCTGGGATTCGCCATAGGCATCATTTTCTCCAGATCAATGACCCTGCACTGTACCCATTCTGCATTTTTCACTGAACTCACCCTTCTGGACCACAGAGCATTTTTCTTTGAACTCACCCTTCTGGACCACAGATAAATACGGGTATGCTCAATGCCAGCGAGCCCAAGAGAACAGTCCTCCATCACCATGAGGGTAACCCCACCGCTGTAAGCAGCCGATGGTGGACGATTAACCACAGACAAGCAATTCTTCCTCCAGTCATACTTGGTAATTCCAGCATCCCCTGAAAGCATGAAGTAGATTTCATCTCCGATAAGTGCACCACGCCCGTAGGCTTTATTATCATGAATGCCTTCCAGTGCCGGAATGCCTTCCAGTGTGGCTGGCACGCTCCACGCGCCCATCTCCGTCTCTCCGATGAGTAAATGATCGCTGACATGGTAGTACGAGCTAATAGGCAGTTGCGGAGCATGAAGACCACATAGAAGGGACCGCCGTGGCAGTCAAGGTGTTGGCAGCCGGTGACAGCGCAGAAAATCGCGGCGGCGTCGTAGACCATCCACTGGGTTCCGACATCCGGGCGAGGCACGCGATGGCGGTCGCCCGTAACGGGGTCACAGACAAAGTAACGCTGACGCCCGTTCTCAATCTTCCGGATCAGGGCGTGGCCATGGCGGCAGTCGAGGGCGCACGCAGAGACGGTGGGCCACGCAGAGATGGTGGGAATGAGGAAGGAGAAGGCGGGCACTGCTGTGGTGGCGACGAAGCGGGGAACCCGGTCGATTAGTGGTTCCCTGTCGATGAGCCCGAGGAGGGGAGGGGCTCCGTGGAAGGCGCGGTAGCGGTGGAGGAAGGTGGGGTCGGAGATGGTGCGGAGCCACGGCTTGCAGGCGAGGGCCGCGCGGAAGAGCCATTTGGGCTCGTCTGGCGGCAGGCGAAGGAGGATCTCGGGGATGACGTCGTCAACCAGCTCCCGTGGCGTCGTCGGCGGCGCCGCCATAGCGTGGAGGCAGCGGTCGGCGGAGCGAGACGATGCGAGGCTGAGGATTGGGGATTTTTTTTTTTTTTGGGAATGGTGGGATTCGCCGGTTGAGGCAGAGAGCGAATGTGATGGGCTTAGTTTGTTCGTCTCTCGTCCAGACCCAATTGAAGGGGTACGGCCTCTTAGCAACCGGCCTCTCAGAAAAAAGAAATCGGCCCACAGCCGATGCAACGCTATAATTCTCGCAATTTGCAACGTGCCAATTTCGTCCACGGGCACCAAACAAAAGAAGACATGAATCCAAAGTGAACACCTTTGGAAACTCGTCCAAGCCCCATAATGTTGATTTGGTGGAGCCCAGTATGTGACCCTGGTTTCCGTCTATGGCCCCGTTCGGCTGTGTTGATAAGCCGGCTGAAAAATACTGTTGGTTGATTTATTATGAGAGAAAAACATTGTTTTTACTGAAAAAACAAGTTGAAAAGTACGAATTATTGTCATGTCGGTTCAAATTTGCATCCAACCGTGCAGCTGTTGATCGTGAGTATCCTCTGTCGTAGAAAAACAACACTGTCCCGCTTATATCATCGAGTAAAGGTGGGCAAAATACCCGATATCCAATTTCCGAACCCGAAATACCCGATCATAATTTCGGATAGTGATGGTAAAAACCCAAAATTAGTTTGGATAATTCAGGTAATGTTTCCCGGTACCCAAATTACCCGAAATATCTCAAATATTTGCTCTTTTGTTCCTAATACGAAGACATGAAGTATTTCAATGCCATATAAATATATTATTTGGTATGAATTAATGTAGATTTATGCTAACTTGATAATTGATTTGTTAGTAATTGATATGAAGACATTATGTGATTTTATAGGACTATAATTTATTGCTTTAAAATGGTACTTGAATTCTTCTAAAATGGTTGGTTTTGTCAATTTTAGGTATATCGGGTAAAACTCAAACCCGAACCTGAATTATCGGATACCCGAAATTTCGGGTAATGCTTTTTGAGGGACAAAAATCGAGTAACAGTTTTTAATACCCGAATTTCCTACTGCCCAAATGCCCGAGTTTGGACGCTCAAGTTGCTCAGCACATGGAGAAGGCCGGAGTGCGAGTGTAGGACTCACAGAGCCCAGAAGCCCAGAACCCGTCATTTCTGGTCGTTTCATAGGCAGTCTTTCTCCTTCCTATATGCTGCGCTCTGTGATTTTACTACAGAATCTGTTGATCGTTCTGCTGATGTAGCTACAGTGTGGACAGGCTGACAATTGGCACTCCAGCGTTGAAGGTAAGATTCTGCCGTTTCTGGCCGCTCTAGCCATCTGCAGTCTGTAGTTTCACTGTTGCCGTTGCAAAGCAAAATCGATGTCTACGTTGTCCTGTACTAGTAGTAGCTGAGAGAATCAGCAGGGTGATCAGCGATGCGATGGCGAACCATCCTGAAGGCATTCTGCTCACGCACACATTGATCCACAACTCAGAGATGAAGGGCGAAATATTATGACGATTTATTGAGATCCGCTGTCCCCTGCAGCGATCGGACTACTACAGACACTGACTGATAAACGGGTTTACCATTGGAAAAATACGGTGGTAAACGAGAGACGAATCGAATCATTTGTTACAGACTGTTCTTGACGGTACGGTGGTCGTGCCCCCCCACGGGCGCACGAAGTTAGAGGGAATTGAACGAATGTAATGCGGCGGCCTTGCATTGCTTGCTTCGGCCCCCCGACCCGACAGACGGACGACACCCTTCATGTGCAGCTTGTTAAACCAGAGCAGAGAGCGCCTTTGGCTTCCTCCTTTCATTGCGCCGCCCGCTCATCGTCGCCATCATCATCATCATCGCCTCGTGCCTTCACCTGCAACCCGTCACCTGCTCCACTGCGGTACACAGTAGAAAAGGGTCATTAGCGGGTCGGGATCTCAATGCTTAGTTGCGTGTACCTGCCATGCCAACTTGGCACGGCCAGAAATGCCATGGCACCGAGCGAGCACATGCGATGCTCTTAGCTCTGCACGGGTGATGCCGCGTCGGCTGCACATGCGACGTGGTGTTGCTATATACGGTGGGCTTGGATAGATTTGGGTGCTATGATCGATAAGTTTACCTTTGGGAGCGGCGGCCATGACGGTGGGCTTGGAGACGATGGCCGGGACGGTGGTGACGGCGGCGGCGGCGGAGACCGGGGGAAAGAAGTGCGCGGCGGGGACGCCCAGACCCTGCGCGGCGTGGTGGTACTGGTAGTGGTAGAACGGGTACACCGGCATCATGCCGTTGGGCGCCGCCGCCACCATGCCGCCCTGCGCTGCCGCCGGGTACGCGAAGTGCCCCTGTAGGTACGACCCGGCCGTGCCGGCAGCTGCCGCTTGGCCTACCTTCTGCACCCAAATAACATCACGAGATTAACACTTTGCACCCCAATCTGGCAGTTTAAGACGAGAAATCCAGTGTCTTACCGCATTGTAGCTCAGGTCCGCGACGTAATTCGGGGAGTACCTGAAACCGAACAGCACAAATCGATCGATCAGTACGAGTGGTGATGGTGGGGACCCTGTAGAATGGCTGGCACGCAGTATATAACCCGATAGACAGATCAGCCGTGTAGTTTTAAGTGTTTAACTAGGGTAATGAGCTGAGTCATTTGGTCATGGTCTAGTCTAACACATGGCCAGTGTCCAATGCGTAGCATAAAAATTTTCCCCTCCGTTTTTCTGCCGCCGTGCAGGCCGGCACGTGGGCACGTGCGAGCACGACGAGGCAGCGCGGTCCGGTCCAGGTCCAGCCTGTGCGCGGCTGTGCCTGTCCCGTCGCGTGCTCGCTGCTCCAAACCAAAAGCCGCTGGCCGCTGCCACGCATGTGTGCGCGCGCCCACTCGACCCGACCGGTCCCCGCCGGCCGCAAGCCCGCAACGAGCAGAGGATGCCTGCGAGCGCGCGCGGGTGGCCGGACACGAAATCCTCGTAGCCTCGCGGGACGTGTTGGCGGCGCTCGAGGTGCGCGCACGCCAGATCGTAAACGCCATTACTTTTTTTTTTTCTTTTTTTTGCTAGCGAAACATTGTCGCGCGCGGACTTACCCGTAGGCGGTGGCGGCGGGGTAGAATGGGAGCACGCCGTGGTACTGCTGGTGCCCGCCGTGGGCGTAGTGCGCGGCCGGCGGCGGCGGCGGAGGGGGCGTCGTGGAGGGGTGGTAGTACCATGGCACCGGCGACACGCCCCTGGATCCCACCGCGAGGGCTGCAAGTGAATTCGCGCCAGAAACAAGTGATCTTTTGTCAGGGAAGGGCGACCGCTCATTAGAGCAGTTGACGTAGTGTGTGTGGGAAGGGCGGAGGATGTACCTGGCGTGGGCTGGTGTGGGGAGAGGAGCGCGGGCGCGGGCGCGTGCGGCGCCGGGGTGGCCGGCGGCGAGGGCCCGGGGCGGAGGATGTGCGGCAGCTGGGGCCGCGGCTTGGCGCCGAGGGAGGCGAGGTTGCAGTTGGCGCGGCGGCCGTTGATGACGGGGGTGGCGTCCTCGCACGCCTTCTTGGCCGCGTCCGCCTCCTTGAACGTCACCTGTCGTGCCGCATGCGTGCAACAAGCAGGTTGCGGATCAGAACGCTTCGTCGAGAGGAAAGGAAATCAGGAAGAAGGGTGGGGAAGAGGGGGACTGACGAAGCCGTAGCCCTTGGAGCGGCCGGTGAGCTTGTCGGAGATGATGACGGCCTCGAGGATGTCGCCGTAGCGCTCGAAGTGCTCGCGGAGGGTGTCCTTGTGGGTCTCCCACGCCAGCCCGCCCACGAACACCTTGGTGAGCGTGGTGTCCCCGAACGCCGCCGCTGCCGCCGGCGGCTGTGCCAGCGGCAGTGGCTGCGGATGCGGCGCCATCATCGTCATTGTCGCCGGCGGCCCGCCTCCTTTCTCGACGACGACTAGATGTATGTGCACCAAGGGAATGCAGACGGATAGAGGGAGAAGAGGCGACTGGGTTAGGATAGGGGCTGTGGGGTTTTATATAGCGCCGGAGTTTATAATTCGGAGGGAGGGAGAAGGGGAGCGTGGTGGTTGGGCGGGCGGATAACGGAAACAGGAGAGCCTACTACTCCTAGTCTGCCGTCTGGTCCTCTGGCCTGGCAACAATTGTCGTCGCCCTGGCGCCCTGTGACTGTGAGGAGAAGAGAGAGAGTCTCTCTCCTCGGTCGTCACCTGCAGCTCTGCAAGTGTAACAGAAAAAGGCCTGCATGTCGTCTTCTCCCACAAATCCCTGTTTATTCAGCTTATAATTCATTTTTAGCTTATTTTTTTAGCCGGAACAGTAATTTTCTCTCGCAACAAATTAGCTAATAATATTTTTCAGCCGACTTATCAGCACAGCCGAACGGCTCCCATAGCCACAACCCCCTCGCAGCTGATCACGAAGACATGCGGTTTTAACCGTTGTGCAGTGGGGTAGTAATTACACGGCGTGACAGTGCTAGGAGATCATCGCTCATCTCGGCCGGCCGGGGCGGAGACAAGAACAGATGGGCGAGGTGGCCAGCCAAACGGATCAGCGAGGAGGTGGTGGGCGAGCTGTAAGAGCGGGTGGGAACAGCTGGCCTTGCAGTTTGCCTTTACCACACAACGTGCTGACGCCCTTCCCTTCCCTGCCTAGCCTATCTCCCCTTCCCTAATTGAGGCCTTGTTTAGTTTCAAAATACTTGGCGAAAAAACAGTAGATTCCCGTTACATCGAATCTTTGAACATATGCATGGAATATTAAATATAGATAAAAATAAAACTAATTACACAGTTTAGACGAAATGGACGAGACGAATCTTTTAAGCCTAATTAAGTTATGATTGTATACTAATTACCAAATAACAACGAAAAGTGCTACAGTAGCATTTCGCAAAATATTTCGGGAACTAAACAAGCCCTGAGGGTCTGTTTGGATTGTAGGTTTTTCGTAGAAAATTTACATGATACTGAAACGGAGGAAAGGAAGTAAATATGCTGTTTGGAACATAGGAAAATATCCTTCTCATTCCAATAGAAATACTGTAGCCTCTTCAAGATTTCATACAAATGGAAAAATCCACTTTGTGCTCTGGTTTTTCATCCCTTCGCTAAAGCTCGAGGCGTGCAGCGTGATTAGCATGAGCATATCAATGCGCTACCATATGTTGTAGCTCATGGTAGCTTTTCCCACACATTTAATAAGAATAAAAATAATCAATCATACGTGGACATTAGTTTATCATTGTATGTTTTTACAAAGATTTGTCATTATGTGTTAAGTGCCTTTTATCAGTCATATGCTTTGGAATTCCTGTGTTACAAATTCCTATGTTCCAAACACCTCCTCCTAGTTCTTTCTTGCGTTTTTTCCTTTCCTTAATTTTGACACTACACTCACCTCCCTTTCATGCGTTTTTTTCCTATTCCTATGTTTTACATTCCTCTGTTTCAAATAGGCCATGGCAATTGCATTAATCTAGCGGCCACTCTGAAAAGGAGTCCTTTCCATTTGCTTTATCCTTCGTACCAGTAGCAGGGTATTATACTCTGTACACTGGTAGTCGTAAAAGCGCCGACGCGTATTTTAATGGGGAATATATACATTAGCGTACACGGTACACCACAAAAAGACATCCATACCAAAACTGCAGCACGTGATGGTGGGCTGAAGGAGCAGTGTAGCATGGTTTCCTGATCCTGACAAGAAAACATGCCAGAAGTTAGTCTATACAGCCATGACCTATGTATGACGATGAAGTATAGCAACGCTACCCTACGTACGATTATCCAGAGACATCATCATATATCATATATGCCATACATGCATAATTAAGCCGATAAGGCCATCGCTGGTTTATATGTACTGATGGCAACAACCACTATGTTCACGCGGACGTACACGCGACAGGGCCATAGGGCCATACCCATACGTGAGTCTATCGGCCTCGCTCGACCGAGAACGAACGGAGCTGCCAGCTGGCCGGCTTTTTAAATTCCGGGGAGGGGAGATCCCAAGGATCCTCGACCGCCCGTGTCACAAGTCACAACTAGTATTCCCGTGGACCTCAATGCCGTTTCAGCAGATCCTGCATCTTGTTCTTCAGCCCATCTTAGCCCTGCTAATGGGCGAGAACCCACCCCGTTCCCACCCCAGCCCAAATGAATTGTATTTGATTTTCCATACCAGCCCACCCCACAAAATCATACAATTAACCCGACCCACCCCACCCCACTCATTTGCACTGCCCAACCCAACCCACGTGGTGGGTTGCACCCACGGAAACCCATGGAAAGCAGATGAACGTGTACTGCAAAAGTTAAATACATACTGCCATCGTCTCTTGCAAAATAAAACATCTACGGGCTACTGTAGAGTTAACATGATTCAGCAACTACTACATGATTCAACAGAAGTGAGATGGATAATTTAATTTCTTCATTCAGCAAGAAATTAAATTGATTAAATTACATGATTCAAGAACAATGCACTACTGCAGAATACTAGATGAGCTGCAACACTTCACTGCTACATACTCCAGATTTTAGCACAACTTGACCTCAAAATTTTGCCAGATAAAACATCTCATGTTGAAGCAAACATGGATCCGATGAACACCACTATGCCACCATTTCAGTCACCGAAGCTAAATAACACACAGATTCAGAGGCTGTGGAAGGAAGACTTGAAGACAAGACCTGTAAAATAACACACAGATTCAGAGGCTGGATCGTTGTTTGGAGCTGGTTCACATGTAAGCAAATCTAATGAATTTCCAAGATATTTACATTGCACTTTCATCATCTGGCAAAGCAGTCATGCCTACATAG
The DNA here is from genome assembly GCA_038087645.1 of Saccharum hybrid cultivar R570. Classification (NCBI taxonomy): domain Eukaryota; kingdom Viridiplantae; phylum Streptophyta; class Magnoliopsida; order Poales; family Poaceae; genus Saccharum; species Saccharum hybrid cultivar. Next base: position 7,954,494 of record JAQSUU010000056.1, on the reverse strand, counting down.
CACAAACTTGAGACTGCATTGGCAGCTGGTGATGCAAAGTAATCAATCAATCACTATCCAGAATCTATCATCATCCAGGGCAAGCAAAGTGTCACAGCTCATAACACAGAAAATGGAATGACACAGAAAAGATAATCGATAGCAGAACTAGAATAGGAAAAAAACTCGTTTCAACGCTCATACTAGAATTAATTCGATCAAATCAGCCATGAATTGGCGTCAAATCACTAGCAGTAGTAGTGCCTCTAGCTAAGCTAGGCAGCGCACATATCTTTGTAGGCATGGCTGCTTTGCCAAATGACCAAGGTCCATGAACAATATTTATACAAGAGTGAGCTAGGGTTCTCTACAGGCATGCTAAATTAATATCAAGATGTGCCCTACTAAACCAGCAAGTAATGGACCGCCTTCCTACCAAGCAATCAAAACTCAAAAGTTAGCAAGAAAATTCCAGAGAGGTGAAATTGTTTCGTTCACTGCAGCGGGAAGGGGAAAGAGAAACGTGTCACACCCGGTTTTCTAAAGAACAAAACCAGGCTAATCATATGTGTGCCCAGAAAGTCCACACATATGCCAGAATGAAAAAGTATCAGAAACAATGTTATTATATAATGTATACATAGCTATATTAACACTTACATCAGAGTATCGCGGAACGGTGACTAAACTTCAGGCTCCATTCTTCTCAGGGACGGCTGACTGGGGGTAACATATGCCTAGCACTTCTACTAGTCTTCTGGAAACTCCACTACACCTTTGTCCTTCTTCCGAGTAGCATCTTACTACACACTGAAGTGTGGGGGAAATAGCAAGAGTGAGTCCATGTCGAACTCAACAAGTATAACACAGGGTTCATGAGGCTCAAAAAGGCTAGACACTGTTTGACTGCGTTTAGCTTTTAATCATCATATAATTAGCAATCGAGTAGCATCAAGGTATTCCAAATCCCATTAATGAATCAATGATCAATTGTAATAAGGATAATGAATAGCATTAACATGAGCATAATAATAATCAGCAATAATTCAACATGATATAACAATGGTGATCATCTATTCTGTAAGAATCCCCAAGGCCGCTCGTATCCGTGAGCACGGCTAGTATACCAGTTTTTAAACTCTGCGCAGAGGTGTACACTTTCACTGTGAGTCATAACTTCCAAATGCATGGGTTCGCGACTCCCCAAAACACCAGAAATTATATAAAGCCATTCAAAAGTTCGTCTAACAAGTTAGGGCCATTAGATTCACTCGGCAGGCAGATGTAGAACCCCCCTTCCCAGTGGCACAACAACCGCAGCCTATACACACTAGGCCAGGGGCTCGCACTACACCCAACGTGTCAAGCCATTCTTACGCCATTTAAGGTAACCACTAACAAGCTAGAAAAGGTCTCTTGAACAACTAGAGCCAGAGCCATATAGCCCTCACAGCTGTACTGTAAATCCCGGTTATCACTTACAGGTAAGTCCTTATGGAGAGTAACCAGAGCATCAAAATAACCCACATGCTCTAGCCCCCTTTCAACAGTAATAAAATCATCTTAATTGGTTGATTGCATACTCCATTAGTCAAATTATAAGATCATTGTTCATAATTAAGCACTAGCAATAGCTACCCAAATGCATAACCCATAGGTGACAAGGAAACAAGATATCAATATCTAAGTTATAATCTCTAAGGTTGTCAAGGTAGACACATGCATATGATATTGATTATAGTGAATAGGTAACAAGGATAGTCCCATGTTATACTTGCCTTGATCAAAGTTCTCCGATAGATACTGCTGGTCCGGCTCAAAATAATACTCCTAATCGTCGTAGTACTGCTCACCGTCTAAATTCGATCACCAAGCATCAACATACAAACATTCCGAGCAAACATACACGAAGCAAACAAAAGATATAATTAGAACAGTACACCAACAGTAGAAAAACATTTAGGAAAGCTTACAAAACTATTCTACACGTTGCTACGATCACACAGACGTAAAGATCACAAAAATCGGACTTAAAACGTGAAAGTTATGAATTTTCTAAGATTTCCTATAGATAAATAATTATTTTAATATAAACTCGAAAATTAAACTTTTCAAACCTACTGTACAGCTACACTAACATATAGAGCTCGCAAATACGAACCTAACGCAACTTGAACGGGCCAAATCGGAGTTAAAACGTAGAAGATATGGCCTAAACAAGATGGTATGTGTATACGTATTTCTATTGTATTTCGGGATTTGTTTTTCTTAAAGAAAACGGCCATAATGCATGTATGATGTGATGATGATGTCATCAAGCTAACAAATCAAAACTGGGCGTGCACATGACCGGGCTGCTCCGCTGTTGGACAAAGTGGTTGGCCACGACTTGCATCTACTAAACATAAAACATCACGGTGTCCAAATGAACTTGCATGGTAAGCGCTAGGTACACGTACGCTCTGGAGAAGAAGATGGTGCTTCACGTAGGAGTCCTCTCCTCAGGCCTCTTGTAGTTCTTGACAATCCTCATAGGTGCATCGTCATCACCAGCCACGTTAACTTGCGCTCCTCCATCATTCTCCTCGAGCTGTGCTGCCCGCATTCCTTCCTCAACAAGTTGCATCTCCTCTTCATCCATGTCCATCTCAACCTCCTTAGCAGGTTCAGCCAAATCCATCGCTTCCTCCTCTCCCAAGTTCTCCATCCTCTTCTGGCGCTTCAACTCCTCCAGTGTAAGTGGCACAGGAATAGGATTGTCAAGTAACACCCTGATGGTGCATAGAAACTTGACGTATCCGCCATTCACGTATTTGTGGATCAGATTGTTGGTAATAATTTTATCCGGCGAACTGATGTACCAGATGTTTTCACCGTTAGGCTTCTGAGATTGTTGGGTGCTCAACGCAGCAAACAAAACTGGCTGCCCATAGTCCTTGTCTATCAAGAGCACCTCGAAGATGGTCTTAACGCTGGACTTGCTCAGAAGCTCAAGGTATATGCGAAATCCCTCCCTACTCAGGTAGAAGTTTATCCTCCACATGTACCCACAGGCGAAGATGGCGTCCGAGTGGACGGCCTTGCCAGCAGCGCCGAGCTGCATGGCTTGCATGTATTTTACTTTGAACTCGACGACGGCTGAGGCGAAATCCATCGTGGTGATCTACGCCGGCGCTTCAGTTGGCCCTGACGTGCGCTGCCGCTGCGGTTTTTGCGATCTCAGGCGAGGGAAACTGCAGCGAGGAATTGAATTAACCTGCGGCAGAGCAGGTGCAGCGACTGAAATCAATGGGCATGGCCGATAACGGCGGTGATTTGGGCGGCGCCGGGAACTAGGGCAACGGTGCGGCGCAGGGGATGGACATATGAACAAATCTCGGCGGCGGCGGCGGCAACAGCGGCGGCGGCGGCGATAGCGGCGGCGGCGACAATAGCGGCGGCGACAACAGCGGCGGCGGCGACAACAGCGGCGGCGGCGACAACGGCGGCGGAAAACAGGGCTAGCAGGCAGGCCGGACATATATATAGGGAGGAAGACTCTCCACCTTCACGTCAACTAGCGATATGGTGCTAATTGACGTTGCACCCTCCATCTTTACTAATAGGCCTAATTAATTATTAAAGCCCATTAGTAAATAAATGAATGGACATTTAGGATTATTGCACACAAGCTTTGGTGGAAAATAAGATATTTATTATTTTCGGAATTAATTAATTTCGTGGATAAAATAATTCTAGAAAAGTCCAGAATTATTATTTAAGCCGCGAAAAATACTCCGAAAACTCCGAAAATTCGAGGGAATTTTCTAGAGACATTATGGAACATGAGGAACCCAAATAAAGTATTTGGAGCTTATAAAAAGATGGATGAAGAGATCAAGGAAAAAGATTAAGCTCACGGAAATTGGAATTTTGGATCCAGAAAATACCAAAAAGTTTTCCGATGAGAAGTAAACGTCGTCCTACGGTATTTTGAAAATAATAGCACTCACCAACACCAAAGACAAGCATCACACAAACACCACATTATTAAATTAATATGAAAAAGTTTAAAACCACAATTTTCTATATTTAATTAGCAACAACTTAACTTATCTAATAAATTTATTCAGATATTGAAATAATTTATTTTATTTAGCGTTTTTCCCGCACAACCCAAAATAGAAAATTTTGGGTGTGACAAATCTACCCCACTTAACAGGAATCTCGTCCCGAGATTCGGAGAGACTAGGGAGAAAGATAAAGTTGATTTTGCAAATCTTCACTCTTCTCTGATCAACTCTTATCCAATGATGATGCCACAAGCTCAAAACCCACTTTGTAAAGGTGTCCTTTAGACCCTTATGATCCTTATAAATGGTTCCAACAGATTACCACTCTGAGAAAGGATACCTGCGCTCGATAGTGATTTTGCAACCATGTAAATAGGTGATGCTTCTAAGTGATGAAATAGAACGTATAAAACCTCCATCTTGTATCGTGCTTTTAGTTCATCAAACCCCCTTAAGAAGAGATCAATTAGAGAACACCAAAGGATAACTTGCATTTGTTTCTGAGTGATGACTATCGTCATGTCCTTCTATCATCTCAAAGAGATTCATGAGCATATGCAAGAACAAGTAACCTACACTTCCTTGCGAGCAGAAAAATAGCAGTGCAGAAATACAGTTATAACTCAAGTTCTACGAATCCAATGATATTGTAGCTTATACCGTTGGAAAGGTTATCAAATTCACTACAACTTTCTTATAGAACACTTCTCCAGATTCTGCAGTTAAGGTAGTCGAAAACTGTGCACAACAGAAACTATTCCAGATTGCTGACAGCACAGATGCGTCGCCTTGTGATTTTCATAACTCCCAAACCATAATAGCTATCAGGGTGGTTCTTACGGTCAGAGAAAGATATTGAAGTCTACTGTTGTCCAAAATTTATCCATGATTTTTTTGGGCATCCAAAAATAGAGATATAAGCTAAGGAAGACAGATTGTTCTAAAAAGACAGGATAAGGTAGAAACAAGATTCAGGGAGATTAGAGAGATAGATATCACTAATCTTCAAGTCTTCATGCTTCTTTGATTTGTGCTGATGAGATATAAGACATGGATTGAGGATAGCCAAAAGATGAGAAGAAAGATAAAGTTTGATCTTCAGTTCTTCATGCCTCGTCGCTTGAGATTGTTGATGGTAGCGGACACTACCCCACTTAACAAAGATTTTGTTCCACCTAGCAATGTCATTGAAGGCAACACTTTGCAATTCATAAAAATCTTGATCAGGATCAAACTGATGATGATACCACAGGTTCAAACCAACATAGCGAAGATATCCCTCAGATTCTTGTGATCCTACGTAGATGTCGCTCTTATAATCCCAATAAATGCCACACTTACAGCCTTAAGAGCTTTCCACATTCAACTCTCTTGAGCTCTTCTTCATAGTAACTCCACTAGAGAATACTTATCCAAGTGGAAAACTCACTTCACTTAAAACTTACTAAACATACTTGATATGGGGGTGATGTCATCTAAGTTTCCATGAAACTAACTATAGACTTCCAACATCTCCTTCCTATGTCGTCCATGCTAACTTGTATAGAGTATGTTGAATTAAATGTTGAACTCCCAACTGATGATAGCTTAAAGTGAAGACTAGTCCTGACGAATACCCGAGCTTCTTGTAGACGATCCAACAAAGAACTGATCCCAAGCAAACAACACTAGCACATGAGTAGGCTTCCAATCATAGAGTTAACCACTTCTTCCAAGTGAAGCACTAGGACATACGAAACCTTCATCTTGCAACACTCACAACTTTGCTACCCCTTAAGAAAAAAAACTAGGGGACACCAACGTAACTTGCATCTTCTTTTATACTAGATAACCATAATCATCTCTAATGTAAGATTCCAAGGCAAATCAATGAGATTCAAGGATATCCAATGATATATTCACTTATACAAGATAAGGAAGTAATGCAGAAAATTTCTGGGCGAATTCCAATTTTAGCAGTTCAGTAAATCTGACATAACTCGAGCTACAAAGATCCAAATGAAGTGATCTTTACATGGTTGGAAAGCTTATGAAATTATCTACGACTTTTATTCACAACACTTTTCCAGATTCTGTCCATAAGTTAGTCAAAAACTGAACTTAACCAAAACTGTTTCAGGATTCCAGACTGTGCAGTGACCCCAACTTAGAACAGGTATATCTCTTAGCTCATAATAGATAAAAAGGTAAGTCCAGTGGGTTTGGAAAGATACAGAAGTCTAGTTATTCCCAGTAAAATTTCATAAATTTCTCATGTCCATATCTTGAGATATAACAGAAACATTGCAGACTGCTATAGAAATCAGCATGCGAAGTATTACGTAAAACCTACCCCACTTAACATGGGTCGAACTACTCCTCAAGATTTATACCTTCCAAGCCACCTTTGAAACATGAGAACAAGGCAACACACAAGCAACACATCAAGCAAAACAAGCACACATCACATCATCGGTTCTACACGTGCTTCTTCAACAATGGTGGTCATCCTAAGGGAAAAGTATGGATGATGAAAGGCCATCGAACTTTTAAAAAAGGTGAGATCAGAAAACTTTTAGTAAAAACAACATAAAACAAAATCCAATGGAGTAAGAAATAATAGCTCAAAGGAAGCTATCAAGGAGGAGATACAATAGGACAAGGAAGAGGAAATAGTCAAAATCAATGAGTCAAGGAATGACAAAATAGTTTTATAGTGAAATGAGTTTTAGAATACGTCCAGTGCTACTTGGCATACGTCCTACAGTCAACACCGCTCTGATACCACTCTGTCACACCCGGTTTTCTAAAGAACAAAACCAGGCTAATCATATGTGTGCCCAGAAAGTCCACACATATGCCAGAATGAAAAAGTATCAGAAACAATGTTATTATATAATGTATACATAGCTATATTAACACTTACATCAGAGTATCGCGGAACGGTGACTAAACTTCAGGCTCCATTCTTCTCAGGGACGGCTGACTGGGGGTAACATATGCCTAGCACTTCTACTAGTCTTCTGGAAACTCCACTACACCTTTGTCCTTCTTCCGAGTAGCATCTTACTACACACTGAAGTGTGGGGGAAATAGCAAGAGTGAGTCCATGTCGAACTCAACAAGTATAACACAGGGTTCATGAGGCTCAAAAAGGCTAGACACTGTTTGACTGCGTTTAGCTTTTAATCATCATATAATTAGCAATCGAGTAGCATCAAGGTATTCCAAATCCCATTAATGAATCAATGATCAATTGTAATAAGGATAATGAATAGCATTAACATGAGCATAATAATAATCAGCAATAATTCAACATGATATAACAATGGTGATCATCTATTCCGTAAGAATCCCCAAGGCCGCTCGTATCCGTGAGCACGGCTAGTATACCAGTTTTTAAACTCTGCGCAGAGGTGTACACTTTCACTGTGAGTCATAACTTCCAAATGCATGGGTTCGCGACTCCCCAAAACACCAGAAATTATATAAAGCCATTCAAAAGTTCGTCTAACAAGTTAGGGCCATTAGATTCACTCGGCAGGCAGATGTAGAACCCCCCTTCCCAGTGGCACAACAACCGCAGCCTATACACACTAGGCCAGGGGCTCGCACTACACCCAACGTGTCAAGCCATTCTTACGCCATTTAAGGTAACCACTAACAAGCTAGAAAAGGTCTCTTGAACAACTAGAGCCAGAGCCATATAGCCCTCACAGCTGTACTGTAAATCCCGGTTATCACTTACAGGTAAGTCCTTATGGAGAGTAACCAGAGCATCAAAATAACCCACATGCTCTAGCCCCCTTTCAACAGTAATAAAATCATCTTAATTGGTTGATTGCATACTCCATTAGTCAAATTATAAGATCATTGTTCATAATTAAGCACTAGCAATAGCTACCCAAATGCATAACCCATAGGTGACAAGGAAACAAGATATCAATATCTAAGTTATAATCTCTAAGGTTGTCAAGGTAGACACATGCATATGATATTGATTATAGTGAATAGGTAACAAGGATAGTCCCATGTTATACTTGCCTTGATCAAAGTTCTCCGATAGATACTGCTGGTCCGGCTCAAAATAATACTCCTAATCGTCGTAGTACTGCTCACCGTCTAAATTCGATCACCAAGCATCAACATACAAACATTCCGAGCAAACATACACGAAGCAAACAAAAGATATAATTAGAACAGTACACCAACAGTAGAAAAACATTTAGGAAAGCTTACAAAACTATTCTACACGTTGCTACGATCACACAGACGTAAAGATCACAAAAATCGGACTTAAAACGTGAAAGTTATGAATTTTCTAAGATTTCCTATAGATAAATAATTATTTTAATATAAACTCGAAAATTAAACTTTTCAAACCTACTGTACAGCTACACTAACATATAGAGCTCGCAAATACGAACCTAACGCAACTTGAACGGGCCAAATCGGAGTTAAAACGTAGAAGATATGGCCTAAACAAGATGGTATGTGTATACGTATTTCTATTGTATTTCGGGATTTGTTTTTCTTAAAGAAAACGGCCATAATGCATGTATGATGTGATGATGATGTCATCAAGCTAACAAATCAAAACTGGGCGTGCACATGACCGGGCTGCTCCGCTGTTGGACAAAGTGGTTGGCCACGACTTGCATCTACTAAACATAAAACATCACGGTGTCCAAATGAACTTGCATGGTAAGCGCTAGGTACACGTACGCTCTGGAGAAGAAGATGGTGCTTCACGTAGGAGTCCTCTCCTCAGGCCTCTTGTAGTTCTTGACAATCCTCATAGGTGCATCGTCATCACCAGCCACGTTAACTTGCGCTCCTCCATCATTCTCCTCGAGCTGTGCTGCCCGCATTCCTTCCTCAACAAGTTGCATCTCCTCTTCATCCATGTCCATCTCAACCTCCTTAGCAGGTTCAGCCAAATCCATCGCTTCCTCCTCTCCCAAGTTCTCCATCCTCTTCTGGCGCTTCAACTCCTCCAGTGTAAGTGGCACAGGAATAGGATTGTCAAGTAACACCCTGATGGTGCATAGAAACTTGACGTATCCGCCATTCACGTATTTGTGGATCAGATTGTTGGTAATAATTTTATCCGGCGAACTGATGTACCAGATGTTTTCACCGTTAGGCTTCTGAGATTGTTGGGTGCTCAACGCAGCAAACAAAACTGGCTGCCCATAGTCCTTGTCTATCAAGAGCACCTCGAAGATGGTCTTAACGCTGGACTTGCTCAGAAGCTCAAGGTATATGCGAAATCCCTCCCTACTCAGGTAGAAGTTTATCCTCCACATGTACCCACAGGCGAAGATGGCGTCCGAGTGGACGGCCTTGCCAGCAGCGCCGAGCTGCATGGCTTGCATGTATTTTACTTTGAACTCGACGACGGCTGAGGCGAAATCCATCGTGGTGATCTACGCCGGCGCTTCAGTTGGCCCTGACGTGCGCTGCCGCTGCGGTTTTTGCGATCTCAGGCGAGGGAAACTGCAGCGAGGAATTGAATTAACCTGCGGCAGAGCAGGTGCAGCGACTGAAATCAATGGGCATGGCCGATAACGGCGGTGATTTGGGCGGCGCCGGGAACTAGGGCAACGGTGCGGCGCAGGGGATGGACATATGAACAAATCTCGGCGGCGGCGGCGGCAACAGCGGCGGCGGCGGCGATAGCGGCGGCGGCGACAATAGCGGCGGCGACAACAGCGGCGGCGGCGACAACAGCGGCGGCGGCGACAACGGCGGCGGAAAACAGGGCTAGCAGGCAGGCCGGACATATATATAGGGAGGAAGACTCTCCACCTTCACGTCAACTAGCGATATGGTGCTAATTGACGTTGCACCCTCCATCTTTACTAATAGGCCTAATTAATTATTAAAGCCCATTAGTAAATAAATGAATGGACATTTAGGATTATTGCACACAAGCTTTGGTGGAAAATAAGATATTTATTATTTTCGGAATTAATTAATTTCGTGGATAAAATAATTCTAGAAAAGTCCAGAATTATTATTTAAGCCGCGAAAAATACTCCGAAAACTCCGAAAATTCGAGGGAATTTTCTAGAGACATTATGGAACATGAGGAACCCAAATAAAGTATTTGGAGCTTATAAAAAGATGGATGAAGAGATCAAGGAAAAAGATTAAGCTCACGGAAATTGGAATTTTGGATCCAGAAAATACCAAAAAGTTTTCCGATGAGAAGTAAACGTCGTCCTACGGTATTTTGAAAATAATAGCACTCACCAACACCAAAGACAAGCATCACACAAACACCACATTATTAAATTAATATGAAAAAGTTTAAAACCACAATTTTCTATATTTAATTAGCAACAACTTAACTTATCTAATAAATTTATTCAGATATTGAAATAATTTATTTTATTTAGCGTTTTTCCCGCACAACCCAAAATAGAAAATTTTGGGTGTGACAAAACGCCAGAATCTGGTGTCCATTACTGTGTTATTTTGGTTGTCTGGTCTACATTCTTGTAACAGCTCTTCCTATGATGTAATAATCCATTCAGCAATTTCACCGATGATTACTGGATAGATCATTGACTATGTTGAAAAGGATGGTTGAGCTATCTAGTAATTTCTAGAGCAACTATGTCTACCAGAGAATGCAGAATGAAACATAAAAAACACTGCAGCCAGTCAAATGCTCAACTATGTCAACATTATGGTAAGTGATTGTCGACAAACCATTAAACAGTGAGGTAAGTGGAGCATCCTGTACTTATTTAGGAAACTAAGACAAACCATTAAATGATAACACTTCTGAAAAATCATTAATGAAACATATGTATTTACTAGAAATGGCCAAAGAACAAAAACTATGTCAATCTTATGAAACAATTGTACTGACCTGCGCTAGGAAACCACAATCAGAGAATTGTCCTCATTGTCTGGGAACTTGTACAACCAATCCTTAACACAAACAAGGGCTTCAAGGGTTTCAGGTGTCATTGAGCTTCGATTATCACCAAGAATCCGACCACTCAAACTAAACGCAGACTCAGAAGCTACGGTGCTGAGCGGTATTGCAAGAAAGTCTCGTGCCATAGCTGATAGGACAGGATACTTGTCCTTATTTGTCTTCCACCAGCTCAAGATCTCAAAGTTTTCATCATCTCTCACATGTTCATCTTCCAGATATGCATCAAGTTCGGACTTTTGAATACTGCTAGCTCTCTTTTGGGTTTTAAATTGAGCAAACTCCTGGTGCATTCTTCTTTTACCTAGCACAGGCGAACCCACAATGCCCCTAGATACAGTAGTATGAAACACTGGATATGCACCATTTGTCCTAACGATCTCTTCATATTTCCTAAAATACTTAGTCATCCACTCTCTAGCCAAACTCATGCTTGTGTCAATATCAACAAAGAAGTTGCACACCCTCTGATAAAAGAATTCTAAGAAGTCCATTTTCTTTCTTGGATCAAGTATTGTGGCAATAACAAGAGCCATATTATAGTTCCCATCCCAATACTTACTGAACTTGCTTTCCATTGCTCTAGCCAAATTCTGTATGGTTTGATTAGTTTGCCATGCTGAATTTTTCAGAGCTTGGTGAATGCAGAGAACATTATCCAAAAATATGTGTGCAGTAGGATATCTATCAGCTGAGAATGCCCTTGTAGCTTCTTCAAAAGCCCCAAGGTACTCACCTATGGCCTTGATTTTTCTCCACTCATCATCCGATGGAAAAGGTTCTTGATTTGATGCAGCATACCGCCTTAGCACGATCTTATACTGAATGGCCTCAATAATCATTGCATGAGTTGAGTTCCAACGGTTCGGAATATCAAGAACCAAACCAGCCTTTGTAGCAAGACCTTCTCTTTCAGCTATCTCATTAAAAGCTTGCATTCTTCTCGGTGAGGAATTAATGTGCCTAATCAGATCCCGGATCACCTCTATTGTTGCATCAGCAATAGTCATACCATCTTGGACTAGAATATTCAGAATATGAGCGCAGCATCTAACTCGAAGATGTTCACCATTGAATAGCATATCCGATTTGCCACTTTCTTGCAAAAGGTCACAAGCTGTTTTGTTGTTGGCTGCATTGTCAAGGGTGATAGTAAACATCTTTTCCTTTATTCCATACTCTGTCATACATCTTGTAATTGCTTCCTCAATGGCCAGACCACTATGTGGATACTTCACAGCTTTGAAAGAAATTATCTTCTTATGCAAAGCAAAGTTAGCATCGACATAATGGGCTGTTAGACAGATATATCCTAGCTTTTGGTTAGATGTCCACAGATCGGAAGTGAAGCATATGCGAGAATCAAGGCCTTGCAATTCACTTTCCAATTTTTGCTTCATTCTCTCATACATTGTAACACAATCATTGCGGATTGTTTGGCGACCAATGCAATTAAATGTGGGCTGCAACGATGCCATCCATGGTGAAAAACTTGGGTCCTCAAATTTATTAAATGCAACCTCTGCCCGAATGGACCAAGTTATCATTAACGCACGGCTTCTTTGAGAATTGAAGGTAAATGGACCTACAAATGGTTGTTTCTGAATTGTGGCAATAAATCTTTGCCTATCATCCTCACTAATTTTTCGACAAGAATCTTTGATGTGATTTCTCAAACTGTTTGTACCTGATTTTCCAGTAGCCAACTTCATGCCACAGTATCTGCAAACAGCCTTTAGAGCACCATCTACCTCAACCAGATCTGTCTCAAAGTGTTCCCAAACTTTCGATCTCCTATTTGGTGTTCCCGATGAATGGTCATCATTGCTTGCATTGGTGCCCGAGCCCTCGGACCGATGAGGAGACATCAGTCCTATCTGTTCAGATTGATGAGAAGACATCTGTTCCCAAATCCACTACTGCTGGTAGCTAACCACACTGTCTGCTAAGGTCCTGCACGTAAACAACAATGAGGTAAGTTTAAATCCACAATACAGAAATGTATGGACAGAGTAGCAAATAATTTCAGAGCAAGAACTTCTAATGTACCTCACTTCCAAGAGCTGTGTATACATCACTGAACTCAAAGTCCAATGTAACCACTTCCAATAATAGCTATGCAATCTGGAACTGACTCAAGTTTCAGTGCATGATCACTGGTAAATACAGTTTTCCCTGCAAATAATCATCCAACAGAATTTTGTGAGAACAGACAAAACAAGGAAATTACACGAAAAATGACAACTAATACACCACATGTTACAAAAAAGAATGTACCCAATGTTTATATCTCTAGTGCGCTAAATTTTTAGGCTTGTTTGTGATGTGACAAAAATTTCTAGTGCGCTAAATTATTACCCAGAATTTCCTGGTGTCTTGTCCTGCTCTCTCTCGCTCTGAGTTTCGGGAGCAAAGCAAGGAATATGCCTGGCATGATATTTTTGCTTTGTTTCCCTCAATATGCATGTGCAAACTGTCTAAAGTGTGTCATCAGCTTCCTTCAAATGTTCTTTCTCCACTTGTGTGCACTCCTTTCAAATCAATACTGACTAATATTCATATAAACAGCGTGCTCAGTTTTGCAAGTAAGGATACTATTCCATTGCCAGATAATGTTAGGCCGCCAAGCTATAAGATTCAGTAAAGGCAAAGAGATTGAATCCTATGTATACGTATGTGCTCCTAGAGCCCGTCAATATGTAATGTAACAAACTGTCATTTCACACAAGCTACAGCTAAAATATCAGGGGAGCACCAGTTGCTCACTCGCTGCAATACTTCAGACACTGGCCTAACATGTTATCCTTATCACATAAAAAGTGTGCACGTGCACATGACGCCGGCGCTCACCGTCCTCTACTTCTTGGTTCTTGCACTAGGCTCCAGATCGAGGCAGGGGAAGGAGGGGAAGGAGACTGGCCGAACCTGGACCGGAGCTGGGAGAGGATGGCGGCGGTGCTGCTAGTGCTGGGGCAGAAGATGCGACGGAGAATCTGCGCCGGAGCTTGGTTCACTGGGCCCTGGATCAAGCTGCTGCCACCCAGGATCTGCTCGACTCCCACCAGATTAGGGCGTTGCCATGCCGGGATGGGAGGGCGGACTGCGCGGCGGCGGGGGTGGGCGTGGACGTGCCAGTGGGGTGAGGTCGCGGTGGGTGCGGTGGCCGGCGCCGGCGCGGCTCGAGGGAGGGGCGGGCGGCGGCCGTCGGATTGGGCGGCGGCGCGTTTCTGTAGGCGTCGGGAGGCCTGGAACGAAGCGATGAGCGAGGGTCGTGCGTCTAATTACCCATTCCAACCCGCCCCAACCCACAATTGCTCTCAACCCAACCCAACCCAACCCGCAAGGTATTAAAACCCGCTTCCACCCATCCAAATAAACTCCATAGCAGAACCCACCCCGAAATACCCGTTTGCACCAGACCCATTAGCAGGGCTAGCCCATCTCCATCTGTACGTGGCACACCTCAAGCAACCGGCCGGATGCGCGTCACGAAAAGTCGACAAGCTAGGGCAGCCGGGCAGCAGGGGTGGCCCAGACCGACGCTAGCAGGTAGCAGCTAGCGCGCTGGTAGCTATAGGCAGGACGCGCGGGATCTGGCATTCTGGCGTCAGCCCGCCCGAGCGATCGCGGCATGCCATGGCCAAAGGCAGCACAGCAGATGGATGGAGCACTTCCGGTGAGTGTGGACTGTGACGCCAACGCGGGGCCTCCGAGGTACGGTTACGCCCGCCCGCCCAGATGCAGCGCGGTCCCGGTCGGAAAACCCTCGCTCCTCGATCGCACGTGAGAGAGGGGCCCAAAACGGGTCGCGTGACCGTCCTCCCTGTCCGGCTGTCCCTCGGCCTCGGCACACATAGATGGTCGAGATCGATGGATCCGTCGATCGTCGTGGATGCCAATTGGCACCGCCAGTCCGCCTGGATGGATTGCTGATCCGGTGGGTGTGTGATCGATTCCACGTACGGTACGCCGCTCCTGCATCTGCATGCATGAATGCATGATGCTGCCGTCGTCGGTTGCTTGGTGCCTCTTTTTGGCAACACGCGCATGTGTAGTGTAGTGCATATATGTACATGTACGTGTAGAGGTAGATGGACGGCGAGACGGCGGCGGCGCCGAGGCGAGGATGGATTCATCCCGCTGGCCGCTGGTAGGCCAGGACTTTGTGGACATTCCCGGCCGGCCGTCTTCTTACCGGCCTGCATAGAAAGCTGCGTGCGAACGAAGGGCCTTCAACTTCAGAAGCTGCCAGTTGGCATACGGGAAGCTCGCAAATGCACGGACTGAAGCCTGGCAAGCACGCCGCGTGAGCGCGGCTGCAGGACAATGCGAGAGTGCGTATACTGTACTCCAGCTGAGTCAAGGCGCACGGACGAAATAATGCTGTACTACTCCATTTCCTCCTCGTATGCAATGCAAATTAAGCAACCTTTTCGCGCGTTTCCAGGTTTATTAATTTGTTGTTAGGGCATGCAAGACCGGCGTCCTTTTGAGAAAGCTCGTCGTCGCCGGTTAAGGGTCTGTACAACGATGGGCGCGGCCGTTAAACCGTTTTTTTTTTTTTTTGCCACGGTGGAGTCCAGAGCGAAGGACGTGGGGCGCTTATGGATGGGCTCGACGCTTCATGCGGCAGCGACGCTTGGATCGGCTCCTCGTCCTCGGTGATCCCTGGTGCGGAGCGTTCGAAAAGGTATCCGTATATGACGCAACGGCCAGAGTATTAGCGCCTCCAAATACTTTTTGCATTGTATTAGAGAGACGTTTGCTTATATAGTATTTTCTCTTTCCATCTAAGCGCCTTTATAGGAGTCTTTGCATTGTACGTGCCCTAATGAAGCTCCAGCTATTTCAATTTCAAAGCGAGGTCAAGAACCGACAAATTGTCACGGGATCATGCAGATATGCCGTTGCGCTCAGATGGGAATCTCGATTTCTTTTTTCTCAGGCTACGCCGTGATACTAGTACTGCACCGACTGCCCCGACCCCTGCTGTGTTACAGAGCAAAAGAGTTACATCGTACTATCAGAAAGATACGACGACGCAAGGGGGGCGTACTACGTACGCTGATTCAGATAGCAGCAACGCATGTGGCTCAGTGGCTGGCGTTTGGCTCGATTACTCCTTTTATGTCTCTCTAGTCTCTGCACTGTTGGATGCTTGTGTACACATGCATGTGGATGTGAATCTCTCGTCTACTAGCTCATCAGCGCGTGCCGCTGCTCCATCTGTTTACGTTTTCCAATGCATTGGTCAGTGACATTATTTTGACCGAGTAGGAGCGTAGACATGCAATAGTATAGTATCATATAGCAGCAATCCAAAGCAAGCAACATATTGCGTAGACATGCAATAGTATAGTATCATATAGCAGCAATCCAAAGCAAGCAAGATATTGCGTAGACATGCAATAGTATAGTATCATATTGCGTAGACATGCAATAGTAAGTAAGCTATAGCGAGCAGAGCCCACAGAGCCTCCTAAAAATAGCAAGCGCCTGCCCCGCAGGCCGCAGCACCGCCGCATGGTTCGTTAACCATGTCTCATGCCTGCACGCGTACCGCGGTCACGTCCGGTGTGGGGCGCCCGACATCAGCGCAGCAGCATCGATCGCACGCCTGCCAGTGCATGCAGTGTGCAGAGCACGCATGAGCAGAGCTGCGGAGGCCGCCAGTGTATGGCCATGACCAGATCCACGGGAGTACCTGACGTACTCGTCACCTCGCCTCCCAACGGCCCCTCCGCCGCGCGGCCGGGACACGCCGACGCCGGGCGCATCAGGGTGGGATGGGCGGGAACCCGGCCACTGGTCCGCCCGCGGTGGTGGCGCACACAGCAAGTGGCCGGGGGCGGGGCACATGCTCCCTCGTCCGCGAGAATCTCTCCAGCACCACCATGCATCTCCCTGGCCTCCGCGCGCCCACCCTCACTGCTGCCCTCTCTGCCTTGCGTGGCCGCAACGTGGACAACTGTAACTCCTGTCTACATGCCTGGACCGGATCAGTTGCCTGGCACCGGCAGCCGGCAGGGCATTACAGCGCTGGACTAGTGGACTCTGCACTGCACACTGGAGATCGATCCATCGATCACGGTGGTGGTAGGTTTGACTGGACCGGGGATCGGCCGGAGGAGACCCGCGAGGAGCACACACAGTGGGGACAAGGCTGCGCTGGGAGCTAGCTGTAAGACCTGAGCCGTGAGCTGGCGGCAAAAGAAGCAGGGCAAAGGGAAGAAAGAGAGCATTATTATTACACTAAACAACACACCAGGGTAATCATCATCAGGGCCATCTTTAGATTCCAAATTTTTTCACTCTCTCTCCATCACATCAAATCTTTCGACACATGCATGGAGCAGTAAATGTTGGTAAAAAAATAACTAATTGCACAGTTTGATAGTAAATCACGAGACAAATCTTTTAAGCCTAGTTAGTCCACAATTAGACAATAATTACCAAATACAAACGAAAGTGCTACAGTTACAAAATTTGCAAAAATTTGCAATCAGGACGGGCACTGGGGCAGCAGCGCAGCAGCCAGCCTGCAGGCCGCAGAGGTCGATGCTGCTGGCTTTGTTTACGATTTTGCGTTGTACGGACTCCTGATGGCCCATGCATGCATGTTCTTATCTTGGGTGTGCACCGTGCAGTAACTTTTGTGCATGGTCTCGCTGAGAGACTGGTACCCTTTTTTTTTCCCATCAGTATAGTTGCCCTTGACGTACTAGCTGCTGCTGAAAGTTTTCTGGTGGGTGTCTGAAACTTCTCAAAGACAGGCACACGCACTGGCTGTGCTTTAATGTGTAATCATGTACGTAACTACGTGCGTAATTGTTCTACCAGTCTGTCGTAATAGATTACAGCAAAATAAAGGGTCAACTTGCATGTAGCGTGTGGTAACAAGAACACATACAGTACAGAACACTACCCCAAATTTGGGCTTCACTGCCGGAATTCGGACAACTGACAGTGATGTCTCTTCACTACCAATTGAAATCTAGAACCGGCAGTGATAGGTAGCTCGACCCAGCCAATAATTGAGGAAAAGCTTAAACCGGCAATGATGTCAGCTATCACTGCTGGTTCGTGTAAAAAACTGGCACAATGTCCGGAGAAGACATATGGTAGGACTGAGGTTCCATTCGAGGTTGTCGAAACGGTGGGGCCATACCTGGACCAGTCGGCGGGAAACAATGAATGCGGGTTTTATGCAACGTGGGCAATGCTTCGCTACATCGGCGGAAAATCGCCAGAAGCAGATAAGTTGGTGTGTATAATCCCCATACTATTTATATATGTTAATAATTCCACAAAACGATCTACTGATTTCTCTTTCATTCGTGCCTTTGGATATCATCTTTTTTTCAACGACAGCGCAAGAAATTTAAACATCGAAGGTTGTTAGACACGGAGATCGTCGCACTGCAATCGGAGTTGGCATCCTTCATTTTAGCCGAGGTATTGTACAAAGATGGACTATTTTTCATTGCACAGTCCGAGAGGTACAAGAACCAGTATGGGCCAGAGCGGATCGCTAGACAATTGTAATTCTTTTTAAATTTGATGGATCGAGTTGTTCATATGAACATTTGAATTGTAACCGTAACATGTGTAATGTTTAATGTTGATGGACCTGTCGTCTAGGTAGCGGATATATTGTGAAACCCGATTCCCCAATAAATAAATAAATAAATTATAAAACAAAAAAATACGAGTGAGCCTCACTGCCGATTAACTCAAAACCGGTAGTGATGGTGAAGAAGGCAGTGCTGGTTTGAGTGTCAAATCGACAGTGTTAGTGAAGCAATCACTGTCGGTTAGAATTAAAAAACGGTAGTGTTAGTAAAGTAACCACTGTCGATTGCCAACACAAACCGGTAGTGTTAGTGAAGCAATCACTGTCAGTTGTAACTTCAAACCGACAGTGATTTCTCAACTAACACAACCGGTCAAGCCAAAACCCAGCAGTGTTAACTTAAATAACACTGTCGGTTGGTGTTTCAAACCGGCAGTGTTATAGATGAACCACACTGTCGATTTGGCCTTCGAACGGCAGTGTATATTTCTTTTCACTATCGGGTTGGGCAAACCGACAGTGATGTGTACCTCACATCACTGCCGGTATGGTACTGCCGGTTCAAAATCTGACATTGAAGGGGGATTTTGAACCGGCAGTGTTGCAGTGATCTGGGATAGTGAAAGCTTGACGAGGAAAGGGGTATGACGGAGGCAATTAAATTAATCCATATGATGACGATGATGATCCCATGGCCATGGCCACACGTCGAGGTGCTGGCCGGTACGGTGTCGTCTAGACTTTTAGCCCCATCGATCACGTACCGGATGGTGCACATGTGTGAGCAAGCTGGCCGGCCGCAGGCATAATGGACGTGAGAAGCTTAAGGCATCCATCGATCTGGAAGACCATCTGTCCCTGCTTCTCTCATAATACGGAGTATATATACTTTGACGATGTACGCATGTCTGCGACGACGGTCGATTCAGGCCACCACGTTGGAAAGGAATGCATATATAAACAATGCAGATGGGTGCCGTTTTGAGGCCCCCCATCTATATTTGTCGATCATCAGTACTCCCTGCCACGTTCGGCCATCGACGACGATCCACCAGTACACATACGCATTGGTAGTGTGCGTGCGTGGGTGCACGACCGCACGCTTGCACCACGGCTGGCCGGTACGAGAAAAAGGAGAATAAACAAGTAGAAGTACTTAGACGAGAGAACTCAGGGCATCGCGTGTAACAGCAGCTCGATCTGACGCATGTCTGGAGGAAGCCAATGGTTGGTGTCGATCTGTTTCATTCCTCATCGCGGTCACTTGCAGTTGTTTGCCCCAAAGCGCCGGCTTTCCTGTGGACTGTCACCTGTGGGCTACATGATGAACCGGTGGATCAGTGTGAGTATATTATAATTATTTATTTATATATGATCGATGAGAAACATATATATCAAACTAATACCTTTGCTGCGAGACGACTAACCACACGCCGTATGTACATGGCCTGATTATATAGGACTAATCCCCGTGCTGACTAGTTCATGAAGGTGTCTTTAATGATAACATGTAAATAGCTAGCTAGATAGGACTTACAGGTAATAAAAAATAGAACATTGCAGTGGAAAGTTACGTGAGCTACGAGAGATTTATTTGTTTTTAATAAATTGTGCTAGACTAACTATTTAAAAGTCGTTAGCTATTTGATCTCTCTTCTTAATACCTAATATAATTCTTTCAAGACTAGCTAGCTCAGAAACAGACGCAACTCATGAGGTGCTAGCTGCAGGTGCCGGAGGCTTTTTCGTGCAGGTTGTGCCGCTGGCCGTGCAGCTGTGCTTCATGCAGGCAGTGCCGCTGCCCGGTTGGATCAGGCTGTTCATCATGGCGTCTTGTCAGTCCACGAATGAAATTCTAGGTTCTCCCTCCCCTCTTCATGACTCTACTCTGTGGGCTTGGCGTGGTTTGAGATTGTAGTCTCAGACTCTCTAGGCGTGTTTGATTTCCTGCTTCTGGTTGGCTCCGCCGGCTGGCCTGGTCATGGCTAGCCAGAGCCCGGTCCAAATAGTACAAGTGCCTGTGTTTGATTGTGTGTTTCTGCAGAGCTAAAAAGTACGGTGATCCTGGTAACGACGTTACCCCCCCAAACATTGTCATACACATTTTCATCGAACAAATGCAGGGCGAGCGGCATGGCGAACGCAGATGCGCCCACCTCGGCCTCGCGACGCCGGCGGGACGGCAACTGGGACCAGCAATCAAACACGCCCTCAGGCGCCTCTCCTGCCTGCCTCTCGCTTGGAGTTTGGAATTGCCTGCCCAGCAGACATGTCACACGATCATCAACCAGGAGAGTGAACCTGAAAATACAAAGCGAAAAAATATCTTCCATCGTCAGATATGAGGAAAAATAAAATACTCCTAGATAATTGTGTACTTTTTTGAGGGAAAGCCATCATGGCAACTTTATTAATTTCAAATATTCAAATAATAGTTACATCATCTGCTACCCAAACTAAATTATTCACCTTCCTCGCTAAAAAGTAAATTATCCACCTAAACAAAAGGATTAGGATGGATTAAAGAATAAAATAGAGTCAGATGTCCGCAGGCCTGCTAGCTGAACATAAGGAAAGCTCTAACAATCGACTTTTGAGCTAGCTCTTGATCAAGTGACACTTGTTTTTTTTTTGGCAGCAAGACCTGGCTAAAGATGGATGGTGCAGTTCGTCCTAACGGTTCAGAGAATCGGCCCATCTAAACGACCCTAATGGGTCCCTCTTTCGACCGGTTCAGCGAACCGGCCCATCTAAACGACCCTAATGGGCCCCACTTTCGACCCACGAAAGTGCCTAGGGTCCGACAGATGCTGGCGGTTCGAGTCTCGACAGATCGCGGAGTTTCTCGGGCCGTTGGCCCGTCGTGCCCCCTGGGTCTCTGCCCCACTTGGCCCTTCTCGATGCAGGTTGCAGGGAAGAGCGGCAGCGAGCGAGGGCGCAACGCAACGACCGCGGGAGGAGAACTGCCGTCCAGTTCGATCCGTACACAAGAGCGAGTCCAATTCGAGACGGCTCTCCCCACCTCCCCTCCCCTCAGCGCAGCCGCAACCATGGCTTCCGCCGAAACCCTAGCCCGCTCCCCCTCGCGCGAGCCCTCCTCCGACCCGCCCCGCGCCGCCTCTTCCGAGCCCCACCACAACGGCGATGGCTCCGACGCGGGCGCCGGAGACTCGTCCCGTCGCCGCCGCCGCAGCCGCTGGGAGCAGTCCAACGACGACTCCGCCGCCAACAACTCCGGTGGCGAGGGCGGGACCGGGGGCCGAAAGCGCAAGACGCGGTGGGCCGAGGAGGAGCCGCGCCCGGCCATCGCGCTCCCGGACTTCATGAAGGACTTCGCCGCCGAGATGGACCCCGAGGTGCACGCCCTCAACGCGCGCCTCCTCGAGATCTCGCGCCTGCTGCAGTCGGGCTTCCCGCTCGACGACCGTCCCGAGGGCGCGCGCTCGCCCTCCCCCGAGCCCGTCTACGACAACCTTGGCATCCGCATCAACACCCGCGAATACCGCGCCAGGGAGCGCCTCAACCGCGAGAGGCAGGAGATCATCTCGCAGCTCATCCGCCGCAACCCCGCCTTCAAGCCCCCCTCTGACTACCGCCCACCCAAGCTCCAGAAGAAGCTCTACATCCCCATGAAGGAGTACCCCGGCTACAACTTTATCGGCCTCATTATTGGCCCTCGTGGCAACACGCAGAAGCGCATGGAGAAGGAGACTGGTGCCAAGATTGTCATCAGGGGGAAGGGTAGTGTCAAGGAAGGGAAGCTGCTGCAGAAGAGGGACCTCAAGCCGGATCCCAGCGAGAACGAAGACCTCCACGTGCTTGTTGAGGCAGACACGCAGGAGGCACTGGACGCGGCTGCTGGTATGGTGGAGAAACTGCTCACCCCAGTGGATGAGGTGCTCAATGAGCACAAGCGGCAGCAGCTCCGGGAGCTTGCTGCGCTTAATGGAACAATTAGGGACGACGAGTTTTGTAGGACATGTGGTGAGGCTGGTCACAGGCAGTATGCTTGCCCCAACAAGATGAACACGTTTAAGAGTGATGTGCAGTGCAAGATCTGCGGGGATGGTGGGCACCCGACTATTGATTGTCCTGTCAAGGGCACTTCTGGGAAGAAGATGGATGATGAATACCAGAACTTCCTGGCTGAGCTTGGTGGTGGGAGTGCACCTGAGTCCATGAACAAATCTGGTGGTCCAATGTTGGCTCTTACAGGAAGTGGTGGTAGCGGTGGTGCTTCTGCTGGAACTGGGAGTAACCCGCCTTGGTCAACCAGTGGTGGTGCTGCTGCCACTGGGCTCAATGGTATCAAGAAAGACTATGACGAGACAAATCTGTATATCGGCTACCTGCCACCTACAATGGATGATGCTGGATTAGTCAGTCTGTTTTCGCAATTTGGGGATATTGTCATGGCTAAGGTAATCAAGGATCGGAACACTGGACAGAGCAAAGGATATGGATTTGTCAAGTATTCAGATGTGTCACAGGCTAATGCAGCGATTGCTGCAATGAATGGTCACCATCTTGAAGGGAGAGTTATTGCAGTTAGAGTTGCAGGAAAGCCGCCACAGCCGGCACCAGCAGTGTCAGCACCCCCATCGTATCCTCCTCCTACGGATCCTACTTCAGGTGGCTATTCCTCCCAGTCCTACATGGGGGCACCACCGCCACCTCCTCCAGGGAGTTATGCTCCAGTTCCTTGGGGGCAGCCACCACCATATGCTTCATATCCGCCGCCACCACCAGGCTCTAGCGTCTACAATCCTGCACCCCCTGCACCAGGTCAAGCTGCCCCACCTCCATATGGGATGCAGTATCCACCACCACCACCACCACCACCCCCGGCAGCTCCGATCCCTCCACCAGGCACTGCTCCATCAAGTGATGGAGCTCAGAACTACCCCCCTGGTGTAACACCACCAAGTTCTGGTGCACCCACTCACCCTGTTGCAACATCAGTATATGCATCATCTGGCGCACCAAATGCACCATCGATGTACCCTCCACCACCTTATAGTTATTCCCCATACTATCCATCACCGTTTCAGCCACCACCTCCACCACCACCGGCTAGTGTTGATCCCTCTCAGAGTATTGTAACTGCACCTTGGGCAACCCACAGTGCAGTGCCGCCACCACCACCACCTTTGTCCTCCACAACCGACCAGCCTACTGCTTCCTATGGTGCCGATGCAGAGTATGACAAGTTTATGTCAGAGATGAAGTGATATGAGCAAAGCTGGGCGATTCTTCCATTGAAGGGCAAAAAGGTAACTTAACATGATCTCTCTGTTCTATTAATTTTGTTTGGTACAATTGGGTATGATTTGCTATTTTATTCACAAGGAAACCCATGTTTCAGTTATTCCGTCTGTTTTATTATTTATATACTATATATACTACTATACTTAAATTTGACCATTGTTTGGTTTTGACTTAATGAGTCTACACTGCAAAAGTTTCTGGGGTATATATTGTGCCATAGTTATTTTTGTTCTTTCAATCAACAACAACAACAACAACAACAACATAGCCTTTTGTCCCAAGCAAGTTGGGGTAGGCTAGAGATGAAACCCAAAAGAGACGAGAAACAGGGAGACACAAAAAAGACATAAAGGGGGACAAAAAGAGGTCACGGTTCCGGCACGTTGATTGCCAATCTCCAAGCGCTCCTATCCATAGCTAAATCCTTGGAGATATTCCACTCCTTAAGATCTCTCTTAACGGACTCGTCCCAAGTTAGTTTAGGTCGACCTCTACCGCTCTTTACATTATCGGCCCGCTTTAGAACTCCACTACGCACCGGCGCCTCAGGAGGCCTCCGTTGGACATGTCCAAACCATCTCAACCGATGTTGAATCAATTTCTCCTCAATTGGTGCCACTCCAACCCTATCCCGAATATCATCGTTCCGGACTCTATCCCTCCTTGTGTGCCCACAACACCAACGCAACATACGCATCTCTACTACACTCAATTGCTGGATATGTCGCCTTTTTGTAGGCCAACACTCAGCACCGTATAACATTATTTTTGTTCTTTCAATATCTTTTGATATTTTTGTTCTTTCAATATCTTTTGATTTTATGGATTTTCATCCTTTTGCTAGAGGTATTGTTTTTTTTTTTTACTAAACCAAACACATGTATTGTCTCATTGAGGATGCTTATTTATGATAATGTCTTATTTTTAGAGAGGTCAGGACTAACATGCTTCATGCTTGTCTAGGATGGTAAGCAACAACATTTGCTTTTGATAGGATATGATATTATCAGATTATTTTAATGAGAATGCCTGGATATGTTTGGGGGATCTGATATCCGATGCACTTTCTAAGGCCCTGCAGTTTATACAAAATTCTTTTTAATAGACTATATGCTTTATGCTCCCCGCCTCTCTTTTTTACATACTATGCAATGCTTGGTTTACTAATTAGACCTCACCTTTTCTATGTTGTCTCGACTTGTTGACAGGCTTGATCTTTCTTGGAGCTTATACCAACCTGATTTATTTCTTGTTGGAAGTTTGGGACTCACATCTTAACCTTGCTGTGTGCTGTTGTGACCATTGCAGAGGTTGCATGCTTAAGAAGGCATCAAGTATTACTGGCTCAGCTGGCATCGAAATATTTGCTCATCTCCTTGAACTATTTTAAGGAACCTTTTACTAATGCTTTTGTTATGATATCTATTCTTGTTATTATTTGAGATTACCCTGTGAGGTCACTTTAATGCTCTGTTCTTTGTGACAGTGTGTTAATCTCACTTTGTTATTCATATATATTGTTCTTCATCTTGATTTGGTAGTGCTAGTGCTCCTCTCCATCTGGAGCAGAAAAGCTTGCTGCCCCGTGCTGGTTGGTATAACTTCAAAAATTAAAATGCATGTTTGGTACCTTCTGATGCATCTGTCATGCTTTTCTATCTTATGTCTTCACCTAAGTTGTTTGGCAGTTGTCGTGACAGCTTGGCACAGGCAGCCAGAGTTTTTAGCACTTGATGAATATCAGGTATAATGGAGGTGCTGTGAATTGTTCTGTGAACCTAATGTTTTTCATTTGGTTTCTGCACAATTTTCTATTGACAAACAGTACCGAGTTTCTCATTTTTGGTAATTGATGTGTGTGCATTGGGGTATCTAAGCATGGATGCATGCTGGAAAAATCTTTGATGAAGAGCTCACAGATATATATTTTATATTGCTAATGCTCTTTTAACATCATTGGAATTTTTGTTTGCGGTTCGAGTAGGACATGATGACGTGCAGATCTAGTCTGGAGTCTTATGCTCAAGATGCATATTATCACGATGATATTTGTGAGATGAACTGAAGGTTTGGAGGTTGGCTCAGATTAGGTTTTTCTAAGTAAACTAGGATATCGCAATAATCATATCCTAGTGGAAGAATGAGATAGTCAAGTCCACAACCAGCATTAGGTGCCTTTATCACGTTGCAGATATGCTACCTAGGGTTGTCTCATAGATTTGTAGATGTTAATCTGTCCTACTTTTTGTTTGTTTTTTTCAAAGTTCTTTTCTTCTCCAGTGTGCTGTGTAGATGGAAAAAAATACATGATGTAATGATTAAGGGTACAAATTTTTCATTTGTTATCTGTTGCCTTTCTCCTTTATGATAAGCCTAGTTAGTTTTGTGATGGATGTTTTTTCATGATTGTGGTGTCTAAGTGGGACGCAGCCTTACTGTTGTTGGCTGAACAGTATTATAGAGATAGGTTGCGATATGACCTCGAATCTAGCATTAGCCACCTCAATTTGCACTACAAATTTTATTTAGCCTTTGGTATATTGTTTTTTCAAGTGGAACATGAGCTTCGCTTTAGGTTTGTGAAAATGCTTGAGCCAACCTAGATTACTGGTTGATGAAGCAATCCTAAACCAAGTTTGTCAGCTGAGTGCACACAACTATTATAGATTAATATAGTTCATTCTGGGCTTGTTTTTAAGAGTTTTAGTTTGTAGCTATTTAAACTTAACAGAAAATATAATGGAATCATATATATATTGTGGCGCTTGCTTTCTTTATTTTTGTGCCACAAATTTCAGAATGGGAAAGGTAAGAAATGATCTAGGTGTGCTTTGATTTTTTTTTCTTGCTGCTTTGCAACTAGTGAGAACATTTTTGGTTATCATGATTAATATATGATGCATGTGCTCTGTTTAGTCTCTGTTATCTTGGTATATATGGCGAAGGCAAATTTTGAGTCCTTCCATGTTGGCCTGTTTATTCATTTAGAACATCAATTTGATTTGGTGGCGTCCATGTGTTATTGACATTATATTGTTTATTCTTTAGTTTCTTTTATTACTGGTCTATTAGCAGCACCATCTGTATTTAATCTTTTGTTGTGTCGTTTCCTGTTTGCTTGTTATTTTTTAGTATATTATTCTACTGATCATCATGTTACCGGAAATCCTCAAAATATAAATTGTTCTGCATGCAAAGCTGCGGCTAAAATCAAATGGTTTGGCCAACTGGTTCATTTTCTAGCAGTACCCGTATTGAGAAACCAGAAACTGGAATCTGCTGATGTTCAGAAGGAAGTGGATGTCTGGAAGTTATTCAGTCTCATAATGGTCTATTGACATATGAATATGGTGTTCGTTTTTTGTGGTGTCCTATAAAAATATATTCCGCCACAAATCTAATGGCACTTATTTGCTATCATAAATATTGTTTTTTTTCGCTCTATGCAAAAAATGGTGAAATGAATAGCTTGACTTAACACTGTAGCTATCAGTGTATTTTTATTGAAATACTTGGAGTAATAATAAATGACAAAGGAGTAAACCGTGCAGATCGTTTGACTACTCTAAATCTAGAGAGTACAATGAACCACTTGAATTTAAAGTGACAGCGTATGGGTGCGTGACTGAATCGTACCATCACCGGCTTTGTTTGTTGTTAGCCACCGGCTTGGCACCCAGCTGTCACGTCAGGACAAGAGTGCATTTTGGTCGCATTGTTGCCGGATCAACACCGGCCACCCGAGATAGCCAGCACCGTGACCCCGCCAACAACAGCTCGGCCATGTTCTCATGCGGGCACGACGTACGCTCCAGTATGACACTGACGCACAAATCCCCAACAGGAGCAGCGGCAACTTCACTTCCATGTGGAAACAGCACCACATTGCCGGCCGGCTGCACTTGGAGCCTCAGGCCACGTTTGTTTGTCGAACACTCGAACATATGTTTGTTACGACAATAATCAGACGGCCGCTGTTCACATGAGTTGGTGGTGGCATGAGCTGCTGAACCTGAACGCCTGAACCGAGTCACACAGGGCCGGACAGCACACCACTTGGTGGACGTCAAAGCGGCTGCCAGGTGGCCGTATCGAGGCCTACACCGCACCAGCAGCTGCCGCGCGCGGGCTTCGTACCACGCTGTGTACGCGCGGTGCCTCGTGGGTCGTGGCTTGCTGGAAGCAGAACGACACGGACACGGGCAGCGCTTACGGGTTACGGCTGATTTCGCTTGGTTGCTGGCATCGCGCGGTATTATTATTATTATTATTATTATTATTATTATTATTATTATTATTATTATTATTATTATTATTATTATTATTATTACTATTATTATTATTACTACTATTATTATTATTATTATTATTATTATTATTATTATTATTATTATTATTATTATTATTATTATTATTATTATTATTATTATTATTATTATTATTATTATTATTATTTGGCCGCAAAAGACCGTAGGGGAGATTCCTACAGTGATAGATTTTATATTAACTAGCTGAGTGCCGGTGCAGAATCTCGTGATGTAAGCTACGCGGGTAAAACATATGTAAAATCTCATAACATGCAGTAAAGGTTGAATTCCTTTTATTTATGAACTACTGTAGAATTCCAATACAACCCAATTTACCGAAAACATTCATCAAAACATATGTAAAATCCCATAACATGCAGTAAATGTTGAATTCCTTTTATTTATGAACTACTATAGAATTCCAATACAACCCAATTTACCGAAAACATTCATCAGCTAAAACTTTGTGCCATATTTTTCAAAAAAATTGTACTATAACCTAAATGACAGTTATAGCCTTGACAAAAAGAAAACTCAGTTGTATAGAACTGTACAAATCAGGAATCCTCCAGTAACAAACCATATTGGCGTTGGCACATCGAATGAACAAAGATAACATTATTATTGTCTGAATTGTATGCCACACAGCTGCTTCACCTTGGGCTCATGGCATAGCTTCTATCCTTGAATCCCCTTGCCTGAATGAGCATGTGTCCAGAGCACGGCCTGCTCCCATGACTCGGCGACCCCCCTCCCCTCCCCCACCACCGTAGATGGCGCCCTCCGGTGATCGCCTGTCTCCTCCGGCAGGCCGTGTATTCGTCATCGGACTTGGCCTCTCGGATGGACTTTGATCTTGGGCTGCAATTCCAGGACGAAGTCCGCCGGTGAAAGGTCCTAATATGGTTAGAGGGGGGTTGAATAGCCTATTTAAAAATTCTACAAGCTTACTAGAACAAAAGGGTCAGTATGACAAATGACGAAAAGCTATTTTGCTCTAGCTCTACAAGAGATGCAAGCCACCTATCCAACAATGCTAGTAGCTATAATCACTAACCACACAAATGACTGTGTCTCTACGAGCTCTCAAAAGCTAACTACACTAAAGAGCTCAACTAGGTGAGAAGCTCACTAGCAAAGATAAAACAAGCTTTCAAAACTAATTACATTAAAGAGCTTGTTACAACTAGTTTGCGGAATGTAAATGGAGAGGTATGTGATCTTTATACCGTCGCGTCGAGGATAAACCCATCACAATATATGATGACCAATCACCGGGAGAAATCCAATCATACACAAGATGAACACAAGATTTTTCTCCCAAGGTTCACATGTTTGCCGACACGCTAGTCCTCGTTGTGTCGACCAACACTTGGTGGTTCGGCGGCTAAGAGGTGTAGCACGAACCTAGTCCAACCCGTGGACACCGCAAGAACCGACCCACAAATGAGGTAACTCAATGACACGCGTAATGTATTAGAGTTGCCTTTGTCACTCCGCCGGGGAAGGCACAAGAACCTTCACAATCACCGGAAGGTGGCCAAGTACAATCACCAAATCTTGCTATAACTCCTCTGCTGCCTCCAAGCCGTCTAGGTGGCGACAACCACCAAGAAAAATAAGAATCTCACAACCAAAGATCACCCAAGTGCCACTAAGATACAAACTCTTAAGCACAAAGCACTTGGATCACTCAATCTCACTTTGAATTAGCAACCAAGTAAAGGAGATGAGTGGGAGGGAGTATGCTCAGCTCACAAGGATGTCAAGATGTTCAAAATGACCAAGAGAGTTTCCCTAGAGCCAGCCAACACATATTTATAAGCCCTCGCAAAGAATAGAGCCGTTAGGAGTACGAAGGGTTACTGCTCGACCTGACCGGACGCGCTGGTCAGATCGACCGGACGCAGCCCCAACATCCGGTCACTACTATCCAAGCGCCCGGATGGCTGCCACGTGTCCCTGTTCAAATATCGTTTGTTAGATTTCAACGGTCACTTAGCCAGTCAGCAGCTGTTAGAAATGATCGGACTCTCCACCACGTGGCGTCCGATCGAGTACAGGGAGGTTCTAGAACCGGAAAAAGTCGACCGGACATGTCCGGTCTATGCTGACCGGACGCGCCACAGCGTCTGATCACTCTCTCTGTTCCATGCGAGACTTAGATGCTGATGTCACCATACGTCATTCATGACCGGATTCTCCCTCTGTACGTCCGGTCGCATTGCCTGTGCAGCGTCCGGTCGTGCCTCATCTTCACCGGCCTGTTGCTCTGCTTGACCAACACTGACCAGACGCAGAGGCCAACGTCCGATCAATGTTTCTTAGCAAGAAACACTTCCGTGACTTCGCCACCTTCTCAACCCTTGTTCAAATGTGCTAACCACCAAGTAGTATCACCTTGTGCACATGTGTTAGCATATTTTCACAAATATTTTCAAGGGTTATGTTAGCTATCCACTAGATCCTAATGCACATGCATGTAAGTTATCATCTAGTGGCACTTAAGAGACCAAATAGCCAAAGGATTCCCCCCTTTATAGTACGGCTATCGATCCTAAACGTGATCACATCACATCCTCTATGGTGTCTTGATCACCAAAATCAAAACCCTAGGAATACCTTTGCCTTGATTTCCATCGGGTTTTGTTTTTCTCTTTCTTCTTTTCTGTCACAGAACCTCCTAAATTATGATGGTCCATGTGTACCTGTCATTGTCATTACTCTAACAGAAATACTTATGTACCTCATAACCTAAAAGGCCTGCTTTCCTCCGACCAGGATCCAATTACAGGAGTATTGCAATATTACAATAGTTTATTCAAAATACCATCAGAGTAAAAGAGCGGAAGTCTTACATAACTTAAGTTTACATACCACAGTTTTCAAACCTCAAACCACAAGTAGCATTATTACAAACCAGCAATAGTGGAGTATCAGTAGTAACTTTATTACAACACTCAAACGAGATGTCTTGCCCAGAGGCCACACAATCTACTCGTCGTCACTTTCTTCAACGACAACGGTCATGCAGCAAGACTCAAAGCAAGCTTGCTCATGCACCGCACCTGCAACAAGGGTTTAACAAACCCTGAGTACTGAGGGTACTCAACAAGACTTACCCGACTAAGGAAAAATACTCCAGAGACATGCTCGTTTTAGGAGATCAAGGTACGGGTATTCAAGTATTAAAATGATTTTTGCGGAAAAGCTTGCTAAAGTAAGTCCTTACTTTTAACCTTTTATTTTCATCATTGATGGTTCATTAACTAATTCTAAGTGATCCTAATCTAGATCCAAGCAATTCTCATGAAATTCTTTCTTATTCTTTCAACACATTCCATTTCTTCCACTACGATGTTGGGTGCAAGGTCAAGACTCCTTTCTCGTGGAGTAACGACGATTCGAACCGCTTAATTTACCTAGCTAGGGCTTCCTAACCACACGACATATGTAGAACCAAATCTTGCATATATCAATTTTTACTTGGGTAACCTAAAACCAAAACGTGTCCATCACCACCCGAGAGTACAGTACTCCTCGAACCCAGCCCAATTCTAGCCCCGATGATATACGCTACTCTCGCCATCTCTCCACTCCTAGTGCGAGGTTAGACGTTCTCGTGATGAAATAGCCAAAGTAAGGCGTACCCAACATGGGTACATGGCTAGTACTGTTAAAAACTCCTTGACACGAAGGCCAACAACGGTCCTTAACTGATAAGGTGGAAACACTACATTGGGACTCCTTTTCCAATGCAAGTTAGCAGTGGCCAAACCACCCGCCCGATCTCAAGTTCATTCTTATATTTCAGTATCCATCAAGTTATGCCATCAGAGTGCCATGTAAAACATCTCATTTTAAAATCCTAACTTAATAAGCATGACGAAGCATAACTACGTGTTTTCAATAAAACAGGTACCAAGAGTGATATCACAATAATCAAGGATGGTAATGCAACAATTGGGTTATCACTCAACTCCTAATTACTTAATGCAATAAACCATAGTACCAGTGATAAAGATTTGTAAAACTCAAGGAAGGGTTTAAATACACCGGGGCTTGCCTTGCTCAGACGAGACGATTGGTTCAGGCTCAATAACTCTGACGTCCGGTCCAGAACCCACTGACGACAACTCTTCTCCAGAAGCTTGCTCAACAAAGTCTACTTCCTTGAAAGCGGGAACTACACGAGAGTATGACATGTTTCAATATGATGCGATGATAAACATGCTACTTGATGATGATATGCCAGGATTAATAACTTGAGTACAACTTTCCTTTGCGGTACCGTTGTAAACCAACAGAACTCACTAACTAACCACAATTACATTAAGCAACACTAACTACTTCTTAAAGAACATGTTAATCGAGAGCTCAACCAAGTAAATAAGGTGCCAAGGATCATTAAGGGTTAATGACCCAAGGTCATCACTAAATCAAAAGAGCACACAATACTTAAAGTTATCACTTAAACATTTAATTATTCACTTAATTAATTAAGGTAGAAATTAAGAATAAATTAAACTTCATCTAATTTAGTTCAAAATTTTTCTATAGGTTGAGCATGGTCTAAAATAGTGTCAAAACAAATTTCATGATTTTTGGATTAATATTTTAATTACTAAAATTCCTGGAAGTTGCATTTAATATTTAATTGAGCTAATTAAATAACTTGCAAGAAGTAATCAAAATTGGCATTTGGTATTTTTCCTAGATAGTTTACACCATGAGAAGCTTACTCAAAAAATTTCACTTTTTTTGGAACTCTACAAAAATTCTAGTGAAATAAACAAAAACTAACACTATTCACATCTTTGAAAAGGAAAAACAAAAACTTCATCTCGGGCCGACCTTTCCTTCTCCTTCGGCTTGGCCCAACAACGCGTGGCCCACCCGCGTGCTCGCGCTCTCCCTCGCACGCTCGCTCGCTCCCTCGCGCGCGGCCTAGCAAAGCCCGGCCTAGCACTCGCGCTCGCGCTCACTGACACGCTGGCCCCGCTCATCAGCTTCTTCCTCTCTCCCTCGCTCTCTCTTTCTCGTCGCGGCCCGACCACGACGGCACGGTGGCCGGCCGGCGATCACAACACCAGCGACTCAACCAACGCGAGCAACACGGCCTACATCATCCCACGAACCTCACCGGACCATTCTCTCTACCTCAAACCCCCCGGAGATGGCACCTCACCGGCCATGGCGGCACGGTGGCCGCGGCACACGGTGCTTTGGTGACATGAGCCAGTAATGACCAAATTGAAAGCCTGGGAAGCTTCAGTGGCTCACCTGGAGTGTAGCTGTGCAGCTGGTAGACGCGGAGAAGCGGTGGAGGTGGCTGGCCACGTGAGGCAACACGGTGGTTGCGACTATGGCGGCTGCGCGCTCCGATGAAACTCCGATGTCCCGATGTGTCTCCCCATGCGCTGGAGAAAATAGCGAGCTCATGAGCAAGCAGGAGCAATCACGAGGCGGGAAACTGGGGCAAAAGTGTTAACTTGGACCATACAGGGCTACCCACGGTGGCGGAGCTCACCTTGGACGGCGGTGGACCGAGGATGAAGATGACGACGCACACGCGATCCCCAGCGGTAGCAATGGCCCTAAGGAGCGCAAGTGATTCGCGAGGCGATGACAGTGCTGATGGCGAGATGGAGAGGGCTAAGGTGGAGCAGGGAGGACGAATTTGTCCGGCAAAGCTTTGACGGTGGCGGGCGGAACCGGAGAAGAAAAACGCCGATGGCGGCATCGGTGATGGCTTTATAGAGGCCAAGAGACGGGAGACGAGGCAGGAAACTGTGAGAAGCTCAAGATGACCATCGTGGTGCTCTAGAAGACTATGGAACTGGCCAGCTCGACGTCAGCGGCTCACCGGCGCCCATGCCACTCGCTGCCCTGCTCTGATTCGCCATAACACTGTAGCACCCCCAAACTACTAAACCCTGAACTATTTTTGCCAAATTACTCCCAAAATCATGTAGCAACTTAAAAAATTCTCAAAATATGAAATCTTAAGAATTTAAATATCTACAAGATTTATGTTGAACACTTTTTCAAATTCGAACTGGATATGGAAATTTGAAATTGAAATCAAAAGGGAACATTTTTCTAGAATTTGGTAATTTAGAAATTACTTTCAATTTTATGTTGAAACTTCAAAAACTCAAAATACCAAAGTTGTACATCTAGCCAAGACCTACAACTTTTCTATTCAAACCATTTTCAAATTATACCTCTATTTTGAAATTTGAGTTTGGGGATGAAAAAGGGTCAAATTTGAAATTTGCTTCTTTTCAAAATTACTCAAGATTTTATACTAAAACTTTGAAAATGCAAAACACCAAACTTGTAGCCCTTAAAAAGATCTACAAACTTTGCTTTAAACGTTTTCCCAAATTTTGCTTAGATTTTGAGTTATTTAAAAAGGGGTAAAAACAGGGTTTTGGATTTAGGGTTTTCGGAAGAATTTCAAATTGAAATTTGTTGCTATTTTAATTGGTGATTATTTAGTGATCAAACCATCATCCAAGGATATCATTGGGTCAAGCATCACATGTTTGACCAAATGGCACTCTTGGTTGACCAAGTTGACTTTTGAAAATCTTTTAATAATTACCCAAATTTGAATTCAAATTCGAATCGAAAAACTCGCGACAAGTTTTGGATCCCAAATTCGAACTCAAACTTGAAGCTTCATTTTATGGGTTGGAATTGAGTTCATACCCTACACTTGACACTAGTGTATAACACAGTCATACACCTCAAATTACATAAGGCATAAACTAAGTATTTGCGGTGACATTCAAAATTAGGGTTTTCGGTTCGAGTCACACATCTTAGAAGCACATCCAACCTAAGAATGTAAACGCGTTTTAGTTGATGCACATTGTAATTAACCTAATCATGTATGCTTTGCGGTGCAATATGATGATATGGCAAGTTAATTAGTTACTATAACACCAGAGGTGTTACATTTTCCAAATGTGAAGCACTTGATCATCTTTTGGTCACCTCCATCACCATGATCATCATCTAGCTCCATCACTTGGCATGAGACTTATCATTTCATGTCTACACACTTAGCATAATGATTAGTCCCTGGGTTTCATCAATTATCCAAAACCAAACCTGGGATTTCAGTCGGCTCTTCAAATCTCCGGTACACCATCCTCACCACTCTCCCGCTGTCTCGTTCTTCCTTCTTGTCACCTTCCGGCGCCACTTGTTTCGTTTAACGAAAGACTCTGTCGCTCTGGCGCTGCAATCTTGTTTGGGAGGTCGTGCCTTGGATTTCCATGTGACTTTTCTGAGCAATAATCATTTTCAGTTCTCGGTCTTCTCCAAACAAGTCAGGATTCATGTATACAGACTTTGTAGAGTGATCACCTCAACTTTTGATCTCTATTTCCACCTGTGGAACAATGCATGTGGCCTGCCAGTTGCCACGTTAAACAACCGAGCGAGAGCAGCGAGATCAGCATGCCTTACGAATAAGGACACATTTCAGTTTTTATTGGCTTTGGCTCCAAAAGCAGATTTGCCTGTAGAGTTGTATCTGTTTTCATAAACGTTCGGTAAAACAATTTCTTAGGGAAGATGGCAAAGAGAAAGCTAGGAAAAGCTAGTATTTTCAGCTTCACCTAGAGAACTGTGTATGTGAGAGGAGCTGAAAACAACTATCAGTGAAAAACTATTTCATCCTGACTTATTGGTAGAGAAGCTGAAAACAACTTTTGTGAAGGTGTTAAAGAATCTCTAGCAAACACATCCTAACATGTCAAATTGCAACGGTTGACCCATCACCAAAAATGATGGCAATATGGCGAGTCGAAACCGGGTGGAGCATCCACGCATCCGCATCCAAAACCCAAGAATCAAAGACATGTCCTGTTCCCAAATTCTGTGGTGGAACTATCTGGTTTAACATTAATTCTGTTCATCGCCTATGGGCATTAAACACGTTTTATCCGAGTCAAACGTGATAGTTTGTTAGGGCACCACGTGGGGAGAACTAAAATTTTCATGCTTTCTCACTTTCAAGATCACATCCATAATTTTTTTACAAAGCTTTTCCAATAAAACTTGTTTCAGAACATATATAACAAAGTAATTTGAACATAAGCTTACAGTCAAGAGATTCAATGGAAGAGTAATAGTATAAGAGTAGCTGAAGCAAAAGTTTTACATCAAGGATTTAATAGAGGTCGAGCACAAAATACAAAGAACCTCAAAACTACTAAAATGTTCACCAGACTCGGACATACATAGCTACAATAACACCAAAGAAAGTAAGTTGGGGTACCATTGTCCCTACTAGATGTCTCCCACATACATAAGTCAGTCGAGTAAGCACCTAAGTCTGGACCAATCGAGCTAGCATTCTGCTCACTTCCGAGTCATGGCTCCTCCATTCAAATCTTTGCCTGCAACAAGTTAGGGGTAAATCTTGAGTACTCAATGTACTTAGTAAGACTTACCCACTAATTAGGCCAACTCTGACGGTTATGTTGTGGCTATTTGGCTAGTGGTCTATTCTTGCAGAGAGCTTACTAATTCATGATCCTTAAATTACAAGTTTTTAGCATAGTACCAAAGTTTTCACCCCTTTCGACTAATTTTGTAGCCCGTGCTAAATTCAAGCAAATGGATAATATAAGAGTACCGACAACAACATAAGTATCCAACTTCATGTTCCACATGCTTTACTATGATGCTGCAAAGCGAACAAGGTACTCATATCCTTTGGTAGTTGCGGCAATTCAAACCAAATTGGATCCAATCGGGTAAACCTAAACACATGATGCATTGCATGACAACCTTTCCCTACTATCACACGCATAAGGCCTAATTTAAACCGACCCCGAGAACCTAATACCATATGCCATGTCATGGACCTCCACCATGAATTACAACTTTAGTTTCCCCGTCTCCTACTACAATCCGAGGGGCCAATGTACCAATTTAGCTAATCCTTCGGACACCTTAGGTCGAGAGAGGTACATTAGTTTCCCAACCCCAATCAGTCGATATGTGAGTAGTGTGTTAAAACTTGCTTAGCACTACAACAATGGATGATCTTTAACTAACTCAAATGGGACTACTACAGCCAGAGCTCGGTTCTGGTATCCATAATCCTTTCCCACGGTCTCAAGTTTAACATTTATCACCATGTTCTAGCATCAGAGTAGGAGTATCAAGAGAATAAGTTCCTATCCCTCACGAGTGACGAAAACATCACTTGGATTCTACTGAATGGTCCTAGCAAAGCAGCTACACGAGTCTATCATAATAGTGAAATACTGGGGGCGGGTCAGATCTTTATGCAGCTGGGTATCAATCAACTCCTACCTGACCTAATACATACAATAAAAACTTTATTTTGATAATAATTCAAAACATAGGAGAATACACTTGGCCTTGCCTTGGGTGAACTTGGGTCACTTATTACCTCATGAGCGCTTATAGTACGCTTGCTACACGATAGTAACAAGGTTGTCACATGTAAGTACGAACAGAATGGCACTATGTCTTCTAGTGATGACAGTTTGACAAGACAATGAGCCAATTAAATTCTGTCTTTAGAGTTTCTACAAAAATCTGGCACTATCTTGGATAACTTGTTGCAGTAATTTGTATTGTACTTGTACTAGTAACCATGTTGTGTACACATAACTTTTATCTAAAACATTTCTTTAGCGCCAACAACATTCCGGACTCAACGATGGCACTATCACAATTATTATCACAACAAGAAATATACATCAAAATAGGCCAATCACATTCTATATATTTTTTTTACCGCCGGCGTCTCCATGATGCCAAGGAAAAACTTGTGTCTAGATGACTACGTACAATTGAGGAGATAAGGTTATTATAAATTGAGAAACTGCGTCATACTAAATTAATTCTAATCTTGTTTTGTACTCCGCTGGGCACTGATAGCCATAAGCCCATAATGGAGCAAGAATATAGATGTATGCGATGGTGAATTGGGTCTGTTTTCACTATTTGAGATGCTTAAGCTAGCAATTAAGAGTGGAATCTTAAAATGTATTTTAGCTAGTTTAAGTTTCGAAATTTTGTTGGAGAAGTTTGATGTAATTGTTCTAAATTTTGCTAAAAAATAGAGAGGAGTGAAGATTAAGCGGAAGAAAATCAGGTGTAGGGAGGAAGGGTCCAAGAGAAGGGAGCACCCGGTGTCATTAAAAAAACTCTAAATGCCTCTTTCTTTAAATTTATATTCGACGCGGCTAATGCACGGCTGGCCGCACGATTAGCATGTGAAACGCACACTTCTTCTTCCTCGCGCACCAACCCCCGCCTTCCTCTCCTGCCGTCGGCCACACCGCCCATCTCCTTGCCCCGTCCTTCTCCTCGTCCTCTCCCTCACCCTCGCCGCTGCACACCGCCTACGGCGATCTCCTTCTTCCCCTCCCGCCACCACTATGGTCGTGGGCGTCCTACCTTAACTTAGCCTGGCCGCCTCATATGGCACCGGGACTCTAACTTTGTCTCTCGCCGTCCCCACCACCTGATCGGCCTGAACCCTCACTCCCCCTGCCTTTTAGATCAGGAATGTGAAAAAAGAAAAGAGAACAAACGAAAAACGTAAAAGCATAAATGACGGAGACGTAGGATGATGAGGTGGGATCCAAGGCCCGAGTCAGTCTCCCAGAAAGCCAGAACCATCCCCGTGCCTCGACTAGCAGATTCTATTCTACCCCTTTTAAACCCCGCAAAATCCCCATCCCCTTCCCCTCTCTCTTCTCGCATTCCACCGCTCACCATGGCCGCCGCCTTCGAAGCAGCTGGCGGCCGCAAGGGTAGCTGCTTCTTGGAAGTCGGCCGCCGCGAGATCGGCTCCTCCTTCCCCCGCGCCTCTTCCCGCCGAATCAGCGGCTCCGAGGTTCTTTTCTTCTCTGTTAATTTCTGTTTGATCCTGGTACCTCGAACTTCGGAATCCTTCCGGAATTCGGTATCTCCTAGTCGGTAGATGATTCGACCATGTCTGCTGGGTGGACTTTGGAAGGCAAGGCGTAGGGGTTCATATCTCTGACGGTTGGGTAGAGTACGATGGCTGGTGGGTAGGTTCTATTGTTGTTGATGTGGCGTTGAGCTTGTTTGTATCCGTTCAGCAACTTCGTTTTGGGAATTTATGGAGCTAGTGCTATAAATCTCAAATTTATGCGTCCGAATAAGACTGCCTGCCGTCTGGGTCTATAGATTACACACAGTTTTACTGCTGATGAAATTTGTGACATGGGGGATAAGATTTATACATTTTGTTCAAGTTCCATATATGCTACAGGAGTTGGCTAGTTTCTCTCCCTAGTGTTGCTTTTCAAGCTTGACAAATGTCTTATTGGATCACATGTGTTACAAAGGTGATCCAACTCTAGCTATATTACAGATCTTGATGATGATTTTTGTGGTAGTTTTGCTATATAACTGTTTCTTTCTACAATGCTGAGTTGGCTTGAATCACTGTTCTTAGATGCGGTGCTAACTGCTTGTCATTTTCGTTTTCTTCGAGGGAGTAGCATATAGTGTTGCGGATGTCTCAGTATGGAAAATTGCGTGGTCATGAAGGCTGCGTTAATACCGTAAGCTTCAACCCTGCTGGTGACCTCCTTGTGTCCGGTTCAGACGACACAAACATCATACTATGGGACTGGCTTTCTAAAACTAAAAAGCTTGTTTACCCTTCCGGCCACCACGAAAATGTCTTCCATGCTCGTGTGATGCCATTTACTGATGACAGCACCATCGTAACTGTTGCTGCTGATGGCCAGGTTTGTCTCTACCGACAATGATTTGGATGGATACATTACATTTTTTTTATCTGTCTCATAAGCTGTGAACAAGTTCAAGGAACTTATTACCATGATTTATTTCCTGGCACGTGAACCATGTGTAAAGAGACTGAGGTCATTGCACAGAATATCGTAATAAATTATTATGAGAAAGACAGCTGTATGTAGAATACCGTTCATCAGCCTTGCAAGTCTAAGTAACTTATGCAACACATTTGTAAACCATGCTGAGCTTCTGCCGTGGTTCTAGGTAATTTGTTTTTTAACCTAGGTGGCATGATGGCAACTATTATTCCATGCATAGAACAGCATCTATACCCTTATCTCAGCATTGCAAAAGATCCTTCACAAAAAACACAAAGGCAAACTAAAAAACTTCTTTTTTCTCTCAGGCTTTTAGATTCAAATCTCTTTTGTCTTCACTGGAGCAGTGCTTTCAAAAGTTAGGGCTATATATAATTAAAACTTTGTTGTTGTGGAAATTGTCCCACAAATGCTTGCATGCATATGATCTTTGTGACCGTGTCCTGATTCCTGAAGCATTTGTGTTGCTTGACTAGCACTATTTCTTGCAGTACATAATATTGGAAATGATTTTACTGGCTACGAGCTCCTTGTACTCCATGCTAAAACATCATGGATATTTTTCTCTTCATTGCAACCAAATAAACCACTTCTGCCACCCAGGTACGAGTAGGACGACTGAAGGAGGGCGGTGAAGTCACAACGAAACTAGTTGGGGAGCACGATTCCCGGGTGCATAAGATGGCTATTGAACCAGGAAGCCCTTACATATTTTACAGTTGTGGAGAGGATGGCTTGGTACAGCATGTATGTCACTAGGCCGCCACTATATGCTAATATACGCGATTAGTGCAGTGGGATTAACTTGTTTTTTCCCCCCCTTACAGTTTGACTTAAGAAGCGATTCAGGAACAAAGCTTGTCACCTGCTATTCTTTCTTGAATGACAGACGCCGTGTAAGACTGAATAGCATTGCCATTGACCCGCAGAACCCTTACTATTTTTCAATTGGTGGTTCTGATGAGTATGTACGGTTGTATGACATGAGGAGATTCCAGTTGGATGATTCAAGAAACATTAACCAGCCTGTAGATACCTTCTGCCCTAAACACCTTATTAAAGGCGGGAAGGTACACATAACCAGTATTGCATATTCCTATGCAAGGGAGATACTTGTATCCTACAATGATGAGCTTATCTATTTGTTCCAACAAAATATGGGTCTCGGTCCAAATCCTGTGTCAGTAGAGCCAGAGTTTTTCGACATGCTTGATCAGCCACAAGTATATTCAGGTCACAGGAATTTTCGAACCGTTAAGGGAGTCAGTTTCTTTGGACCACATGATGAATATGTTGTGAGTGGATCAGATTGCGGGAATGTATTCATATGGAGGAAGAAGGGAGGTGAATTGATGAGGATGATGAATGGTGACAAAAGTGTAGTTAACTGCATTGAACCCCACCCGCATTTCCCGTTCATGGCTACTAGTGGGATTGATAAAACTGTTAAGCTTTGGACTCCTGCATCGAAAAAAGTGATGTCACTGCCTAAAAATGCAAAGCAAGTAAGTTGTTTCTACTAATGCAAGTGCAAGTGATTATGGAGTTGTACTTGATACATTTCCTCCCATTTTACGTCTGACATTGTATTCGTTTCATTTCTTAACAGATAATAGCCTCTAATGAACGTGGGAGAGAAGTTGATGCTTCTCGAGCTGAAGTGACACTTTCATCTGATGTCATCATGCATGTGTTGAGGTTACATAGGAGGCAGTCTGATCTGCATATGGAGAATGAATCAGCTAGTGCAGATTTGGCCAGTGATGACGATGAGGCTTTCTACATTGGATTTGGCGATGCGGAAAGGAGCCAAAGGGAAAACTCTGATCCCAGGGAATGCATTGTGACATAGCTAAAACAACTGGTGAATTTTTTCTTTGCTACCTGGCCCTGGATCCATGCCGGAGCAAACTGGATAGGTCTTTTAGATTGCAGTCCTACAAACCAAGGTGTGCTGAATGGGCGTCGTACACATGGAGGAGCAATACTGGTCACAGGTTGTGATGCTTAGTGGAGAAACTAAACGGGTTGGGCCACGTCGTCCACTCGTTTATTCTGCTGTAGTTTTAACAAGCATGTTCAGTTTTCTCAATTGCCGTATACCTAGTCTAGTAAAATAAATTGTGCCCCCAGCTTGTGTGATTATGAACTGAAAACCTGAATTGTAGTGATAATCATGAATAATGTACAGAGGTTTTCCTTGGTGTGGAAATATTGAGATTTTTTTTAAAAAAAAACTCGATCCGCGGTGGTTAGATAGTCCTCGGATATTCCGGCTTAAGAAGATCTTCTCACACAGATCGAGAAAACTTCTAAACCCCTACTCCACCTATACACAGCGGCACCGCAGCTCTGTGAGATGGGCTGGCCATAGGCCTATCCTTTGGACATGGGGCAGATGAAGGAGATTTTTCCCCTCTGGTCGTTGCGGCCGAAGCCACAGATAAAGAGTGAGTTCTTTGATACTCGAACTCTGATCACCCTAAGAGGGAGGTGCTGAGCCTGCATAGCCTGCACTGACCACTCGGTCAGCCAGACCGTTCCCGAAATATTTAGAATTTTGTTGTTTCATCTGTCTGGCAATGCATTCTCTTACATAATCTGGAAGTACAGTCTGGCATTTCCGTCTGCTGTAACTCGTACGTTCCGAGCCAACGTCCTGGACTCCTGTTTGCCAATTTTGCCTATAGAACTAGAGCATGTGTACTCCCGATGGGGGAATATGTTTTGTGTTTTCAAACGTGACAGCGATTGCTGTATGTTGTGAACTCATATGATACTCCCCTGATCCACTACCGCAAATGCGATATTACTGGGGACTTCCTGCAGCAGATTCAGATGAGCCGCAGGAAGTTTTTGATTGGCCTTCTGTTGCTGATGACACTGACGGGAGAGGTCCTTTTCATGTTCAGGACGGAATTGCAAGACCGTGACGGCAGGACAAGGATGCCGAATCACACATCCAAGGTCTATCGAGCACATCCAAGACCGTTCTGGCTTTCTCTCAAGATGTTTAGCTTTTCGGGAAAGGCCCGGAGCAAGGGAGCATTTCCGAGGAAAAAGGAGATGGTTTTCCCTGGAGGTCAACGTCACAGGTCGGCGGTCACGACTGCCGCAGCTCTCGTCCCGGCGTGAACAAGCGCTGTGGTCGCCTATTCATGTGATCCACTCATCCACACGCCGCCGCGCGTGCCTGATGGGCGAGGGCACCCTGCACTTTCTGTCTGTCAAGTGCGTCTGTACGTGTTTCGCGTGGCCGCCGCCGCCGACGTCGAGGCGTCAGGTCGCAAAACGCTAGCGCGAGCGCTTGGCACGATTCGCTGGGCTCGAATTTTACCACCACGAGCCTCCCGGCCTTTACGTTTGTTTTTTGCTTGGACAGGCCCAAAAAACACAAACAACACGGCCCATTCCCTCGTTCACGATTGAACCGGGAAATTTGTCGGTGTACAAGACTTCGTGCTGTCTTTATAAGAATACAAAAAAACTGCTATTGTACGGTTTGTTTGATGGTTGCACACAGTCCGTTTTATAATATTTTCAATTACTGTGCTATTGATATTAAGCATGTTTTGATTTCACTAAGCGTTACTAATTGGTTTAATTCTACCAAAAGTCACTATTTGGTTTAGACATGATTTTTCTAGCACCACCAACCGATGAAGAAAAATATTCATTTTCACTGAAGATGTCTGGTTATACTTCATCATCGTTATATTCTTTACTTCATAAATAAATACTGTAATGTAATAAACTATTTATAAAAAATATGAATTGTTGATTATAGCCAGGTTAATTTATTGGAGAACTGAAAAATCGGTATATAGACATCTCATAGAGTCCATGTACTTGAGTTATCTGTGCTCATAAGTTTTTCATAGCTTTATATTTATGTGCATAATGGTTAAGAATTTCTGTGTTTTTTTAATAAAATCACTAAATAAAATAATTTCCGCTGCATCCTGTTTAATAGTTTCTGGAGAAGACGGTTGTCGTTTAATAGTTTGTGAAGGGGACCGCCGCTGAGATTTGGAGCCTTTGGTTTCTGTTGGATTTTTTTCGCATGAAGATACTCCATAGGCCCTAAAAATGTTCTAATGTATCGGGAGCAGCCTAAATCACAACTCGCTGTTGTCAAAAAAAAAAAAAAAATCACAACTCGCATGGGACAACGGCAGAACAGAGAACCGTAAGCAACTAGTATGACATAACACCAATTACGTTCCAGCAATTGCAGTGCTGTCGTCTTCCGATCAAAGAAAGAAGGAAACA
Organism: Saccharum hybrid cultivar R570; assembly: GCA_038087645.1. NCBI lineage: Eukaryota > Viridiplantae > Streptophyta > Magnoliopsida > Poales > Poaceae > Saccharum > Saccharum hybrid cultivar. The sequence goes on along the minus strand of JAQSUU010000056.1, from coordinate 7,910,221 downwards.
ACAAACAATGCTGTGATACACATTTCTGCCCCAACTACGTACACAACTTTGCTTGCAGTACCAACGCACATTCAACACCATCCACCGATCACCACTCCAAAACAAGTGACATCAACTACTTTTGGACAGAGAATCCTCTGCTCTCTTCTCTTGCATACAGCATACTACATGTCCTCCAAGCACAGCGGCCGTCCCCGCGGAGTCACTTCACTTAAGCCACCAGCACGTACACCGCGTAGATGATACCCGGAATGTACCCCAGCACGGTCAGCAAGAGGTCGATCCAGAACTCCACCTGCAACATCCATCGTTCACGCGCACCGTCCAAGTCAGGAGAAGAGCACAATACGCTAGCAGCCTATGTCCTCGAGGAGAGTTCCACTTACGCCGCAGCCGTAGCGCAGGAAGACGCCGACCGGCGGGAGGAAGATGGCGAGGAGCACCTCCAGGAACGTCGCCGACGCCATTGTCCGCCTCTGTCTGACTCTCACTCACGATGCGCCTTCTTTCTCTGAAGGACAAGAACCGCCTGGAAACTGTGTGCCTGGCGTGGCGAAAGGTGGCACGCGCCCGTTTATATAAGCGTACTTGGAGGGCGTTTCCATTTTCGCAAGCAACTGCGCTCTGATTCTAATTCCACCGGGACAGAGGGTGTACGTGTCCGCGGCAGGTGGCACGCGGCAGGGGTGGTTTCGCCCCACGTCGGCGGTTCTTCCGTGCGGGACTCGGGCGCCCAAGGCCGCAACTGCACAGATCATCACACGCGGGTAAACTCTGCTTTCAGTGGCCTCTTTCTGGTGTGTTCTCTAGTCCGTGAAACTTGGCCCGATCCGCCTGATCTTGGTGTCGGCGTCTGCTTGGCTAGCAGCTGGCTGCTTGCTGTTGCTGATTAGGATCGTAACAGGGGCCTAACGGAGAGTTGGCCCGCGGTTTGCTTTTGCACTTCCAACACCTGGCGGTTCATCTTTATTGCCGTACATGTGTAATTTTTGAAAAGGAAATTTTTAATTTTTTGGCTCAGTAAGAGGTTTTCGCTCAACCAGTCATCGTTATTATGAAGTTTTAGCCTCTGGTTGATGAAGAGGAGCTTTTTTTAGGGAACTGGAGGGGCTTCGCCCCTACAGTGAAAATTTATTAATGAGTAAGAGTTAAAAGATCTTACAGAGGTGAGTCCTCACTAAGGGCTCAGGAAAAAAAAAAGAAAAAGAAAATAAGACTCAGCCTAGAGACTAAACCAGTGAACGACTCCATTGATCAAAAGCTTGTGCACGTCTGATACTGACTCTGTGGCGGAGTAGCTGCAGTTCTTTGAGGAAGGTTTGCTTTGCAAGCTGGTACATTTGGTTGCAAACCTTTTGAAAATGAGGTAATTTCTTGACGACCATATCGCCCAACAGAGTAAGATGATTGCTGGCATGAAGAACTGGGTTTAGATAGCATCCTTTATAACATTCAGTATATCAGGGAAGTCTGCATTGGGTGGTACATGGACAACAATAAATTCCCAACACTGCTTGCAAAACGGCACTGAAGGAGAAGATTTTTTTTTTTAGAAAAGGAACTGAAGGAGATCACACAGGACACAGTTGTAGGATGGTACCTGCATGTTTCTCCGTTTTAGAATGTTTCTTGTGCTAAGCCTGTTCTTGATTAAAAGCCAAAAGAAAACCTTATGTTTGGGTTGACAGAAGCAGTCCCAAATCCAATTATGAGATTCATGAGTTTGTTAAGTTCCCCAAGGTTCTGTAAGTACTTAGCAGTTGCTAGTGCTACTTATCCAAAATACTTGCTGAATTATCAGGTCTGTACTTGAGCAAAAAGTGAACTAACAGTCTAAACTTACAGCTAGGAATCTGTCTGAATAAACAAAGGGCATTACCTTGCTGAGGCAAAAATTATATCTGACCACCGAATGAGCAGCCCCAAATTAGATTGTCCAATTTAGTTCAGTTTTGAAAGATAGAAAAGCTCAGTCCTGAAGACAAAGAATATTTGCAATCTTTTTTCAGTTCTGCCATCTCAAAGAATATTATATCTTATTGCAACTGCAAGAACAGCAGGTCTCTGCCATCCTGTTTCCTGAACAAATCCGGACAGCATTTGGACAGATGAAAAATGTAGGTTATCTTGGTTCTAGAGCCTCAACTGAAGACAAAGTTGAAGTGCCATTTGTGGAGAAATATCAGTTATGCAAAAGTACAGTGTACCAATGCTAAATTCTGCAGAATAAGCATTCTATATAGGGATCCAGAGACTCTCTAAACCACTGGTAATCAAAGGAATTTGATGCCAGTAGAGTTGGTCGACAAGAGATACGACGATAGCTTCATGGTGAAGAATTGGTCGATGTTGGGCCATGTTTGTATAATAAGCCCAGCCCAATATCAATGTATATATGTATATGTATATAGCAACTGAGTGTGTTCTAGAGTTTTCCCCAAATTCAACATGGTGTCGGAGCTGGTATTGACGATGGCGACGGTGACCGACTCGCAGGCGGCGATGGAGGCTAGTCGCGGCGCCGAGGCTCGGGGGCCGGAAGAGCCAGGGCGGTGCTCGTCGCCGGAATGGGGCGACGTGGAGGTCGTGAAGGAGGAGCGAGCCGTGCTGCTGGGGCATCTCGCGGCGGCGCAGGACTCGCTGGGGTGCGCCCAGGCAGAGGCGGCGCGAGAGGACGGGGCCAGGAGCGAGGTCGAGGCCGAGGCGTGGCTTCAGTTGGTGGGAGCAGCCAGCTCGAGCGTCATGGAGGCCCCCAAGAGCGTGCTGGAGAGGAGCGGCGGCGTGCTCCCCTTCCTCCAGGCGGCCATCGATGTCGCCCACCACGGGTCCGGACTGTTCCGCGACCCTTCGGCGGTGAGCAAAGTCACCTCGATGGCGGCGGCCATTAGGGCGCAGATGGAGGCCAAGGAGAGGGCGGCAAGGGAGGCTGGGAAGGCGCCTCCTGCTGAGGAGCCAGAGAGCTCGGTGGAGGACTGCATCTGCATGGTGGTGGATAAGAAGCAGGCGACTGTAGCTGAGCAGGTGGCTGAACTGGAGGCCACGACTGCTGAATTGAAGGGCAGGAGCTTGAAGCTGGAGATGAGCAAACTGGAGAGGCATTTGAAGGTTTCCAGGGTGTTGGCATGTAGTGTCCAATCCCAGAAGAGAGAGAAATCAAGCATCAGCAAGAACAAGAAGGAAAACGAGGTGTACAAGCAGGAGATGGAGGTGAAGTTTCATGAGCAATTGAAGGAATTGGAGGCTGTGCAATCCAGCCAGGTGGAACAGAAGCACGTTGCATTGGTCACTGAAGTGGCTACACTCCAAAGTGAAATTAACCAGGAGAAAGAAAAAGTAAAGAAGTTGGTAGAACATTTCACAGCAAAGGAACTGGTGGAGCTAGCTCAAATATTTTTGGCAAAGAGTTCAGAATTAATGTCAGTTTCACAAGGGTCTAATGGTGGGGAAAATTTCTCAAGCGCAGATGATACATCAACAGTTCTGGGCAACCTCGTCAACCTTGCTCGTCCTGGCACAGGTACATTTAATGCAAATTGGATACTAGATTCAGGTGCATCACGGCATGTCACGGGGACATTAGATGAATTTGCATCATATAACTCATTTTCTCCCACATGTAAGGAAACCATTCAAACTGCTGATGGAACTGCTCAGCCTATTAGAGGTGTGGGTACAGTCAAATGCACTCCATCAATTACATTATCTACTGTTCTATATGTTCCATCTTTTCCGGTTAATCTAGTATCCATAAGTGCATTGGTGGATCAGATGGATTGTCGTGTTACTCTTGATCGAGAAAATTGTTTAATTGAAGATAGGAAGACAGGAAGGATGCTTGGGAGTGGCATTAGGCGTAATGGCCTATGGTTCTTAGATAGAAGGATAGACAATTCCACGTGTACTGCTCTGGCAATTTCTACAAGTGAAGAGGAGACTAAGGTGATGCTTCAACATTGCCGGTTGGGTCATATGTCCTTTGACACTATGTCCAGAGCATTTCCTGATATTATGAGCAGGGTTGATAAAAAAAAGTTAGTGTGTGATGCATGTGAGTTTGGGAAACATACAAGAGCATCCTATATTAGTAAAGGACTTCGTAGCACATTACCTTTCATGTTAGTTCATTCCGATGTTTGGACATCCCCCGTGGTCTCTATTAGTGGAATGAAGTATTTTGTGACATTCATTGATTGCTATTCCCGCATGACATGGGTTTATCTCATGCGGCATAAAAGTGAGGTACTCAAGTGTTTCAAGGATTTTTGTGCATGTGTTAAGAATCAGTTCAATACCCAAGTTCGGATGATTAGAACTGATAATGGGACAGAGTATGTGAACAATGAATTTGCTACTTTCCTTTCTACTGAGGGAATATTGCATCAAACTTCCTGTCCAGATACACCTCCACAAAATGGAGTAGCTGAAAGGAAGAATCGACATCTCTTGGAAGTAGCAAGGTCACTTATGTATACGATGAATGTGCCAAAATTCTTGTGGAGTGAGGCAGTTTTAACTGCTACTTATCTTATCAATCGAATCCCATCAAGAGTACTCAATATGAAGACTCCTTATGAAATGCTATTTGGGAAGAATGAATTTATTATACCACTCAAGGTGTTTGGTTGCACATGCTTTGTTAGAGACCATAGACCTTCAGTGGGAAAGCTTGATCCACGTGCTGTAAAGTGTATCTTTGTGGGGTATTCTTCAACACAGAAGGGATACAAGTGTTGGAGTCCTAGCGAACGACGCTTGTTCGTCAGTATGGATGTTACATTCAGAGAGCATGAGCCTTTTTATGGAGAGAAGACAGATTTGAGTTCCTTATTCCTTGAGCTTGACTCATCTAGCATGGATGGTGATTGTCGAGAGGGGGAGAACGAAGCTTCACACACTAGAGAAGGTGATCATCAACCAAGGAAAATGGAAATTGTTATTGGAACAATTCCACGGCCAATGGATGACCCTAATCTTACAAGTGTAGAAGAGGGAGAGAATGGTACTGTTCAAAGTGGACCTATTCAGGAACAGTCAAGAAGAATGGAGGAGATAGTTGGTGGTCTAACACCTACTCAACCAAATGCAGGTATGGGGTTGCAAAATAGAGTTATATCAAAAGTATATACAAGAAGGAAGTTTAGATCCCAACAAGAGAACACGGAGTTGCTCCAAACACCAACATCTGAACTATGCCCTTCCGCCCCAGTGCGTGAAAGTGGACCAGAAATTATTGATGTATCTTCAACCTCAGAGATTGATGTTGAAAACTCCTCAGATGCTCTACCCATTGCACTAAGAAAAGGTACACGAGTCAATGCTGGAGTGCCTGCACAGAGGTATGGTTTTGAGCATGACATAAGTAACTATGTTTCATACACATCATTATCTCCTGCATATAGAGCATTCATTGCTTCATTACAATCTGCATATATTCCTAGAGATTGGAAGGAAGCAAAACAAGATCCCAAGTGGCATGAGGCCATGATGGAGGAGCTTAGAGCTCTTGAGAAGAATAGAACTTGGGATCTCGTAAAACTACCTGCAGGAAAGAAAGTTGTAAGCTGCAAATGGGTATTCACTGTGAAACAAACTCCTGAAGGAAAGGTTGAAAGATACAAAGCTCGACTTGTTGCGAGGGGTTATAGCCAAACATATGGAATTGACTATGACGAGACATTTGCACCTGTGGCGAAGATGAGTACTGTGAGAATTTTGATATCTTGTGCAGCGAATTTTGGGTGGCCTTTGTACCAGTTAGATGTAAAAAATGCTTTCTTGCATGGCGATCTCCAAGAGGAGGTGTACATGGAGGTTCCACCTGGTTATTCTAATCCAGAGATGGTTGGAAAGGTATGCAGACTAAAGAAATCTTTATATGGACTCAAGCAATCTCCTCGGGCATGGTTTGATAGGTTCAGACGTGCGTTATGTGCCATGGGATACAAACAGTGCAATGGAGATCATACTATATTCTATAAACATTCAGGGCGCAAGATCACTGTGTTGGCCGTATATGTGGACGATATCATTATTACCGGCGATGATGAAACGGAGATCAAATGCCTCAAGGGGAATCTAAGTAGAGAGTTTGAGGTCAAGGATCTTGGTCAGCTCAAATACTTTCTAGGTATTGAGATTGCACGAAATCCAAAAGGTATTGTTCTATCACAAAGAAAGTATGTTCTTGACTTGCTTAGTGAGACCGGTATGCTTGGATGTCGAACTGTATCAACACCAATTGATTTAAATCACAAGTTATGTGCTGAATCAGGTCATCCAGTCAATAAGGAAAGATATCAAAGGCTTGTTGGGCGCCTTATCTATCTATGCCATACGAGACCTGATATATCCTATGCGGTAAGTGTTGTGAGTCGATACATGCATGACCCAAGGAGCGGACATTTGGATGCTGTATATCGGATCTTGAGATACTTAAAGAGTAGTCCAGGAAAGGGCTTGATATTTAAGAGTAATGGCCACTTGAAAGTGGAAGGCTATTGTGATGCTGATTGGGCTAGTTGTCTTGATGACAGGAGATCAACTTCAGGCTATTGCGTCTTTGTTGGGGGAAACTTAGTGTCATGGAGGAGCAAGAAGCAGTCTGTTGTATCCCGTTCAACAGCCGAAGCAGAATATAGAGCGATGTCTCTTGGACTTTGTGAAATGTTATGGGTACGAAATCTTTTATCTGAATTACATGTGCTAAGAAAAGACCCTTTGAGGATGTGGTGCGATAACAAGTCAGCTATCAGTATTGCAAATAATCCTGTTCAGCATGATAGAACCAAGCATGTGGAGATAGACCGCTTCTTCATCAAAGAGAAATTAGATGAGGGCATACTGGAGATAAGTCATGTAAATTCAGGTGCTCAAATAGCTGATTGTTTGACAAAAGGTTTAGGAGTAAAAGAATGTAATTTAGCATGTAGCAAGATGGGAATGATAGATATCTATCATCCATCTTGAGGGGGAGTGTTGGGCCATGTTTGTATAATAAGCCCAGCCCAATATCAATGTATATATGTATATGTATATAGCAACTGAGTGTGTTCTAGAGTTTTCCCCAAATTCAACAGTCGACAATAACCACAAGATTCGTGTCAATGGATGGATGCAGTGTGATCATATGGAGATATGCCGCTATAATCAAGCAAATAAAGGAAACTATTTGCAACGTTTTTTTTTATCTCCATACGTTATGTGTACAATAGGTCGGGCTAACTTGCTAGTTTTGGGTGGTTTAAAGGCAAACCACAATGCCTGCCCTTGATAATGTATATACATACATCCAGCGAAGATGTGGACACACTACACATGCCTAATATACGACATCCCATATACAGCGCGTCGGGCTTCTGCCGCCAATACCCCGGCCCCGACGGCGACAGCATGTGGCGAAATGCAGCTGTCAACGGAATCAAATGGCCCGTCCCGTCTCATAAAACTAGCAGTCTAGCACTACGTGCAGCTCCCCACGGCCACTATCTCGTCTTTCAGCGTCTTCCTGCTGCCCTCATGCTTGCTCCCGGCCTTCCCGGGCTTTTTCAGCGTCTGCCATGAAGCAACGCGTCAGCTAATTCATCAGGGCATCACAGGTTCAATCAGAAGCAAATATATTCAGGCACGGCGCAGGAGAACGTGCGTAGAGACAGTGAGACACTGACCTTCTTAAGCAGCATGTCGGTCTGCCGCTCCATTTCTCGGATCTGCTCCATGGTCATGCCGTACCACTCGTCGATCCACGCGAAGCACAGCCGGTGGCATGCCAGGAACAGCGCCCTCTCCCCCTGTGTGAACGAAACGCACACACTGCATTAGCGCAGAGCTTCTGGGTCCTCTCGACAAAGAGAGGAGAAATCTCTGAACTTCTGAACATTGTGCCGTCCTGCTTGGCTGGCAGGTGCAGACTGACTGACGAACTGGCGAAGTGTTCTTATTCATTCAGAGAATGCCAATCTATAAGCAGGGCGTGATATATCGGCATACCGCAATGATGCAATCTTCGAGCCGTTCGCCGAGGCCCCATATAGGGGCATCCATGATCACCAGCTTGTATGTGGTCATCACCGGAACGCATGAATCCTGCAGAGGGAACAGCATGTACATGCATATGTGTGATAACGTGATATGTCACTTGACAACAGCAGTACCAGGCTTCTGAACGGAAACATTGTCCATTGGGCATTGGCATATATACTAATTGAGAAATCTGTGTTGCTCCATACCATCCATCCCTTCAGAAGAGGGCCTCGTTCTGTTCGTTGTGACTTGAAGGTTGTCAGATCGACATTTGGAGCACCGATCACCTTACTCCAGTAGTCTCGTGATATAGATGCGATGTCGATGATCTCAACTTCTCTTGCGGCTAACTGCTCACTTGTCAAATTGTGCACCTGGTGCACATTAGTACACTCTTATTAGTACTCTGATATTCTTCTCGTTTTCTGAGACTGGGATTTTGAAGTGTGGTTATTAAAGACAACTAACATTTTCAGAGCAACCGTTGTCGGGTCTGGTTACAGTGTCAATGGTGAGTGAACACTTGCTGAAAAGTGGGCACTGATGACAAATGATGAAGAAAGCCAAGTTAGCCTGAAGTATTCAGTTATCAATGTAGGGTTCAGGTTTTGAGTAGCACTTCTGAATACCTTGATCACTAGTGTGCAAGTCAGAGTAGATGGAGTTCAGGCCATCATGAAAACACAATGGAACAAGTTGAGCGCACATTCTCACCGAGTATTACATTACAGAGTTTGTTCTAAAATGTCCAAAGTGAAACTTGCTAACCTGTTCTGCTCTTTGGAAATGCACACCAAGAGTCCCCATGCACTGTGAGAGCGCTGGCAGGTGCAAAGCCCTTCATCCATGATGGAATTTTGCTGCTCATAATTTTTATTTTAATCGTTGTCAAGGTTCCTTACAATGTTCATAAAATAAGCCTTAATAATTATGCTTCTGAAATAGATATGGATATAACTTCGATGCATTTGTGCATTGCACCAAATAAGTGGCTGTAGTTTAGTGGTAAGAATTCCACGTTGTGGCCGTGGAGACCTGGGCTCGAATCCCCACAGTTTTTCTCTTTTTTAATCTAATAAAATAGAAGGTACATACAAACCTCTGCAAGTGATAATTTTTTTAATCTAAAAAGAAGGTACATACAAACCTCTGCAAGTGATAAACTTTTTTCAATCTGAAAGAAGGTACATACATACCTTTGCAAATGATAAATTTTTGAGGTGAATTGGCCCTTGCCAAGCTTCTCATCCTCAAATGGGACTTGCTGCAGTACCTCTACACCCTCCTTGCTATTTGTGTTTTGCTGCTCCATCTTCATGATGGTGTAGCTCAAGCCTATTTCATACTGTAACACGAGAATTCAGCTTCAGCAGTTCATTTGTCAACTCAAACACAGGAATGCAAAATCATCATTCGAAAACTTTCTATTTTGCTCTTGGGTCATCGTACCTCTTCCATCGACATGGGCATGACGATCCGGCTTTGCGCAAGAATGAAGTCAAGGTATACACAAATTCATACAGAAAACATAAACTTGGGTAGAAAAAATCATACAGAAAAAATAAACTTGGGTTGAAAAACTGTTAACACAAGAGCTTGGGGAGGATACAGCTCTTTGATCTGAACCATGGCAAAAGTAGTACGAAGACCAGCAAGTCTGATGGTTTCCTGAGTTGCTGCTGAGAGGGAAGGGGAGGAAGGCTTTTGCCTGTTTTCCTGTTCTAATGTTGTTTGTTGCTTGAAGAAGGCAACGGACGTAGCAAAGGAACAACTTTTAATCTTCAAACTTCTTACGCAAATTCCCTCCTATAAATGTGAAATCCTATATGCTCCCAGCGGTTGCCCAATACGTAGAGTCGTAGAGTGCTAGTACTCACAAAAGTTTAGACTTGGGAACCGGCAAAAGGGATTTTATCCATAAAGTGCTAAACTGAAGTTATAGGAGGGCAGATGTGCAAAGAACCCTGAAAACGGGGCTTGTCTACATCAAACGAGCTGTGAGGTGGGTAGTTTACGAACGTCACTGGTTACCTTTATGAAAACGTATCTTGCATTCCCTCAAAAAAAAAACGTATCTTGCATTCTTGCAGCTGATGGAAAAAGGGAAGATGCTGGCATCCACCCGGCCGCCCACACAATTGTGCCCACTCCTTTCCGTTCTTTCGCCAGGGGGAGAACACTTGTCCAGGAGGAATTTATGCCTTGAAAAGACACCGTTCTATCACGTACTAATCATTTACTTTTAAAAAAAAACGTACTAATCATGAATCTTGGCTGTTGATTGCCTGATCTAGCGGCCCTAGTTCGTTGCAACAGGGATTGTCAATTCGCCAAGCAGGCTTCATTCAGAAGCGTGGTCTCCGCGACAGCGGACGTCGCGCAGCGAATCTTCAATGAGGGCGGGCAGTGGATCGACGCGGGCTTCTCGAGTCTCTCGGCCGTCATGGCGTTGCTGTCCAGCGCAGGTATTGTCGCAAGATCGACCGCCGTATAGTCCATTCTGTTTCTGTAACTGCTCGATGAAGGTTGTTAGCCCTGCTAACGTGGTCGCTTGCCACGCGCAAACGATTCAGGGTAGCAGGCCTAACAGTCACCTGTAACAAAAATTCCTTTCGAAAAAAAAGGCTTCAACTCATGGCTTGTGAAATACTCCCTTCATCCAAAATTATAAGTCATTCCAAGAATTTTGAAGAGTCAAAGCATTTGAAGCTTGACCAAAATTATAGAAAAAATTACAAAAATTTATGACATCAAGTAGATATACTATAGAAATATAATTAATGAATAACCTAATGATACTTAGTTGGTATCATAAATGTTATTATACTATACCATATAAATTTAGTCAAACTTGAGATGTCTTGACTCTTCAAGATTCTTGGAATGACTTATAGTTACAACCGGTTCGTTTGAGATTATCAGTCAGATCAGCCAGCCATTCAACAGTGTTTTTCTCTCACAAAAAACCAGTCAGATCAACCAGATTTCAGCCTAAGTGAACAGGCTAGCAGCAAAGCGACTTTAAGCATGAACTGCTGGTGTTAAATAGTCTAGCATTTTTTTTATGGATGACTTTGGAGAAGTTTCAGCTCAGTTTGTGCTCCTTAGGAATTTACTCAACAGCGGTTCAGCACCATCCGTTTCTCAAAGGATCGCTCCATATGAAGATCCTGCCTGAAATTTCAAGGTAGGAGACTAGGAGCAAGGTTTATCAGATTGCTTGAGCTGCAAAATCGATGTATATATGCCCGGAAGTTTGCTGATCAAATAATCGTGGTGCTGGTGCAAGAAGGTAGTGGAAGAATGGTTTTGAACTTTTGATTACTTGCAAGCTATAATAGGTGGACTTGGTCGGCAACAGCAAACACCGATACTAAGCACATATTAATTTGTTTTCACATGTTAGGTCCATATAAACACAAACAAAACAGCTTGCATAACTGATAATGCCGTCGAAATGGCCGTCCTGGTTCGTCCTTGGTGAGCTTAATAAGAACAAAGCTTTAATTGCACAAAGCTTACAGTGCTCTTTTAGCCACGTGCAACCGAATCTTCTGTAACTTCTGTAAGTGGCACGCTATTGCATACTTGGTTTATGCCGTGCAATATGTGGTAGGACGCAGGAGGGGAGTGTCTATCCGGTTTCAGAGAGATGCTTTTTTAAGATAATTAGGGTGTGTTTAGTTCGCGAAATTTTTTAGCTTAGGTTACTGTAGCACTTTCGTTTGTATTTATCAATTAGTGTTTAATCATAGACTAATTAGGCTTAAAAGATTCGTCTCGTGGCTTTCTATCAAACTGTGTAATTAGTTTTTTTCGTCAACATTTAATGCTCTATGCATATGTCAAATATTCGATGTGACGGAAAATCTTCAAAATTTTTTGGGAACGACTTAGGTGCCGGACCGTACCATTTCTCGTGAGGTGCATGGACTTAGGTGCCGGACCGTACCATTTCTCGTGAGGTGCCTTGGACAGAAGATTCTAGCGGATATTCCATAATATACCAGTGGATGGTTCTTGTACCATTTTGCCTACTACTTTCGTCTGCTCCTCTATCACGTAATCGTGACTTACTACCTCTCTCTCAGGACATGTTTCAATCTATTAGCACTAAAAATTAGCAGCTACAATTAGTATTAATGGATTCAAACCTAATTATTAGCTGGAGGCTGCTAACTATTAGCTCTATTAGTAGGTTTAGAGTTATTAATTGCTAATGGTTCATATGCACATTTTAACTCACTATTGAACCACCTATTATTAGAGATCCAATCAATCTCTACTAAAAATTAGCTAGCTATAAAAATTAGTAGCTATTAGATATTAGATAGCTCATTTTTAGTGCTAATGATCCAAACATACCCTTAAACTTCTACTTACAATTAATCTTTCCTCTATACAGAAATGATAAGAGTATTTTGACTCATAATTTCTCTTACAATATATCGGTGATTGTTTAAAAAATCAATATCTAAGCGGCACTTTGAACACAAATTTATTGATGCAGTTTTAAGTCGTAAATTCGCATATAATTTGAATAATGTTAGTCAAACTTTGTAAAATTTGACTTTTTTCCCTAAAGAATATAAATATAGTACATGGTACTATGGTAGGAGCGTTCTCTTGTGTCGAACAACTTTTGCGGACTTCTCGTCATGAAGGGAAGCTCCGCCTTCAAAAATATGCTTCGAACACTCCTCGACTACCCACACTCATGGACCTCTATATTCATCCTCTATACGTTCTAGTTAACAAGATTCTCTCCTCTATACTTAATTCTTCCGCACCCATCCATCCTCTATATCATCTTCTATCCACTCTATCCACTGTGGGACCCACTTGTCACTTTATCTAAATATATCCATACGTGATCTAGTTTTGAAGGATTTATTGAGACGAATTTAATGGTGAAATCAAAATTTAATTTGGATTTTTAGTTTGTGAGTTATAGCATTTTTTTTCTTTGTTTAGCTAGTGGGGCCCGCCACTATAGAGTATAGAGTAAGCACAGTACTACTCTAAATATAGAGTGAGAGAAAGAATAGAGTATCATTTTAGAATACCCACTGCAGCAGTTTTTACTCTATATTCATACTCTAAAGCTTTAGAGTATCGTTACCCACTGCGGGTAGTCTAACTCAAGCCTGAATTCAAAACAGCAGTAGAGCCATATATAGATGTGTATATACACGATGAAGTTGCCAAATAATGAGATCCGTGGCCGGAGCGCTTTCCATTGCCACTAGAAAACAGGCGCAGCTTTGCTGCGCCCTTGCTAGAGTAAATCAGCATGTGGATGTCTCTAGCTATCCAAAATGGTCAGCCCTCTCTTTGTTGACCCTGTATCGGTAGGGGGAAAATGTGGACTAATTTGGCGTGGTGTAATTTCTAGAGTGAGGTACCGATCTTTTGTTCTTGTAGTGATTATTACATGAACTCCAAATGGTAGAGCTCCAATCAGATGTGAAGGCAAATGATAGGTTATGAACGATGTTGTATATTTTGAGTTATTCTACAAATAACTGTATTTTTTTAACTTGTCACTGCAATGTACGCAATGGGACTTACAGACTAAGGTAGAGCAGCTGTTAATTACCAATGTTAAGTGAGGTAACTTGTCACCATAAATTTGAGGAATACATTAGAACAAAATAAATAGCATATACCTAAGGTTGATAGCTTACATGAATCTCTGTAAAGTAACATACCAAATTCTCAGTTGAAGTATATATTTTTTAATAGAAACTATCTTAAGAATAAAATGATGGTGCAATGATCCTTGTGTTTACTCGCTGGAACAATCAGTCTGTGATGGTTAAAATTTCAAGCTCTCCTTTGATGTGCCTTGGCACGTGAGCTCGAAAGTGTTTGACATATAGGAGCAACAGGTAACCAAATATGTGCCTGCTGATGTATTGCAAGAATAAGCTAAAATATGCAACAAATATGCAATGTAGTTCATGTAGTTAGCGTACTTTTAGCAATTGCAAGATCAACTAATAACAAGTTGACAGAAGTCATAAACGATTGAATTTAATTTGAGCTTGTACCGGCACTATTTGATCTGTGAACCACACTTCAGAAATAATCTTAGTGAAATGTAGTAGAGGCTCACTTAAATCTCTTATACAACTGAGTTTGTTTGTTTTTAACTCAGATCATATAATTAGAACACCAAACTGATTCTGTTCTGTAGGTAATTTGTAAGAACAGATCAAGTTAAATGCATTGAGCTTTCTTCTGGATTTGTCCCCCAAACTATTAGGAAAATTATTTTAGGATTGCATATACAAACTGCAAGATGCGAACATTTAGTTCAGTTTGTGATTGACAAACATAAGTATTGTAGCTTGCAAAACATGGATTATACTGAATCTACTATTATCAAGTAGCGAGGAGAGTTTTTTACAGTAAAAAATTTAAAAGTTGTACCCAGCCATGCGACATGATAAGCAGGGCTCTAGGAGACTAAGACAGAGCAAGGATACTTCAAAGATACACTCTCACATGGCTCTGTTATTACTTTCTTTACCTGTCTCTTAAATGAGGCTTGTGGAAACAGGATAAGATTGTTATTCATTAGCAAGAGATCGTTTTTAAATAATGAAAAGCGCGCAATCAAGATTACATGATCCAGTGAACGATTATGGGTGAAAGTTATGAACGATCTTGTTGTGACAATGGACTTTGAGAATCCCATGAAGAGCTCTAAGCAGCGTATCATGCAGTTCTGGAATGAAGTAAAGCAAGCCAGCATATTCGTACCCACCTTGTTCGTATTCCTTTGGCAAGCAACACCGCAATCAGACTGTGCCATGTTTTTCGTCTTGTATGTTCACAGACTTATTTTATCAGCTTAAATGTTTAATTGCTATCTTCATGTGCTATCTTTTGATAAATTTCAGCACAAATAAGCTTCGGATTTACTCTAGAATTTCTAGGACGTGTATAATTCATTTATTGAAGGAAGTTTCATTGAGGAAAATATTTCTGGTGACAACAGTTTTAGGTTCTGCTCTTGGAATGACACGGGTCCTCTTCTGTGCTTGTGTACTGTGTCTGTGTGGGACTATTGATTCTTCTAAAACATGACATCGATTATTTCTATACAATTTTGTTTTGGGTAGCACAGTTCATCTGAAGATTGCCAACGAAATGCGAATCAACAACAGATAATACATCCAGTTATGTATTCCAGAAGACAAAAGTACACGATGAAATGCTTCTGTTCAATATGGAAGAGTATAAATCACCTAGTGCGCTAGATGCGCGTCGTTTGTACTGAAAACTCTCTTCTTCTTAATTGCAATGATACGCAAATCTTTTGCGTATTCGAGAAAAAAAAGAAGAGTATAAATCACATGATGAACATGGACAGTATTACTGAATCAACTAATCCTGCTCTGTTGCTCGACCGGTATGTTCAGTCTATACACTTCGCATGTGCTAATCACCATTCACTACAACTACAATTAGCGTGGATACATCAGTATGCACTTCCTGCTTATGATGGATCCCTGGATTGTACAACGTGTTACTCGTAGGCCAAAACTGATTTCCATCTCCCACAGGCATTTGAGCGAACAGATGGAGCGTATGCTATTGCATACCTTGGAGCACGGGAGCAGCACCACGAAGGCAGCCCGCCGCCGGCACGGCCTAGCGAGCACCGGCAACAGTAGGGGCGGGGCCATCTGTATCACCCGGTTCGGGTCCACAAAGCATTACCCGGCGTCGTCCGCAGCGTCGTCGGCCGCGTCCTCCTCTCCCGTAGTCCCGTTGCAGTGGCACCGGCGCGCGCACGGTGTGCACCGCCGTCCGCGGCCACGCCACCCTGTCTCGGTCGCGCCACCCCGCCTCGGTAGCACTCACGCCGATGCGGCGATGCTCCTCGTCCGCGGCCACACTACGCTGCTGCCCCGCCTCGGTGGCTCACGCTGATGCGCCGCCATTCGCGGCCCGCCCTCCACCTCGGTCGCGCTAGCACCACGCCGCCGCCGCCGTCCGTGGTCGCGCCGCTCCGCCTCGGCTGGTTAGATGCGCTGCCTCCGCCGTGCGTGATCACGCCGCTCCGCGACCCCGCTGCTGGCCTTCTGCCATTGCGCCTTCGCCAACCGCGCCACGTCATGTCGCTGTCCCGCGCCCCCGCAGCTAGCTTGCTGCAACAGCGCCGCCGTCCTCCAGGAGTAGGAGAGGAGGGGCTTGCAAGGTCGGGAATCAAGGATCTTGGCTCGGGTTCGCGATGATTCGCAAGTGCCCGGGTTGACGGGTTGACGGGCGACAGGCCCGACGAACCCGCATCGGACGGTCTTCCTTGTGTGAGCGGCTGATCCAACGGCTGGCGAGTTAACGGGCTACGTGGCCCTATTCATCACCCGAGAATCCCAGCCGCTTTCGTAAGGTAGAGATAACAGATGAGCGGGCCCATATACGCTATTGGGCTTTGTGAGCCCACGAATAAATAACACACGGCCCATCAGAGTACTTTGTATAGACTCTCACTATCCCTGAATAAACCGATCACTAGAGTTATCTTAGGTTTTAATATTTTTTCATGTTTAACCGAACTCATAAAGAAAGAGCGTAAATATTTATAACACTGATGTCTAGATTGCCAAAGGGAATAATCTGATTTTTTACGGAGGTGACCATGAGGGTGAGGTGCTTCACCAACACTAGTACAGAAAATATTTTGAGATGGTTAAAAGCTTTAGAGACGGTTTTAAAACCGCTACTATGCCAATGATCGTAAAAATAAGTGATTTTCAGAGACGGATTAGAGGCGGTTGAACTAAGACAACCGTCCTTAAAAATTGATTTTCAGAGACGGTTGACTTCTAAAAAAATTCAAATTTTTTTAAAATCATTTAGAGTCTAATAAAATAAGAAAAAAAAATTTCTAACATTGAGGACCGACCACAGCTCACTAGATTTATTTTTCACTTGTTTTGAATAAGCGCCGAGACCTAGGATTCAAACCCACAACCTTCCCTTCGCGCGATCCCTCATCTACCACCGCACCACACAGTCACTTATGTCTAGTTCTATGATATTGTCTATTTATACTAATATTTATGAATCTTGTAATCAATATTTTAACTCATAAGAAATCTTAAATGAGAAAACTTTCAACTACAAAGTTTTAAATCTCGTCAAGCACTGCAACTTTCATATAGAACATTACTCCATCCAAAGTCATTGAAAAATTCAAAAATTTGAAATTTAAAATTTGAGATTTAATTTATGTATTTGAAACCCTAAAGGATCTCAAATAAAAATTTTATCAATGACAAAGTTTTAGATCTTGTCGAGCTTTACAATTTTAATATAAATTTTGTCTTAATCTGACTTCATTTAAAAAAGATATGAATTTATTTGTGCAACAACTATTTTTAAGGATGGTTGACTTAGTCAATCGCCCATGAAAATCGATTTTTAGAGTCGGTTGACTTAATAAAACCGCCTCTAAAAATCACTTATTTTTTTAGACGGTTGATATAAGCAACCGTTCTTGAAAATGGCATTTTCAGAGATGGTTTTCTTAACGGTTGTATAAAATTTTTAATGAAACCACCTCTAAAAATTGATTTCTAACAATGGTTGTGTAGCTACAGTGCCTCTCGCGAAGTTTAATGATGGCGCACTAAGAGAACCGCTTCTGTTAGAAAAGGGAGGTGTCTCTAAAAAAATCATTTCTGTACTAGTGCGAGTTGGTGACAAAGTCAAGGGAGACGAAGCTCATAGCCTGACCCAAGCAAAGCCGTTGATGAAGCTGGTGAAGTGGTGATGGCATGGTTCTAGATTTGTTTACTGTTTGGATCAGATTTATGCACACACATCCTACCTAGCGCGCCAATCATCATTGTTTTTACCACCGGCTGTAATTATGAGTGACGTGTAGATATACTCTTTCGGGTTGTTTTCGTCTTTCTTCTCGTTATCCTCTTCTTTATCCTTGGTTTTTCCTTTTCTTGCGTATCAATCAATGAAGATTCGGCAATCTCCTGTTGTGTGGTTTTCTTGCGGGTGCCATATACAATGCATATTCTCAATGTCTTCAAATCTCCTGAATTTTAAAAAAAATCGTCTTGTCAGCCATCGCAACGGTGTTGTCTAGTCCACGCTTCCTGTCCAGATATCCGTTGTTTGAAAATTTTCTCCTGTCTGAGTTGCCTCTGTTGTTTTCTCGGTTGTTTCTTTCCGGAAATCTTTTGCTCGTCTTTTTTCTGCCATAATCATCTTTTCTAGTGCGCGTCTGAATTCTTCATTATTTTTTTGGTTCTCTTCGCAAAAATCTTAAAATGGTCATTTAGCCATGATCCCGTGAGAGAAGGTTTTGATCACTTCTCGTTCAGTGATATCATGTACTTGGGCATGTAATTCTCCAAAACATCGATAATAATCCTTGAGGCTCTTGACTCCCTTCTGCTTGAGTCCTTTTAACTCTGCATGCGTGATAGGATGTGTAATGATGCCTGTGAAATTTTCGCATAAAGCTCTTTGTAAGTCCTCCCAGCCTCTAATTGACCCCGGGTTTAATTTGTCGAACCATTGGAGGGGCATGGTTTCTAGAGCCACGGGAAAGAACAATGTCTTGATATCGTCGTCTCCTCTAGCTAGTTCAATTGACTATGAGTAGATCCTGAGCTACTGTCTTGGTTCGGTCTTTCCATCATATTTGGAGTGGTTTGATGGCTTAAACTTATGAGGTACTCGTACCAAAACAAGTCGGTTCGAAAAAAAGGGGAATCTATCGTGCGTTCTGGCTTCTCTGTGTTCTGACTCGGCCCCTCCTTCTTGCCAGCTGTTATTTAGCCTAGGAAAAAGCCGCGGAGATGAGTGGTAAGATGCTCTGCTCCTTTCTTCTCTTGGATGCTCAACTTGGTTACTTTTGGGTGTGGTCTCTTTTTTTTCCAATTCTAGCTTCCGTTCGGTCCCAGCCTTTCAAAAGCAGACCTCCTTTGGCTTTGCGCTTCTTGTCCACGTGATGTTGTCCTATCGAGAAGCTTGGAACGAGCTCTTCTGTCATGTGCCTTCAGGGCCATTGCCCGGAGAACTTCTCGGAGTTGTACTTGTTCTTCGTTGTGATGTGAGATTGCTTCGAGTTCTTCTAGCGCTTCTCAGATCTTATTGTAGGGAGTATTTGCCGCGCGTCTTTCTTCAGCTTCTAGCTCTGATTTTCTCTTATTGTACTCGACCAAATCTGACTCATATCTGACCCAAGCTTCTTTTCGTTGCCTGGCACGGCGTCTGCGACCTTCCTTTAGTTTGTTCCTTCTTTCTCTGGTTCGTTTTTGGCCCTCGGACTCGCCATCGTACTCAAGAGCGTTGGGTGATATGTTCGATTCTGATTCATGTGAAGACGTAACTCGGGTGCAGTTGGTGGCATTGGTAGTGGCCATCGAATCATGAGGACTTCTCGGGCCTGCGCCATTCCTGCTTTGCCAGAGTTGTTGATGACTTCAGTTAGAGCGTCGGTATCGCAGAACGCAATGCCTTCTTAGTAAGGTAGAGTGATAGCTTCGTCAGCTAGTCGAGTATTGCTGCCCTGGATGAAAGTACTCGGCCAGTGGATGAGACAATCTTTAGGGGTTATAGTCATGACGAGGCCCTCTGGAGCCCCTGAAAGTAGTAGCCTTCGCACTGGTCCAACTTCCTCTTGAAGTTGAGCTTGATAAGATCTTGCCATGTCGTTGAGCCCCATTGGAAAAGGACCCGGCTTCATGATAGAACCTTGGAACAAGTCAGTGTTGATTCTTTGAAGGATAGATGCCACGTTTCGGAGCCCCATCGGAAAAGAACTCAGCCTGTTTTGAGGAGAACCCGGATTGGTCTTCGAAGAGGATTCCAACCCGGAGCTGGAGTCGAATCTGGTTGTTGACGGGGCCCGAGTCAATTCGGATACCTTAAGCTTTGAGAGCCTTTCGACGAGATCTCCTGACCCCGTCGAAAGGATGAATTCTTCGTGGTCTTCTTGAGCCTCGACAAGCCGTTCTTGAAGGTTTCCCTTCTCGTCTGTCTTGCAGGCCCACGACCCGAAGATGAATTCTGATCCTGGAGGGAAGATCATGTTGTCGAAATCCGTAGAGCTCTTGGCCGCGATTGCCCCGAAAGCCCCTACCTGGCGCGCCAGCTGTCGATGTTTGACCACCGATAGCCTGCCACGGGAGTACCCGGGACAGTTGTTCGGACATCGGTGTATGCTAGAGCTCGACGGTGAACATAGAGACAGTCGATTTATACTGGTTCGGGCCCTCGACCGTAATCGAGTAATAGCCTTTACGTCCGGTCGACGTTAGCCTTTACGTTGGATTGATTGTGTTGTATCGTCTCTTCCTACAGGGGTGCCCATGACCTCTCTTTATATCGATAGAGAAGGTTGTGGTGCTGTTACAATTCTACTCGGATCTAAAGAAGATGCCCTAAACCAAATACAGAAGTTACTTTTCATAGAAATTCAGCTAGTCTAGCATATTCTACTCGGATTTGGTGTAGCGAACGCTGCGCCTCTCCTTGCTTCTGTCCGTGGGCCAGGCCAGGACCCACGACTCGTAGTCATATTGCTGGGGAGCCCTGTGGGTCCTGTATCGACACCTTCCCTATGTTGCATATGTATGTTTTAAGTGTTTTAGGTGTTTCAAATGTATGTTGTATTTGTTTCATATGGATATTGTAAAAGTAGATCGAGGGATGTTGCATATGTTGCAATTGTTTCAGAGGCATGTTGCAAGTGTATGTTTCTAGTGTTTTAGAGTATGTTTCATTTGTGTTTTCTGGACATATGTTGCAAGTGTGTTTATTTGGATGTTGCATATGTTTCATACATACGTTGCATGTGTTTTATTTTGATGTTGCGTATGGTTGCCATGGTTTTCAAGTATGTTTCAGGTGTTTTTTTTCAAGTGTTTCAGGAGCATGTTCAAGTGTTTCAACTATCTTCAAATGTATGTTGCAATTGTTGTATTTGGATGTTTCAAAAGTATATCGGGTGTTGTATCTCTCCTCCCCACCTTCTACTGCATCGTCTCTCTCGGAGCCGGCAGGGCATGCATACGACGCCGTGGACGGGTCCTTCCGAATCGGAGGTACCGCGCACCCTTCCCCTCTTGTCGCTCGGGCGATGCGGGTCCTGCGTGCAGTGCGAAACGGACGCGACGCTACACGGCACGACACAGCGGGGGGCTCGCAGAGGGAGCACGCCTGAGATAGCAGCACAGTGGCGGGATGGGGTGTGGAGGAGATCGGCCACGGATGGGGACGAGCGCATACATGCTGACGCTATTTCTGTACACGGGTGCCATTTTTTGAGGTGCGTCCGGACGCGTCTTGGTGCCGGACGTCCGGGCCTTAGGTGTACCGAATTTCTATAGAATTAGAACCCACTCTGCAAAATTTTGTATACTTTAATTTGCTCTTTGCTCCAACCTAATTAGTGTCACTCTCCTTGCTGAAAATTAGCTCAAGCATCGTCACTACCGCCATGGCGCCATTGTGGTCACTGCCGCCACATGGCGCCATTGTGGTATCCCATAGCCAGCCTTCTGGCTACCCGCTCCAGTGGCGGCGAGGTGTAGGCGGCGTTTGGGGCTGTTGCTTGCATGGGGTGTCGACACTTTGCGAATTTATATACTCTTATAAAACTGAACCACACTAGATGTTTTTCTCTCTTCATGCAACGTGTCAACATCATTTCTCACTAGGTTTCCCACTATAGTAATCCTTTCATGTAAGTTGTCCATGTCATCCCTTATTAATTACCAAAAAAATTCCACATCATATCTATTATGTGCAATATTTTTAATCTCTAATCTATTAACGTAAAGTCATTTACATATGTTGTTTTTTTCATCACATATTCTTCTATAATGTGATCAAATATTCTATTGGTTTTTCTTGTATTAGCCATGTTATCCCTTATTAATTAAAAAAAATCTTCACAACATCTCTATTATGTGCAATACTTTTAATCTCTAATCTATTAACGTAAAGTCATTTGCATATGCTATTTGTTTCATCACCTATTCTTCTATAATGTGATCAAATATTATATTGGTTTTTCTTCTATTAGCTTACTGATTTTTTACCAGATCTGATACAATAAAATAACATAAAAGTCAAATTCATATATACACACAGTATACAGAATACCATACAGTAGTGTTATATATAAAACAGATTTATTTTTAAGAAAATCTCACAGCAATGCGCGGGGTTTGCTACTAGTCGAATGGAAAGATACAGCTGGGGATCTATTTTCCCATTTTATGTATCATATATTGTGGTAACGGATAGTGCACATCACATGTGTGAGCACACAAATGACTTCTTCGTCCCTCCCGAAGAAGATGCGCAACAAAAACACAAACAAATATCGTTCAATTACCATCACGTGCCATCACGACTCTCCCAAAGTTTCCAGCAGATTGGGAGCAGCTCGTCTGACATTTTTGTTTCTCTTGGACATTATGCATGTGCATCCAATGGACGTGTTTGGATGCATGCGGCGTGATTCCACGGTGTGATAGCACACGATGAACACCCTAACTAGCTTCTACCTAGGCTGCAGCCTGCAGACCTCTAAAGTATACAGCAAGTAAGGAACTTCTAGGAAGCCATGATTAAACAAAAACAGCTAGCTAGCACTTAACTACAGACTTAATGCTGTTCAGAGCGGTTCTCAAAAAATAATGCTGTTCAGTGATTTGCTGGCACAGGTCGTCAGGTACTCAAGACGCCCGTCGTCGTCTATATGCGGCGCTGCCAGCTCGCATGGTTGGCATGCGAGACTTGGAAACCGTTAATAAGACGGCCGGCCGGCCTGCCAGTCCAAATAAAGTACGCCTTGGAGATAGAGTTTGGCAGCCTTGTTTTGGTGTCGTCTGTGATGGGCTGATGGCGAGCAACTGATCTGCTCATGGGGGACAATGTGCATATACTCAGCTCTGATGTTGCGCGTGTGCGCCAGTGCGCCGCGGTCTGCTCACCTACCTGTCACAGAAGGGGATGCGCAGCATGTTCCACGCAAAGCAACACGCATGCATGATGCATGGTAGCCAGTTTTTAGCTGGTTCTTTTCTTCAGATCGTATCGATCGATCGAGAACTCTGCATCTGACTGCGATACGTTTGATTATATATATAGAAGGTGTGAAACACCTTATGGTAAGCGCATCTCAAGTAGACGGTAGTCAAGTCATGAACGGAGCTGGCTCGCATATCCGCACATGACCGTTCGTTCGAGATCCATTTGAACCGTCCGGCAATTGCCTAAAATCAGTTCGTGTAGCAATAGCAGTAGCACACACAAATTAGCTTAGACATGCTAGTAGATAGCAAAGTCAACTCATGCTAACGCCATGCCCTCGTGGGCCGGGAGTACTTGTCAGTGTACTTGTTTGTATGATCGTAACAAACATTTTTTTCGTCAGCGTCGTCGTACGTCGTCATCAACCCAGTACTACATCAGCCGAACCTGCTCGTTGCGTAATACGGAGCAAGATAATAATAGATGCATTCAAGAGCAAACAATCGTATTGACGGGGTGTACTTCATAATTACGGCCGGACCGGATACACAGCGTCTTGCAGCAGCCGACGAGCTAGAAACGTTACCGTTCCTACACGGTTGTATCTGTTGTCCAAGTACTTGTACGCGTAGCACTCGCTACCATACGAGTCCATGCATCATCTAGGTCCAGAGCTGGGCTTCGTGATCGGGCCACGTCGCCGAGTCCATGTCCGAGTCGTAAAACGTCTGCTGGTACGCCGCGCCGAATCCGCTTCCGCCACCGCCACCGTCCACCGTCAGCGGCGACTGCTGCTGGCTGCCGCGGCGGTTGGCCATCTCGACGCAGAAGAGGGCCAGCAGGTTGGCGTGCTGCGCCTGCGCGTTGAGCAGGTCGGCCTGCGCGCGCGCCAGCTGCACCTTGAGCTCGTTGGCCTGCTTCTGCAGCCGGCACACCGCCCCCGCGCACCCGTACACTGGGTCCCGCAGCCGCGCCTCCGCCTCGTACACCATGCTGCTCACCGCGTCCGCCCGCGAGCTCTCCGGCAAATCCTGCATGCATGCACCGTAGATCATGTAACGTGCATGTCCGCACATGCATTAATGTTGCATGTCTCATGTCTGTGCCCACACCGTACCTGGAGGAGCTTGATGATGTTGCTGGCGCCGAACACGCGGTGCGCCGTGGTGAACTTGGCGGGCTCGGTCGGCGGGAAGTAGGGAGCCAGCACGCAGCCGTCGGCGCAGCGGCGGCGAAGGATCTTGCACGCCGCGCACGGGCTCATGACAACCATCGGCGGCACGTTGCCCACCACCTGGACTGCGGGAGGAGGCGGCGGCGGTGGCGAGCACGACGACACCCTCGACGGCGGCGACACGGAGCGACAGTAGTTATATTGCTGCGGCGCCGCCGTAGTGCCCGTGCTCGCGTTGCCGTAGTCCATGACCGATCAATCGATCGAGAAGCCGGAGCAGCAGTGCTGCTGGCTGCAGATATTTCAGCTAGTTGTACCAGAGCAGAGGTGTGACGATAATGAAATCAAAAGTAAAATTTGGTGGTGGTATATATAGGGAGATCGATCGAGACGTGTCTAGATTTTTTCCCCCATCTTTCCTACTCTACGAGTGTGAGGCTCTTTTCCTTCGTGGAATATAATGCGGATCGATTGACGCAGCTAGCACACAATGCTGACGATCAGGTCAACATCAATTCAGTTACGGTTTACTAGTAGTACGTCCGTGCTGTGCTTGCTTGGCCAAGTTTGGCAGGTTTTGAACTCTTGAGCCAGGGATGGCTAGACGTGCATTCGCAATAGTCAATTACTACCGTGCATGTCACTCATGCCTTCTTCTTCTTCTTCGTGAATACTATATAGACTAGTGCCCGGAACTAGTCCGATCGACATGTATTTTTTTCGTACATGTAGGCTAGTTTACAAAACCAATTAACATACGTACGGCTGATTTCGAAATACATGTTTTGTTTGTCTCTTGTATACAATTCTTCTACACTGCCGTATTTCGAATTCGAGGCGAGGTGACCCGAAGACCAACTCCGTAGAAATGCTGGTCGGAAACCAAGACCTTATTGTTGTTGGTCGTTGCGTGGCGGCCCTGAACGTACGTATGTAGGCGGTAGGAACCAAAAAAAAAGTATCAATCATCTACACACAGGTCTAATAATGGCCGTCGTCTCGTTATTAATTAGCTTCAGTCGTGCAAAACATGAGCATATATATTCCAGCCATCTGTCGGTATATTGTCCATAAACGAGACGTACTGGTGGTAGTATGCAAGTCAGACAGAGTGGCCATGGAAATCAAAGGGAGCATGACCTGCACGTTAGGCAATAATAATGGAAGACACCTCGAACTCAAAGGCGTGCTAGGACTGTGCTCTTGGTGTATCCATACCGTCCTTGCGTATATGCAACTGCAATAATGTTTGGTGTTTTTCGATCAGGCTGGGAAGAATCTCAAAAGCTTTCAGCCCAGTTACAAGTACTACTGGTCATCCTGGCCTGGACTAGCTTTCTCTAAATATAGCATCCCAAATATGTTACCAATCGAGGCACTGCAGAGGAGACATATATAGGATAATAGATGCTGCCCATATATAAAGGATGTGTTTAGCTGATGACGATCACCACCAGTGGAGTTAATTAGTGTTAGCTGATGATCGCAAGTTCACAACACAGCGTTCAGTAACTTCAGTCAGAAACTCAGAATCAAGAGATGATGAGCTAGCTCATCCTTTGTTCCTGGCATGATTTTGGCGATCATGCATGTGAGCCTCCAGTTTTGCTGGAGACGTCGCCTTTGTAATAAATCAAGCATAATTCTTCCTGTCGACGATGGATATATGGCATAAAGAGCATAATAGTCGCAAGCGAATCTAGAACTCTTATCTCATGTCAAAGGTCTGCTTCGAGAGCAGGACTTTTCCCACTAGCGTCTGGAGATGCAGTTGACCGACACGGACTTGGCGCCCGCTACACTGCAAATTACCTGACGCGTCGGGCAGAGCGTAGGGCGCACTCGTTCGGCGCGAGACAGCGACTATTCGGCATCCATTTTCCGGTCTCTTCCAAAACACCATATCAAATCGTTTTGAACAATTCAGCTGGCAATGCGCGCGTGTTCTGTGTTCGTTCCGCTCGTTATAATAAGTTTGAAAAAGGATAAGCAGATGGGAAGGGAAACACCCGCTCGTTCAAAGACAGGCGCGCCATGTCGCGCGAGCGCATGGCGAGCGAGGGCGGCATGGCATGCGTTAGGCAAGAACTAGGTAGAAGTCCTCCTCTGGCACCTCTGCTCCGTCAACGCTTTTCTTGAAGGTGCCAGAATATCAAATGCCAGGTGGTGTTTCCACCACTGCCGCCATTTCCCTCCACTCCCCGTGGACGGCGCTGGATGGTGGTACGTGGGCCTGGATGTACTGGAGGATGTCACCATCAGTTTCATGGGAGGTCGTCGTGTCCGATGATCCTTGGCTTGTGTGTCTGTCACCGCTCCTTGATGGTGCCAGAATATCAAATGCCGGGTGGTGGGCCCGGATGTGCTGGAGGATGTCACCATCAGCGAGGAATGGTGGAGGGCACAATGGTCACGGTGAAACCGGCGAGTATGTTGTTCGGCGGGGGCGCAAATCGACGTTTGGTTGGCGTCTTTCGGCCTGTGTCTACGCTTATCCTTGAGTCTTTTTAAGCTCTTGTGCCATGATGTTGTAGTCTCCTTGTCTAGCTACTATATTTATGGCTGTGCCATTTTTCGCTCTTGTGCTAGGGCTACTGTAAAAGGTGTAATTTTTAAACCGTGATGGGTCCACTGGACCTAGATCAATGAATTTAACCTCAGGTGGGGATCCTCTCCCCCATTGACCCCTCAAAAAAAGAACTGGGTAGAAGAGTGTACTAGCTAGCTAGTCAAAACATTTCTTCTCGCTCTTTTTTCGTTTTAAATGCAGAGGAGCTATGTCTTGTACGTACTATAGAGATGGGTTGGTCCGCAGCAAGATCCTCTCTCATACCAAATATGAGTGAGGCAATTACACAAACCCAAAACTCTTGTACAAAGAGAACTAACAGGACTCAACCTAGTCCAACTATCCTAATACTCCCTCCGTCCCCTTTTAATTGTCGTTGGGGAGGTGGGCACAGGAATTAAGGCAGGTGGCCAAAGACCTAAACACCCCTAGATACTAATGATTGACGTTCTGCAGTTTTGGAATGGTATACACTTACTGTCACCTTTTCCTCACCCACTACACACATTTCTTACAATAAACAAATCAGAATTCACGTCACTTGCCGGTGAACACATTTTTTTACACCAAACAACTCAGCATCCACTCGGCGGCAAACAACTTACCGCCAAGCCAAAATTTAAAAGAAGCGCCATTTCTCTAACAGCAGTGGCGATAAAGCCTGGTTACCCTTTCTTTGCATTCATTTGAACCTCTCGGTTCTCCATGATCTCCCCATGGCAATACTAGACTTAAACAAGCTACCAGAAGAGAGAGAGGAGAGGAGGTGCCAGATCTGAACAAGAATCCTGCTGAACATGGACATGGACATGAACAGGATCGTGGTCCCTGGGAAGATGTAGTGGCTGCAGTTCAAGTTGGGGGAGCTGACCACTTTGGTGTCCATCCTGCTGACAATGATAAACAAGAACAAATTCATCAAGGTAAGCTCATCTATTTCTATCCAAACTGAGTGTACTGGTTCTAATTCTCTCTATCCTCTGTCCTTAAACTAGTTGTGCTTATTTATTTATATGTCCTAAAATCACAAGCAACAGCACGTGTTCTCTCTAGCCTCTCTCTCTTAAATCATAAATTAGTACATGTTGGTTTAGTTCATCTCTACTAAAATCACTAGCAACATCTAAGAATTTCTAGTGTTTATCTCTTACCTAAAACTCATTTGCAGCATGGATCCTTTTTCCTCTTTCTGTCCTAAAATTAATATGAACTGATTTAATCTATCTCAAACAAAATCGCAACCAATATTAGTGATTTTTCTGTGTAAGACATGCAGCTCATATTTGTTTCAAGGTCAAAATTAAATTGTAGTGATACAAATAACTCACACTAGCTGGAACCCCAAGCAGTCGCGTGGGGTAGCAAGCTGTAACACATAAGTTTACTCATAAAAACAGCAGAATACATTAGACATTAGTATTGTTAAATACTGACACCTTTGACATTTAATCACTTTGTACAATCTTGTCATCATAAAATACAATGTGGTTGTTCCAAACTACAAATATTTATTTAATTGTTGCTCATGCTTAGCCAATCTTGAATATGTCTGGAGTTAAACATCTGGCAAACCGAAGGCATCGTAGGAGGAAAGGATAAGGCATAAGATAAATCTCAGTTACAAAACAGTAAGCATGTAAAAATAAAAATGGCAATAGGGGGTGACAAAACTATGCAACCTACAGTTTACTGCTCAGGCATCGACAAAATGCAAGTTTTTTTGATTTGACAACACTTGGAAATGAAAAGAGATGCTTTGTTGCAGTTGGGTAAGCTCATATATCTAACTATTCTAGTCGAACTGTACTGAGCGGGGGGAAAACAACTAAGAATGATAAATAGATCATTGGTGGATAGGAAATGCGATGACAGGGTATACTTACCAAAATTATGTAAAGAGCAGGATGACGGATCAGATTGGTCAAATAAATTCTGTGCTGTATAGAACCGCTCACTTGCTCGGCAAGGGCTGTCAAGGGAATGTTTTGAGGAGTATGAACAACAAATGCACATTGGCGGAAGTCGCAGTTGATAACACTGAATTTGTAAAACAAATGATTAGGTAGGTAAATAGAGTATGATCAGGCTGCGAGGGGAGGGGAGGGACAAGACTGCTTCGTGGACTGCGGTGTGCTGTACGGGCCTGAGCTACGGCCTAGCGCGTTGATAGCCGACGACTAATATTCAGGGACACGATACTGTCGCTCCGACGACAATTAAAAGGGGACAGAGGGAGTAGATTGCAAACATGTAAGACCCAGTCCAAGCATTTTCTTCGCATCAGCCATACACCGTAGGCTGTGCTCGTCTTTCAGCTCACACAAAATTGTGTTAACCGAAGAAGTCCCCTCAAACACAAATGCATTCCTATGTTTCTAAATGAGTAAAGTCCATCACCGGCCCCTAAACTTATTTGACTGTGTCATGTCGGTCCCTGAACTCGCAAATCGACCGTTCAGCTGTGTCATCCTGGTCCCTAAACTTAGAAATCACCCGTTTAGGTCCTCAAACTTGTTCAGTCGTGTCATTCTGGTCCCTAAACTTGGTTTTGAGTCTCATCTAGGTCAAAACAGGGTGATTTAAAACTCTATATTAAAAAATAATTCATAACTTTTCATATGAACTCGAATGAAAACAAACTTTATATCAAAATTGTAGCCCTCGACGCGATCTATAACTTTGTAGTTGAAAAGTGTTTGAATTAAAATGGTTTAGTGTCCCAAAATATTGTTGTATGTTTATAGATTTTGAAATTTGAAATTTAAAATTATCAAACAATCTTAGATATTTACATGGTCTATATGAAAGTTATAGTTCTCAATACGATCTAAAACTTTATAGTTGAAAAGTTTTTTATTTGAAGTCGTTTAGTATCCCAAAATTAAATTTTAAATTTTAAATTTTAAAATCTATAAACTTACAATAATATTTTGGAACCCTAAACAGTTTTAATTCAAAAACTTTTCAACTACAAAGTTGTAGATCGCGTTGAGGGCTACAATTTTGATATAAAATTTGTCTTCATTTGAGTTTATATGAAACATTATGAATTATTTTTTGATATAGAGTTTTTATATCGCCCTGTTTTGATTCAGATGAGACTCAAAACCAAGTTTAGGGATATAGATGGCACTACTGAATAAGTTTGAGAACCTAAACGAATGATTTCCAAGTTTAAGGATCAGGATGGCACATACGAACAAGTTTAGGGACCGAGATTGAAACAGAGAAACAAGTTTGAGGACCTAAACGGTCAGTTTGCGAGTTTAGGGACCGGAACGACACAACGGTGCAAGTTTAGGAATCGGTGATGGACTTTACTCTTTCTAAATAATCCAGGCTCTTCTCCACGCTCTTGAACGGGTGTTATTTATGTTGTGCTGCTGGGAACCAAATTTTATTGATGTTGTTGTTTTGTTTTTCTTTTTGGAGGGGAGGGGCGGGGCGGGGGAGTGGGGTATGTTATCGAAGTTAGTTTAAGGAAACAGATGTAAACAAATCATGCTTGCTACCTTCTTGTGATTCGGTTGAACGGAGCCTGGTTATGAATAATTCTATTGCATTTAGTTTGTCTATGTTTATAATATTTGTTATATTTTAGATCCACGACAAATACTCGAGAAGTTGGAGTGTCTTGGATCTAGGTTTTTATGTTGAAATGGTCAACATAAGAAATACAGACTAGTGAAATATAACATTCACTCTCAACCAAAAATATAAGGCAGACAGAGGATAAAAGATTTAGTGTTTTATAAACTAAGTGCTTATTACTACATGTTGGGATTTCCTAGGACCAAAGGCATCCCCCAATCATTTTTGCTACTAACCGATGAATTTTGGTCTTGAGCAAAGCACTTCATGGGATATCTTTGTAGAGATGCCTTGAAGAGGACACGAGAGAGGCAGTGTGACGTGGCAAAGCCATCTTTGGAGTCCACCTCGATGAAGCAGTGCTACTATTCGGTAATATGACTTTGATCCTTTTTAAAAATGTGGAGCTCAGAACTGACCATTACAAAAATAAAGAATGGAAACGGTACCGATTATTCAAAACAACTCCTTTGTTGTATATGGACTTCTGGTCGCCTTTAGGCTCCCATTATCTAACGCGCGTCAAGTGATACGATCTATCAGATGGGCACATGGTCTTTACAAGTCAGCTCAAAACTACTAATGATAGCAATAACAATAAAGAAAAAAACGAACAAACGTTCCAAAGCGTTTCAACTCTAATGATATGTTCACGGTCTTTTTAGGGCGCTCTCAGTTGTCTGTAATGTGGAAATTCTGACAAATATTGCATAATCTACAGCTGCCATATTGGTTAGGTCAAAACTGATCTTCAGTCCACGTCTCCACGACTCCACGTCATTTTTTTTTGTGTGTTCTCCATTTGGGACTAATATTTGCATATCCAACAGCATCGCGATCTGTCCATTGTTAACCAACTCGAACTATCATTCTGCCGTGGACAATAATATTTTTTTTTTGCGTACAAGTGGACAATAATATTTAATCTCTGAAAACTTCGAGCATCAGTATAAAATTGTTTTTCTTTGCTAGACCAGTTGGTCAAGCCTCCGGGTGACGTCCCACGTGACCAGAATTCGAATCATTGGTTACACGAATTTTTGGTTGGCGGTGTGGAAAAAAAATCCTCGTCTATCCCACGTTTCCAAAACACAAGTAAAATAGATTGGTTCTCTCACCGGTTAATGGGCTCCTATGTGCGGGTGAGACATGGGGTTTAGGGGTTTTCTTGGGTTGGGTAAGAAGTCCTCTGTCTTAAGCTAAAATAGCTCGGGGTGTCTACCTGCAGCCCGAGTTTTTTTTTTAAGATTTGCTAGATATAAAAGACGTGACATGATCGTGTCAAAACGATAGTAAAGTCGAACGGGGTGGCGGGTTTTTATGCTCCAGCAGCCAGCAAACATGCAGTGCCTACCAAGTCTGAAGCTGTGAGGTCAGGATCTCGTCATGTACTCATGTGGTGATGTGGGCCTGCTGTAAACTTTGCAATGCCGGGGCTTTAACTTTGGTTAGAACAAAGAGACTCCGTAATAAGAAAGTGAAAAAGGCTCCGGGCTTCGTTGGCCGCCGCGCCGTTTCTTCCCATGGCTCATCTTCTCATGAAGCTGATAGCAAGCTGCGCATGTTTGGAGAACTGGAGGACGACGTCACAAAGATCAAATCAAAATGCGGCAGTACCACCTGCAGAGCTGCTTCCACTTCATGGTCACATTTTTCCGCTATTATTCTGAATTTCTGATACTGAACATTACCCGATCGCGACAGTACAAGGCATGCGCACCCCTGAAAGTGGCCCTGTTGGTGGAGCAAGCAATACGAGACGTTCTGAACCTGGGAGCTTTCTTGTTGCGACCGCTGAATGCAGTGCACAACTGGAACTGGGTGGCTCCATCATGTGTAGAACCAAAAGACTGCTGCCTTTTTCAACCTACATTCATGATCCATCAAGATGTTTCTCGATACTAGACGTTTCTTTGTGCTATATACCAATCTCACTTTTCAAGACAAGTTTAGTGGAAGTGTGAAATTACACATGTGCCTCTCCGACATCCTTCTTCTCACGTGCTAGAACTCAAGAGCAATCTAGAATGTTCCTTCAAAGTACAACATGGGATGGGTTGATTTTCCAAAGGTGCAATGTTTTTTATTGGTGGCGTCCATCTGTGAACTCTATGATTACATGAATTTTGGGATAAGATTTGAACTGCAGGATTATATGTTTTGTGGGACGGAGGGAGTAGTAACTGATAAGGCTGGATGGAATCCACTCTGCTGAAACTGAAAGGTTTTGAAGTTGACCGGTCACTAATGTGCAATGTGCTTCTAGCAAGAAGATGCCACGTGCCATAGCCCGGATATTGATGCAAAAGTCAGAGTCATAAGCGAAGAACCAGCACAATGCAAAAGTCAGAGTCAGAAATGAAGAACCTGCACAATGCTACCATCTGAAAAAGAGTTCAAATTTGGTGCCATCTTTTCTTCTTTTGTCAAAGCATTAGTAGTCTAGTACCATGGGCCAGTGTGTCGAGACAAGAGGCCCATATGGAAGAACGTAGTTAGGAGCAACGCCGAAGGGAGTAGGACAAGTACGGGAAATTGATTTTTGGCCTGCTTTGTATACGGACTGGGCCGATTCTAGAAGCACTTCAGTTGTTGCTTTGATATTCACGGGGTACAAATTATTACTCAACACAAATCCTTTTTCTTCAAGAAAAATGTATGCCACGTGGACTCCTCAACCTATGTTATGACCTTCAGCAACAAGTAATCAGTCTCCACCAACTACCGTTGATACACACCATTCAACCAAAAATATTTAGCACTGGAATAGACCTCAGAGGTTTTGTTGATTCAGAAGCTCGTATTTTGATTATCTTTTATGGAAAAAAAATTTAGTGGCCAGCCTAAATGCATAACTGTTTCTCCTTTTTAAGATTTTCTTCTCTGTGGAGCTTTCAACCCGTACGCTCAGTATTGGCAATGGCGCAGAGTATTTTCCCCGGCCAGTCTTCACGTACAAGTCGGAATAGTCCACTAACATTACATTATCGACATTGTTGCATGCGAGCAATGAACCACATTGTTTTATCAAACTTTTGGTGGCAGAAAAGGGGAAAAGGTTACACTGAAAGCATACTCTCACCTTTTTTTTTTGCTATTTTTATTACAAAAGCCATTAAATGGGTCCCACCATTTGTTGGTACGGTACATCATATGCACATTTCATAGTGATAAACAAGATACACCCTTTTTTTTCTTGAAATTTCTGCGAGCTATAAACTCGATTGGTTTTCAGAGTAGGCGAGGTGAAAATGATAAAATGCTCTGCACCAAGCCCGCAACACCATTTGTCTCCTTGATGAATGAAGCTAAAAAAGATGCCCAGCAGCCCGCCCCGCTGCTGCGCACGCAGTTGGTGAAACGTGACGAGAGGCCCGGACGCCCGGTGAGGTGAGGTGAGCGCGCGGCGGCACCTAACACCCAATGCAAAGAGAAAGAGCTCCCGCTTGACTGGTACGACGGCCGGCACGGCGTCACACGAAACACACCCGCCCTCGAATCGACGTCCCAACGGCGGCGCTCACCGCAGTCCGCAGGCCAGGGGGGAGAAAGGAGAACGCACCCCAAATTTCGCCGCCGCCGTTCGCATAACCACATCAACAAAGTCAAGGCCGCCGAGCTGGATCCATGGAGCAATTGAATGAGGTCGATCCACCGCGTTTTTTTTCCTCCCCAGACAGAAAACGCCAGCCGAACTCCGCCGGTGCGGTGACATGTGCGCGGCGTACGCGTCGACGCCCCGTGCGAGTGCGACGGAGCCGCGAAGGCCTGTTCGGTGCGGTGCGGTACAGAGTTTGTTGGGCGCGCGGGTGAGTTGGATCCGGTGGCCGTGCGCGTACAGCGTACTTCCAAGGTTACATGGCTGGTTCACTACTGGCCGGCTTAGACGGAAGCACGCACGCATATATTTAATCCTAACAACCTCCTTTGCGTGTGCTTAAATCGTTAATAAACTTGCAGCCCACCCCAACGAACGGAGCGTCGGTGCACGAGGCCCTCGCCAGGCCGGGCGACACGAAACCTCATATCATACGCGCGCAAATATGAAAACGCGAGAAACCGGCCAGCTCATCCTCCGCACACATGTATTGCGATCCAAGAAAGATCAGCTCCGGCTTTTAGTTTAGGCTTAGTTCGTGGGCGAAAAGTTTCTGAGTGTCACTCGAATGTTTCATGAGATGTCGGAAGGGGTATTCGGATACTAATTAAAAACTAATTACATAACTCATCTGGAAACTGCGATACGAATTTATTAAGCCTAATTAATCCATCATTAGCACATGTGTGTACTGTAGCAATTGTGGCTAGTCATAGACTAATTAGATTGAAAAGATTCGTCTCGTGGTTTCCATACAAACTGTGCAATTAGTTTTTAAATCTACATTTAATGCTTCATGCATGTGTCCAAATATTCAATGTAAGAGGATAAAAAGTTTTTAGATGAGAACTAAACAGAGGAGCATCTTCAACAACTTAGAAAAAATCACTTGGTAAATCTTGAGTTATAGCAAGTTACTAATTTATTTGCCAAGTGAAAAAAAAGACATCTCTCCAACAACTCCTTAAAACTCACTTGCCAAATTGAAGAAGCCCGCTAACGAACGAAGAGGCCCGCTAAACGAACGAAGAGCCCCGCTAAGTGAACGAAGAGCCCTGCTAGCGAACGAAGAGCCCCGCTAAGCGAACGAAGAGCCCCGCTAGCGAACGAAGAGCCCCGTTAACTTTTGTCGTCACAACGGCGGCCCGCGCTCGTCGCCGGCGGTCCTCCTCGCTCCGGCCAGCCCCGCCCCTCGGCTCCAGCCCCGAGGCCATCCCGGAGCGTCGCCGAGGCTGCCCAGGAGCGCCCGTTAGCCGGCCAGCCTCCGTCACACGCAGCTCCGCCGGTTCGCCGGTCCGTCGCGGGCGTGCCCGTGCACCGGTCCTCGACGTGGGAAGCGGCGAAGCTGCACGCCGCGTGTGCGGGCTCGACGTGAGCGAGTCGAGAGGGCGAGCGCGAGCGCAGGCCGTCACGAGGGCGAGCGTCGCAGGCGTTCGCGAGGGCTTGCGCGGCGATAGCAAGTCCTTTCCGCGCGCGGAGATATACGCACGCGAGGCCTGTGAATAGCAACTTGGGATAAATAACAAGTTGGTTTAAGGAGTTGTTGGATAGGAGTTTTTGTGTTTTTGCCAAATTAATAAGAATAGCAACCTCATTTGAGAAGTTGTTGGAGATGCTCTTAGTTTCCTGGTCGTCAGGGGTGTTTGAGAAAACAAATCCCAGGTCAATTAGTATACTAGTTGTACCTATACACGCTGCTGCGGACTGCTGCGCTGTGTCCTCACGGGTTCCCCTTCGCCCGCGACCGACAGAACCGGAGGAAAAAACGCGTTAGGCTAGGCGAAAGAAACGTTTCGCTGAACGTGCATGGCCGGGGCATGATTATTGATCCCTGTGTTTTTTCTCCTGCGGGAAAAGGACGGAATGGTTGGTGCGTTCCATGTGCTCAGCAGGAAACTGACCTCGCAGTCGCAGGCCGGCGGGGAAAGCGTCCGGCTGCAGCTCTAGCATCGCATCCAAACAGCCGGAGCGCGGCTGAATTCGTCGGAATAGTATCGGTTTTGTGTCCTCTGGTTGTTTCCATTTCCATGTTTTTGTTCGGTTTTGAGTGGCGGGTTCCATTCCATGCTAACCAACTTCTTGCTTCATCTGCAAGATGCACGAAACGGGCTGCTAGCTACTCCTCTGTACCTAAATATTTGTCCTTTATGTTTTCCGAGAAACAACTTTGATTAAATATATATTAAAAAATATTAAAATTTATAGTACATAATTAGTATTATTGAAAAGATCTTTTAATCTAGTTTTTTAATAAATTTATTTAGAGATACAAATGTTGCACGTATTTTCTATAAATCGAGTTAAATTTGTGACACGCGCACCAACGACGATAGATATAAAGGGACGGGGAGAGCAGGTGCTATCGCTGTGGAGTAGTAGGGATGTCCCTCACCACCATTTAGGCCACTACTAGCTTGGGTGCCAAAGAATGGGGGAAAAGGTGGTCGCCTTTTAATGGCAAAGGCTGTGTTTAGTTTTTACCCAAAAAATTTTGACCTCATCACATTGAATGTTTGACACATGCATGACCGTCTTTTTTACTTTTTAGCCCTTTTTTCGAAAGATTTTCTCAAATACGCTCCTGACGGAAAGATTTCAGAAAATGGACCCTGGGCTTGGCGCCATCCACGCTGGCGCCAAGGTAACACAGCTTGGCGCCATTGATGTTGGCGCCAAGCCCCCATGCCACTTGGCCGATGACGCTGAGTTGGCGCTGACGTGGCAGCACCTTGGCGCCGTCACCATTAGCGCCAAGCTTGGCGCCAATGGTGACGGCGCCAAGGTGCTGCCACGTCAGCGCCAACTCAGCGTCGTCGGCCAAGTGGCATGGGGGCTTGGCGCCAACGTTAACGGCGCCAAGCTGTGTTACCTTGGCGCCAGCGTGTATGGCGCCAAGCCCAGGGTCCATTTTCTAAAATCTTTCCGTCAGGGGCGTATTTGAGAAAATCTTTCGAAAAAAGGGCTAAAAAGTAAAAAAGACGGCATGCATGAAGTACTAAATATAGATGAAAAAAACTAAGGAAAGTTTGGTTGGAAACCAAATTCGTCTCGCGGTTTTCAGACGAGTTATGTAATTAGTTTTTTAATTAGTATCCGAAAACTCCTTTCAACATCTCATGAAACATCCGATGTGACATTCAAAACTTTTTCAATCACGAACTAAACAAGACAAGTTGTTGCTCATGAGCGGCAAATGAATGATGAATCGCTGACGAACATTGAGCAAAGCGAGATGTCAGATGGTCCAGTTTTCTTTCTTTCCTTTTCTTTTCTGGGCTGGGGCGTATACTCACCACATGCATGCGCTGTCATTCCTTGTGATGGATTATACACAGTCCGCGTGATGGTCGAATAACACGTGCCTTTTAAGATGACTGACAACATTCGGGGGGTCAATGCCCAGCCGGTCGCTGCCAATCAGCTGAGCTCGGAGGGCTGAGGCGCTGAGCTGAGACAGAAGCGTTCACGAGTGCCCGGCGCTGTTTCCAGTTTCCACCACCGCGGGACGCCGGGACCGCAGGTCGCAGCAGAACAAGAAGAAGACCAGGCCGGGCACGGAGGGAGAAAAGAAAAGCGCTCATCGTCATCGACCCGGGTGCCGCGGGGGTCGGTCAGAGTCAGAGCCGATGGCACACATCAGATCAGACACCAACTGGAACCCACCAAAGTAGGGCGTCAACCACCGTAGAAGGTCCGACTCCGACGCTAGTGCTTCTGGATTCTACTCCCCGGATCCCCACCCAACCGGCCGGCACCTGCCGCTGCTGCCCACTAGCGCCCCGCCAGCTAGGTCGCCACCGTCTCTCATGCTCACCAAACACAAAAGGTTTTTTTTTTATAACCAAACACAAAAAGTTTTTTTTTATAATAACCAAACACAAAAAGGTTGACCCGGTTTTAACCGTGCCTGGAAATTGTTGCTCACATGTATGTAGTAGTGCAGTCACTAGTGTACGCATGTATAGCTATAGCACCTGATGAGACTAGAGACTATGAGAGTGATCAACCACTATCTTTATCTATATACTCCCTCTGTCCCTGAAAGCTTCAATTTCTAGAGTTGTTTTAAGTCAAACTTTTTAAACTTTGACCGAATTTCTATGAAAAAATACTAAGATTTATGGTACCAAACTAGTATCATTTGATTTATCATAGAATATATTTTCATAAAATGCTTATTTTATGTTATAAATGTTGTTCATATTTTCTATAAAGTTAGTCAAACTTAAAAAAGTTTGACCGACACGGATTCTAGGAATTGAAGTTTTCAGGGACAGAGGGAGTACGTCAAGGTTCAAACTGTATGCCGGGTACTGAGTACTGTGTGCTTTACGACAACATGTCTGAGTTTTTCAGTGACGTAATTTAAGAACCTGGTGGATTCCCACCGTGTACATGGCAGCGTGTGACTGTGTTGCTTCATTTGTACCCGTATTTTGTATGTTTTCAATTTCAAGACATACATGCAACTTCTCTATACGTTGTCTTTACTCCCTTCGTCCCTAAAAGAATTCAATTCTAGAACAGTATCATGTTTTAGTATATCAACAAGTTTGACTAATTATAGATAAAAAATTATAAATATTTATAATATCAAATAAATACCATTAGACTAATTATGAAATATATTTTTATAATAAATTAATATAGAGCCATAAATGTGAATACTATTTACTAGAAATTTGGTCAAATGTGAAGCACTTTAACTAGCACGCATACGATAATTGCATTCTTTTGGGGATTGAGGTAGTATAAGATAGCAGCTAGGAGAAAGAAATGAACTTTGGCTATTCAATAGTCCATTTTTTTATAAAAACGCATTTTACATACATAACTTTTTGCACATCTTCATACTTGTGAAGCCTGAAATTGGTTAGGCGATATTGTGTGAACATGATTTTGGTAAACTGTCATGTGCTTCCAGCAAGTAGCTTTATGTTCAATGTGAGCAGTTATTGGATTTGGATTGGATTGTGCTTCGTGACCTTAGAAAAGGGTTTGAGAGGACTAGTAGGCCGCCAGAGGAGTCGGGCGTGGGGGTAGTGCTGGTTCAAGCGCAAGCGCAGGCAGAGGAAGATGGTCGGAGTGGGGTAGCTCGGTTAGAGTGTTTCATGCAACGGAGGTGGTAAAAGATGATCGGATACTAGAACGATGCGTGGCACCACAAGATATGGGAATATAAGTCTAGGTGTTTGGTTCCCTACTAAAATTTAGTCCCTCTCATATCGAATGTTTGACACATACATGGAGTATTAAACATAGACTAATTACAAGACTAATTGCACAGATTGAGACTAATTTACAAGACGAATCTATTAAGCCTAATTAGGCTCATGTTTAGTCTTTTTAATTAGTATCCAAATATCTAATGTGACATCTACTAAACTTTAATCCCTGGATCCAAATAACTCCTGAAGAATGTTGCAAGATCTATAATGCCGGTAGAGATTTAAAAAAGCGAAACAATTAAAATCGAATTGAACAATCAGTTCTATATCAAACAGGCTTTAATTGTTGACATTATCCATGCCATGTGAGTCGTGCTTAAAGAAAAAAAACTTTTATTGATTCCTAAAAGTTTGTTTCCTTAAGCTGACTCACATGGTATCTATATGTCGAAAAATAAAAGCCGTCTGAATTAATTCCTTAAGCACAACTCGGAATGTCCCTAATTTCTATGCAGCAATTTTGTATTATCAATGCAATGTGAGTTGTGCTTAAGAAAAAAAAACTAATTATAAATCGAAGGTGTAGATACTTCACGGATCTTGTTTATTTGTTTATGATCGGAATGCATAGCGAGTGATGTGTTTCTTTGTCTTAATTAATTATGTTGCTGCGACTTGCTCATTTGTTACGTGTCTATTTGTTCTTGCGTCAACGTATCATTTTCTCTTTCGCTAACCCCTCTTAACGAAATACTCCTACATGCCAAAGCATGTTCGTGAATTTTTTTTCTTCATTTGCTAGAACACGAGGCGGCCACAAATTTTCCGCTGTAATTGGGCCAATACTTCATGTTTGACGCCGACTGAGATTGTAAGATTGTCCATACATGTTCTAATCTGGTTTTGGGGACGGAGAGAGATACCGGATAATTTCATAGAAATCAGGTCAATTTCAAAGAAAAACATAGGACGGAAATTTTCCACATGTTTCAAACGGGCCCTAAGCGATGATACTCGCGCTACAACGAACCAAAGGAAGCTTGGCCGAGTGTAGAAATGGATAGTCCAAGGAGGGTGCCAGGGTGGCTGTGGCAGTGCCATTGTAACGCGGGCAACTCTAAAAGTGATATCTTAATGCCCTACAGGCGTGCACTAAAATACAATACTAGTGGAACTGTATAGCGCCCCACTAGTGGTAGCGAGGCCGAGACACCACGCACGCGTCGAGCCACGGCTACGAAGAAAACACACCATGCTGCCACGCAAACACAATTAGACGTACGCTTGGCCGGGGAAGTGTTAGCATTAGTGCGTCACTAGCTCGCACGCCACCTAATGATTGCTGCTGAGGGGGAAAAAAAAGCGTGACACCAACACGACACCGTCTCTCCCGTCGCCCGCCCGCTCCGCTTATAGCCTGCTGCCATCCTGTCCTCTCCTCTCATCTCCTCGCGCCGCTTCTCTTCTCCTACCACCTCCTCTGCTCGCCACCTCCCGCCCTTTTTAAACCACCACCACTACCAAATTTGCTTGCCTCCCCACCACCGCTTGCTGCGGTCGTCTACCTAAGCTAGCTAGTTAGGCCACGCTTACATCGCCGGCTTCGACACGACGCCAGCAGCCTCCGTGAGTTGGAGGAGCTAGTTGTGCTGGTTGGTCTCTGTG
Organism: Saccharum hybrid cultivar R570; assembly: GCA_038087645.1. NCBI lineage: Eukaryota > Viridiplantae > Streptophyta > Magnoliopsida > Poales > Poaceae > Saccharum > Saccharum hybrid cultivar. Next base: position 7,869,410 of record JAQSUU010000056.1, on the reverse strand, counting down.
ATGGGGTCGTCCACGGATCACGGCGGCGCCGGTGGGCGGGGCAAGAAGCAGGCCGGGTCGCAGCTGTGGAAGAAGGCGCTGCTGCATTCCTCGCTCTGCTTCGTGATGGGCTTCTTCACCGGCTTCGCGCCGTCGTCCGTGTCCGACTGGACGTCCGCGGCGGTGGCGGCGGGCCGGATGGGCAGCAGCCACGTGGTCCGCGCGCTGCCGACGGCGGCGGGCGGGGGCGGGGCCGTGAACCGGAGCCTGCTGGCGCACGGCGGCGCGGACCTCCTGCTGGGCGACCCGGCGTCCCCGCGGCCGCTCCTGGTGGTCGTCACGACGACGGAGTCGACGCCCGCGGCGTCCGGCGAGCGGGCCGCCGCGCTGACGCGGATGGCGCACACGCTGCGGCTGGTGGCGCCGCCGCTGCTGTGGGTGGTGGTGGAGGCCGCCCCGGACGTGCCGGCCACGGCGCGGCTGCTGCGCGCCACGGGGCTCATGTACCGCCACCTCACGTACAGGGACAACTTCACCGCCGCCGACGCCGCCGCGGGCAAGGAGCGGCACCACCAGCGGAATGTGGCGCTCGGACACATCGAGCACCACCGCCTCGCCGGCGTCGTCCTCTTCGCGGGGCTCGGCGACGTGTTCGACCTCGGCTTCTTCGACCAGCTCAGGGAAATCAGGTACCGTACCACCAGCCAGCCAATCATCCTTGCTTCGCGTCGCGTATTGCCAATATCATTACGCAGTAGTAGTTAAACAAAACAAAGGAAGAGGATTAAATCGGATCAAATTCAAAGCGCCGATCTTTCTTGATGCGAGCAAGCTAAGCTAGGCGCACGTAGACGCCATGGCGCTAGCGCCCAAAGCACACTAGTCATCGCTCGGCTAGCGACTTTGTCAGGCTGTCCCGAGAACAACAGCTCACGCACAGCAACACCGCCTGGTGACCACTGCGGCGGGGGCGGGCTAGTTTAATCGGCGGTGAGAATCCGGGGCATGTGATGTGAGGAGGTCGGCCGCCCTCCCCATCCCGGCATCCGCCATTCAAGGGTCCTTTCCCTTTTAGCTGTCCACCTCAACTCCTTTTTCCCAGTTCAGATCTCGGCGTACAGACAGAGAGACAGACAGACTAGAGCTCCGGCATGGCAGCTGCTGCTGCACTCTGCGGTCCTTGGCTGGTTGGCTTTGCTTTTGTTCCCTTGCGTGTCGTCCTTTGATTTATTTACTGCGAGTGTCGCGGTACAGCCGTGCTTGGGCGACATCACGACGGGTGGTGTCCGGTATGCGACCGGTTTGGTCATTGGTGCTTGCGTGGTAGCGTAGGAGACGCCCAATCGTGTCGGCGAGATGATGATTGCCACCCCTCAACTAACGGAGCCGCCTGCTCCGGATCTGATAGGGCGCCCGGAAAGAAACGGTGGTGGTGACCGCGGACGCCAAAGCGCGCTTGCATTGCATTGCATGCCGTTGGATGCACGGCCGCTGCATGAGCCTCCTCGCCGCCTCACAAAAATCTCAAAAAAATACTCAGTTCCCGGTTTCCAGTCACGTTTCTTCTGAAGTCGATGTGCCGCGGCCCGCGGCGGGTGCGGCAACTTGCAGAAATGGCTTCATCTGCAGGTTGTGTCTGTTCAGTATTTGTTCACTCTTCTTTCCTTTTCGACAACAACGTAAAATCCGCACTTCTTTCAAGTTTGCTTTGCTTCAAAGCCTGCCTTTGTTGGTGGTTAGCTATCATGCTAACCACTTTCCGCGATTCAACAAATGTGTGTCTATCCGATCTGTACTGCCATTTCGCCTACCTGCAGCTGTCTGATATCAGCACCGCCGGCCATCATCACATGATTTAACCGCTGTTGTGGTTAGATCGTACGGGCGGCTAGCTACACCTGCGGCCTGCCTATTAGTAAGTGCCTCGGTGATATTTTTGGGGGCGGCATGAATGCTCAGTGATTAGCAGCTCAGCTTTACTTTGGCATTTGACTGCATCTTCCTTCGAAACGGCGACGTGACATGGACATTGCGCTGTTGTTACGTCTGTACACAGTACACTACACATGAGCACTTCGGAGGACACAACTAATCACGGCACGACGTGTCTTGTGACGATGCTGATCGAGAATCTGACGACGCGCTCCCCTGATCGCTTCTTTGGTCCTTTGCAGCGCGTTCGGTGCGTGGCCGGTGGCGACGATGCGGCGCGACGAGAGGAAGGTCGTGGTCCGGGGCCCCGCGTGCAGCTCGTCCGCGGTCACCGGCTGGTTCTCCCAGGACTTCAGCAACGGCACCGCGCCGGCCTCCGCCTCCACGGCGAGGCCTAGCGAGGTGGACGTCCATGGCTTCGCCTTCAACAGCTCCGTGCTCTGGGACCCCGAGCGCTGGGGCCGCTACCCGACCTCCGAGCCCGACAAGTCCCAGGTCAGTCGCCGCAATCACCCTTCACGCATCTATCTACTTACGACACGACATGCATAACGTAGTACAGCGCGCGGCGTTGCCGTGTGTCAGATTGAAGAAACCCCGAATATAACTAGCAAGCGCTCGCATCGCCTTTCGCACGGCACCGTGGTGGTCTGCACGCCCTTGCGTTGCAGACGCCCCGGGTGTTTCTTGGGGGTCACATTGAAAGAGGCATTTCCGCCATGAAAGCGGCGTTTCGGCCGTCAGCTAGCGCGCCGATCACCATGATTCATGGCTGCTGTGCTGCTCGTGCATGTGGCACAGGTAGATGTGGTAGGGAAAAAAGCCATGTCTCGTGGCCCATCTGTCCTAACTTTCCCGTGTCAAACATATCCGTCTGTGTCACCGGTCACAGGTCACTAACACAGCCCCCTCATGCCTACGTAAAGATCAGTGTTCCCATTTGATGATCAAGAAGATTAGTTGCTGCTGGTTTCTTCTAACAAATGCCGTGGGTGTCGGTAGCCGGTACAGTGCAGGTGCAGCAATCGACAAAACAGATCGAATCCCAGAGGATCCGGAGACGGCATTTGCAAATGCCAAATCGTGCTTACATTTCTTTATTATTATATTCCGGTGCGTTGGACTGATTTGGTGCGGTAGGAGGAGGGGAGGGGTCCATGGCTAAGTAGGATCTGTGCAGCCATGATGAAGTTCTTTGCAAGGGAACCCAGTTGGTAGCTGTGGCTTGGCTAGTAGTAGCAGTAGGACACTGACCCTTTTAAAAAAACATTTCTTTTAGGTTTATTGCCCCCACTTTTTTTATAAAAAAGGTGAGCATTTTATAGGGTTACAATTGACTGCTGATCTTTCTTGATCTAACAACTAAAGCAGCCCGTTTGTTGTGATGGTCAATCATCCAAGGCTGTGTTCATTGCTCCTGTTTGATGCCAAAAGAAATCATGACTCCTTGCTTGAGAAGTCCAAGATTACTTGCCCTGACATGTTTTTGGCTTCTATTGTTTTTCAGGACTCCATGAAGTTCGTCCAGCAAGTGGTTCTGGAAGATTTAAGCAAGGTGAAGGGCATTCCTTCCGAGTGTTCAGAGGTCATGGTATGGCACGTCGATAACACGGCTGCGCCTTCTTCCTCGTCTTCGCAACCATCTATGCACAACAAGAGAAGATAGAAAGAAAGGCGAACCATAGAAGAAGAGAACGGACGAGCTGGATGAGGACGGCCGGAGTGGTGTACATTGTACATGCATGTGGCTACACCGTTAAGATGTTGATTGTCCTGCTAGCTAGCTGCAAAGAAGGAAAATTTTGGTTTTTCTCACCAGAGGATGGATCAACCTCTGAACCCCCCCCCCCCCCCCCCCCCCCCGGCTTCTTCCATCATAATGTACAATCTTCCTCTATTCTTTTCTCTAAAAAAAATTGTGATATATGTATAATTTTTTTTCTTTTTTACTCAAGAGGGTTTAGGTGAATACATACATAATACCCCCCCTTGAAGTGTCTCTCAAGGATGTAATGGATAGAAGGCAAGCTAAAAATCAACTTAACAATGATGATACACATTATGTTCTCTTTTGTTCAGAAGTTACTCCAATGCAAGGTGTCAAATTCGCAGAAAGGATAGACGCCCATAAGTATTGTTTGTTGATTTGTTGTGAGAGAAAAACATTGTTCATTGATTAAAAAAGTACAACATATAAGACAAGTGAACAGGGCCTAGCATGCTTTGGAAGCGCTTCGGAAACACACAAAACTATGGCGTTGTTCTTGTTGGTCCCTGTACCCGTTCATTAGGAGCAAGATAGGGGCTCTTCAGTACCGTGGCATGGTTGTGTTGGCCCATCGCCATCGTGCGGGAAATTAACTATAATGGTGAGGCTATTAATTAGGAGCTGATGTGGATCGGACACATGCTTTTGAAAAAGGAAGCTTCAACAGTCTACCTGCAACAAGCGGCCATTATGGAGCGTATAGTCTTCTTGTGTTGTACTATAATCTGCAGGTGTCTTGGGACATCTTTTTTCCTAGCCATCTTGTCGCCGACACTGTTGCAATTTGTAGGAGCATGTTGCCAGCGCTTTCATCTGCAGTAACGGGTAACAGACATGCTCAGATGTGCTTTGTCGTGTCTAGCAGATAATTCATGATCGATTACTTACTTGTTTATTAGAGCCCGAGGGTAAGGGAAAACAAAAACAGAGCAAAAACCCTGCACCACCTGGCAAATGTTTCTCTCGTTTCTCTTTTCTGTGGAGCAGTGCCCTTTCCATTGGTTCTGAACTTCTGGCTGCCCAGCGGTATGAACATCTGAAGAACTGCATGTCCAAGTCCAAACTGTAGCTCTGATATATCTGAAGATCTCTTGGCTGACTAAACTGTAGCTCTGATTATATACGCAAAAAGTCCCAACAGTTTTTGTGCAAGCGATCTCCGCAAGCACAAGCTCTGAATCGCACACGCATAGAACTCATTCTTCACATTTTAATTTAGCGTCTCCACCTGATTATCGTGTCTGTCCAGCTCGAATTGCTGAGCTGTGTGCATCGATCCGACGTCCATGTATCTTCACATTGTGGAATTTGTGCCCTATGTCGTGTTGCTGTGATGGAGAGGAAAATATACAGATGCGTATTTTTTTTGAGAAACATGCAGTATCTGTATCCCTGTCCTCGGAGGTCGCAGCCGGCCTGGCCTGCTGGCTGCTGGGCAAACGCTGTTGACTTGATCAATGAGCCCAAGATGCCTTCAGACAAGCCCCTGCGTCTCCCTCAAGATCCTTCTTGTTGTTGCAAAAAAAAAAAATGCAGCAGCTTCAGCTCTGGAGCCGAAAAACTCTACCAATCGGACCCTTAATTCCATTGATCAAGTATCTGAAGGGGGTCAGTTCCAACATGCTGCATAAATTTACATTCAACCACCAGTTTAACCGTTGGGAGATGAGCAAGTGACATAAACGACCTTTGTATCATTGCATTCTAATCATTACTTAAGTTTGTCAATGTGATCCTATGGTATGGAGTACAGCTTTCATGAACTGATTCGGACTTGTAATTTCAAAGATACAAGGTCATTTCCTTCCTGTAAATTGGCTTTGTAAATGCCAGGATACAGGACAATGTTGCAAAGCATTGTTCCTTGTCCAGATGCTTGCTGAAACTCCCCTGCCTCAATCAGCTTGGAGCTTTGCCTCACCAACTTTCTCAGCTTCATTCAACACGAAGTTCTTCAGTGACTCCACATCCCTAGGTCCTGCAGTTGCATGGTTGAATCCAGATTCATGTTGATATCAGTACAGAATACTGTCAGATGAAGCAGAAAACCAAACGAAAAGGAATATGTTCACATGAAAAGCACCGTACCAGGCATAGAGATACAAAGGACAAGTAGAAACAAAAGCAGGGCGAAACAAAGAATATGTAAAATAGGCAATTGGCAGTTACAAATCACGGTTCTCAAACAAAAATGCCTAAAAATTCATGGCTCGTACTTAATGTTAAGTGTAAGCTAACAGATGCATAAATGTAAGCAGTGAATTTGAGTACTGGGTGATAAATAGCAATGCAAAATTACTATTGCATATAATCAGCTTTGGGGGCATGGTCCAAGCTCCGAAGGATATGAATTCATTAGAAGGTATGGCGTAGCTACATAGGCAGATTGTAAGCAACAACTCCAACAATACAGTACCATAGCATTCAATGGCTACAAAGAGTTCAGCAACAAAAATGATATTCATTTTGATAGTAACCAGCATGATCTACTGATTTACGAAATACGATATGTTCTTCTCATCATTCAGTTACACATATTGCCTCTGATATTAAACCTAACAGTATCTGCAGCATGATTAGTGAATTTAGCAAAATCTTCATAGAAGAGGTGACCTACTGATCTAGAAGTAAATTGTGCATGGAAATGAGCATTTGTCAGGTACACAAATTAATTAAAATACAAAATTCGAATTCGAATTTAATTACAAAGACTTTACACAGATTCCACTCCCACTCCGAGTATAATCCATAGATGGTCATGAGGGGGGTGGGCCAAAACTCAAACATGGCTTTAAGTTGGAACTTCTGTCCAAAAGCATGGTGAACTGGTGAAACAAACTTTACCTTTATATTTTGCTACTTCTTCACCTTCATAAAACACCTTGAATGTTGGGTATGAATGGATATCCACCTTTGAGCATACTGGTTTGCTGACACCACAGTCAACTTGCCCTATCTCAATTTCATCCTCACCTTCCATAACCTTTCCCAGGTCCTCCCATAGTGTTCCAAGGTTCTTGCTGCAAACGTCATACCCTTAACAAATCAGCTTTGTGGCAATAAAAAGTCTATACATGATAAGCCAACATTCATCTAACCCCTATGAGAAGCATGTGTTACCAGTGTTTACACCAGGGGACGCAAAATTTCACAAACCAAACTGTGTCCTTCTCCTTTATCTAAACAAGAGAGAAACGTCTCAGAATCAAACTTGCTTGACCAAAACAAACATACAGACACCAAAGAAATTTGAATAGCATGCATACTGTACTGGAACAATAAAGCAGGTCACAGTAGCACTCTCTGGCTTTTGTTTGACTAGTAATTCCTCATTAGAAAGTAGCAACGAAATAACAGATTTGAACTCGCACTGTCTATATCAGGCAAGAGGACTGCAAAGGTATCCGTTTAGTAATGGCGAGTGGCAACTTAGCAACTATGGAGTCATCGAAGTGAAACCATTGAACGATTTGACATACAACTGCCAAAGGCCAAAGCTCGCTCCATGACTAAGCACGCCGATCTGTCTAGTATGTAGCGTCGCTAATCCTTGGGTCCATTAGCGCAACACAGAAAAGGTACAGCCGCGCCAAGTATCCCCGACTAGGTAAGGCGGAGTCGCGGAGAAGGGCACGGCTGGGGTTACCTTGTCGGAGAAGGTCTCTTCGGTGAGGGTGATGACTTCGGCGCTGGAGTGCACGGTGAGGACCACGAGGACCGTGAGCGACGCCAACAGGAGGTGGATCGGTAGGCGCCCTCGTCGGGGAGCGCCTAGATCCATGGCTCGCACGGACGGCGGCGACAGCGACGGCGAGGGGAGAGAGAGGGGAAAGAACTCTTTTTTTTTTTGAAACTGAGGGGAAAGAACTCAAAGAAGAGGTGGGGTGGGGTGCGGTGTGCGAACAGTGAAGTCGATGACTTGGTATTTGCTGGGCCCTTATGGGCCGATAGATACGACGCCTTTATCGTGTCAACTTCTGGGCCTCCGCAGTGTCTTCGTGAGTGCAGCCCAGTTCGCATTATGGCATAGCACTTCCATCCTCGGCAGGGTGGTCGGCTTCAAAGTTACTATTCCGACCATCGGCGGCGAGGACGACCGGGAGAGTCTTGCAAGAACCTGTATGTAATTTTTATTTCTTTCAAAGGTGTCTTTATAAGATTTGGAATGTAAACTGTCAGCGTTATATGTGAAATACAACCCGGTTTTTCCAAAAAAAAAAATCGTCAGACAACTTTTGATGGTTTCTGCAATTCTGCATTTCTGCGGCCTCTGTCTGCTCTCTCCTGTTTTGGCGTCTGTCTGTACTGCTGTCTCCACTCGATCTCCTATCAAACTCTGAGTCCTTTTTTTCCCATCCATAAACTGAAACCTGCTGCTGTTCATTCACGAGACCCCCGCCCTGGTGACGATGCAGCAGAACAGAGCACGGCAGGCTACCGCGAGAAGTTCGCAGACTGTAGACGCTGCAGCGACCGAGCGACAGAGGGCATATTCCCTTCCCCGTCAGCCACAGCGAATCAATCAGCTCGCCGGGCGATCGGCTGGTTCGTCCGGGGTGCACCGTGGTCCGCGTGCACCTACTTTTCTTCGGAGGGCGGAAGCAAAACTGCAAAAGGAAGAAACAAGAAAGGAAAGCTGCACTGCACCGACCGTAGTTGTTGTTGACCGGCAGTCTGGCAGACACCGCTCGCTCATTGCATAGTGCCTACGGGTACTCATCCTGCTAGGCTGCTACCACCTCTATCGACTAGTATCATCTTTTACGGGTCCAATGGTCCAGTGCTCCGTCATCCACGTTGAACTGGAGTTTCAATTTGTTTACTTCCCCTGATCGGCCGCCGGCGTACTCCATCTCCATGTGAATGGGTGATTCTCGGTGCAGGTGGACCTTCAATTTGCATTATAACTTTGGCTGTCATTGCAAGAGAGGACCAGCCGGCGACAGCAATGGCAATCACGGGCCCTGCCTGGCCTTCCCGCCTGAGTGCCCCCTGCCATGCGGCGGGCGCAACAAGTGACCACCGCCAAAATCCACACACCACCTCTCTACTAGGAGAACTAGTTCAGAAGATCACGGAAGAATCAAATCAAACCGTTGGGGGCTTTAGCTACCCTACCCAACCCAACACATTCCACCATGTTCCCCCACGGCACCACGCCGTCCTCCTGCTTTCGCAGCAGCGGCTTCTCCTTTTTGTCAACCACCCAGCGCACGGGCACGTTTCGCGCCGCCGGTTCGCCGGCCGAGTTGGTTATTACTACTACCACTATGCCTTTTGTTATGAACGTCGTTGGATGGGGAGAATTGAGGAAGAGACTAGCGGCGCTACAGTACCGCGCGGGGTACTGTTCATGCGAGAGACGAGGAACGGCGTCTAGGGCTGTGAGGGGCGCTGGGAACGCCGGCCGCGGGGCTTTGCCCACGGCCGGCAAGAGAGAAGGTTTTTCCTTCTAATCTCTTGCTTGATTAGATTGATACATCTCCTCTCCTTATATAGAGAGGATTTCTTGACTTACAAGCAAGGCTTACTTGGCCCCTAAGCAAGCAACTAATTAACCCTAATGGGCTAAGGCCCAATAGGCCTTTGACTCTTCTAACACCTTTGCATGTCACCTTATCTCGACCGATGAGTCGGTGACGACTTCTCACGTCTCGCTCGATGGGCATGTTATCTAATCCGTCCTTTTCTTGCGAAATCAAAGACGCCAGAGGACTAATTATCGTGTGATGACTCATCAGCGGCCCCATGATGGGGCCCAGCCACGGTCTATTATCATGCATTGCCTCCTCACGATTCTTGGAAGGACGCGCTTGCTCTCGATCCCTCCGCTTGTCATGGACAGCTCACCTCTTGGTTCTAGAAGCAAAGATCATATGCAACACGAATAAAGATAATCAACTTGCCTTTCGTTATACTGTTTTTCTTTTCTTCCTTTTGCCCCTTTCAGTGTCATGGACAATTGTCATCCAGAATCCAGCTTTGCATCGTAATCTCTCATCGGCGTTACTCTATGGGAAACTGACACCCACGACGTGTCTTTCTTGGAATTTCGCTCGAATAAGATGGTGCCTCTACGCCTGGTGGACCAGATTCTCCATTGAGTGCTGAGGCACGTGGCAATGATTCATCATGATTCCTTTGTTTCATTGGTATACCATGTGCATCCTTTCATTTGGATTTTATTTACCAGTCTAGTTTAGTTTATAAGGCATTTCTCGTACGTCACGAGTCGAACTTTATAATCCTTGACACATAATTTAATAATACTTTTAACAATTGTAATACAAATTTGATACTATTAATTTTGTATCAAATGTACTATCCAATAATATAAGTTTATAATCATAAAAATGGTATAAAATAAATGAATGGCCAAAGTGTAATTAAGAATACCCTTATAAACTAAACCAGAGAGAGTGATTAACAAAAGGATTTATTGTGCTTGCAAAATATGAAAGCTAAGATGGTTCATGTGGAAGGAAAAAAGTATTACCTCCATCCTAAAATGTAACTACATTTAGTCTTCAATCAAAGTTAAGAAAAGTGGTAAAATATCATAAAACATAACTACATTTAGTCTTTAATCAGACAAGTTAAGGAAAGTGGTAAAATATCATAAAATACGACTACATTTAGTCTTTAATAAGACAGGTTAAGGAAAGTGGTAAAATGTCATATATGGCATTCATTGTATGGCAATGACGTCTACTTGCATGTCTCCATGGTGATTGATTTTTTTATTCCAAATTATCCAGTACATACACAGATGCCTAAAAAACGTATACATACACTCACTCCTATGAATACATGCATGCAAACCCTATTCTATGAGTATATCCGAAAGACTGTTAAGTTAATAGATCTTGAGGGAATGTGCTACCGTTTATTGATTTGTAGAGTTATATTTTCATCCATTCATATTTCAACCACGTACGAAACTCAAATGTAGTTGTGTTGAGATAGTTTTAGACTCTAACTATAACCACATTCTAAGATGAAGTACCTATTTTATTTCATTTATGCACCTTTAAAATATAGATGACTAACAACGGTAGTGCCAAAACTACCAAGCCGGGAGCAAAAGGAGATTGTCTTGATGGAGTTAGGTCAGAACAATGAGGCGTTGACGACGATTGACCAGGCTATTGTATAGTAAGTCAACAAAAGAGAGATGTGAGATGCTAATAACCTTCAGGTGCAAAGTAAGTGAGTGAAATTTATTCGAGATCCACCAAGGTGGAAGAATAAACCACTGGCGGAGCTTCATTGAGGAAAAAAGAGCATAGCCCCTTGCTAACTTTGCCTTTTTCTTATAGAGTTCTATACTCCCTTTATTCTAAATTTAAACGTTTTGGCTTTTCTAGTTAAATAGCTTTTATTATGCACTTAGATACGCATCTATACATAGTAAAAATAATAGGTTTAGAAAAGTCAAAACATCTTATTATTTAGAATAGAGTGAGTACTTAACTATAATAAGATATTGTTATTTTATCTATTTTACCATTTAACCCCTAACTCTGCTAGTGAATATAATCATTGGTTTTTTGTACCAAAAATAATCATGATCAACTACTGATTATTGCGTTTATCACCGACAATTTACCTGCATAATCTAATTACCTATGTAGTGGAACGTGTTCAACGACTATCTAGTAGCCGTATAGATCGTTTCTGTACGTGTTCTAGCCGAGGCACATTGCACATGCAGCATTTGTGTTGTCTCCCTCCTCTACGCGATTTGCATCATCATGAAAACTAACGAACGATTTCGGTATATCACTCATACGCTGTTCTACGAGGTAACGAGGAGGATTAAAAAAAAACAGAGAGCCACCCTATCCAATCCCGCTGGCTCCTCCACGAGCCCGCCACGCCGGGCATGCAAGCAATCAATCAGCACTTTACCGTGTTGTCAAAAAAAAATCAGCACTTTACCGTTGGTAACCCACCACGTGCCAGGCGCCCATTGGCCAGGTATATCCAACAAGCCGCTACTGCTGCTACAGTGCCGAATATCCTGCTCCAGTGCTCGATATCGATAAACCCCAGACGCAGAAAAGGGAAGCCGCCGGCCCGGCGCATGCATCAGCATCGCACATACCCCACCGTCCCATCCCCAGCTCCAGCCGTCCCGCCGACGCGCTCGCGCGCCACCCGCGAGGTCGCTGCGCGAACCGGAGCACGCGATCCTGCCGCCCGGGGTGCGGTGGGCGCCCACCCCACCTGCCCGAAGCGTAACCGGTACGCGCGGGTGGCTCGGATCCCCCGTACGGCGGCGGCAGCTGTGGCCTGTGCTGTTTTGCCGCCTCGTCGTCGTGGTGGCCCGGTGGAAGTGGCAGGTGGCGTATCGGGGCGGTTCGAGGCCAGGGTGATGGGCGGGGGCCCAGGGGCGGTCGCCGGTCGGTCTCCGCCAGCCGGTCCAGCCGTTGCAAGCGTCCACACTTTCTCGTCCGGTTGCGCCGCCGCCCCATCTCTGCTAGAGCAACACAAGGGCTTTCAAACTCTCAACGACTGTCAGCACAAGCGGCTACGGGCAATCCTAACAAAGAAGCTGTGAGATAATGTTTATACTTGCCAAATCATTTAGACATTATAGATAGAAACTATAAAATTATATTTTTTAATGGGTTGTTTTGGATGATGCTAAATTTAGAAGGAATATCAATAGTATTATATTAATGTATTATGGTTATAAATTCTACCCAATAACATAATATAATTGTTTAAGAGTTACAAAGTCACAGATTAGAAACGGGTTCATCATTAATTGTACCAATAAGAAGCCGTCTCAAATATAGTGAGGCCATGCACTAAAAATCATCTCTCAATGTTATTGTAAAATATTAGAAATCCTTATGTTTTAGGGCGGTGGAGTCCCTAGGTCATAGTATTGTAAAATCACAAGGTCACCTAAATCGACAATTGTATGTTTAAAATACTCACTTTAAGCACAAAAATGATTGAAAATGCTTTAGACGAGAAGAGTGTCACGAACCATTTTAAGAAATGCTTAGTGTGTATAACCATTACAAGTTAATACAAACACAACACACACAAAAAAGAAAGCTATGCCAACTTTCCATAGCCAAACTCCTCGATGAAAAGCCCGGATCCCTAAAAGTAATAAACCACAACACTTGCGTGCGGTTTGGTTAGGAGAAATGTAATGCAAATGGAAATGAATCAGATCACATCCTATATGTTGTCGTAACTGTGACATGTTTAATTCCATTACGTTTGCATTACCAATCGTACCACCAAACAATGCCTTAAATGTTATTCATAATTGCATGTACCTTCAATTGCTACTAAATACTCCATCTATTTTAAATTGTGTATGGTTTTTTTAGTTTTGTTACAAGACGATATTTTTAAACTTTGACTACTTCGACTAAGTGTATGAAAAATGGGCCAGTATCTATAACAACAATTTAATTTAATTTCTGAATTTTGTTTAGATAGTGCTCTAAACAAATGTGCGGGACAACGTTCAAATATCTGTAAACAGCTTCATTCTGACATTTGCAACAGTGGTCTCTTAAGTTTTCTTGCAGTGAACGTGGGAACAAAATGGGACCACTACTTTTGAATTTTTGTGATCACTTCTCCTGCATGCCCAAGTACTTACTCGTGGTACGCATAGAGCATCTCTGTCAATCTGACCGTCCATTAAGTGGCAGTTGCGAGCCGCCGTGCCGCCCCTCACATTTCCTACGGCCTAGATCCGTGCACGCTCGTGGGGAAGAAAGCAACCCAGGAACCACCAAAGCCAAGGGACACCCACCGAAACTCCTACTCACACAGCCTAGCGGGGCCCTCAAGTCAGCAAAACGTCCCGAGCTCGCCATTTCGCCTCCGTTTCCAACTCCCAGTGCCGGTCTTCCACTCCCCCTCCTCGCTTCCAAACCTCTCTCTTGCACACAGCACGGGAGCACGTTCACGCGGAGCGAAAGCGATCGGCGCCGCGGCGGCAAGATGTCGGCGGCGGAGACGATGACGTGGCACGAGGACCTGGGCACTCTCGTGGGGGACACGGGCGTTCGCCTCCCCGGCGCCGGGGGGCACGCGCCGGCGGTGGCGAATGTTGCGGCGGTGGGGGTGGGGGCCGGGTGGTACGGGGAGGAGGAAGAGGGGAGGGCGGAGGAGGGGTGGGCGCAGCAGGCGAAGGGGTTCGCGGAGTCGACGGCGGAGATGCTGAGGGAGCTGGGCCGCGGGCTGTGGGACGTCGCCGCGCAGAGCCTCGCCAGCGCCGAGGACAGCGAGCTCGCGCGGCGGCTCCGGAAGCGGGCGGCGGCCACGGGGAAGCGCCTCAGCTTCATGAACGAGTACCTCCCCGAGGAGCGCGACCCGGTGAGGTGCTGGCTTATCGTCGCCGCAGTCGCATTCGTCACGCTCCTAGGTAACCGCTGATCTCGTGTCCGCCGCTCTTCTCTGCGTCAGCACCGCTACACCCCGCGCTCGCGTGACGCGTCTCTGCTTCCTGCTGAGCGTGCAACTGTGGTTTGTGGCGTCCCGCAACATGCTATGTGCGTTTTATCTTGTATTTGTTCTTTTGCGGGGATGGATCTAACTGACTGTGGAGAATCGGGAATAAACGCGTGTTTCAGTCTCTGTTGAGGGTTTTAATTTGAATTTTGGATTATAACCTCTCTCATCTGTGAGGAGATATCTATTCTGTAGTACGTTTCACTGTCGAATTGGTTGAAAAATGTGACATTTGCATCCATACATTTTCAGACCCTGGGATCCATGCCTAGTTTGCTTGGGCAACGTTGCTTTGACAAGAAAAACCCACAACTACACTAATGTTTTATGTGTATTCTGGGTTTGTGTTTGATCCGCTGAATCAGTGCAATGGTTAAGGATACCACTAGTCAATTGTTTTACTTTTTGAGAATGGGACAAGGGGAACTGCTTGACCCTATTTCATTCACATTTGTACAGATGGTTTGTCTAGTGTGTCTAGTTTAAGTAATTGATTTTCATGGAGGCTCTGTCTATTTCTTATCCTTATCTTTCACCATAATATGATGAGTATGAACCAAGTCAGTTTATTTTTAGTCCGATTTACTCTGTCACTGATTTCTTATGTACATTTTGTGATCAGTTTGGTTCATTGTGAACCAAAGCTTCTTACTTGAGAACTGGAACATGTTAATTTATATATTTTTCGAAATTCGAATAATATTATGACTTTAAGGTGACTTCATTCTCAATATCCTCATGTTATTAATTTATGGCCCAATGCAACATGCCAACATCTATCCAGTAGTGCCATATTAGACATCCATTTTATCAGTGCACTGTGGTCAGTTGATCCACATTACAGTTTGTCCATGTAGGGATCAGTGCACCACTTTAATTGCTTAATGAGAATGTTCTCCATGCAGTTTTAGGTGTTGGGAGTGGCAATGAAACTCCAGTAGAGCTTCCAAAGAAACTTATCATTGGTCCCCCAAGTGCCGATAGAATCCAACTTCCTGATGGACGGCATCTGGCTTATGAAGAACAAGGAGTCTCAGCTGACAGAGCAAGATTTTCACTGATTGCTCCTCATTCTTTTCTTTCATCAAGGCTGGCAGGTAGGGAGTCTAGTCTAGTTGGTATGGCATGTTAGTTTATCAGAGCATCACATCATTTGCTGAATAGTGTTGGCATTTCCATGCTTTCTATTTGATCTACATTGTTCTTTCTCATGCAGGAATCCCTGGAATCAGTGCATCTCTTCTGGAAGAATTTGGAGTACGACTTGTGACCTATGATCTACCTGGTTTTGGTGAAAGCGATCCACACCTAGGCCGGAATCTCAATTCTTCTGCACTGGACATGCTCTATCTGGCGAATGCTCTCAATATTCCGGAAAAGTTCTGGGTTGTGGGCTATTCTGGAGGTGGCATGCATGCTTGGAGTGCTCTTCGTTACATTCCTGATCGAGTTGCTGGTACCTACCTCATATGGTTTTCTTCTATATTGTTTTGGATCTGTAAGTCTATATGTTGGCGAGTTCTTGATGGGGATGCCTCTTTGGTTGCAATTGTTTTTGACACTAGCACAATGGAGCCATTTTCAGCCTGTGGATATGCAATGTCATACCTTGCTTATGCCTTTTGAACTTCAGAAGACTTAATTCTGGAAATGATTGTGACCTAAACATAATGCCATCCATGCTTTACATTTTTGTAAGTTTGTTAGTATATCACTTTTGCCTCAATGATAATGAAATGCGTGTGCTCTATTCAATTGGATTACTCAGCAACATCTAAATCTGTAACGATATTTTTGTAACTGAAAGCACAGATGCACATCTGTCTTTCTTGTTTGGAACCTTGATCTGGTCAAGGCATAACTACCATTGCATCTTAAGATTAAGATGTGGTTATTCCAGTCAAAAGCATTTATTGCTTTTGTCTTCAAAGAACACAGACCTTACATGCTTATTGTATACTATGTAAGTATTCCTGTTAGGTCTGCTGATATGTGATTTATTATTCCGTGTCCAGGTGCAGCAATGTTCGCACCTATGGCAAATCCATATGACTCCAAGATGACCAAAGACGAGAGGCGTAAAACATGGGATAGTTGGTCAACGAAACGGAAACTGATGCACATTTTAGCTCGGAGGTTTCCATCACTGCTACCGTTCTTTTATCGCCAAACCTTCCTTTCTGGAAAGCAAGGACAACCAGAGAGTTGGTTGTCACTGTCATTGGGGAAGAAGGTATGCTGATATCAGTGTTATGTACTATCTCAAAGTACCAATGAAAAATGGCCTGCTGCTGCAGGGCAATATGGGAATGGCATGATTATTAGCTTTACCATTCCTGCTCTTACTTTATGATGTAGAAACCTTCTGTTTGTTTCAAGGCATAGGAAAATCGGATGTAAGATGTGTGGTATCTTGTACAACAGACAATCACACAAAGAAGTGGCACTGGATTTTAGTTAGATAAATACCTTTTTTTAAAAAAAATCAGCTGAAAATTTGGAGCATCTATATTTGTCTTCCATATGCTTACTATGCACTCAACATCTGTTCCACATAGGTAAACAACAACTCCAGCATTGTTGTGCTTCATGAACATGTTAGTAATTGATTTATCCGTAATTGATTTATCCATGCCTGATCGGTGCTAGCTTAAGAATTCTTATTACTCATCCTTTTGATTAAATGTGAACATTTGCCCTTTCTCGTGCCGAGTTCTAATATTTCGGCATTATTCAGGACAAAACTTTACTGGAAGGTCCTGTGTTCAATGCATTCTGGGAAAGGAATGTTGCAGAGTCTGTGCGCCAGGGAGATGCAAGGCCATTTGTAGAGGAAGCTGTGCTGCAAGTATCTGACTGGGGTTTCAGCTTATCTGACATCCAAATGCAGAAGAAAGAGGCTCGAGGCTTTTTTGAACTCATCAAGTCTCTGTTCAATCAGGCTGAAAGAGAGTGGGTGGGATTTCTGGGCCCAATACATATATGGCAGGTTTGTACTCTGTTCTCTGAAACTGAAAAACTTACTCCAGCTATTTCACACATAGCTTGCTTGCACACAATGACGTTGTTTAGAAGGTGTTCTGTAGCCGCCTAGCATCTGGGCTCACCAGTTTCTGTTTATTTTGGTCATACTGTCAGAGTCTGTGCATGTCAAGGTTACCATTATATATTGCTTCAAAAAAGCTGTCACAGCACGCTGAAAGGTTGCATCAATAGTAATTGTAGCTGAATAGCATTGTTTTCAAGTCGTCCGATTAATCGCGATTAATCGTCCTGGTCGGTCTCAGGTGACCGATCAGGGGTAGTGTCGACCTGTACAAGTCGTCCGATTAATCGCGATTAATCGTGATTAATCGTCCTGGTCGGCCCAAGGTCGACCAGGTCCGACCAGACGATTTGAAAACATTGCTGAATAGTCTTGGTTTTGCATGATTAAAGAAAATTGATGCATAAGTTAGGTAGTATCGTAATTGGTTTTGTATGTATTAACAAATAGCAACTCCCAAATGGCATAAGAACTGGGAAATGGAGGTGCTATAAAAGCACCGTGTGTTATCAATTGGACGCAATGAATTGGATGTGTCCATTATGTTGCTTGGTGGTTCAACTTCTCAAACTATATGCCTTGCATGTACGTGTAGCCAAAGGAATAAGGGATTCCTGAAGAACTAACCTTTCATATCTCAACAGGGGATGGACGACCGAGTGGTCTCGCCGTCAGTGGCCGAATTTGTGCGGCGGGTGGTTCCAGGAGCCACGGTCCACAAGCTTCTTGATGAAGGCCACTTCTCATACTTCTGCTTCTGCGACGAGTGCCACAGGCAGATATTCTCCACCCTCTTCGGCATTCCCCAGGGCCCTATCAACCCTGCGCCGCAACCCAGCGAGGTGGTTTCAGAGCTCACCGAGGAAACAACAGTACCAGACAATGCCACAGATCAGGAACAAGGAAAATCAGGCCTGCCCTGATTCAAGATCGGTTTTCAGGATCAACAGCAGATCAGGAACAAGGAAAATCAGGCCTGCCCTGATTCAAGATCGGTTTTCAGGATCAACAGTATAGATACGAGACGTTACTACTACTAAACACAATACCTCAAATAGACGGGAACTCCAATGGGACAATGCCTACAGCCTGTGGACTGAGCTGCTCCTCCTGCGGAAGTCTTGAAGTTAAAGTATTGGATAGAGGAGGCTGTGCCGTTTCAGTTCGATGTACAAAAATGCTCATCACAAATTCGCACGGCACCTGCTCGGTGCGCTTTTAGTATAGTCGGTATTAAAATTCGATTAACCTGCTATGACTCTGTTATAGCCTTTTTGCACATTATGGTTGAATTGCGCCCTCAGCTGAATTTTGTTCCTTTACTGGTTATGGCATGATCCAATTTTCCAATCCAGCTTAAGGTCAGTAATGTATTCGCCTCTTGCATTATGTAAAAAGTTCGCCTCTTGCTGCCGGAGCACTTCCATCTGGCAAGAGACGGATGTGCAATGCCGTGTGATACTGCCAGTGTTTTGACTTGAGAGGTGTTTGGTGTTTGTGGAGCGTTGTTTCCCAAACGGCCCATACAGCGAAGTAAGATATGTGTCGGTCAAAGTAGCTCAAGTTTGATCAAGTTTATAGCAAATAGTATTAATATTTATGTCTCTAAATAAATTTATTATAAAAATATATTCTACGACTAATCTAATGATACTAATTTTGCAACAGGAATGTCAGTATATTTTATATAATTTTGGTCAAAATTCAAACTGATTGACTTCTCGCGAAGCGAGAATTGTATTTTTTCGTGGACAGAGAGTACATTTAAGCATTTGAACCCCCAACTTGTCACCCTATAAAAACTCCAACACTAAAATTACATACGTCCTCTGGCGTTTAAAACTAGACAAAATATTGTGTTGACCCCATATTAATCCCAGATTACACACCAGCTAGGGTTAGATCGTTCGGGCCACCACACACCAAAGAGCGCAGAGGGTAACTAATCGTGCTTGCGTGACAAAGAAGAAACTGTCAAAGCTCTTGCCCAAGAGGGACCCTATCAGGGTAAGGACATCGGCGGGTTGCTCTAGGCGTGTTGCCCTAGGTCGGCTGGCAGGTCGTCATCCTTGGTCGTTGGACAGTAGCATAGGGTTGGAAAAAAGGATTAAGAAAAAAGGATATTGAAAAGTAATTTGGACGATTACGTGTTAGATACTTCAATCGGCCATGTACCCCCTATTTTACAGGGACTAGGGTTGGTCTTATCCCGTTGAAAAACTAATATGGTACTATAATTATGTTGCTTTATAGAGTTTTTCTTTTATTGGGTCAAAACTGGCATGGGCCTCTTAAAATTGGCATGGATCCAATTTAAGTGTCAACAAGGCCCCACATGTTATTGAGTTTTAGCCATGTCGTTTTTAATGAAACATTTAAACTACTAAATAATCAACAAGATTTTTTTTATTTCATCGAGCACCTCAACTTTAGTATGTCTCTATCAAGGGCTATTTGAAAAATTCAAAAAATTGAATCTCAAAGCATAACAATTTTAAAACGAATGTTTATGCACCTAAACTACTCGCTTCATCAATATTCAATTTTTTCCCAAAATACTTGACCTTCTCATTTCGCAATGCACATTTCTCTTTTTCTAATATATCTCTCTATCTCTCTCTCCTTTTTATAGGGACACTTTGCTCTTTAGCTACAACATTTGTATCCGTGCACAATCCTAAAACGTCCACTATTTTGGGATAAAGTGAGTATCTCAAATAGAAAAAAATATCAACCATGAAATTGTACGTCGAGCTGAGAGATACAACTTGGTAATTGGTATACACCATGTCAACATTAGAGGTGGTTTAAAAAAATTAAAACTTTGAAACAAAATCTAATAACTTTAAACAAATATTTACACATTTTATAACAATATAAAAAAAATATCATATATAGGTTGTATATCACATTAAGAGCTACAACATTGGTTTATACCATGTCAACATCAAGGCCGTTTCAAAAATTCAAAAAAAATGAATTCAAAATCTAATCATTTTTAATAATATTTGGGATTTGGCCATACAAATGATTTCAAATAAAAAGTTATCAAATGTAAAGTTGTAAATCATGTCAAGGATCAAGCTCTATAATTTTTACATAAAATTTGCCTTCATCAGATTTTATATGAAAATTTATAAACTTTTTTTATATACAAGAAAAATGAGACATAAACACATTGGCCCACACTAACATGTCATAAAGAACCGCATCAAAAACTATTTTCAAATCGTAAAAGGGGATATTTTGTCTGGTCTGAAAAGATGAAGGACATATGAGTTCTAGTATTGGAGTGGAGGGCTTTTTTTAGACTCAACGAAAAAATCAAGAAGGTTAAATGGACTTCACTCAAAGGGAAAAGTTTTTTTGGGCTTCCCGCAGTTTTCGCCAAAGTCCTCAATCTTCCGAAACCATCCGTTTTTCTTCCTCTGGATGGTTGTGACAACGATTTGGCCAATGTGACGTCACGCCAAATCCGCGATACAGATATATGGCGTGTCTAATGTGATGTCATGTTTGTTAAAGTTGCTGTCAAACTATTGAGGGAGCAAAATCGAATAGTTCCAAAAGACATAGCGTTAAAAACTTTTTTTCGACGAGAGATCAGACCATGAAGACAAAAATGACTCTCTACTAAGGTTAGCCTCGGTCGGAGTTTTACTAGAGTTTTATTTGTATTTAATAGCCTGCCACATATGTATTTTTTATGACATGTCAATGCTTTAATGAAGAGAGAGAGGAGGTGAGTTTTATGTGGATGAAACTCTCTTGGCACGATTACTAACTCTCTATGAGTCGTAGAATTAAATGCCTATGAAACCATGAAATGAAACTTTGCATTGATATTGTGTGTTTCATTTCATTTTAGATGAAATAACAGTTTTAGAAACAGCGTAATGAAACTCTCCATCAAGACTGGCCTAAGAAATGGGGTCATGCATCTTCGGCCCAGTTAAATAGCAGGCCCATACCACCTTTTTCTAGTTTTTTTTAGAAAAAGTCCACGTTACCTCCCTCACCTTCTGCGAAAGCCTGCTGTTCCTCCCTAAACTCCAAAACCGGGCAAAACACTTCCCTCAACTTTTAAAATCGTTCATCTTACCTCCCTGGCCCGGTTATAAGCGATTTTGAATGCGGTTTTGTCTTTGTCTTTTTTATTTATTTCGGCTAAATCTTTGAAAAATCATAGTAAATCACAGAAAAATCATAAAATATAAAATCTAATTTTGTTAGACTCCATATGAGTAGATCTACACAGTGAACATATAATACGTTATGCTTTAGTACAAAGTTTTTGCTGTGATTTTAGATCTATGTTTTTCTATAATTAAATGAAATAATTCATAACTGTAGTTTTTATGGTCCAATTGTGGTGAAAATTTTATGGTGGGCTAATTATTGTAAGCTTAAACTATAATAAAATTTTCATACTCATTGGATCATGTATAACTTAGTTATAGATTTTATTTAGGTTTATGCTTATTAAATATAAATAAATCTATAACTAAGCTATACATGATCCAACGAGTATGAAATTTTTACTACAGTTTAATCATATAATAATTATCCTATCATAAAAATTTCATCACAATTGGACCATAGAAACTGCAGCTATGAATTATTCTAATTAATTACAGAAAAACATAGATTTAAAGTCACAGCAAAAACTTTGTACTAAAGCATACCATATTATATGTTCACTGTGTAGATATACTCATGTGGAGTCCAACAAAATTAGATTTTCTATTTTATGATTTTTCTTTGATTTACTATGATTTTTAAAGATTCAGCCGAAATAAATAAAAAATAAAAAATAAAAAATAAAACCGACTTCAAAACTGCTTATAACAATGCCAGGGAGGTAAGATGAACAATTTAAAAGGTTGAGGGAGGTGTTTTGCCTGGTTTTAGAGTTCAGGGCGGAAAACGGACTTTCGCGAAAAGTTGAGAGAGGTAATATGAACTTTTTTTAGATGTCTACATCATGCTCAAGTACTTGGGCCTCCAAAATGTTCTTATTTTGGGGCCTTTCACCCATATAATCCTATGGTCTAAATCTTCCACACCATCGACTAATAGTCTGTTTGACACAGTTGTCGAAGCAGTTTACTGCTTACCGGCTGAATTCAGGAGAACTTGATGAAACAACTTTTTTTTACTAGGAGATAATTATATACTAATTTTGTAGAGTGATTGCCTAAAATAAACTAGGAAACTGGGAGCTATAAAAAGAAATTTCTCTTAATTCACTCCATGCACAGATGGCATGGCGTGTTTTGGCTTGGAACCTAAGCTAGGCAGCGTATCCAGCCGCAGGCAGCCAAACAAGCCCAGAGTCACTATATGCATAGAGTTTACGCTAGAGAACCATTTTCAGTCAAAGAATTATTTCTCTTAGAGAATCAGCTTTCACAGAGATTCTAGAGCCGAAGGAGCTCTACCAAACAAACCATAACAACTGTAAGCTCTCTCTCCTGAATGATTCATATCTGTCGCATAAGCCATAGTTGACGCTAGAGGTCATCAGCCTCGTCGACCTCGAGCTATATCTGTCGCGAAAGCCATAGTCGACCCTAGAGGCCATCGACCTTGAGCTGTAAATCGAATCTCCACCATCCTGCTTTTTGGGAGTAGTTTCTTGTTAACAAAATAGATCTATTGGTTAAAGAAAAGCATCCTATATCAAATTTTAATTAGATTTTTAAACATTATTATTCTTTATTGTAGATTTCTCGATAGCCAAAATAAAGGACGTGTTCGTTCTAAAAGCACGCATAAGATATAAAATTGTTAAAGCATCTCCAAGAGTACCCTATTTCTCTTCCTAATCTCTGGTTTTTAGCACAATGAGAAAATATCCCTCTCCAACGACTACTAATCCTTCCTCCTAAAATTTATGCATTTGGGAAATCCTCACGCGTTGCGCGTAACTTTGCGCGGAGTCATGGTCGCGCGGATACATGTGTATTCATCAGCCAATTAAAGGTGGAAGGGCGAAAAAAGAATAAATAGTACGAAAAGGTTCCAGATGTAAATGTATAAGAGAGAAAGAATATATAAAATTTGTTAAAATAATTCAAAAATAATATAGAATTCCTGATGTAAAATTGTCTTTGGTATTTTAGGAGTAAATTATTAGAAATTATTGGAGATGTACTTCTTTTTTTCTCCCAATACATTTTTAGGAGATGCTCTTAGAAGGTAAAAAATATTAATTTTTATTCAAATGATTATCTAAATAATGATTTAGACACTGGGTAAGGTTTAATAAAAAGTTTTCGGTTCCACACTTCTACTAGACGCCGCTGCTCTCGCAGTTGCGACTTGCCAGAATATCGGTTTTCCGCAAAAGAGAATATCGGTTTTCCCCATTTTCCTCTGACGGATTGTCGCAAAAAAAGAAACATTTTCCTCTGACGGATAGGGCCCACTTAGCTTTTTTTTTTTTTTTTTTTTTTACTTTTACGGTTTTACCGTCCTCCATCTGACCATCTTCCTCAGTCCTCACCACGCGATCCCTTCCTTCCGCCGCCGCCTGCCTACAGCCCTACACCACCTCCTCCACCAGCCTCCGTCCCCTCCTACGCCTCTTCCGCAGCCGCCTACCGGCGCTGATCCCCTTTCTCTGCTCGCCACCGCCGGATTCGCCCCCCCTACCCTACCCCTACCCCGGGCCCTGGCGCTGCTCGCCACCGCCGGAGAGGACCCCCGTGGCCGGCGGCGGTTGGCGCGGGAGGGACCAGAATAGCTCGTGGCGGCGCGGCTTGAGGTGGCCGCGGAGCCCAACGAGGCCGGGGAGACGCTGCTCGTCGCCGCGGCAGGTTCGTCGAGATCCACCACCTCCATTCTCCCTCTCTCAATTAGAGCCGTCTCCACCGCCGTGCAGCTCGCCGCCGATCCAACAATTTTTTTTCTCACTAGGATTATGCCCATGTGTTGCAAGGGAGCTTCAATTTCATGGGAGGCCTTGTTTAGATTCCCAAATTCACCACCAAATTTCACTATACAAAAAGAAGATTCTCCATCACATCAAAATATCGGCACATGCATGTACTAAATGTAGATGAAATCAAAAACTAATTGTACAGTTTTATTGTACTTTGCGAGATGAACATTTTAACCCTAATTACTCAAAGTTTGGACAATTATTACCAAATAAAAACAAAAATCTACAGTAACTTAGTACAGTGATTTTGGGTGCCCGAATCGGTATCTAAACGTGGCCGGAGTCAATAAAATTTCAATGCAATAAAAAAAAAAGCAAAGCCAACAACATGCTGTTTTGAGCTACACACTATTATGCTATGCTATATAAGTAGCAGTTCTACATAACAGTATTCAAGCAAACGTGTAAAAAGACTAAACACGTAATTCTCAAGGTGTCCCTTTGCACTGGAGCCCACCAACCTGGAACAACACAGTCCAACACATATATATATATATATATATATATATATATATATATATATATATATATATATATATATATATATATATATATATATATATATATATATATATATATATATATATATATACACACACTCCATAAAGCCAGTAGTTCGACATTGCTTTGACATAGTTTACTTTCTTTAGGATTCAGCAGACAGAGATCATAAGACTTTGCTTAATAACAAGTAAAACGGTAAGCAGCTGAATGCCTTGCCTGATCCAACACTGATGTTTCATTTGCAAGTGGAGCCCACCAACCTGGAACAAAGCAGTCCAACAACGACATAGCCTTTTGTCCCAAGCAAGTTGGGATAGGCTAGAGATGAAACCCAAAAGAGACGAGAAACAGGGAGACACATAAAGAGACATAAAGGGCACAAAACAAAAAGAGGTCACGGTTCAGGCACGTTGATTGCCAATCTCCAAGCGCTCCTGTCCATAGCTAAATCCTTGGAGATATTTCACTCCTTAAGATCTCTCTTAACGGACTCGTCCCAAGTTAGTTTAGGTCGACCTCTACCGCTCTTTACATTATCGGCCCGCTTTAGAACTCCACTACGCACCGGCGTCTCAGGAGGCCTCCGTTGGACATGTCTAAACCATCTCAACCGATGTTGAATCAATTTCTCCTCAATTGGTGCCACCCCAACCCTATCCCGAATATCGTCGTTCCGGACTCTATCCCTCCTTGTGTGCCCACAACACCAACGCAACATACGCATCTTTGCTACACTCAATTGCTGGACATGTCGCCTTTTTGTAGGCCAACACTCAGCACCGTATAACATCACCGGACGAATCGCCGTCCTATAGAACTTACCTTTCAGCTTCTGAGGCACCGTATAACGAATCACCCAAATTGGTTTGCTTAGGACTACATACAACATTTAAGTAAACTTAGGACTCCATACAACAGACTGAGCTACATGTATCAGCAATTCGTCACAAAAGAATTTGTAATAGAGAGGCAATTTCACTTCTAGCTCACCAGAGGTTTGATAGGACTGGCAGGAAGCCACATTGCGTGTTTAGATCTCCTGATCACCAGGCTTTTGAGCACGATTCTTCAATAGAGGAAGGAACTTCCATATGTTTGATCCAACGCGATCAAACATTGTATCTGCCTCATCGAGAACCTGCAAATGAGGAATGACAGACTGAAGATAAGACAATTAGGAAAACAACGAAGATGTTACCAAAATGGTTAAATAAAGTAGCACCATCTTGACACATTTTAGACACATTTTAGAAAACTATCAAACGTGCCTGAAGCCCCGAACGGAGATAGTAGGGGCGGAGGCAGAAGGTGCAAGTGTGGCCCCACATGTCGGTGCAGTGCAAATATCGCCGGGGGTGGTCAAGGAGTGGGTTTGGTGCTGCCGGGTAGACGTTGACACTTGAGGCTTTTTAATTGTAGATAGAAGAGATAGAGATTAGTTGTAGAGATTGGGGGTGGGATTGGAGGATTGCTGGACCACCCAAATCCCTCAAACTACAGTTTTTTTTCTCATTCGGGATTAGGAAAGGGGACTGCTGGAGATGCTCTAAGTCTCTCCATCATGTTGTCGCTTCGCCACACCCTTCTTTCCCATCTCCGGTGGTAGCCTGCCACGGTGCTAACTCATCCAGCCGTGATTTCCATGCCCATACACCATGATTCAGGTCTTCAGGGAAAAAAGGAACACATCGTTCCTCCTGTTGCACTCCCCGACTCCCTGAGTGTCCGAGCCCGGTGTTCGCTAGCTCAGGCGCAAGTGATGGCAGCGGCTAGTGGGCAGCACCCAGCAGCCCAGACTGTAGGCGCAGAGGCAAACAAGTTTGCCAGTCCGAACGTCCGCCCTCCAGCCTCCGGGTTCTGACCCATTGTCTTTCGTCTGTAAGAGGTGAAAGTTCACATCCTCTTCTCTATTCCGTGCTTAGTGCTCTGTAGCTTCTTGCTGTGGTCGTCACTGTGTCCAAACACACGGTTAGCTTGTATCCAGATATTGCCTTCTAAATGCAGAGCGAATCTCCTTTCAGATGGTTAGCTTCTTCTTGCTGTGTTGGAGGCGAAAAAAATGTTCTGCTAGACTGTCACTGCTTGTTGGTTCGTCCGGTGTCTTAATTTTGAGCTGCTTTACAATTCAAGCATGTCAGTTATGTGGAAATTCCTGTTTCATATTTATCAGTTATCACATGAAGTTCTTTTCTTCCAGTCTTTTCACAATGTATATGCTCAGGTATAAAGGATTAAATCGACTCCTGATGAATAAATTGGTGATGTTGTTGTGTAAATTTTCAGTACGCAATTTTTTTTGTTTAATTTGCATTGGCAGGCCTCTATGTGGTAGCATAATGCTATTTACAACCACGCTACTTACAAGACACATCCTCCTTCTGTACTATTCATGATGTCAATGTCGTTTGCTCCCTTTCATAGTTTTCCTTCTTTACTTGTCAGCCGATCATGAATACAACTCAGAAAGCTAATTTAGTGGAACAAGATGCTAAGGTTTTGAAACATGCCTCACAGTTCAAAAGGTGGGGGCGAAAACATCCATTTGTTCGGTATGGGTTACCACTCATTTCCTTGACAGTGTTTGGTGCAGTCGGACTTGCTCATCTTATACAGGGCAGGTAAATGATTCAAGCCTTTCTGCACTTCGTCTAAATCACATGAACTAGTCTGTTGTGCGTTCCTTTGGTCTTCACCTATCTGACAATGCTGGTTGATTTGTACTTTTGCAGCAAAGAAGTGACAAAGGAAAAGGAGGATATAGAATGGGAGGTTGTAGAAACAACAAAAGCTCTAAGCCGAACAGGGCCAGTGGAAGGAGCCTATAAGCCTAAGAAGCTCTCTCTAGAGGATGAACTGAAGGTATGCTGCATTCATATGTACAAAATGCACGTCTGCTTTGACTCTAAGTTAGCCGTTTGCGCATTCACAGGCTTTGCAGCAAAAGGTTGACATAAACAGCTACGACTACAAGCCCATCCCAAGACCCAATGAGAAATAAGTGAAGCTGAACATCATTTACCAGTGCGTCAAGTGGATGTTTGTTTCTTGATACTTTCGCCGGCACGTCCTGCCACAAGTTTTGTATGAATGTATGGAGCTGATTCAAGTTTGAAATTAGAAGAGGAATGCCCCATCATCATCATTAGAACTCTCTGCTCTGTGAGCCACCAGCCGCAGAGAATTGGCACGAGGATCCTTGAGCTGTAGGAATCAGTGTTTGTAGCAACAGCAATTACGCCTTCATGGCATGCCTGTATTGTTACTCTGCTGAGAATTTTTTTGATGCTTCTAACGTGAATTAATAAATTGTTAACAGATTCTAAGTGGACAATCGCATTTTGTGTCTTAGATTTCTTCGCTGAAGATAGTTTGAACTTTGCTACTGTATCAGATTTCCATTTCGATGTCTCATTTCACTGCCCTCGTGTTATAGTAAATTAGATACCCGTGTCCGTCTGTCCTTGCTGCACCTGCACTCGATGCCAAAAGTTGTGGACGTGGCCTATGTAAAGAGAACGGAGAACTTGATGGACTTATCTGCAAATGTACTCTTAAACCTCTTCCCCAGCGCGATGGCCGCCACCGCGGGAGAAACACCGGTGGGCGACGAGGCTCCGCCGCCAGGGGCTCTCTACTCCTTCGGAACGCCGTGGCCGGAGCTCAATCAAGGCCTCACCTACACCGACACGTTCCGTTGCGCTGGTTCGCCTACCTATCTCCTTCCCTCTGGTTTGTTGTTTGGTACTTGTTCTGATTACTTGCAAGCAGATGCGGACGCCGCCACCACCTTGATTGAGTTCTACTCTACTAAACACAAGAGCTCGGCGCCATTGCCAGGGCAAGTGCCTATCTGCTACGCTTAATTCCTGACTTCCGTGATCAGTTGATGGTTTTTCTTGTTGATTTAATGATGGTGGTGGTGGTGTGCTCCGCAGGTGGATCAAGAGGATTCGTAACGGGCAGGTAGGGAAAATTAGAATTTAGTGAAAATTTACTGATCTTCTATTTGGTGCTATCTGTACCTGAGCTATGGTAGCTTGTCTGCTTTTAGAAGGGAGTTCTCCAAAAAAAATGTCACATGTATTTTGGAAAATGAGCGAGTTTATGAATTTTCTGGCAAATTTTCTTGGATGAGCAAATGAAGGTTTCAGTTTGTTTGCAGATAACTGTTGATGGCGAAGTTGTCACTGATCCAGATATGACTCTGGGGTATTTTTTTCTCTCAGCAAGCTTATTATTGTTACATTCTTCCCAATCTCGAATTGCATTCGATTGTTTCCTTTGGTTCTGTATTTATTGTTTCAAAGAAGTTCATAAATCTTATTAATAAATATGACAGGCACGTAAGCTAACTCTGTTTTGCAGGGATGGTTCTAAGTTGGTATATCATCGTTTTCCCTGGCAGGAGCCATTTGCGCCGTATTTGCTGGAGGTGCTCTATGAGGATGATGACATGGTATGCAAATGACCTTGGCGCTATTTATCAGTTTGTGAGATAAAGATTGTTCTGTAAATTCGGTCTATGTTTCACATTTCATGCCTCGAGCTGATTTGTAAGATTCAACTTTCAAGTCCCATCTAATTTTAGTCTATGTTTATCTGAGGACTGGAAGATATTGACTTAAGTTTTTAACTTCATTGACTTATGAATATCTGTGTGCATGAACTATGAATTAGATTTTTAATGCCTTAGTTTTTCCTCTTTTTTTTTGGTGGCTCATGTTGGGTTTCATCTCTAGCCTACCCCCAACTTACGTGCTTTGTTGTTGTCGTTGTCCGACTTGTGAACACCCAACTAGCTTGAACTTGCAAGTATTGCGTACACTTGGATCACTAGTGCACCTTGTCTAGCTAGGCTAGGTCAAGCTAGCCGTAAGCAAGGTATTGCGTTTGTTTGCTCAGAGATGAAGCACAGGAAGACCATGATCTTCCATGCAACTGCCCGCCTGCCTACCACTGATGGAGAGCCAAGCTGTTTCTTGCTGTTACAGGCTATGTCTTCAAAAGCCAGAATTTTCTAGTCTTACAAAATAGCAACCTTCAGTCATAAGGTCCAGGATAGTTACTCTGACCGAATGTCCAGGATAGTTATTGCTGGGGATCCAAAGACACCCGTCATTTCCAACTATCCATTTTCATAAGGTGTAAGGTTTTTTCCGTTCTTGTGCATGTTTGCCAAAATCTGTAATAACACATGAAGCTAATTTCCAATTTTACATTTAGAACTATGAATCTTAGCCAGAGAATGCTTTGTCAGGTTGCCCTTAATAAGCCTTCTGGCTTGCAAGTTCTGCCTAAAGGACTCTTTCAGCAGCGCACTGTTTTAGCACAGCTTCAATTGAAAGACTGGAAGATGGCCTCATCCCGGTCCAAGAGAAAAGATGTGCAGTCACATCCAGTACCTGTTCATCGATTAGGGAGGGGAACATCAGGTTTGTTTCTTTTTTTTACAGCTCAGTCCTTACTCCTCAGATACTCTGGTTCACTGACACTCACTTGAGGTCTAGCAGATGTAAGTTTTAGTAGCTTCTTCATGAACATAAGAATCTAGGAGAAAGATACCTTAGTTGCTCCAAAAAGCTGATGTTCAAACCAACAAGTAATATGAGGGAAGTTCAAGTCATGGCACATCAGGGAGCCATGAACATGGTGATGAGATTTTTTTTAGGTAACTATGATGTGTAACAGGACAAGGTGGAGAGAGGAGCCATAATAGGCATGGTTGACTGTGGGAACTCATGTGCGAGATAATATCGATGCTCGGTGTAGGATCACTGGAGCGCCTGGGGGGTGCTGAATAGGCCTGTAAAAATTCAACTCGAACAAAAGTCAAATTGAACCGCGGCACTGCCGCACTTGCAGAAAGCTTGAGCTCACAGTTCAAAAACCACTGAATGAAATTTAGATTGGGTATATTTTTTAGCTTCCTGCAGTGGTGTAGGTCATAGATCAATAGCTAGAAGTGGTGGGAACACCACACACAAGTAGATCGGTCTCAAACCCTAGAAATCACCTCAACAACAAGTAAATCAACACAAGCACAAGTGACACAAGGATTTATCCCGTGGTTCAGCTCGCCACTAAGGCTTGTCTAAATCCACGTTGTTGAGGTATGCCACTAAGGCTTGGGCTTTGCAACCCTACCTCGTTCTCAAGTCAAGAGAGTGAACTCTTGAGATGAGGGGTTATTTTACTAGTTGCAAGAGATGGTTACAAACCTTCCGGGACTGCCACAAACTTGACAAGCTCACTGGACGACGCTCTAGCCGGCTAGGAGCCAAGCTCCAAGAGTAACAAACACAACCACCAGCCAAAACGTGAACCAAATGCTCTTTAGACTTTGGAAATCAGTGGATCTCCTTTCTAATCGAGTTTTGGAGCTTTTTCTCTCAAGTTTTGATGGTGAAATCACAAGGAATGTTTGAGAGCTTGAAGAGCACCAATGGAGGAGAGAGAGATGAGCACTTGCTGTTGTTTTGTCGAACTGAGCCGTTGGGGAAGAAGAGAGAGACGTTGTGGAGGACAGAGAAAAGTATAAATACCCCCTGCCTCCCAACGGTCACTTAAGTGCGGCAGTGTCTCTCTCCAGGTGCGGCACTGCTGCACCCACCAAGACAGTGAAGGTGTGGGAGTTGTAGAGCTGGCTATCTTGGCTGAGGTGTGAGGATGTTATGTGAAAAGATTGAGCATTTGGTTGTACATTTTTAACCAGATATTGTATCCCCCTTTATAGTACGGCTTTGCCTATACTCAAATTCAAAAGATAAAAGAATATAAACCTCCTTTGAGCACTTTGTCGTCTACAAAAGTAGTTGGGGGCTCCTCCTTTCCATGTAGCATCCTCTATAATAAATTCTCTGCTTGTCATCTTAATAAATCTCATTAGTTCTCTAATTATGTGGTCATCAACATCAAAACCCACATTAGGGCTTGATTGCACTTACACTCAGGTCATGCTGGTTCCAAGAGCTGCATGTGTTTGTGGTTGCTGAGTGGGTTTGGTGTGTGTGGAGGGGGGGTGTTAAAGATGGCAATGAGTACCCGAAACCCGATGGGTTTTTTACCCTATTAGAGTAAGAATATGGGTCAATTTTTCTACCCATGGGTTTGTTAATGGCCAAAAAGTCAGACCCAGCGGGTTTGTGGGTGTGGGTTTAGGAGTGTAGTACCCATACCCATAAACCCACGGGTTTTTTAAACCCGGTCCATAACTTTAGAATATTTAACTGTAATATCAAAGAGTTCATGTATTGTTTATTTTAATTAATTTCATCATATTGGATTGGCCTCATTCTAAATCTTAGACAAAAATATGAACAATTTGAATACATCACTGTAATATTTTGAAAGAGAAAAAAAGGAAAATTGAAACGTATCTCTATGTGACTACAGCCAATGCACATGACTAATAACTCTCGGTTGCCTTCTCTGGTGGCTTGCCTGTGGTTTCTAGATTAGCAACAAGCAGCCCACTATAGCCCAAAACAAGCAAGCAGTAGGCGCATGAGTGCAGCTGAAGCCTGTCAGAGATTGCAAGCCCTCGGTTTAGTCCCACCTTGCTTCCATGTAGAAGAGAGAAGGTAGCTATATAAATATGAGGTCTTGTTGTGGGCATGGGCAACCCGATGGGTACCCGTGACCCGAAGGGGCATGGGTTTGGGCACAAAATGAAACCCGTGATGGGTCATGGGTTTTTTAGCGGATGGATTTTATGTTCGCTGGCGTGGGTTTGGGTGGACAAAACCCAGTGGGTTTGTGCCCATTGTCATCTCTGTGTGTGTGTGTTGGGGGGGGGGGGGGGGGGGGGGGGGGAGGGATCGTGGGAGGCATGAACCTTGATTAGATGACCTAGGATGCTGGTTTCGATCATCCGCATTTCCACTACAAGATGAGCTTCCACTTGTTTAGACAGAAAGGTCTGCATGTTTGTTCCACTGGTAACCAACCGTTTTCTGCAATAATGTTTATTGCCAAAAAAAATGTTGTTTAGCCAAAGCTGGTCATTCAGTATAAGCTCATCTGTAATTTTCTTTGCTTGTTTTACTAGAACAAGCAGAAGAGCTGCGCCTCATTGTATTAGAGGAGAATTTGCTTTGCTTGTTGTTTTGTTTTAGTTTGTAATGTCTGTTGTTGCTAGCTGATGCTGACTTGTATATTATTGTGCTAGGCCTCCTGCTTTGTGCCAAGACAAAGGTTGCCAAAGTTCGACTTGCATCTTATTTTGCTGAAGGTGCTATAAATGCTGCAAAGAAAAGGTGTAAAAACTTCTCGTTAATTTTTAAAGTTTTTTTTCGAGTATTCAGATCACGTATGCAGTTCAAGTGATTGAGATGATTTATAGGGATAAATCAGAGTTCAGTGAAGAGCGAAAAATTTCAAAATTCTATCGAGCCTTAGTGACTGGCATACTTGATGACGATGAGGTACTATCCCTTACTTATTTGATATACTGATCTGATCTCTTATATGCTGTTCAGTTTATGACCCCCTGTTTTAACCTCAGTTAGTCTTGCATACCTATTTATAATCTTGTATTGTATGCATGATCTCTCTCTCTCTCTCTCTCTCATGTAATTTATTTCTATCACACATGTAGGTTGTGGTTACGCAACCCATAGGGTTAGTTCATTATCCTGGAGTTGCAGAGGGACTTTATGCGGCATGTTCCTCAGGTATTGCAATTGTAATACTGTAACTTGGAATTGGTGAAGGTCCTTGGGGGTCGGGTAATCACAGTACTGTTGATATATTTCTTATTGAGTAAATTTTGATCATTGGTTCTCTTTGTTTGTTATGTTGTATTGTGCCATCGATTTTCAGGAAAGCCAGCAATGAGCAAAGTATGTGTTCTTGAGAGACTTGCACACCAAAATCACACACTGGTCCAGGTAGCGTGTGTTGACTCTTGACTGTAAACAAGATATATGTTTTAGCTCCTGCTCTTACATGTTCACAAATGTGCATAGCATCATCTGCTTTTAATTGCGAGTTTGTATGCTGGCAAGTTCTCTTTTGCTGCCTTGGGCATTTTAATATTTGATGTTTCCTTTTCTTCATTGATGTAGGTTGAAATTCATTCAGGACGACCTCACCAAATACGGATACACCTGGCATACATTGGGCACCCTCTTGTAGGCAAGTCCCTCGCTCACTCTACTTAAAAATTCATTTCTTGAGTTACTTATCTAATTAATGCACTTGGCAAAACTCATCTTCCCATCCAGGGATGAAATACTTTTGTATTTATCAGTACATGTCCTTTTTTTAAGTAATGGTAGGCCCTACTATCTAAAACAAACATAAATTTCTGACAGCTGTAATTTAAACTCATGATTATTTTTCTGTATGTGACAACAGATGATCCTCTCTATGGTATTGGTGGGCACCCCAAATTTGTTGAGCCAGAATCTACTGGCACAGATAGTTCTTTTGCATCTGATGGGTAATTCTTCCATCTCTCGTTTCCATTGAGATACCTCTTTGGATGTTTCTTGTATTTAGTTTAACCGACCTTTCTTGCTCTTATTAGAGGTTATGAGAGACCTTTGCAACCTGTTCCCGGAGACTGCGGGTATCACCTACATGCACATTGGCTGGTTCTTTGCCACCCAACAACCAATAAGGTGATTAAACATGTATCTAATTTTGGGCAGGTATTATCAACCTGCCTTCCTGAGGCACTAAATATAATGCATGGGTTGAATTGGACATGAACTTATATAGTCTGCACTATTGTTGTCCATAAGATAATATATAGCACTGTCATGCTAAGGTCTAAAAAGGTGATGACAGGAGGTCAATGAAAAAAAAAAGATTTTTGGACTTGTTGGATAATAATAGCTCCCTAAAAAAGGTTCCTCTTCTATGTTTTAGAGTTCGAGGGAGGCAAAAAGCAAGATTTTACTCTTGTTGTAAACTGCTTTTACTGCATATCTAACAGAAGGTAGGAACCCCTCGAATTTAGACCAGCAAAATGAACTCTCATTCGATTAAAAAGCAATAAATATAATGATTTTTCTACTATAGGCCTAGCTTTAAGAAAGAGAAACTAAAAGTAGTTTTTTGATGTTTTTAATTGGCATTATAGTAACTACTACTACATTGTATTGACTCTGCGCCTTACCATGGCCGGCTATGCAGATGGTAAAAATTACCGCTCCTCTTCCACAAATTCTACAGACACGGGAGGAACGCCGTGCAACAGCTGAGCAAGTCGGTGGTTGAACATGTAAACGTAGATTCTTGCCATCATGCCATGTATATTTGTTGAACTGAGCAAGCAGCAAGTCCTCACGGACTTAGACACTCAGACCTCTGCTCCTCTGTTTGATCACCTTTCTTGAGGGAATACTTCGGTCGTGCACTATCAACTGTACAACGGCGAGCTGCAAAACACTGGCTCGACGCAGCGCCGTCTCATGTGACGTTTAGGACAGGCTAACGGGATAACCTCAGATATTTAAAAATATAAATGGAGTACTAGCT
This sequence comes from Saccharum hybrid cultivar R570, assembly GCA_038087645.1. Lineage (NCBI taxonomy): Eukaryota > Viridiplantae > Streptophyta > Magnoliopsida > Poales > Poaceae > Saccharum > Saccharum hybrid cultivar. The sequence goes on along the minus strand of JAQSUU010000056.1, from coordinate 7,834,259 downwards.
AATGAGCTCTATGACTCCATCGCTGAATCAAGTTCGGTCTATTCAAAGTTCAATTCGCTGAAGAAATGTTTTGTGCTCACACAGATATGCTTTGTTTTGAAATGGAGGGAGGTGATAATTGTAGGAGAAAGATTTCTAACGAATTCCTTTGTGTGCAATGGAGACCTTCGCGTGGCGAGATGGAAAATTGTACTCTGGCGAGGATAAAAAATTAAAAAAAAAACCCTTCGCGTTACGCATCAGGCTTGCAACCCCCAAACATTCCTCCCCAAAACTTCCCGAACAAGAGAGAATTCGGGGGAAGGAGCCAAGCAGGAGGGCGCGGCGGTGGCGAGCAGCTTCTGCTCAGCGAGGCAGCGGCACCGGCGTCCACCTCGCAGCACCGGCGAGCTAGTGCCTAGTCGCGGCCTCCATGCTCGCGGGGATCTGAACTAGCCGCCGCTGCCCCTATCGCGCCGACGACTGCGGCGCCCTCTCCTCATATCCCATTCCCAGCACTCGTTTCTCCCACTTCCCAAACGCCACCTAAAAGAGAGAAAGGAGAGCATCGCTGTGGCACACGCGCAATGGAAGGCTCGCCGGTGACGCGCCTCCCGGAGGTTAACTCCCTACCCGACGGCTTCGTCCCCGACGTCGAGAGCTCAGGCACGGACGCGGCTTCTCCCTCCTCCGCGCCCATCGCTGATGATGCGCTCGACTCCGATATCCCCGCCGCCACGAATCCCGGCGGTGAGGAAACCCTAAGCGATCCCTCCCTTCCTGCGTCCACCGCCGAAGATGCCTCCTCGACCGCCGCCGCTGCTGAAGCCTTGGGCACACTTTCTCTAGGGGAGCACGGACCCGCCGGTGCTGCAAGAGGTGATCCTCTGTAGTCCTCTCTCGATTTTATTTTTTCATTCACCATGAGCTTCCTGATCCTAGTTACTATTTCAGAATGACAGCCATTCCTCTAGCGGCTCAGTGTAAACATAGAAAAAATTAAGATTTTCATCACGGTGGAGTTTGAGCTCCAAATGTACCTCAGGGGCTGTGTTTCCTTACCATGTTTTGCTGTTCCTTTTGACAGGTGAAGAATCCTTGAAGGAGAACTGTGCATCAGAGCAAGTGGGCGCTCCAACTGCTCAAAAGGTGGTCAACATTGTTTATCACATAGTATCATATAAACGTTTGCAAGAAGAATTTGTCTTTGTGAACTGGGATTGATTTACTTGCTTTTGTAGGGGAGTGGTGAGCCGAAACGCAAGGTCATGAAGCGTAGCAAGCTCGAGAAGGACAGAGAGTTGTTTGAACTGGCCCAGCAATACCACAGAGTGGTTGCAGAAAGGGATGCAGGTTAGTTTATATTGCTTGAATATGTGATCATTGTACGGTTGAATTTAATGAGTGCATGCCTCCCTTTGTGATTCTCCTTTATATCTTCACCGACAAAACATGTGTGTTTCTTTGGTCGAATGGATGACCCTGTATGTCCATGTATTAAGATGTTAATTAAAACTTCTTATTAGCATAGATAATTCAGTGTCGCTAAAAATTATGTGTAGTTTGATTGTTGCATACGAACTGGTGCGTGCACATTTTGCTCATAGAATTCATCTACTTAACATTTGTCATTTATATTTGGGTCCTTGCAGCCATTGCAGTCAAAGAAAGACTAGAATCTCTTTGTAGGGAATTTCAGCGTCAAAACAAAATGCTAAAGGTATGTTCAGTGTATTTGAACTTTGAATCAAAGCGGTATAAAAGAGTTCTTTTCATTTTTGTTCAATTATTATACCATTTTAGCATCTTTGTCTCAGGAAGAGTGCGGAAGGGTATCGACGGAGGGACAGAACATGCGTATGGAATTGTCTGAAAAATTTGATAACGCCATAAAGGTTGACAGCTCAAAATACATCATCTGATTATGATATATAATAAACATATACAGGTTCCTTCATTTTTTTTTTGCTTGTATGTCTAAGTTTTAGCTATTATTTATCAAATTTTTATGATATTTTTGTAGGGTGTGAGTGCCAAGCTTGAGGAGCAGAGAGTTTTGTCCATTGCTCAGCTAGAAGAGAACAATATGTAATATACTAACCTTATTCATATCTTGAATAACAATATGTAATATACTAACCTTATTCATACCTTGAATATTAGGAGTTCCATTAGTTGATTTTGTTAGCAACTCATTGTTAAAGTGCCTTCTGACATTTCGAGTCCAGTACACTGACACTTGTTGCTTTTGTAGGTTGAGAAGTAAACTCAAAGACCTTGCTGATCAATATGACATTACTCAGCAGAAATATGCTCACCAAGTATGCTATCTATATCCTATGTATTGATAGATCTTGAAGTCTCATTGATATTTGTATGACAATATTGTTCTTACTAGTTTTAAATGCTATTTGTTGTGCTCTTGGTTAACTTGTTATGGAATGTATAGTTGAAAGAGAAAACACTGGAGCTTGAGCTTGCTGATCTGAGACTTCAACAACATCAAGAGAAGGCTGCTCAGGAACATACCCAAATGCAGTTGTATGCTGAGCAAGTTTCTCAGCTTATGACTACTGAGAAGAACCTGCGGTTGCAACTAGCTTCTGATGGAGAAAGATTTCAGCACTTTCAGGTACTTTCACTTCTAAGACCATTTCCAGATTCCAAATGGTCCCCCAATAGGTGATGAACTGACGACGATAATGACAACACATGGCTTTGGTCCAAATCAAGTTGGTGTAGGTTAGATATGAAACCCAACGAAAAATGTAAAACTACTCGTGCACTTTTACCCGCTTTAGTAGTGGGCGTTTTTGCCCTTGTAGGTGAAGGTTTAAAAGTTTGAGCACGGGATTTCTTTTGAAGCGCTTTAATCCCCCTTTTTTTTTGTTATACCTTTATCAGGATGCCCTGTCAAAAAGCAATGAAGTCTTTGAAACTTACAAGCAGGAGATGGAAAAGGTATGCTCTACATAATGCTCAATATCATTGTATCTGCTTTACTTGTCAACAGTTGTTGACTGTAGTAAAAGTCTCATATGATCTTTTTCATCAGATGATTTCGGTGATAAAGAATCTTAAGAAGGAGAATGGATTTCTGAAGGGAAAATGTGAGAACTCAGATATTGCTCTTGTGAAGCTCATTGAAGAGGTAATGTGTGCATCGCAAAAGCTATCTCCTAGCTGTACTAAACCAGGTTGCTATGTTGAGACCACAGTTTCGACAACTATACCTGCCTGCCTTCTTAGCACAGTACATTGATCTCCTTTACCGTGTTTGAAAATTAGGACCAGTTCTCTAGCTTATAGAGTGAGCCCGTTCACTTCGCTGAAAAGTCATGGCTGAAAGTACTGTTCGCTGATTTGTTGCGAGAGAAAAACACTATTCCGGCTGAAAAAACAAGCTAAAAAGTACGGATTATAAGACAAGCGAATTAGATTGTCTTTCTATGCATACTAGGAAAATCTTGTGCCAGTTGATCCTGCATTATATAAGTGGTATTTGCTAACCCATTTGCGATGCCTCCGCAGCGTGAGCTAACGAAGAAGCAAATAGAGAAATTGAAAAATCAAAAGGAGAAGCTTGAATCCCTGTGTCGATCACTACAGGCAGAAAGGAAACAAGGCCCCTCCGCCAGTATTCCAGACGCCCCTTCTAGCCAAGAAGATGTGTCAGCGACAAGTCAAGAATCTTAGCACTTTGCGCTTGGTGTGCTTGTCAATGTACCGTTGGTGCCAGCTACTTGTCGAGATTTCTGAAGCCTGAGAAATGCATATGTTACTTATATCCTGTTTTGCTTGTGTCTGCGGGAGTTCTGGGCACATTTAACAGCTGTCAACCTACTGTCCATCTTAGGCCTTTTGAGATTGTAGCTAGGGGCTTGTTTAGATTGCAAAAGAAATGAACCCGATGAATAGTACCACTTTCGTCTTATTTGACAAATATTATCCAATCGTGGACCAACTAGACTCAAAAGATTCATCTCGTGATTTCCAACTAAACTGTGTAATTAATTATTTTTTTTACCTACATTTAATACTCCATGTAAACGGTTAAAAATTGATGTGATGGAGAGAGAGTGAAAAAATTTGGAATTTGGATGGCATCTAAACAAGCCCTAGAGCCTAGAGGTGCATTCCTCTACAAGTAACTCGGTATTGTTACACACTCAGCTCTCGGCTGTTCCTTTTCTTGTTTTCATTTGAGACAAAGGCTGTTACATTGCGGGTGATTCCTCTGATCTTTTGTGATCTTTTGTTCCCGTTTTGGCCTTAATAAATGGCCATTTTGTACCATGCTTTCTCTTAACTATTGTGTTAAAAACTAAAACATCTTTTATTTTGGATAGACGGTAATCTAATGAGTTATCCTTTGTTGTCCAAAATTCTGGAAATGATCCATCATTCCTGTATTCTTCATGTTTCAACACAAATTGCAGTTGACTTACATATACAGAGAACCAACGAAACAGTGATGTATGGACGATAGACTGCAGAGATGAACTCACGTATTTGTTCACGTCATTTTTTAAAATGTAAGCAATTACCAAGTTATAATCGCACAACCTTTAATAAAATAATGTCTGGCTAGTAACTAATAAGGGGGGAAAAACAGTGGCGTATGCCCAGGAAGAGCTAAATCCAACAAGTTCTAGTGAGCATTTCTTCTACTGAATGTTGCTGCTACATGTGCAGATGTGCCCGCGTGTAGCATAACTGAAGGAAATATCATGCCACATATATTCTTATAATCGCCTTAACAACATCAAAATGCAATCCAGAAGCATAACCTGCATAGACATAAAAAATATGAAGAACAGTTCAAAGGTTGAGGTCAAGTAATGTCACATGGTAAACGCTCAACCAATTTAGTTGCCAGGAAAAAATAGAGACTATAATGTGAAAGTAATTGAAACGGTATAAGGTAAACTGAGGTGAAGTTTGATAGGCAAAATTTGATAATGCGATACTCCTTGATGTAGGTGTTTAACTTGTATTCATAAAACCAATATATTGATAAACTGTGGAGTTTGATATACGGCGATGATTTTTGGAGCTGCAAATAGGACTAATAATAACTTCCAATGTATCTAGCTAATTCCAATGATATCAAGAATAGCATGTTCACGACTAAATTGGCATTCAGCAAAACATTCGGAACAAGAATTTGAAAGATTGCTGGACTAGGAATTGTGGGTTTTCATTCAAAAGCGTCAAGTATGAGGGGCATAAAGTAGCTGCGATTTGCAGGTACAGTACTTCATGTATGCACAATATCTGCTACAAGCCAAACAAAATTAAATATGCTCGACTTACAAGCTCAATCAGTAGCAACTTTCTTCCTTTCTGCCCTTGCGTTATCATACTCAAATTTGAGCACATCTGGAATATGAGATGTATCCTTGATGTACAACCACCTCCCGATTGCACTCTCCTCAATCATTGGGAAGTAATCAACAAGCATGGTATTGACAATCCAGTACCAGATAGCACCAAACACAAGGCCCACTACTGCTCCCGCAAAAACCTGATGAAATTTATCAATTGAAACTCATTTCAGTTTTGAGAAGCTATGTGCCACACTTCGCCTTAGAGTAAGAACAATCACATCGAACCACTTATCTTTCAAATAAGCAGGTTTTTGAGGCAGGTAACCGATGTAAATGAACACATTGTTATTGACATCTCACTAAATCATACCTAATGCTAATGCTAAGTAGATTGATACAGAGGTAAGCACTATTAAACACCCGCAGAAAAAAAATGCCACACAGCTTTTTGATATAGAGAAAAAGACATAAGAACTTTTCAATACAGATAAATGCATTCAATTGGGTATACATGCACGGTCAGGGAGACAATTCATGATTCTGACCTAAACAACGAATTACTAGAATTTGGATGCTCGTTTCATATATATTTATTATGGAGATTATCCTTTCACAGTTTTCCGTCAAGATAGTAAAACAGTGTTGACTCATTTTTTCCCCCTCAAACACCACTCACTAACTTTTCTGCAGCAGCTTTCTTCGAAACTGTTTTTAATGCATCTGATTTTCTGTTTCCATCAGCTAAGGTTAGGACAAATAACATAGTTATGGAAAGTGCCATGGTTTAACTTGCCCGTTCCAAATCACAAGTCGTTTTAGCTTTGTCATAAGACAAACTTCTCCAGCGTTGACTATTTTTTTATGAAAAATGCACAAACATGAACAACATAAAAACAAATTCATTAGATACACCATAAAACATATTTGATAGATCATTCGTTTGATACTGTAGATAATATATTTTCTATAAATTTGGTCGAAGCTAAACAAGTTTGACTTAGGAAAAAAAACTAAAATGACTTGCAATTTAAATGGAGAGGGTAGTTTCCATGGTGGCATGGTCTAACTTGCTGGGACTACAAGAGTTTGTTGTCACTTTGTCATACTGCTGATCTTTAGTACTTCAGTCCTATGTTCCTTGGTAAACACACATGTGAATTTTCAACCTTAGCGAACTTTCACTTCAAAACAAAGAAACCCCACCCCCTAAGTAGCAAAATTTCCTCAAAGCACATAAAGGTTTCGAAATTTTCATTTCATTTGTCACAGGGCACCACAGTTTAAGACTTTAAGTGAGGCAGGAGAACCTCCCACTGATTATGTAGGGGCGCACCATTTGAACAAAAAGCACATCTAGTCAGATCGGGTCCGAAATTCAGGGGCTCTCACCTGCGCGACGGTATGGTAGCCTAGGTAGACCCTGGACAGCATGGTGAGGAAGGCAAGCGGCCATGGCACGGCGGCGATCACCTGGCGCGCGCGCGACCGGCGGAGGGACAGGAGCGACAGGTAGGTGGCAAAGAAGAACATGTACTGCGAGTGGCTGGACGGCCAACCGTGGGAATCGCAGGCCTCGAGCAGCTCGCAGTACGCCGGGCGGGACTGCGCGACGGAGTGCTTGATGAGCTCATTGAGGACCTGAGAGACGAGGAGCCCCGCGGCGAAGCAGAGGCCCTGGAGCTCCCGACGGAAGAGGAAGTGGGAGACGAAACCGCCGAGGCTGATGAAAACCGGGACGAGGGAGACCCACGCGAGGAAGAGACCCAGCGGGTCGCCCCGGCGGTAGCGGACGTGCGTCAGCGTGATGGCCTTCAGCGAGGGCAGCACCGACGCCGCCATCTCCTGGTAGTCCGCCGCTCCGGACATCGTCGCGCTCTCGCCTTGCGGTCCGCGTCGCGGAGGAATCGAGAAGGATTTGATTTCCCGGCGCAAGTTTAGGATTGGGGTCCGGCGGTGAATCGATCGGCGACGGCTCGCTGCTCCGAATGGCGTGGAGATCGCGGGGATTTGCGCCCTCCGCGTGTTTGCAGCTGGAGCCTGGTGCTGGGTTGGGGACTTGGGGGACGGGACGCGTCGTGGTCTGTTGAGCCGGACGAACGTGCCAGAATAGAGAGGCGAAGCCGCGCGGTGAGGGAGAAGGAAAAGGCTAGAGGGGCTGAGCGAGCACACGACGGATGGATTGGAGATGAGATTCGGCATCAGAGGACAGATTTCATCGGAACTTCAAATTGACGAAGGGGATCAGAAAAATACTACTAGTAGCTTGCATAATACTCCTCTATTTTAACGGTAATGATAGAGTGAGGATATCCGGACGACGTCGGACGTACCTGACGGGCACGACGCGACTCAACCGTACGCACCCGAGCGTGCGTTCACTCGACCGCCCCGCCCGCTCGTCCTTATCCACTCGTCGATTCGCTCACCTCCCTCCTCCCCACTCGCTCGCCTCCTCTCCGCTCCATTTCTTTTCTCGGTTGCTCCGCTCCGCCCGTGCGCGCCTTTGTGCTGCTCCAGCGGCGAGCTCGCCCTCCTCCCTCCCCTCCCCCTTCCTTCCTCCCCCCCCTCCTCCCCCGCGCTTTTCCCCCGTTGCGACATGCTCGGCCTCCTCGCCACTGGAGTAGGGGCGACGGCGGCGGCATCCGGTGAGCCCGCCGCCCTCCGCTCCCTACCTGATGCTCTCGTCCTCGCGCGCTGCGAGATCCATGGGCTCCGACGAGGTAGGTGGGGAAAGGATCTGGATCTGAGGCGCCCCTCCCCCACGCTCCCCCTCTGGATCTCGATCTGGTTCCTCCTCTTCCTCCTCCCTCCTCCTCCTCGTCCCCCTCTGGATCTATGGTTTTGATGGTGGCTACGGTTTTGTGGCGAGGCAGATCTAACCTACATACAACGGATGATATGAAGCACGATTCTCTGATGTTGTAGTAGCTTCTTCTCCTTTGTTGCAGCAGTTTATTCTTCTTGTGGCGAGTCAGATCTAAGTTACATGTCAACAAATGATGTGAAACACGATTCTCTGATGTTGCAGTAGCTTCTTCTCCTTTGTTGCATTAGCTTCTTCTTCTTGTTGCAGCAGCTTTTTTCTCCTTGTTGCAGTAACTTCTTCTCCTTTGTTGCAATAGCTTCTTTCCCCTTGTTGCAGTAGCCTCTTCTCCTTTTGTTGCAGTAGCTTCTTATCCTTGTTGCAACAACTTTCTTCTCCTTTGTTGCAATAGCTTTCTTTTTCCCCTATTGCAGTAGCTGTCTTCTCCTTGTTGCAGTAGTTTTTCTCCTTTGTTGCATTAACTGTTTTTCGATGTTTCAACAATTTTTTTGTTTGTTTCACCAGTTTCTGTTTGTGTTTCATTAGGTGTCTTCCGATGTTTCAATAGCTTTTTTCGTTTTGTTTCAACAGTTTTTTTCGTTTGTTTCATCAGGCGCCCTTTGATGTTGCAATAGCTTTTTTCTCCCTTATTTGCAGTTCGAGGGGGGTGGTGGACTATGGTGGTGAGCTGGTGGCAGGGGGCAGAGGGTGCTAGGGTCAGCGAGGTTGGGGGGCGGGACACATCCGTGCGCGCAGGGGAGGTGGGGAACGCCTTTCTTCTCCATGCGGGGGGTGGGTCGGGGCGGTCTTCTCCGTACTCCCCCGCGCGGTGAGAGGGGGGCTTGGTGTAAGCTGGCGGCGGGGCTGAAAGCCCAAGTTTGGTTTTGATAATTAATGACACCAAGTTGCTAATGCCATTGTGTCAAGTGGTTTGAATTAGGCATAAGCAACACACGTGATGAAGGAGCAAATGGCATGGAGAGATGGCCATAAGACCACATGATTTGGTGCATGAAATGATGAGCAAGATCATGAAGGAATGCACATAAAATGATAGACTTGATGATCAAGTGGAGGAGAAGGATCTAAGAGCGCAAGACAAAGGTATAACCATAAGGTTTTCCTTTTGTCGGTCTAAGATGAGTAGAGAAGTGATTGATCGGGTTTAGGATACATAACCGACTATCAAGAGGGGCAATCACGGTTAGCTCGGGAATCAAGTGCCACTAGATCAATGTCTTAAGCATATGCATTAGGATCTAGTAGAGAGCTAATATAACGCCTTGAAAAATAATTTGTGAAAATGCTAACACACATGCACATGATGGTGTACACTTGGTGATGTTAGCACATTTGCAAAGGCGGTGGAGTTTGAGCGGTAGAGAGAGGTTTGGGTTCCTCTCTCCCTCCCACCGAGCTTGCGAGGTGGGATTCGGCGCTTTTTGGGGAAGTGAAACGCCTATTTTCTACTGCGCCGGAGGCGGAGAAACGGAGGCGTAAGTCCAGTGTGTTTCTCACTGAAAAACAGTGACCGGACGCTGGACCAGATGCGGTCCAGGGTGGACCTACGCGTCTGGTCAGCTCAAGTCGAGGGCTAAGGCGCAGAGCGCTTAGGGTTTGTGACCGGACGCTGATCTAGCCTGACCAGCCCATCCGGTCAGTTCACCTGGGCACAGAGAAAGGCACGCAACCGGCGCGTCCGGTCCCTCACGGAACCAGAGCGTCCGGTCGGGCACCCAGAGGGGTAGAGCGTGGCGAAGTGCTGATCGGACGCGCGGAGCGTCCAGTCACATGCAATCGGACGCGTCCGGTCGTGATGGGAGCTCTCTGGACTCCGACCGGACGCCGGGTGCAGCACGTCCGGTCATTTGGGGAAGCGCGTCCGGTCACGGCAATGACTCATTCTGACGCGCACTGTTGCTGCTTTTCCTATAGTGACCGGACGCGTCCGGTCACCCTGACCCCTTGACCGGTGCGTCCGGTCATCACGTTTTCACTGCGTCGTTCGGTAACGGCTAGCTGCGTACCCCTTCGCTATAAATAGAAGTTGATCGGAGTTTGAGGGCAACTTTTGCACATTTTGAGACCTTGACACATCCTTTGAGCTAGAGAACAACTCCTCCACTCATCTCTTTGCTTAGTTGCACATCTTAAGTGAGATTGAGTGAGATTCAAGTGCATAACTTGAGAGTTGCATCCTAGAGGCACTTGATCGTCGAGTTGCTGCGGATTTCTTGTTACTCTTCTGTGTTTCCCGACACGGTAGATGGCTTGGAGCAGTGGAGGTGATTGAGCTCGCAATTGGAGATTGTTGGAGCCCTCACCGAGAGTTGTAAGGGGTTCTTGATCCTTCCCTGCGGGAGTTCGCGAATTGGATACTCTAGTGGAGCTCGTGGTTTGAAGGATCTCCATCTTATGTGCGGTTGTACGGCGTCCGCCGAGGGCTCGACTCTTGATAGTCGATTAGCTCGCGAACCAACAAATGGGTGTATCGCCACAACGGGGAGTAGCTTACCGGGAAGCAAGTGAACCTCAGGATAAATTCTTGTGTCATTCTCTTCCGGAGGATTTCTCTTGTGTGATTGATTGATTGATTGGTTCTTCTCATCTCTACACGGCGGTATAATCACTCGAAGCTCTTCTCTCGCATTACTTCTTGTATCTAGCTTGTAGTTGTTGTTGTATTTAGTGGATAGTCTTGTACTAGACTTGTGTAGGTGGCTTGCTTAATTAGTTAGAGCTAGTGCATTTGCTTCGCCACCTTTTCATACTAACTTGTGGTTAAGTAATTCTTGTAGAAGTTTTAATTAGCCTATTCATCCCCCTCTAGCCTATTTGGACCTTACAGGGGCTCCGTGCGGGGGGCGGGCCGGGGGGATTCGCGGGTGCAGGAGCGGGGCAGGGGTCGCCTTTTCTTTTTTTCGTGGGGCGGGGGCATACGGGGCGGGATGGATGGGGCGCTCGTGTGGTTTTTGCAGCGTCCGGACGCGGCTCTAGAGCCGGGCGTCCGGGCACTAGCAACGCCTCTATTTTAAATTGTCATGCCTATGTTCCAAATTATAAGTCGCTTTGACTTTTTATTCATCCATTTTACTATGTATATAGATATATTATTATATCTAGCTACATATCAAAATGAATGTACAGAAAAATCAAAGCGACTTATAATTTGGAACAGAGAAAGTAAGTAGCCTTTTGAGATACATATTTTTTTAGATACATATTTTTAAGACGTTTGGTAGAACTTTTCGTAGCGGATTTTCCCTGACTCTGGTCTGACTCCCTTGCAGGTTGGGCATCCTCACCGAAGTCTATATGCTGATTTAATAGAGAAGTCTACGATTGACATCAACTATTATATTGAGTTTGATTTTGCCTCGCAAATATGTATCTATGGCGCCTATCAAGCTATTGTTTTGCACCATTGGTTAGTTTCAAAGGCGGTTTTGCACATTTTTGCAGCATATCATTATGTATGACAAAAATACCATCGTTGTTGTCAAAAAAAAATCCAATGTCCATTCTCGTTGGACCGCTTCCAACAACCACACTTCCTTTTGCCGGAGAGAGCAGACGTTGTTGTCCGTCGTTCTACTTGATGCCCTACTTTGAATGTGCTTATGGTCGAAACACACCACATGATTTAACTTAGACAAACCTGGTTAAAGATGGCAATGGGTACCAAAACCTGACTACCTGATGTGTTTTACCCGATAAAGAGGTGGGTATGGGAAGAATTCTTCACCCACGGGTATACTAATGGGTAAAAATCTCTACCCATCAGGTATGCAGGTACGGGTACGGGTATAGGAACATACTACCCACACCAATGTACCCGCAGGTAATTTGTACCCGCCTTAGCAACGCACATGTATTCATTAATTACTATGAAATACACATATATCTAATATATTTCTATGACTATTATATACTATTAATTAGTGTAGTTTTGTTGCTATGTTATAATTGTTGATTTCTATTGACAAAGAATTGACGCTATATGATTCTAATAATACAATATATTCATGTTCTTTTGGTTTGTAGCGGGTATGTATTCGGTTACGGGTTATCCGTCGGGTACTTTTACCTGCGCAGGTACGGGTATGGGTGAAGTCTTCTACCCATGCGTGGGTATAAGTAATTTAGCTGGTAAAATTTTATCTCACGGGTACAAATATGGGATAGCTATACCCAATGGTTATATACCCGTTGGCATACATGAACCTTGTGTTGGAGTTGGACATTAGGCAGGTGCTTGCTACTCTTCTTCTTCTCTTTTTTTTTTTGCGCAAGGTGCTTGCTACTATCGATACTCTCTCTATCTCAGAATAGCAAATGTTTGAGATCTCTCACAGACACCAATGTTCAAGATAAAAGATTTTATAATACATCTAAAACAGAGGTAGAGATGTATTGGAAAAACAAAAAAATGCATTAATTAAGAAAAGAGAAATATGATTATGAAGTAAAGAATGATCACTATTTTAGAATAAAATTTAAATGCTACTGTAAGATAAGTTTTTTTTGAAACGTAAGATAAGTATTTTGGGACTGTAAGATAAGTACTCCCTCCGTCCGGTTGATTGTGCAATTATGGGAAACGTGCCGTTCAAACTGTGTCAACTTTGACCAAATTTATAGTAAAAAGTATTAACATATATGTCTCGAAATAAATTTATTATGAAAATATATCTCATAACCAATCTAACGGTACTTATTTTGTCTCATAAGAGTTAATATTTTTTTATATAATTTTAATCAAAATTTACGATGACTGATTTCTCGGAATGCGAGAATTGCACGTTCTACGGGACGGAGGGAGTATTATCAGAGATTGCGAGGTTGCGAGTTTTTTTTTTCCACCCTTGGCCTTGGCCAGGGCCCGCCGGCCGCTGCTGTGTCCGTCTGGGACTCCGTGTGCTTGCCCGTTTGCCACCCCTCGAATTCGAACCCCGGTGCTGCTTCCCGATTTCAAATAGCTCGCTCGCTGTGACGCTGTGCCTGCAGGCTGCAGCCCTGCACGCCTCCGCTAGACTGCGACGCCGCCGCGAATCGCCTCACGCAGGAAGCTCACGGTGGCAGCAGTGATGGAATCCCATCACGGCGGCGGCGGGAAGGCGCGGGATATGTTCTCGGTGTACCAGAACCCGTCCCTCACCCGGGCCCTAGACTCCCGCAGCGCCCGCCCCTCAGTCACAGTCCTCCTCGTCCTCGCGGTCTTACCCGTCGCTTCCGCCTCCTCCCTCCTCGCCCTCTCCTCCCGGTAAGCCCAAGCAGCATTAATACCCACCTATTCTCATATCTGCACCTAAACCCTAAACCCAATGTCATAACCATGCGTGGGTTCTCTTCTTGTTTCTTGGTGCTTTTCCAGGGAGGAGCAGCTCACCAAGCTCGCCGGCCGAGCCGGTATCTCCGTCCTTGCTGCTGGTAAGTTCGCCTATCTCTCTGCTGGTTTGGCGTTTGGGGAATCCCAAGCTTTGGTGTGGTGGCACTGTGCTTTGCCCCGTTGCGCGTGAGATGTTTGTGAAAATGCCAGGCACGCCTATCTTGGTTGCATTGCACATCGAGTATTTGCAGAAACGCCATAGTTTGTCACACATCGATTTGTAATACGAATCCCTATTTTTAGACTCATTTAACAGGTCTGGATGTTTACAAATGATGAAATGTGAATGGCGAACTTTTGTTGTTCACTTGTGCTAGAGGTGCATCTGCCAACATTAACCTGTTTTGGTCTTTCAGTTTTTGTCTTTAGGTTGGTGGAGGCAGCACTGGGTGTTGTTGCGCTTTTCACACTGTTGGGGTTCTTCAGGGCACTGATGTTATACAATGGGAAGAAGGCACTGGCCAAGGACGACAAGGTTGTGTTGTCTGAACGCCAACTGGGGCTTCTTGGGTTAAAGATGGCGGGTTCAGAAGGACAAGGAGGTGGGAAAGGTGAGCAAACCAAAAGGCCTCCCAAGAACAAGCCATCAACACCATCGGAGCCAATTGTGCCTATCAGGAGGTCTTCGTTCAGCTATACACCATCTCGGCCTTCGGGGCAATCCAGGATTGGTTCCAGCCATTTGAGCCCTGGTGGTGAGAGACTGACCACGGCATTGCCAATGTCACCCTCCACACCGTTGCAGAAGCATGTCTCTTCGCCTTCAACTCCATGGTCAAGGAAAAGCTCAGGCAGTGCCAAGGGCATACAGACAGAGGCAATGCTGGACCAGTTCTTGGCTGGCTTGGATGTAAATATTGATAAAATCACGGATCCAGAGACTACGACCACAACACCTCCAGCAACCATTACAAGCTTTGGTGTTGCTACCCCTGTTTCAATTACCACATCAACCACCCCTTCTGGTGCTGCAAGAAGCACACCTCTGAGACCTGTGAGGATGTCTCCTGGCTCCCATCAGAAATACAGCACGCCACCAAAAAAGGGTGAGGGTGAACTTCCATCTCCAATGTCCTTAGAGCAAGCAGTGGAGGCCTTTGAGAACTTGGGTGTATATCCTGAGATTGAGCAGTGGCGAGATAGTCTCAGGCAGTGGTTTTCTTCAGTTGTGATGAACCCACTTGTCCAAAAAATCAAAACAAGCCATACTCAGGTGCAGATTTCTAGGATTCTTTTTACATGACCCTATATCTCTATGTCTTTTAATATTGGTTATCTTTCTTTTTAATATTCCTTTCATGTGCACTCTGTTGTAGGTTAAGCAAACAACAACTACTGTTGGGGCTTCAGTTACTGTTAGCCAAGTTGGAAGCGATCTGCCAAGCACAACACCACCAGTTGCCTTGTCTCCTCTTGGTGGGACTAAAGATTGGCAACCGACTGTCACGGTAGATGAGGATGGGATCCTTAACCAATTACGCTCTGCACTCCTACATTCTCGAGATGCCCCTGTTGGTGAGTTCTTGACTTCCTGATGTGGTTTAACGTTTTTGTTTTTTCATGTGTTTCCATCAATACACGTAACAAGGGTTTTGTGCTGTGGTTGAAGTTGACCTACTTCTTAAAGTTTACCTTTAGATTTTCTTTAGTTGTTAGTCATTATTTCCTATGTGCAGCGCAAACTTTTGGCAGTCCACAACAGCCACAACAGAACCCCCTCCTTCCAGCTATTCAAGCATGTATTGATGCAATTACAGAGCATCAGAGGCTCAACACTCTGATGAAGGGAGAGCTGATAAAAGGCTTGTTGCCACAGAGTAGCGTCCGTGCTGATTACACTGTCCAGAGAGTTCAAGGTGAATATCTTGCTTTCGCCTTTTCTCAGAGTAGCCAACTGCAGAGCCTTTTGTTGAATTAGTGCTGGTATAACTTGTGTGCTTCTATCTCAATGCAGAACTTGCTGAAGGAACATGCTTGAAGAATTATGATTACATGGGTCATGGAAATGGCTATGGTAAATCAGAAAAGAAATGGACCACCGAGCTACCTACTGACTCACACCTTCTTCTGTACCTGTTTGCTGCTTTCCTTGAACATCCAAAATGGATGCTTCATGTTGACCCTACCTCGTACTCTGGTGCCCAGTCCAGCAAAAATCCCTTATTTCTGGGAGTTCTTCCACCAAAAGAGAGGTTCCCAGAAAAGTATGTTGCTCTGATATCAGGTGTTCCGGCAATTATTCACCCAGGGGCTCTTATACTGGCTGTGAGCAAGCAGAGTCCTCCAATTTTTGCTTTATACTGGGACAAGAAGCAGCAATTTTCTCTTCAGGTGACTTGTTATGTGCAATTGTTCTTCTATCATGGTTGTTACTATTCCTTTTCGTCCCTTCAGTCATTTATTTCAGCATGGGTTGCTGTTGAGGGAGTGCTTTTTTGTTTTAATAAGATACACAATCTAGGAATTTAAGGAAAGATGGGAGAAACAAACACAGAAGACAGGTAGGAAGCGGGTAGTTTTGTTTGCTTGAGGAGTTGAGGTAGGACTTGAATGAAGCTACATTTAGTTATCATCTTATGAACTCAAATCTGGTTGGGAATAGATGGGCATATTTTCGGAGGTCGTACCTCTTGTTCATCTGCTGTTTATTATGAACATGATGATTTATCAGTATGGAAACTTGAGCGGCCGATGAGCCTCATTTGAGAAGTACATGCTTGCATCGTTAAACTGCTAAACATGACATTAGTCAATTATATTTGTTCTCTCAATAAGTTCTTTGCTTTTGTTGCTATATGTGTGTTACCTATCACCTATGTGAATTCTTAATTCGTACCCCAGATCTATGCTCTCTAGACCATCGATGGTTAAGCTTTAACGCTAAACCTTTCGTGAAAACAAGTCTTGACGCTATACATCTATGTTTTCACTTTCCAGGGAAGAACAGCTCTGTGGGATGCCATTCTACTTTTATGTCACCAAATAAACGTTGGGTATGGTGGTGTGGTTAGAGGAATCCATATTGGTTCGTCTGCCTTGAACCTCCAGTCAGTTATAGATTCAGATTTGGAAAGCTGAAAGTTGGTTTGGTAGTCTTGAGGGGATAAACTGTGACCAGCTAGTTTACTGGCGTTGATGTTGTAATTAACCCTTGCATGTTTGCAATTGGCATAGCTTTATTTAGCTGTAATATGCCCTGGTGGAGGGGGGCACCTGAATGTTAAGCCCAAGCTGTACCTTAGATTTGTGACAATCTGATTTGCTTAACCCCGTTCTGTGCTTTAAATCCTTTATTAATGTACCAATACATTTTTGTAGTTTTTCGAGTAATTTACTTACTGCAGTAACGTTTTGATCTGTTCATCAATTTCAATCGTTATTTAACATACTAATCATTAACAGTAATAATTACTCATTAATAACATCATATATTTTTTTATAATAAACCTATTTAGAGATAAAATGCCGATGCTAGTTCTACAAATCTAATCAAACTTAAAATTAATTGACTCCTCAAAATGCGAGATGATATTTTGGGACGGAGAGTATGCTTTTGAGTTTCGACTATCGAAGCCAAATGTCTCGTTCAATGTTTTTTACTGTTCAGTGGTTCTGATTGGTAGTTTAGCACCTCAAATTTGCTAATAGGATTACAGATGTTCCTCCACCATTGTTTTTTCCTAACTAGCAAATATGCCCGTGTGTTGCAACGGGAGAGAAAAACTATCATACTTTAATGAAAAATTAGGATAAGATATGTAATATCTATTTATTTTTATTCCTTTCAATAAAATTTAATAGCTATAATTTATTCTATGATTACTGTAGCATCCATAATATAAGGGCACACGCGTTTGGTGTGGCTCTATGCCAAGTGCTATGTGGCCGGAGGCGGAGTCGGAATAAAAGAACGGGAGGGCTAGCGTACAGATGTCCGGACGGACGCGCGTGTCCGGAAGCCTGAGCCTCAACTTCATTTCTCGTGTGCTTGCACTCCGCCCCCATCCGCGCTTCGTTTACCACGCGCGCCTGTACTCCGCCCCCGCACCTGCATTTTGCGCGTCCACGTAGGGCCCGCGTCACCCGGATGTCACCCGCGCCGCTAGACTGGGCGCGGGGACCGCTGGCGTCGTCTGCGATCGCTCGTTGGCGCCCCAGCAGCTGCTGCAGGTGGCTGCGGTATGTGGGTCCCATTGCAACATGTGCAACACCCCTATCTACTTTTGAAACATACAGATACAACATTTGAAATATATGTTTGAAGGAAGATGAAACACTTGAAACATGCGTATGAAACACTTGTAAAAATACATGAAAACCATTGCAAAACATACGCAACATCCAGATAAAACACCTGCAACATATGTGTGAAACATATGCAACATCTAGATAAACACACTTGCAACATGCGTCTCAACAAATAGATGAAATATTGGAAACAAAAGTTTGCAATATACGTCTACAAGCATTGCAACATATGCAACATTACGATCTACTTTTGCAATATCCATATGAAAGACTTGCAACATACCTATGGAACATTTGAAATACTTGAAACATACTCTTGAAACATGTGTTGTTCGCCCTTCTTCCGGATGATGCAAAGCAGACCGGGAAGCAGTGGCCAGCTACGCCTATGCATGGCCTAGGCCCGGGCAACGACTGCCCCTCTCTTGGCCGCCTGGCCACACACGGGGGCCGGCGCCTGCACGCCTGCGCAGCGCTTGGTGAGCGCGGTGGAGAGGGAGGAAGGTGACCGCCGGCGCTCGGATGCGGTGGAGATAGAGGATGGAGGAGGCCACGGGGAGGCGGATAGTGCGGCGTGGAGAGGAGCGGGGCTCAGTGAACGGTGCGAGCATCGCGGCGCAGCGAGCGACTGGGCGAGAAGGAAGAAAACTATGTTCGTTATTTTTAGATGGACCGTGAGGGGAAGCATGTCGGGCTGGTCCGCAGGCCCAGGAAGCTAGCCAGGACTCCAACATTACCAAAAAAAGAAAGACGAAAAAATAGAAACGCGAAATAGAAATGCGCACACCGGGATGGTTGGGAAACAGAAACAATGACAAAAAAAGGAGAATACAAAACACTAAAAGTCATGATTTAATATTAGAATAAAAAAGATAATACATAATTTTCTATTTAGATTAGGATTTCTATTAAGAAGATCTATTTCGGTTAGAATTCATAGCTATTCAGGTTATCCCAGGAAGCTCTACATATTTCATATATAAAAATAGAGGGCTGGTTAGAGGGAGGCTCCGACCAACGAATGGGTGTTCAGGAATTTTACCTATTTATAATATTATTAATAGGTAGGTACGGATGGGTGTTCAAGAATTTTACCTATTTATAATATTATTATTAGGTAGGTATATATATTAATATTAGATAGGTATATATATAGATATAGATATAGAAATAGATAGATATAGATATAATATAAAAACAACATCTACTCGGCTTTTGTGGCGCTGACAAGTAAACAGAGTACCTGACGTTATTAAAATTCAGAATAGAACAGTTCCATGCTCGATTGCACCTACAATCCTTGTGCCCAAGACCCACTAGCCACTAGCTAACAAATTCTTTCGCACATTAAAATACAGAAAAAGAACAATTCGATGCTCGATTGCACCTCCAAACCTCGTGCCAATCCCCCCACTTGCTGCCAAATTCTTTCGTACACACTACCAAAGTACCAGAAGAATGGATTGCAACTAGCTCAGCGCAAACAATGCTCAATGTATCTAACCCCTTTTCAGAACAGTCAGCTCCCACCTCCCTCCTTGGGTCACTCACTTTATCGTATTATCGTACAGTATTAACAAAAGGATCTTAGCGACTTGACACGCGGCACATTTACCTAGCTAATCTCTAGCATCACTAATGCGAGTGGAGATACTTTGATAATACCACGTCTCCTCCGCCGGGAGGCGATGGCCACAAGACCACGACAGCTGCGAACTGCGGAGCAGCGCAAATGCGTCGTCGCCACTCGCCAGGGATCGCGTCGTCGTGTAAAACAAACCAGGAGAGCCATTCACCACGTGCACGACGCAGCCAATCCATAGGTCCTCGTCGGAAACAACCATGCTCCGACGCCGCACCGCATCAGCGCCGTGTCAGCAGCTAGCCCACCCCACCGGCGACCAAAACCAAAAGCGCCTCCGACAAGCCACAGCCGTCCGTCCATCTCACGCCATCCAGCAATCCAGCAAACGGAACGCACGCACACGAGAAAAAGGAAGGAAAGAAAATCGAGAGGAGCCACAAAGCGACGACGGAAAGACCGAAAGGCAGAAGGAGCCAAACGCGGGCGCGCCCGGGAGAGCGAGCTGCCACGTCAGCGCGACGGTGACCTTCCCCCGGGAATCAACGCCGCCGCCTCGCCCAACCCGGCCGAGGTCGGACGATTAATTAAACTAAAGGCCGTTAACACCGGGGTTTTCTCCGCCCCCCGGAATCGGACCAAAGTCGGCCACACTGCCCAACCCAAACCTCTCTCCGCCCCGCTCTCGCACTCGTGGCTCGTGGGTGCTCCGCTCCCCGTCTCCTCCGCCCGCACTCGCTCGTCCGCGCGCAGGAAGGTTGACCTGTCGAGGGCCGGCGAGCCCGGTAAGTAAGGTAACCACGCTGCTGTTCTCGTGGATTTCCTCCTGGTTTGCTCAGAGCTCTCCTGCTTCGATTCTTCTTCGGGCTGGGAACTGGGGTAATAATTGGTCGGGGATTCGGGGGTGATTTTGAGCTGCGGATCAAGCTGGGGCTCGCTGTCGCATTTGCTTGGGGAGGGCGAGGAGATTTCGTAGCATCGGAGGAGTAGATGAGGTGGGGGAGTTGAGCGGCGTTTGGTGCTGACGCTGCGGTTGTGGCGGGGGATTTGACGGGCTGTTAGAGCGAGGCGGTGTTCGTCTCCACGGACACAAAACCAGGTAATCTCCTCCAGTTTCGTTATCTCAGATCCTAATCTCCTCCAGTTTCGTTATCTCAGATCCTTCCCAGCTAGGCTCTCGTCGCTTGGCACAAGATCAACCTCGATCTATTGCTTCCATGAGGTCCCTTGCTTCCATAGTTTGTCAGTAGATTGAGTGCACAGTCGATCGCACTTTCCTCAATTTTTAGCTTCTGAGCTGAAAGGCCTCTTGGCCGAGAGATTCCGATTTGTGTCCCGTCTGTTTCTTGTATGGATGGGAGTATGGGGACCGTAGTACCTGATTGGTTACTGGCGTGTGTTATGTGTGCAGATTCACGTGTTAATACTAAGCGTCTTGACTCTTGACACTAGGTAGTCAGCAAATTAGGTGCTGCCGTTTATCGATCTATTTGTCTGAGGTGACCGGGTTGCCTCTGCTGGTTAGGGCTTTTTGAAGGAATTAAACCATAGGATTCCATTGCTTACTAATCTTGCGCCACCTGTTAAAGTATTGTGGATGACACGAGATCTGGTGAGCATGTACCGTAAAGGTTATGCTCTAAACGGGGTTCTATTTTGCAAGGATGCCTTAGGATGTTTTGCAGAGGACAAAGGCCTGTAAAGCCTTTTGGGATGGCTTGTGGTTAGGGTTTGGTTAAGGGGAGTACACCAAGGATTTACCGGGCAATGAATCCTTTAAATATAATTTAGATTGCCCTAATTCTTATACAATGAACATGATATCTTCTTTTATTAATGGCAGAGTCAAAATGGATGGAAGTACTAGAGGGGGTGGACATTCTGAAGCATTAAGGAACTACAACCTGGGAAGAACTTTAGGTATTGGCACATTTGGAAAAGTGAAGATTGCCGAGCATAAGCTTACGGGACATAGGGTTGCTATAAAGATCATCAATTGTCGCCAAATGAGAAATATGGAAATGGAAGAGAAAGGTATGGTTTCTTATCCAGTCATATTGCATTTTTTGCTAATAATTTTTTGATAATAAGCAAGCTTAATTTTAATGGTGCTTTTGATAATATTAAGACCTGGAGTTGCTTTGATAATTAAGACCCCCTGGATCCTGTTTCCAGCAAAGAGAGAAATCAAGATATTGAAGTTGTTCATTCACCCCCATATCATCCGGCTTTATGAGGTCATATACACACCAACAGATATATATGTTGTGATGGAATATTGTAAGTATGGCGAGTTGTTTGATTACATTGTTGAGAAAGGCAGATTACTAGAAGATGAGGCTCGCCGCATCTTCCAGCAGGTATTTATCATTTTTCTTGTCTAGTGACTTGCTTTTCCGAGTCACAATAGGTAGTTATCAAATAACTGTTCTATGTTGTTGCTTTGCATTAGTGAATTTTGATATTTATGGACATTGCATCCATATTCCTCATTTGTTTCTGTTGTGTTTAATGTGCTCCATTGAGTATCTAGATAGTTTTGCCTTGCCTTATTTTTAGCTTCTGACCAGTCACCATGTTGACTCACAAGCATGATGTGGTAGTTGCTTTGTCTTAGGGTATCACTATCGCATGTAGTTCAGAATTTTGAATAATGCTTTAGACATTGCATCTTTCCGTGGAGGATATGCCACTTAAAATATTCCTTTTTCTTTTGTATCTAAATTCCAGGTTTTTCTTATTAGTTTTTTTCTTCTGCATTGAAAAATTCATGAACAGATCATATCTGGTGTCGAATACTGCCATAGAAACATGGTTGTCCACCGTGACCTAAAGCCAGAAAACTTGTTACTTGATTCAAAGTATAATGTAAAACTTGCTGACTTTGGTTTGAGCAATGTCATGCATGATGGCCATTTTTTGAAGACCAGCTGTGGGAGTCCGAACTATGCTGCTCCAGAGGTATTTCTGTGAGTTTGCTGTTATATTTTTGTCCTTTTTTGCACACCATGTTTCTTGATACATAGTGGGTGTTCCATTGCAGGTAATATCTGGTAAACTATATGCTGGACCTGAGGTCGATGTATGGAGTTGTGGAGTGATCCTTTATGCTCTTCTTTGTGGAACTCTTCCATTTGATGATGAGAATATTCCCAACCTGTTCAAAAAAATTAAGGTGAGAAAGCACTTATGTGGACTACAAACCTTGCACCAATTAGATTCTGTTCTGGAGATGTGACGATCTACCTGGTTTTACGTTTTTTAGGGAGGTATCTACACACTTCCAAGTCATTTATCTGCTTTGGCTAGGGATTTGATCCCACGAATGCTTGTTGTCGAGCCTATGAAGAGAATCACAATTCGGGAAATTCGGGAGCATCAATGGTTCCAGACTCGCCTTCCTCGTTACTTGGCAGTGCCTCCACCAGACACGACACAGCAAGCCAAAATGGTATATCCTCTGAATTATAAGTGGCTATGCTGCTTTTGTATTCTTGTGTCCAAAATTTTCTAATTTTGTCTACTAATATGTAGGAAAAGTATATATATTGTTCATATCAGATTATCATCTATCTATTTTCCATGAAAAATACTTTTATAAGCATGTTTCTGTAGTATCTATTGAACGTAATGTTGTATATTGTACAAATCTATAGTTAAAAGCTGTATCTTGGAGTAATTCCTTACTGCAGGTAGTCTGTATAGTAGCACCAATCCACCCACATGTATATCTCATGGAGTACATAAGTGGAGCACTAAATTTTTCATGCATTGTTACTTTTTTTAGGAATATTTAGGTGTTTCCGTTGGATTGATTTCTACACTTGTTAGCCACCTATCATTCTTCTCCTGACAATTCTATAACGTTTTCTGACATTGTCATTTTCTGAAGATTGATGAAGATACACTTCGAGATGTTGTTAATATGGGATTTAACAAGAACCATGTGTGTGAATCACTGTGCAGCAGACTTCAAAATGAGGTATGGACATGCATTGTGAGCCTTATGTTCCTTTTGGTCATTTGGTGACTTCACTACTAATTTTTGGCAAATTTTCCAGGCAACTGTTGCATATTATTTACTATTGGACAATAGGTTTAGAGCAACTAGTGGCTATCTTGGTGCAGATTATCAAGAATCAATGGTTAGTACACATTAACATCTGGGTGTTTAAACAGAAAAAAAAATCTTGAGGGTTTATTTGATCTATTGATGTTTGAATGGTTGCCTCTCCAGGACAGGAATTTAAATCAGCTGGCGTCGTCCGAATCATCTAGTTCTGGTACGAGGAATTATGTTCCAGGAAGCAGTGATCCTCATAGCAGCGGTTTGCGGCCACATTATCCTGTTGAAAGAAAATGGGCGCTTGGACTCCAGGTCGTGCATACTGTTCGTCTTACTCTGCTTTGTATGACCTAGCACTTGTATTGATGTATCACTTCACCAACAGTCTCGGGCCCACCCTCGTGAAATAATGATTGAGGTCTTAAAAGCACTTAAAGAATTAAACGTCAGCTGGAAGAAGAATGGGCACTACAACATGAAATGCAGATGGCTCCCAGGGTTTCCTGAAGTCCATGACATGTTAGATGCCAGCAACAGCTTTCTTGGTGACTCTACCATCATGGATAATGATGATGCAAATGGGAGGCTACCTGCTGTGATCAAGTTTGAATTCCAGGTGTGTAGTAGCTCGTTACACTTAACTGAATTTTGTTCACCATGTAATTCATCATGATTTTTAGCCCATTATTGTCGATTTGTCCATTCACATGTTTTGAATCATTGTTGTAGTGGGGACAGAGCAATGCATTCTCTATTTCTTCGAATCTTGTTGTTTGAATAATATAAGTAAATTGTGTGTTTTCAATCTGCCTTGCCTCAGTCTTTTTAAAAAAAAAGAATTCCTAATACATACTTTTGTGTTTCCAGCATGTGAATCTACAGCACATGCATCTGGTATTTCTAACAAGTAGTATCTGGTGCCAGTTTTACCAAACGAACTTTCAAAGTTATGATACTTAACATCAGTAGTTAACCATATATTACATCTATCTTGTACTCGTGGTATTAATGCAGTAATGCACTTCAAATGCCACATTCTCTGGCGATGCATTTGCTGACATTGTTTTATTCTTCTTCAGCTTTACAAGACAAAGGACGACAAGTACCTCCTCGATATGCAGAGAGTTACTGGACCTCAACTCCTCTTCCTTGACTTTTGTGCGGCCTTCCTTACCAAGCTTAGGGTTCTATAGTGCTCTGTTTCTCTTCAGACTGGTGAAAAACTAAGAATAGAGCTCTACCATGTGCAGTTTTTCACTGAGGTGATGAATAAACGAAAGCATGTAAATAGGAACCTTTTTCTCGTCTTTGGACAGCGAACATGTTTGAGTGACTGGTCTTGTGTCAAGCGCCTAAAGGTTGCCTGTTAACTTGTCCTAGGTGTATACTTAGGTTTAGTATATTACTGTCTGCATGGACATTGCTGTTTCTGCAGGCTGTGGCACCGCAGATGGCGATGCTGTACTAGCTATTATGAAAAAAAATTGCAAGATCGGGAGCCTGTTCGCTTGGGATTATCAGCCAGATCAGTCAGTTTTCGCCCAAGCGAACAGGCTTTTGCCTTACTGCACGTAGCTATGGTGTGTTGCACTTGAAAATTTTGCAGTTGCTGATATTTTCTTGACAACTACTGGACGCATCTGCAAAAAATCATGCTACTTGATTTCATTTTTGTTACTATTAAATAGCTAGACTGCTTGGCAATGAATTTACTAATATCTGTTCACTATGAGGCATTAAGATACGGAGTACTTTGTTTATGATTTTTTAATCGAATATCTTTCATGATTGTTGAATAAGCCCCCCCCCCCCCCCCCCCCCCCCCCCCCCCCCCCCATATACGCATGTATGGACTGGAGGAATCGTACAAGCACGGCGACAAGCAGAAAGGATGAATTGGATATATGCCATTACAATTAACAATTTTATGGGGGAAATGTTGCTGTAAATCATCTGTTTGCCACCATGTTGTTACAATTCATTCGTTGCCTGAGACATGCCCTTTCTACGCTGGGAGGCCGTGTTTGGTTGCAGCCTTGTTTGGAAGCCATTGAGAGAAACAGATCCGAGCCAAGGCGTCCGAATGCCTGGCATCGCTGCCTCTGTGCCAGGCGTGCTTTACACGATGGGAAGCAAAGAACCCCTAATAATTCCCTAAATACCATTGGGACCAAGAAAAGGCATAATTGTTAGAATCTGTAATTTTACATCTTTATAATTTTAACTCAGGGGTTTGATTCTACGATTCTAGTTAGTAGAGTCTACATTTCTATGATTTTTTTTATATTTATGATATTATTATTATGATCTTAACCTAAAGATTTCAGATTTGATTTAGAATCTATAATTTTAACTCAACCTTGCTCATGTGTCATCTTCTTTCGCTTGCTTCAACTCTGTCACCATTCTAAAGCCAACTGAACTCATGGCATGGGCACCTTAAGCTCCAGCTCGAGTTAGCGCAAGCGTTGGCTAGTGTGACCTTGAGAAACTACCCTTGGGGCTGTCATTGGCATGTGCTCGGAGCCTACCATGCGTTCACGTTATCATCCTGTCATTGGGCGGGCTACAACGGAGCAAGCAAGGGAGCAGACGAGCGACATAGGCCACAACCCTCATCTGACATCTCTTACTCGCGGCTCCAGCCATCGTAGATGCATGTAAGGTGCAAATGATCAGAGGGGAATGAATAGCCTATTTAAAATTCTACGAGCTTCACTAAATAAACACGTTAGTATAAAAGATGGCTAAGCTAATTCTAGCACTAGCTCAACTACACTATGCAAGCCGCCTATACAATTCTAGTGAAGTAAGACTATGATCTCTAATACACACCAACAAGGCTAAGTCACTAAGCTACTTACTCCTATGTGATAAAAGCTACGCTAAGCAAACTACACTAGAACTAGTACAAGAAAGTAAAGAGTGAGTGACTTGATTCTTATACCAACAATGTAGAAAAGTAATGCAATCGAAGAATCAATCACAATGATCAATCACAAGAGAAATCCTCGGCAAAGAGATGACACAAGATTTTTTACCGAGGTTCACTTGCTTCCCAGCAAGCTACTCCTCGTTGTGGCGATGCACCCACTTGTCGGTTCACGAGCTAATCGACTATCAAGAGTCGAGCCCTCGGCGGGTGTCACAGAACCTCCTAAATTATATGGCCCACATACACCTGTCATTGTCCTTAAGACCTCTGACGGCTATGCATGTACACCAGATAACCTAAGAAGATCTGCCGGGTGCCCTCACAGGACCCCGATTGAACTACATTTAACAACTCATACCAGGATCAACAAAGGAGTAACTACAAAATTACAACATTTGTTACAAAACTTTACATCAGAGTGCGGAAGAATAACAATAATAAATTTATAAATCATGATTAAGTTAACTTTTTACAAACTTAACTTGTATTGCGGAAGTCGAGTAGAACTACAGAAGACAACTTAGGTAGAGCACCTAAGTCAGGAGAGGACAACCAGATCATATCGAGCCCACCGACATGACCACAGTTAACAGTACCAGTCAGTACCTGCAACAGGGGTTAACAAACCCTGAGTACTCAATTGTACTCCGCAAGACTTACCCGACGAAAAGAAAAGACTCCAAGGATATGCTGGTTTAAGAGAAGTAGTGAAGCTAGAAAAGAGAAGTTTTGCAGAAAAGCTTACTACCAGTGCATCCTTGCTTTTAAACTTTTAATTAAGTTTTGGCTCCAGTTTTAGTATAGCCTAATTATAGCTAACTTTTGCACCTGTATCTATCTCAATCATAAATATAAGCATCACACTTGTTATTCATTTCTTTTCCATCTCAAGTCCAACAGTAATCATGTTCCAGTTGTTGCTACGATGTTGGTGCAAGGTCAAGACTCCTTTCTCGTGGAGCAACGACGATTCGAACCGCTTCATCTACCCAGCTGGGGCTTCCTAACCACACGACATATGCAAGTCCTTGACCTGCATATATCAACTTTTACTTGGGTCGCCCAAAACCAGAACGTGTCCATCGCCACCCGAGAGCACAGTACTCCTCGAACCCAGCCCGATTCTAGCCCCGAGGGTACACGCTACTCTCGCCATCTCTCCACTCCCAGTGCGAGGTTAGACGTTCTCGTGATGGAATAACCGAAGTAAGGCTTACCCGACATGGGTACATGGCTAGTACTAATAAAAACTCCTTGACTCGAGGGCCAACAACGTACGGTCCTTAATCGACACAGACGGGACCAACCACCAAAGACGATTCCCATGCCCCGTCTGGTCTCAAGTTCATTCTCATATTCATTTTCACATGCTCTCATGACCTGTCATTAGGTCATTAGGTCAGGAGAAGCAAGTAATAAATTTGTTCTTGCGATCAAAGGAAATATTATTCGACTTCTACCGAAGTCTAAGCATTACTAAGCATAAGAGATCGACCTACATATACTTGTGGGATATCATCTGGATATAAATGTAGATCAAGGTAATCATGCAGCAACAGTATCAACCAACTCCTACTAACATAATGCACATTACACTAGACTTAAGGTGTAATAAAGCATTTATAAAATAGAAGAGTAATTGTATGTCCGGGGCTTGCCTTCGTTGCAGCGGTGGTTAGTTCTCGTAGAAGTTAAGTTTGACGCCAACATCACGTGTGGATGACACCTTTCCGAAGATTGATCAACACCAACCTCGTCATCACTTGTTCACCACGAATCTTCTCACTCTCGTAGGCACTACACGTATATAAATGATGCGATGCTTAACAAGATGGAATGCATGCCATGATGCATGATAATAAACAAAGCATAGCATAAAAGGGACATTTAGAAAGGATAAACATTAGTTATCTACTTGAGTACAACTTTCCTTCGCGGTACAGTTGCAAGCTAACAAGGTTAATTTAAAGGTTAACTAACCATAACTTTGTTTTTACCCAAGAGGTTGCATCTAATAACAAGTAATTCTACCACAAGACCACTAATTACTTACACAAGAAATCATTAACCAATAATGATCTATGTTAAACACATTAATTATCATTAACAAATCATAATTAACAAGTTAATCATAAACTCAAACAATTACTTAAAATGCCAAGGGTCATTAAGTATTAATGGCCCAAGGTCATCACTCAATCAAAAGAGCACACAACACTTAAAGTTATTGATTTAACATTTAATTAATCACTTAAATAATTAAGGCATAAATTAAGAATAGATTAAACTTCCTCAAATTGAGCTCACACTTTTTCTATGGGTTAATCATGGCCTAAAACAATATCAAAACAAATTTCATGATTTTTGGATTAATATTTTATTTACTCAAATTCCTGGAAGTTGCATTTAACAATTAATTGAGCTAATTAAATCACATACAAAAAGTAATCAAAATTAGCATTTCATATTTTTCCTAAATAGTACACATCACATGGAGGCTACACAAAATTTTGAATATTTTTGGAGCTCTAAATAAATCACAATGAAATAAACAAAATTCGGCACTAATTGATATTTTAGAAAAAAACAGAAATTGGAAAACTTCATTCTCAAACTCGGCCCACTTCCTCCCTTCACCTTCTGGCCCAACCGGCCCACCCGACGCGCTCCTCTCTCCTCCTCCTCCCGGCCCGTGTCTCCCCATTGCTGGCCCATCAGACTGGGCCGGCCCAGCAAGACCAGGCCGCACCCGAGTTCTGGCCGATGGCCATGGCGGTGGCCGGCCGGTGGCTTGCTCGCCGGCGGCGAGACTCCGGCAAGACAGAGCCCACTAGCATGATCAACAAGACCCCGTGACCACTCCCAGGCACCCAACACAGGAGCAGTTGCACCGGAGGCATCCCCACGCCGGCCATGGCGGCTCGGTGGCGGTGGCGTACGGCGCTCCGGCGAACGAGACCGGTAGAGGCGAAAATGAAAGCGTAACGAGCACCAGAGGCTCACCGCGAACATAACGAGATGCTTGGTTGAGGTGAAGACGCGGCGGAGGTGAGGTTCCGTCGACGATGGCGTTGGCGGCGGCATGCTCCGGCGGCGGCAGTGCGTTCCCACGCGTCCGACCCATGAAAAGAAAAACCGGCCAGCCGGTGAGCAACAGGGCGAGGCTAGGAGCTTAGAACGACAAGCTAGAGAGCGGTAGTGATCCCGTGG
Source organism: Saccharum hybrid cultivar R570 (assembly GCA_038087645.1). NCBI lineage: Eukaryota > Viridiplantae > Streptophyta > Magnoliopsida > Poales > Poaceae > Saccharum > Saccharum hybrid cultivar. The sequence continues at coordinate 7,804,717 of JAQSUU010000056.1, read as the reverse complement.
CAGGCTGGCCATGGTGAGGTTGGCTCGGCGGCCATGGCGGACCGCCGCGGCGAGAACAGCGCGCGCGTCCGATTTCGACCATGAGGAGCAGCGCGAGCATGCCAAGGAGATGCGCGAGGAGCAAGCGAAGCTCGAGGCAAGAGCAATTGGGATTATGTGCAGCGGTGGCGGCCAATTTTGCCGGCAGTTCGAGTTCGACGGCGACGAACAAGAAGAGGAAGAAAGGAGAGAGTGGCTGCCGGCGTTAGCTTTTCAAGGCAAGGAGAGGATGAAGAGGTGGCCAGCACCTTCGTGAACTTGACCACGCAGGCGTCCGCATGTACACGCGCGAGAAACGTCGAGAAGGACACGGCGACGCCGGTGAGCAGGAAGCTGCTGCTTGCCTGGTTTACTGTAGCAATACCACCTCATTTCTCCTTTTTCAGTTTTCTTCAAATTTCTTCCAAAATTACATAGGAACTTCAAAATCTACAAAAACGAAAGTTGTTCAACTTCTAGAGATCTCCAACTTTGCTTTTTGGACCAAACTCAAATTTTGAATAGTTTTTGAAATTTGAAATCAAATTCAAATGGGAGCACTTTTAGGATTTCAGAAAATTCAAAATTACTTTAATTTTTTTAATAAAACTTGAAAATCTGTAAAAAGAGAAAATGTATAACTTTTGAAGATCTACGGCTTTCATAATTGGGCCATCACCCAATTATGCCTAGTTTTTGAAATTGAGTTGAAATTCAAATTTGGGATTTGAATCTTTTTAATTTTATTCAAAATTTTACATTGAAACTTTGAAAACTCAAAACACCAAAGTTGTACATCTAGGTAATACCTACAACTTTGCTTTTTAAACCATTTTCAAATTCTGCATCCATTTTGAAATTGGAATAGGGAAATGAAAAGGGGTCAAATTTGAGATTTGCTTATTTTCAAAATTGCTCCACATTTAACACTAAAACTCTGAAAACTCAAAACACCAAAGTTGTAGCCCTTGAAAAGTTCTACAAACTTGGTTTTAAACTTTTTTCCCAAATTTGCTTAGATTTTGAATTATTTGAAAAGGGGTAAAAATCAGGGTTTTTCTTTTTTTGAAAATCAGGGTTTTGAATTCAATTGATTATTCTTTTTAACTAAAACATGATTAACCCTTTAACACTAATAAAACATTATTTCATGTGATAAGAAACATGGCATTATTAACATATTAATCATACTAGTAAAAACAATATATCAGATTACTATTGAAACATGTGAAACATGTATATGAAACATGAAACATTCTAAAACTATACTTAAAACATTTTCTTGCAACATAAACAGGGTATTCGGAACATGTGTAACATATAAACCTTACATGGGAAACATTGCTTATACAGCACATGTAACACACGCAACATATGCAACATGACTAAAATAACATGTGCAAATGAATGCATTTATGGCATGTCATTTGATGTTTATGCTTGATGATGCTTCATAATCAAGTTTTAATTATTTCTTAATATCTGGGATGTTACAGCGGGCGCCACACAACCGCACACAAGATGGGGATCCTCCAAGCCACGAGCTCCACTAGAGTATCCAATTTGCGAACTCCCGCGGGGAAGGATCAAGAACCCCTTACAACACTTGGTGAGGGCTCCAACAATCTCCAATTGCGAGCTCAATCACCCCCGCTGCTCCAAGCCGTCTACCGTGTCGGGAAACACGGAAGAGTAACAAGAAATCCGCAGCAACTCGAAGATCAAGTGCCTCTAGAATGCAACTCTCAAGCAATACACTTGAATCTCACTCAATCTCACTCAAGATGTGCAACCAAGCAAAGAGATGAGTGGAGGGGTTGTTCTCTAGCTCAAAGGATGTCTCTAGGTCTTAAAATGTGCAAGAGTTGCCCTCAAATCCCGGACATCTTCTATTTATAGCGAAGGGGTATGCAGCTAGCCGTTACCGGACGACACAGTTCAAATCGCGTTGACCGGACGCTCTGGTCAGGGTGACCGGACGCGTCCGGTCACTACAGGACAAGTGTGAACAGTGCGCGTCAGAACTAGCTGTTGCCGTGACCGGACACGCTCTAGCGTTTGACCGGACGCGACGGTGTCAGCGTCCGGTCACGGTCCAGTAAGCTCCCGTCGAGACCGGACGCGTCCGATCGCACATGACCGGATGCGCCAGCCGCGTCCGATCGGAGTCCAGTAACGGTCCACTCGTGACCGGACGCGTCCGATCCCATCTGCCCTCCGTGCTGAACTCCTGGGTGCGTGACCGGACGCGCCGGTTCCGCGAGGGACCGGACGCGCCGGTCCGCGACCCTTCTCACACGCGCGTCTGTCTGTGGTTTGAACTGACCGGACGCGCTAGCCGCGTCCGGTCACTGTATTTTCAGTGATAATCATTTCGGACTTTCGCCACCTTTTCTCGCCTCCGGGCAATAGAAAATAGGCATTTCATTTTCTTGAAAACGCCTGAATCCCGCGCTCGCAAGCTCGGCGGGAGGGAGAGCGAACCCCAAACCCCGTACTACCGCTCAAACACCACCGCCTTCGTAAATGTGCTAACACCACCAAGTGTACACCACCATGTGCATGTGTGTTAGCATTTCACAAACATTTTCCAAGGCGTTATGTTAGCTCTCAACTAGATCCTAATGCATATGCTCAAGACATTGATCTAGTGGCACTTGATTCCTGAGCTAACCGTGATTGCCCCTCTTGATAGTCGGCTATGTATCCTAAATCCGGTCAATCACTTCTCTACTCATCTTAGACCGGCAAAAGAAAAAACCCTATGGTTATACCTTTGCCTTGCGCTTTTAGATCCTTCTCTTTCACTTGATCATCATGTCCATCATTTTATGTGCATTTCTTCATGATCTTGCTCATCATTTCATGCACCAAATCATGTGGTCTTGTGGCCATCTCTCCATGCCATTTCCACTCCATCACATGTTGCTTATGCCTAGCTTAATCACACTTGATACAATAGCATTAGCAACTTGGTGTCATTAATTACCAAAACCAAACTTGGGCTTTCAATGCATCAAAGTGATTTGCACCCCACTGGTTGGTGGCTAATAATTACAAACATTATTGCACCGGGAAGTTGGAATACATGCCCTCTCCATCATTTTTGGCGTTGTTTGGTTACTTCTTTGGTTCGCTGCCTTCATAGATTCTCCTCTCAAACCCTATCTCCTACTTCACCCCATCAAAAGCTCGCCTGGCGATCTCCCGTGTTTGTGGTGAGTCGCATAAAAGTTTGTGAATACCCCAATCTCAACTCTGCAAGTGAATAAATCAAGATAGTGAAGTGAGAAAAGCAGTTGAAAGAAGCATGGCTTGAGCTTGACCTTTGGTGGTCACTCATGGCTTTGTCATGAAGAGGTAGGTCAATCTTGGAAGTAATCAAACTTCGGGGAACAAATCCTCGGTCATCCATTTGCTTTGATTGTGTTTTGAGTTCTCGTTTTGATTTGTTCATGCCACTTGTTATTAATGACAATATTTGTGGACTAATGATTTCATGCGAGATAAAAGCTTAAGGCTAGTCCATAAGCAAGACTTGGAGCTGCATGAGAACCATTGTGGCGATGGCATGATCATGATATGCAAAAGCTCAACAAAGCGATGAGATGGGAAGTGATGGATGCTAGAAGTGGAGAGGAGGAAAGACAATCGAAGGCAAAAGTATATGCATAGGTTTTGTCTTTCTCTTTCACTGGTCATGAGATGGTTAGAAAAGTGCAAACGACCAAGTTGATAGGATAGATAATTGTACTATAAAAGTGCAAATTGAGTTTGCAAATGTGGTTATGTAGTGCCACTTGTGACATTAACATTGCATATGAATTAGGATCGAGTGGCAAGGTGAGATCAAGTAGAAAAACTTAGATTTTTTTAAATGGTAACTAAGTGCTAAAGGTGTTGGTCATCCCATGGAAGACCTATTGGAGTTATCCATTTGAAAATGTTTGTGAAAAGGAGCCCAGTGGTGTATTTTTACACCCACTAGAGCACTCTGGGGACCACCAGAGCTCTAGTCACTAGTGCCTAGAGCAATGACCTAGCCTCAGCTATTTTCAGTGAAACAACCCTAACTTTCGGTGACACCAGAGAGGTGAGCACCAAAGCTTAGTTCTGACAAGTTTTGGTGCACGGGAGAATTTAAATAGGGGCACCAAAGCCCTCTAGTGACCCACATGAGCTTTGCATTGGAGTGTCATTATAGAAAGGGTGTTTTGTGCACCTTGGCTGCTAACGCCCACTGAAACTCTTAGGTGGCTCTGGAGAGGTAAGCATTGGGCTTAGAATGTTGTACTGGCTATAGTGATTGTTGAGAGAACTTTGGTGACGGCCGAAGCTCTCCAGTGAGGATTGAAAATCTACTGAAAGTTGGCAATGGTTAGTTTTGTGTGTGGGGGGTGTAAAAAGAAGGTGTGGTCGGGCATATTACAACTTGTGGACCCCCTAACTGATATCCACACACACTAGAGCTCAAGTTAAGCCTCCAATCTAATTTGCTTGTTTGTGATTGCATCTTTGGAAAGGTTGGAGTGATCTTAATACATTAGTTTTAAGAGATTTCATTGAGTGGCATTAGCGATCAGTTTGCCCTAGGTTTGCTTATTACTCTTTGTGGTCACCGCTACCTAAATGGCTTGTAGCAGAGGAACTCCATCGAAGCACTCAAATTGAAGATTGTGAGGTACTCTAGAGGTGATTTAGGCTCATGTGCTCATCCTTAACAGACTAGGCAAAAAAACAATTTTAGTGGAATAGAGGTGTTGAGAGTGCCTAGATATTGAGTCGGCTTAGAGATCAAACCCTCAAGTGGATGAGCTTTGGGGGATTGAGTCTTGATAGAGAAGCTATGATCCTAGAACTCACCTCAACGTTGATGTAGGTAACTGGCAAGTTACCAAACCATGGGGATATATATTTGTGTCTCGTTTTGTGAGGTATTGCTATCTACTCTTGTGCTTTACATTGTGCGTTTTCAGTTAGTAGAGTAGAGATATTAGGACTTGTCACCCTATGAAGCAAACCTAGCTAAATCTATTCAATTCTAGTGACATATCTTAGTTCATATCTTAAGACCAAAATTTTGTAGGTTCACAAAACACTATCTAGAGTAAAACTAATAGGGCCAACTTCGGCTCTGACCTTTTATCTAGTTTTTGTGCTTGCAAGAAATTTTAATTAGGCTATTCACCCCCTTTAGCAATCTAAAGATTCTTTCCCCACTCGATATATTTGGTCGCGTGCGTTAGTAAGTGCAGGTACTTTATGGATTTGCTAATTGAAATATTAAAAAGCACTTCTCCAAATCTGTTTAATCTAGAACTAATTACATTTAGTTTACGTTTGAGTTTACTGTGTATTAGTTGGATATCCATAAAAATGCAGATAATCCACTCAAATATCCTCAAAAGTTGAACTTTGTTAGGTAAAAGTGCAAATAATCTACGTGAATGCATGGATAATTTGCAAAATTTATAGATAATATGTTCTATGCGGATAATCCGCTCAAATATCTGCAAAAGTGAAACTTTGTTAGGTAAAAGTGCAAATAATCTACGTGAGTGCATGGATAATTTGTAAAATTTATAGATAATATGGTATGACTAATTCATTGTAAGTTCTGCGCTTGATTTTTTAAATTCCCACTCATTCCTGTCTAGGGTATTTTTATCTATTGATGGCACCACAACTATGATGCATCTAGACCCAGCATTACATGGCATGTGAAATAACTATAGACTATTTAGAGGCTTAGAACAGACCCCAACACTCCACGTTGGCAAAGCAGGGAGACAATGGCTTAACATGTGTTAGAGGATTGGGGAGTATACGACGCCTCACCTGACAAATGTATAGAAGCACCAATAGAGCTATTTACTAGTATCTGCTATGGCTAAGCACGTGTTTTCTGAATACCACAAGATAGGTAAAGTGACAAGGTCACAGGAGCATGGAGTGGTGGGGCCAAAAAGAAAATAGATGATGTACCATGAGTTGGGAAGATATTGGCGTCAATGCACCCACTCTTACTGGCTTCAATGCATCCACTCTTATATTAGAGCTTTTTCTTATGCTATGGTAGTATATTTGTCTACATTGGTAGTGCTCTTATATAGATATAGACCAGCTAGTTCACATAGTTCTTCCATTCCAAAATAAATCAGTTTTCGATTTTATAAAAAAATCAACTTTTGGTTATGAAGCTAGACAAATACTTGTCTAGCTATATAGCTAAAAGTTGATTTACTCCGTGAAAATGTAGAGGCTATTTGGATCAAATGAATTCTAAAAGAATTAACATTCCTATATTTTTTTTCTGCTATAGCAGCATTTGGAATGGAGGATTAATCACTTCCTTTCCAAAGGAAAGTTTACTGTCCCTATATGTTTTGGAGGAAAACAAACATTCATTTCTAGCTCTTATTTTGCATGTGTCTGTTGGCATGCAAACTGGTCGGAACATTGTACAAAAGTTTAATGATATACTCACTCCGTTCTAAATTATAAAACGTTTTGATTTTTCTAGATTTATAACTTTTGCTATAGATATATGTTATGTCTAAATACATAGTGAATGCTATGAACATATAAATGCCAAAATGTCTTATAATTCTTTTTTTTTGCGACGAAAGAAGAATTATATTAGATAGTAGTTGGGTACATCATCATGTTACAAGTAATCTGGATTACAAAATATCCAAAAATTGATTTTCATCTAAATTATATTCACGCTGTGAATAGTTCCAGATCTCGGGGACATAGGAAGTATGTTAATATTAAGTTTGACCACATCTTTTATTCATGCATTTCAAACACCAATGCTTCAGAAATTCTGGTGTTTTTCGTTCATCTGTTTTAACACCGATGTTCGAGTTAAAAAAAACACCAATGTTCCAATGTTCCAAAGAGATTTTGCATTCCTATTGTCAAACAGCCCGTACTCCCTAGATCCTTTCTACCAAAGCAACCTACGTAGTGCATTTAACCCCTTTGCTTAACAACGAGGAAATGCGGGGAAAAAAGGGAACAAGGCCTTGTTCAGTTCCTCAATTCTCTCCCTAAATTTTACTATGTAAAAAGAAGATTCCCCGTCACATCAAAATGTCGGCAAATGTATGGAATACTAAATATTGATGAAATTAAAAACTAATTGCACAATTTTGTTGTACTTTGCGAGATGAACATTTTAAGCCTAGTTAGTCAAAATTTAGATAATTTTTACCAAATACAAACGAAATGCTACAGAAATTTTGATACAGTATTTTTCTCCCCAATTCTCTCGTCTAAACAAGGCCCAAGGAGAAAAACAAAAGCCGAAAACTGAAGTAAAGACAGCGTTGTCCCTCGCAGACTCGCAGTTGGGCGCTCCGGTCGTATACTCCTCGATCCCCCGCAACTACCTAGATCTCGAACCCTCGCCGTCGCCGCAGCCGCTTCTTTCCCGATCGCCGCGGCCATGGCGAAGGAGTTCTCCGTGCCGCCGGTGGTCTTCACGCCGTCCACCCCGACGCACCGCCGCCACCCTGCCCCGGGCGTGGGGGCCTCCCCTCCGCCCGCGTTCGCGCCGCCCCGCCCCTCGACCTCATCCGCCGCCAACCCGCTCCCCTTCATGTCGTTCGATGTATCAGCTGCCGCGGCCTCCTCCTCCTCCGCGCCACCCCTCTTCGCGGGGCCTATCGGTGTCGGCGGTTCCGGCGCATCCTTCGAGGACGAGCCGCCGCTCCTCGAGGAGCTCGGTATCAACACGCGCCAGATCTGGCGGAAGACGATCTCCATCCTCCACCCGCTCCGCTCCGCCGACCCCTCCCTCCACGCCGACGCCGACCTATCGGGCCCGTTCCTCTTCCTCCTCTCCTTTGGACTCTTCCAGCTCCTCGCGGGGAAGTTCCACTTCGGGATCGTGCTCGGCTGGGTCACCGTGGCGTCCCTCTTCCTCTACTTCGTCTTCTCCATGCTCTCGGGTGGCCGCCGCGGGGACCTCGATCTGTACAGATGCGTTAGCCTCGTTGGCTACTGCATGCTGCCCATGGTCATCTTCTCCGCTATCTCCCTCTTCCTGCCGCGTGGCGGCGGGCTCATATTTGGAGTAGGGATGGCGTTCGTGATATGGTCAACTAGGGTCTGCACCAGGCTGCTAGCAGAGCTTGCATCCAGCGGAGACGAGCACAGGGGCCTCATCGCTTATACGTGCTGGCTCGTCTACATGCTCTTCTCGTTGCTCGTCATCTTCTGATACCGTTTATGGTATGGAAGGTATGCTTGGACAACTATACTAGACCATGCAAATATTTAATTTTTATTATTATTGTTATATGCACCAGTGGTTACAGTACAACAATAGTTCACTGTGTAAACCTCTAAGGTAATCATTTTAACTCTGATGTAGGTGTTATACATAATTTTTATGATTTGAGGAGAAATGAAATATACATATGAACATATTTGAGTGTATACCAGTTAACTAACATTTAGCCACTACAATCTTGATTTAACAAGATATGAGTTTGTATGCCACTGGACACAGCGATATACCAATATGCATATAAAATAAAATAAAGACGCCAAATATTACATAATATAACATTATTTAGGGCATAACATTCAGGCCATCAAGCAACCAAGACCCTAGTTGCAATAGCTGGGCTGTTGGAGACAGGAAATCCTCCGCTTTAACCACCATCGGTAGATAAAATGCATTCAAACTAGTTGCCATGATCTGACAAGGGCTCTTATACGAAGCGAATGAGTGATGATAGGGTTTCAAGGTATCACACGTGTACTGGTGACTGGTGAGGTATCTCAGGACTATCTGGGTTATTTTTATTATTTGGAAATTGAGTAAACTTTTGCTACGTCTGGGATACATATGCGTGGAGTGTCTCATACCGGTACGTGAGTTTTGCGAAGTATCTACGTTTCATAGTTTGGAAGTTTTGCATCTTCTTACTGATTGTAATTGATTAGTAGGTGTTTGAAAATTACTTGATGACATTGTGCATGTGAAAACAAAATGCAAAAGGGGTAGCAGTTCTGACTGATAACTGATAGTAAACCTGCAGAGTCAGGCCATATACAAGATAAGATCGGGCTCTGAATTGTAAATGTAGTCGATTATTTGGTTGCCCAGGGATTACAAGGTAGTTTTATTCTTTGCGCTGCATGATTACGGTTGAATAATTCATCTAGTTATAGATGTTTATGGCAATGAAATTAGTACTAGCAATATGGAGGTAATGCACCGAACGTCAAATGAGGCAAGTTTGTGTAGCTATTGGAAACTAGGATGTGTTGTATGCCACTGGACGTTTTTTTTCCTACATAAATTTGGAACACCTTGCATGCCATTGACCACTCTCTAGTCTTAAAGGTTGTTCAACTGCTCAGCATCAAATACATGATTGTAATTCATTCAAGACTGTTTTACAAGTGTCATTGGAACCAATGCATTAGTTAGCAGTGTGATAGTGATGTTCACATGTTATAAGTGATAATTCTGTTCAATCGAATCACAAATCGCTGGTGTATACTATCTGCAAGTGTCATTTAGAACTGGAAATTCTGAAATTGACAAGTTGTTGATAAATGAACCCAGTGATGTCCCTAAATCGAATGACAAATTGAAGACGCTTTAGAGTAAAATATTCAACTCCTTCAGCATGGAGGGCTTTAACATAATTAATAGATGCCTTTTATCTCAGTGGCTGAAGATACTTAGTGTCTTTATGCAGCTAAACAACTTGGTAGTTCTGAATTCTGATATATGATTAACTGTTTTTATCATTTCTTTCTTTTCGTATAGTATTACAGTGGCGGTAGTTGGTGGTGGTTGTCCGGTCACCACCATCTGTACTATTATGTCTGTACCCTTGGTAAAATTTGTGCCAACATGTGGCAGCAGCTCAGCACTTCTTGCACGATCCCCTCCTTATTCCCCTGTGGCCTGTCTGTCCTGGAAGTCAGGGCATTTCCTTTTCCATCTTCTATTCCTTTTCACCCACTCATCTCTCTCCACTCTCCTCATACGATGATGCTCGTGGCTGCTATCCGTTGAGCTCGCTGGTTTGAACATTTTTTATGGTGTCCAGTTGTCCACATTGACAGTGTTATGATGTCAAACACCTTGTGTTGATTTTGATTCAGTGGCAGCTGCTGCTCAACTCAGCATGTTGAAATGGTTGCTTGTTGCTGCTGCAACTGTTGAAATGACCTCCTGGAGTGTTTAGCCTGCTGCTGGTGCTTAATCTGGCTTGGGGGTGGATGGATTTTGCCGTCAAGTGTCCTCATGTGGTGGCTGGCTGCCACCGCAACCTTGTCACTCTGCGGGAATGTAAAATCCTATCCTGTCATTTGTATAAGGCAACAAGAAGTTGAATAGGGTGGCTGGCGGTTTGGGGTCGTGCTTGTCGACACTCTCTAAACCAATGGTGGCACTCAATTATGGCACTTAGTCCAGCTGAGATCCAGTCTCTGTTTCTCCTTATGCGCTCTAGGGTCAATGGTCAATGGCCTCAGCTTAGGTCACCACAGTGCTATGTACCACCATTCCTCCACACTTGATTGGGTACTACTGTCAGTGAGCCCAGATCATGGAGGTCCGGAGCTGGATTGGCCTTCCAAGAGTATAACTGAATGCTCTTATTTTTTATCGGTCTTCGCTAGGTTGGGTCTTTTGTTGGTGAGTCGGTTCAGTTGTTAGTTGGTTGTTGGCTCATGTTGTCTGATCCCTATCAGAAACATGGAGGTGGGTAGCAACTACGTTTCACTTTCTCAAACTGTTAAAAATTGTAATTTCGTTGCCAAGGTAATGAAATTTGGTTTTACCGTGGTGGGAAAAAAAGTGAATGCTCTTCTCTTTATTGATTGCTTAGTCCTCTCATTTAATGGAAATCGTACCTTTTAGCACAATTGGCGATGTGGTGAAGTGTAAGCATATGAAAATGGTGAACATGTTCCAGTAATATTTGTTATCTGCTAGCAGTTTTGTTTTGTACTTGTGTTTGCAACTTTGTGCATTATGAAAACTTTATATTGCTTTGGATTGCTTTTTCTTGCTACTGTGTACAGATTTATAAACTGTGTTTTATTTCCTTTCTGTGCAGATTATGTTTGTAATTTGTTTAGCGGATGATGTGGACATCGGACTGCCTTTTACCAGTCACTGGAGTGTTTTTGCTGTGTTGTTGCAGAACTACATACAATCTGGCCAGTTGGGGAAATGTTCTGTAGTGATCTCTTTGTTCCAGTGGGCATGGTTGGTGTTCGGTGTAGATCTTGGTAAAATGAAAAGGAAATCGAGGTCCAGAAACAGCAAATGTGCAGTAATTAGGTTTCTGCTGAAGTATTGGTGGAAATCTTACTTTCTAAAGGGATTGGTCGTGGTCGGTGCAAATCTTGTTTATTATGATTACTTACCACGACTTCTATTTTTTTTAGATCACCGTGGTAATTTCTTTTCTTTTCACTGTTCATTTGTCAGTGATGCATTTTGGCAGAGATAATTGTTCTATCTTTAGGTATCGTGGTAGTTACTGAATCATCATAATTGAAAGGAACGTTAGTTTTCTTTCATTTGTTACAAGTTGACATTCGCATTGAGATAGCAAAATATGTTGTTTGCAATTCGTGCTATTACGCATGGCACCATTTTCTGGGTCATACGGGAAAGGGCTGGCATTATCTTAATTGCATTTCTGGTTCATATGTGAAAAGGCCGTCATTATCAAGGAAAGGATGTGTCATTATCCATTATTAAATCCATTTGTTGCCCTTATATTATAGCATGGTTGCAATTACCCGGGAAATCTTTGTTTGACTTGTCACCTCCCGGTGCCCTTTTTTGCTTTTCCCATACGGCTTGCTTCGTCCCACGATCACTTTTTGGGAAGTTATAAACGTTTGACTAAATATATATAAGAAATTATTAAAGTTAGTTTAAAAAATATATAGAAGAAATTATTAATAGTTAGTATGCAATAAGTTATTAAATTAATCGTTGAATGTATTTTTACAACAAACTTATTTAATATATACTTAATAAAGATATAAATGTTGGCTGGCATTATCTTATTTGCAAAAGGAAAAGATGTGTCACTATTCATTAAATCGGTAAGAATACTAACGCTCATCTCGCTCCCATCTACCCCACTCCTGCCTCCCGTCTAGGCCACGACGACCTCCCTACCCACCGCTTCTCTACCATTTCTGGATCCCAATTCAACCACCTCGTTGGCGACGCATCGTCCTCGTAGCCGGCTCACCCCCAACTTTTCCCCTTCTAAGGCTGTTGGCCATGGAATTCTCATGAAAATCTAAAACCCTAACCCCCAAACCATAACCGTTGCTGCCTTGTCTACCGTCCCTTATCGCCACCCGATCCGCCTCCCCCCTCCCTAATTTTAGTGGCATACCCCCATATGTGTTCTCTACTAGAGGTATGTTTAGTTCTCCATTTCACCTAAAAAATTTTGGGTTTTGGTTCATCATTTTGCAGAATGGAACTAAACACCATACAAAAACTTTGACAAAAGGTATTCATTCTCCATTTTAAATTTTGGCCTCAAGAGGTAAAAAAAAAAAGCCAAAAAACTCTCACCCACCCCATAAAAAATTTAACATTTTGGATGAAACTAAACACATCCATAAAAATTTTAGCATTTTGCATTTTGCATTCCACGGAACTAAACCCTAGACCATTTTGTACGGTAGCATCCATTATCTCTCAACTAGTTGTCTCGCATCCAACGGTCACGCCATCGAATCTAGACGCCAGGCAAGATATCCGCCAAGACAGATGACTGCCGAATTTCAGGTTTACAAAGAAGCCGTGGTGCTGGTCGGGCTAACTTGTCAGTTAGGCTATGCACAATGGTAAGCAGTGCCAAAAAAAAGCCTAGCCCCACCACTTATTTGGACATCGTGCTTCACAGGCTGCAACTGGTGGGCATCGCTCGACACCACTTCAGGGACCCACCGTGCAAGCAAAATGAAATAAAAAATAGAATCGACAACTTCCTCTTTCCTCAGCTCCCAAGGACCGTCGCTGCCTGCTCCTCTTTTCTCGTTGTACGGAATATTATTTTATTGATTGGGCACCGGTGGGCTCCGGTGCAAGTCCATACGCCGCTCTCCATATTACCAGCATCAGTCGAAGTTAGCTCACTAGCTGTGAAGAGCAAAGCCAAAAAAGATCTTCTTTTTCTTCCCTCGGCATCACTCAAAAGCAACACCGCAGAGGGCCTTATCACACAAGTTGGGTCTTATTTAGTTACCTTCCAAATTTCAAATTTTTACGCTCTCTCCATCGTATCAATTTTTAGATGTATGTATGGAGCACTAAATATAGATAAAAAATAATTAATTACATAGTTTATCTATAATTTGCGAGACAAATCTTTTAAATCTAATTAGTCTATAATTTAACACTAATTATCAAATATAAACAAAAGTGCTAAGATGGTAAAAGTTGCCATCTAAAAAAGGCCTCGGAGAAAAACGTGAACGCACACATATGCAAGCAGCCAAGCAGCCGCGTTTAAGAAGAACTGGGGACTGTTTAGTTCATCTCTAAAAATTTTTCATCTTATGGATGTTTGAACACATGCATGGAGTATTAAATATAGATAAAAAATAATTAATTACACAGATTACGATAAATTTACGAGACGGATTTTTTGAGCCTAATGAATCCATGATTTGACAATGATGTGCTACAGTAAACATATGCTAATGATAAATTAATTAGGCTTAATAAATTTGTCTCGCAATTCCTAATAAGTTATGTAATTAGTTTTTTATTAGTATCACAATGTGACATACGGAGTAATTTCACCCCAGAACTAAACGGGCGAGCGCAGCCGGGGTACTTAACCAACCGGCAGTTCCCTCCCTCCTGCACGATTCGTCCACCCTCCAAATCGCCCTGAAACCTCGCGACGCGAAAATGCCCAAACGAGACAAAGCAGCTTCCCCGCGCGCTTCCCCACCCCACACACCTCCGCCGGGGACGGACAGCGAGGCCGAGGAGGCAGACCAGGCGGGGGCGTCCGCGGCGGAGATGGGGACGTACAAGTGCTGCATCTTCTTCACGCGCAGGTTCGCGCTCGCCGACACCACCACGCCGGAGGACGTCCGCGCGCTCTTCTCCCGCTACGCCGGCGGCTCGCCGTACATGCTTGCCGACGACCTCCGCCGCTACCTCGCTGCCTGGGGAGGTGCCGACGGCGAGGTCCCGGAGCAGATCATCGACCGTATCCTGCAGGATCGCAGCCGCACCCCGCGGTTCGGGAGGCCGGCGCTCACCGTTGACGACTTCTTACACTTCCTCTTCTCCGAGGACCTCAACCCGCCCCTCCGCTGCTCCAAGGTAAGTCCACCCGGAAGTTGCTCGATCCCCAATCCATATGCGGCTTCATTCATTGTTTCCACTGGCTATTGGTGCGATTGCTGGTTGCGGGGGCGGATTATGCCATGTGACCAAATCAGTACCGTTTGCAGATCACATAGGGATTTGTGAGCTGCTCCTCATATAATGCCTGTGTGAGTTCAACATTTTGTGGATCACGAAATGGGACTTGTGAATGTGAACTGCTCCTCATATAACGCTGTGTCGTGTGCAGCAAAGAGCACAATTACATAGTCCATTTATTTTGTCTTTCTTAGCGTCATAGCTTCATAGGCTTGACGTTATGGTTCAAAGTGATGTCTCTATCAACTAATTAATGCATCTCTAATGTTGTCGCATACTCCCATTGCCATTGGTAATTTTGTGTCATGACATGCCATGCTTAGCAAGCTCAGGGTTGAATGGTGATATATATACTGCTTTGTGCTTTGGGTTTGATTGATAGATGCACTATTTCTTCATAACAGTTCTGAATTTCGTAATTAGCTAATATGTTGGCTGTTGCTGTCGAAGGAAAAAAAAAGTTCTGTTGGCAATTATCTGCTGTGGCTAGCATGTGCAGCTCCATTATTGATGTGCGATTTTAATGATAACCCTGCACTCCATGAATTGTTTGACGTTAAATACCTTTTTCCAGGTCCATCAGGACATGAACGCACCGCTATCGCACTATTTTATATACACTGGACACAACTCGTATCTGACCGGTAATCAACTCAGCAGTGACTGCAGTGATGTTCCCATTATCAAGGCACTGCAAAGAGGTGTTCGTGTAATTGAATTGGACATATGGCCAAATTCTTCTAAAGATGACATTGATGTTCTCCATGGAAGGTATATATCTGCACGCATTGATACTTTGTGCATTCCTTTCATGAGGATTTTTTTTGTGTGTTTTTGCACACCATCTTGTCGAAACATTATTTCTATACTGAAAGCTGAAGCTGCCATGAGATGTGTTGCCTGTGATTTCATTCACGTTTTCACTCTTGATAGGACACTGACTGCCCCAGTATCACTTATCAAATGCTTGAGATCCATCAAAGAATATGCTTTTGTTGCATCTCCCTATCCTGTTATTATAACACTAGAAGACCACCTTATACCTGATCTTCAGGCGAAAGTAGCTAAGGTAACTGCATTTCTTTGAATGATTAATATATGGCAGGTGATTCTAGTGTAGCTACTTCTGAAATTTTGTATAGATGGTCCTTGAAGTGTTTGGAGACATGCTGTATTACCCTGAATCGAAACATCTTCAAGAATTTCCTTCACCTGAAGCTCTAAAGGGGCGTGTCATGCTGTCAACGAAACCCCCAAAGGAATATCTCGAAGCAAAGGGTGACACCATGAAGGAGAGAGAAATTGAGAGCCAGTTTAAAAAGGGAGAAAGGGAAGAAGCAGCATGGGGAGTAGAAGTTCCAGATATTCAGGATGAGATGCAAGTCGCTGACAGGGTAGGGATTTGCTCTTTTCTTAATCCAATGAAAGCCGGTAACGGATCTTTCGAAAAAAAAATTCTGCTACATTTTACCGTTTGTTTACTTAGCCTGAAAGTTCTGTTCATCAATATTTACCACATGGTGTTCTGGCAGAATGATGACGATCTATTATACCGTGAAAGAAGTGCGGATGGTGATGATGAGAAGAAAACGAAGCATGTGGCAGCAGAGTATAAACACCTCATCACTATCAAGGCAGGAAAGCCAAAGGGTCCTCTCGTGGATGCCTTAAAGAACGATCCTGACAAAGTTAGGCGACTCAGTTTGAGTGAGCAAGAACTTGCAAAAGTTGCAGCACGTCATGGTCCCAACATTGTGAGGTTTGTTTCCCAAATATATTTTGATTGTTCACCAATGTTGGAGGAGATATGGCATAATACTGTCACAACTACTTAGTTGCCCACTTTTCCTCTCATACTGAAGAGCTCTTCCTGTTTGTTCCAAACAGCTTCACGCATAGAAATATGCTGAGAATATACCCAAAGGGAACCCGCTTCAATTCATCCAACTACAATCCATTTCTTGGCTGGGTGCATGGTGCTCAAATGGTGGCATTCAATATGCAGGTCTGACTGTAATCTGAACAACATATTCTGGCCTGATTGAACTCCAATAGTTCGCAACTTTCCTGTTAGGGTTTGGATCAATATTCACTTTACCACATTTGTACCGTAATCTTGTTTCTAATCAAGTTTCATTTTACCATTGTGGTCATGTCTTGGTTGTTCAGTTGGTTCATGATTTGGTATACCGTGAGCTTTCTTTTTAGCAAATCATTAAAAGGAAACCTGATTAATTAGTTTAGGGCTGTAACATAGTAAGCAATGCCAGAACTAGTTGCTTAAGCATGTGTAGAAGCTGCCTAATGTCATGAATACCTGATATATCCATTTTTTTTTCTCCAGGGACATGGAAGAGCACTTTGGTTAATGCATGGTTTTTATAAAGCCAATGGCTGTTGCGGTTATGTGAAGAAACCAGATTTCTTGATGCAAACTTGTCCAGATGGAAAGGTGTTTGACCCGAAGGCAGATTTGCCAGTGAAGGCAACATTGAAGGTAGTGTGTTTCTTCCGTTTTTTTTTTGGCTCTCTCTATGGGTTTCAGAAATGTGTTGATTTGGTAGTGGTTTGCAGGTCAAGGTGTACATGGGGGAAGGTTGGCAAAAGGACTTCAAGCAGACACATTTCGACACATACTCACCTCCAGATTTTTATGTAAAGGTCTGTTCACACATTGCGCCCGTGCCAATGTTTAGAAGTCAGCGACGCCTATAGATCGTCAGAAGCACAGTCACGCCAGGCCTGAAACTTGAGATGCATTGTTAATTTGGTTCGGTTCGCCAACAGGTTGGCATCGCCGGAGTTCCTTTAGACTCGGTGATGAGGAAGACGAAAGCCGTGGAGGACAGCTGGGTGCCGGTGTGGGAGGAGGAGTTCGCCTTCCCGCTGACCGTACCGGAGATCGCGGTGCTCCGCGTGGAGGTGCACGAGCAGGACGTGAGCGAAGACGACTTCGGCGGGCAGACGGCGCTGCCTGTGGCGGAGCTGCGGCCAGGGATCCGCGCCGTGCCGCTGTTCGACCACAAGGGGCTCAAGTTCAAGAGCGTCAAGCTCCTCATGAGCTTCGAGTTCGCGTAGCGTCCTGCAGCAGAAAACGATTATGCTGCCATGTGCGTCGATCGATGTACTTTTGCAATAGGAATCGGCCTTTTCTTTTTACTGTTATTATTAGGAGTTGTACCGCTGACGCGCCTTTAACCTGCCGGTGCGCGACAAATCAACGCGCGGAGGTCTCGTCGAGCTCCGCTTCATCTGTTAGGACGAATCGTACGGCAAGGAGATGCAGTGACCAGTGTACCAACGGCACGGATTGGACCTAAAATATCATGTGGATAAGAGTGACCTGGAAACGAACGCGAGTGAGGCCTGAACTGGCACTGGCAAGCAGAACCAAAGCACAAAGCAGGCAGTGCCTATGGCGATGGGTGCTGCGGCGGCCGCATCCACCTGCATCAGGTCCGCCTCCCCTGGCCTGCCCCGGTGTCGCGTCAGGGCGCAGGCGACGTCGTGGGCCGGAGGCGCCGAGGCGCTGGTGCGGTCGGGTGCGGTGAAGGCCGTGCGGCCGAGGGACGCGGCGGAGGCGCTGGGCGCCGAGGGGTTCCGTCTGCTCGACGTCCGGCCGGAGTGGGAGCGCGCCCGCGCCAGCGTGCGGGGCTCGGTGCACGTGCCGCTGTTCGTGGGGGACGATGACATGGGCCCCGTGACGCTGCTCAAGAAGTGGGTTCACCTCGGCTACATCGGGCTCTGGACCGGCCAGGGCTTCACCAAGATGAACGACCGCTTCGTCGAGGACGTCGCCGCCGCCGTCGTCGCCGGCGACGGCAGCAAGGACGCCAAGCTTCTCGTCGCCTGTGGCGAAGGCCTCAGGTAAATAACAACACCACGCAAGTGTGCGATAAGAGATGCGACGCTCGTACATGTAACAAAGCTAAACTTATTCATCATTGCGTGGAGTTCGAATTTCAATTGGCAAGGTCGTTGATCGCGGTGAGGATGCTGCACGACGACGGGTACAGGAACCTGGCGTGGCTCGCCGGTGGGTTCAGCAAGTGCGCGGACGGCGACTTCGCAGACGTGGAGGGGGAGAGCAAGCTGCAGTACGCCACCATCGGGGGAGCGTCCTACATCTTCCTCCAGATCCTGCTGCTTCTGGGAGTGGTGAAATGATCCACGAGTCCTGCGCATTGGCGCGGCGCCGCCCGCGCCCACCCGCGCACGTAGTTTCCTTGTTGTTACGCCTTCCTCAGCCGTTGGATCTGGTCTGTTTTGCTTTGATAGTACTCTTACTACCTGTGGTGAAAGAACAGTTAGTAGCAGTAGAGTTTATCGCGGCTGGACTACAACAATGCCACGACGAAAAATGTGCGCATATATATGTGGGTGGCAGTGGTAGAGATATGGAGCTACTGAGCTAGGCGCACACACATTTGACGTTCCTATCATCCTATGAATCCTATCTCGTGTCCCTCTCTCCACGCTGCACGCATCAGTCATATTACTAAGCAACTACTAGTTGCCTATATAATAAACGGGCCAAGACGATCGGCTCGTTGCGGCCCTAATGTACATGTTCAGGACCGTCGTAGGCCCATGGAAGCCCCTTAGTCCTACTCCCACCCCTAGAAGGCGGCTTCTGCACGGCTCAGAAGTGAGAATGTGAAACAAAAAGAAAAGAGCGAGCATTTGTTTCTGTACCGTGGAAACTGGAAAGGCAGTGCAGGGTAACAGAGGTTGGATCCGAATTCCGGAGGGGGTTCAGTGCAGCTCGACTCGACTATAACTCTGGCTAAGTAGTTGCCCTGTCCAATAGACGTGCTGTGTTTTTCAAGCACGTGCATATTTCTGGCCTGCATATGCGCATGTAGCTAATGGAGGATTAAAAAAAAAGTTAGACGGAACTTCTCCTATTATCTTTATTCCATCTCTAAACTGTTTCTTTCAACCTTTCATGGGTACCAATTTGCAGAAGGAACTCTATGCTTCGAGTAGCGGTAGCGGGGCTCGAGCCCACCCCACCTCGATGCTAGATCCGTCCCTGCATGTAGCCATAAGCCATGCATCTTTTTCCTTTGTTGAGAGCTATACAAGAGGATTGTATTGTTCGTTACTACAAAATGCGGTTTCACAGGTGGTTGAAACACATTTCCAAAAGCGGTCATCTTGCCCGCCTCAACTACATGGCCGCTAGAAATCAGAAATTATAGAGGTGGGCGTAACGCTCGCCAGTCAAAGTTCAATTAGCAGAGGCGAGAAGACGATTGCCTCTGTAAATCGATATTTTTTTAAAAGGCTTCCTCTCATCACGAAGCTCGCTGCTGCTCCACCATCGAGCTGGCCATTACCTCACCCCACCGAGGCCTAGCACCGAGCCGTCGAGCTCCATCACAAACGCATCATAGCCCGGAGCCACACCGCCATGAATTAAGCGCCGTGGATCTGCTCACCCTTGCCATGGACGCCGTGGATCTGCCCACTATGGATGGTGCAACTCGTGGATCGGCCAAATGCGGCCGCTACGCTTAGAGAGGAAGCACATGCATGAGGGAGGGAGAGAAGGTCATCGTAGATCATACCTCGAGAAGACCACCACCAAAGGGGGCTACAGCTCGCATGCGCCTCCACGCGCCATTGTCACCTGGTGGTGCGAGGTGTTGATAGGAGGGCCCTTCAATCCTTGTCCAATGCATATGTGCCATCTAGATAAAGCACACATTGCATTCAAGGATTCAAAATGCTTAAAGACATGTTTTCTTGACTTTCACCTAGATTGGGGGGGGGGGGGGGGCTAGTGGGGCCACCAGGGGGTCCGCGCGACGCCCCTACGGGTTGGAAGACCCCGCTTGGGCCCTCCTAGACTCACTTCTTCCATATTTGCTTCCTACACATGTAAGACTCTAATACAAGTGGGATTTTGTTATTTAAAGAAAATATGCTCATGCCATGCTCATTTCCTTTTATTCTAAGGTATGTTGATGGTATTTTCATGGTGTAAAACATGTTGTAATGACCATCAACACTTTTTTGATGAAAAATTACCAATAGATTAAGCTTGCTGATATTTGGTCTAGATGTGAGTTGGTTTATGCAATATGAATGGTTCTTATACATGTGTGGATTAATTGGTAATATGATTTATTGCAAGGTTATATGCTTAGGGAATATATGGTGCAATGCATTTAATTGCATATGTATGGTTAATGGAAGGTGACATATATTGGAGAAGGAAATGTATTTGTTTGTCTCATGTTGTGTGGGCCAATGGAGTCAAAGCCAGATAGGAATGCTGGATAAAGTAATTGTTGATACACACTACATAGGGACATGGCAAGAACCATGGATAGTTGAATACAATTGTCGGTGTTCGGAATCACCGGCTAGTAAATTTCTATTATTGCGTGTTTAGGCTCGGATGGTGTGCAAAGGGGACACAAAGATGTATATTGGTTTGGGCTGAATATCCCTACGTCCAGTGGCGAGCTGCTCGTGCTACTTGCATTTGGGTCTGTAGTAGAGGTTACAAACTGTTGGGTACCACAATTAGGGGTACCCAAATTAAGATGGAAAACCACTCGGTCCCCCTGTTTAAGGGAAAAAATCAACTAAAGAGAGACAGGCTAAATTCTCCCTTGTTGGGCCTCTAGCAAGACATGTGAGCAAACCAGCCCATCTCTCTGCTTCATCCGAGGCCTCACTCAGAGGGGTCTCGGAACACCTCTGATTCGCCCGAGGCCTCAGCCCTGGGGTCTCGGACACAGGCCGACCCATGACGACATCGCCGCCTCGTCCGAACCCCAGAAATGGCATTATCCGTCTCCGCCTCGCCCGAGACTGGCCTCTGATGCCGCTCCCCCATTGGCGCGCTCGAAACCCCCCTGTGACGTCACCCATGTTCTTGCGTTTGCCCAACCGGATGAGCCAGGAATGACTGGGGTCAAATCACCACGTCGTCGTCCATAACAAGCATGGTGAAGAGCTGTTGGCCAATATGCCACCCATACTGGCACTATACGCATGATTCGTGCCTGCGCGGTGTACGAAACAACCACTTTAGGCCACTATTCCCACGATCAGGATAAGATCGCACCGCAATTCTCGTCTCCGAGGCCTCTGCCCTCTACGCCAGTCAAACTACAAGGACGAACACGCCACGCTGGCTACAGGACCAGGTATGACAGGGTGCATCGCTACAACACCAAAGGACAGAAACCACTCCCTCAATAGTGACACACATGCCTGGACATGTAGAAGCAATGCCAGAAGTACCGACGCCATGCCTCCACAGTGCAGACCACGTCGCCACCGGATAAGGCCCTCCCGAGGCCTATGGGCTCCTTCTCCAGCAAGGGTCACACCACGTACCAACATTTTGTAACCCTGCACCTCCATGAGACTATAAAAGGAGCATGCAGGGACCATTCCAAGGGGATAAAAAAGAAGAAACCACCACAACAACACAAAGTGAGACGACACACGAACATATAACTCTTCTGGACTTTGCGAGGGCACCGGTAGAGTCACGCACACACTCTTCACTCACACCTTGAGACTTGGGAGCTCCTCCCTCTCTCACCCGCTTGTAACCCCTACTACAAGCACTTCGGTGCAAGATAATACAGAACTCGCCTCCCCCACTGGACGTAGGGCACTTGGCCCAAACTAGTATAAATCGCATGTGTTCTTCTTGCACACCATCCGGACCCCCGACGCGCAGACATTCAATACTCATTGGTGCTAGGACCACCGTTTCTTACACCGACACAAATGGTCAAGAGAGGGATGAGCTCCTAGGTCTCTGGTGAAAGTGAAGTGGAGTTAAAGTGCCTTTGGTTCATCGAGAAAGGATCCCCCTGAGTCCTCAAGGTCTGGGGGCCTCAGGGGCCAGAAAAATCCTCTCCTAGGTGGGGTGCCAGTCCTTCCCTTTTATAGGCCAAGGTAAGGCCAGACGCACATGAGGGAGAGGAAAAGAAGAAAGAGAGAAAAAACCGAGAGATCTTGTCTCGAGTGCCACGCCGTCCTCCCCCTTTAGTTGGGGTGCCCTGGTACTGAAGATGTTGATGGACACTCCACGTTGCGATGTCGGTGGTGATGGAGACGACTCCACATTGTGGCCCTGTTTGCTGCTGGCGCCATGCTCAGGCATCGTCAGCCAGTCACGACGCCCTGTTTCGCCGTACTCGGCGCTATGAGCGACGTGGCCCCCCCAGGAATGGCCTATCGTGGTTACGGGTCATATCGAGACATGCCCACTCCCATCCAGTGTCAGAAGTTTGACTTCGGTCTCGAGCTTTCATGTTCATGGTAGTAAAGGAGGCGCGGGCCTCCATGGGATTCGCGTCCTCGCCCAATGGCAATCGCGCGTCCTTAGGGTCAGGCGGGATGGAGCTTCCCCCTTGGGGTCAGGCGAGGCGTTGCCTGCTCCCAAGGGGTCAGAGGTGCTGAACTTGTGTCCCAGGGGTTAGGCGTCCCGAACCTACGCCCCAGGGGTCGGGCGAGCCGGAATCTACCCCCCTGGGGATTGGACGAAGTCGCGGTCATGTCCTCTGGCCATTCGTTCGATTTTGATCGTTGGGGAGCGTGAGTTTCACTTCTTTGGGTACCCTAAAATTGGTACCCGACAGTAGCCCCCGAGCCCCTGAGTGATCCGGAAGGCATCACTCGGGGGGACTTTTTCGATTGTCCAATGGTCAAACACTCGGTGGGTGTAGCCCCTGAGCATGCGGAGTGAATTACTCCTTCACAGGCTTTTTTCGTATGGGAAGACTCCGGGGCGTTTGTTGCGGCTTGCTGGGGTTCCTCGGTTAGGTTGTAATGGTTGATTCATCGTTTGTGGGTGACCTCGAATCTGGTCGACTTGCGAGCCTAGGCCCCCGAGCCCCCGCGTGGAGTAGGGGTCCAGCCGAGGGGTCGGCTCGGCTTGTGATCGTTCTCCCTCAAGCGTTTTCTTCAGAAAAATGGAGGGGTTGAGCCGTACCATGCTTTTCCTCGTCGGGTGAAGCATGGCGCTCGGCGAGCTACTAAAGAGATAGTTCGAGTGGGCCCCCATTCCCGTTCGTGGGGATCCAGCATGGGTCAGTTGGTGACCGACTCTAGATTCCTGACGGCCAGTCCATATAGTTCTCAGGTCTGTTCGACCGGTCCTGAGGGCTCGTCGCCTTTCTCCGAGGAAAAACCATAGATCGTGTGCAGCCAAGACCCTAACGTGAATCAGGATGCCCAGGGCTCCCGTGCATCTGGGTATGGGCCATGAGAGGGCCCATCCCTTTCCATCCCTCTCTAAAGGGCGCCCTAGAGCGGCTGTCGAAACCGTCGGTGGGCTAGCCTTCAAACTCCTGGGCCTTCTTGGGTCGCAGGAGCTTTTTTTAGCTCCGTACCCTTCTTACCTATAGCGGCTCGTGGCCCACCGAGGCGGACATACCATCATTTGGCCCGTCCTTCAAGGGAGCGACCGGGGATGGTGTGCACGATTATCGGAGGGGCATGATGACGAGACGCGGCAGGCGCGGCGATTCACCTTCCCATCCTACCTCCCCCTATAAGTGGAGAGCCTTGCCTCCCATTTCTGGTTCGCTTAGTCTCAATCTGTTGCATTTGCTCCCACGCCGCCAGTGCTAGGATCTGCTGTTCTTTGCCCTGCCGCCGCCGCTACACCACCAGTGCTATAGTTTCTCACCCTTCTTCCTTCATGGAGTCATGGCATTGCTCTGACATCCTCCGCAATCGCATGGAGGTCCTTGTCAAGCGCGGGCTCCTCCAGGCGAGGATGGAGGCGAAAGAGTGGATCATGCCCAGCGACGAGGAGGTGCCGATGCCGCCTGATGGCTACGTCGTCTCCTTCGTGCAATTCCACGAGCGCGGGATTGTGATTCCCCTCCACCGTTTCTTTCGAGGGCTGCTGCACCACTATGGCATCGAGCTACAGCACCTGAACCCTAACGGGGTTTAACACATTGCCGCCTTCATCGCCTTGTGCGAGGGGTACTTGGGGGTAGAGCCCCACTTCAAATTATGGAAGTATTTTTCGCCGTTTCCCTGCAGAAGAAGAGGGGAAAGAAAGGGCCTCCTGCGAGTATCCATCTCCAAGGCCGCCGGATGTACGATTACATGGCCACCGCCCTGTCGAAGTCCAATAAAGGGTGGCACAAGCAATGGTTCTACCTGAAGAACGATGTCGACGCCCCTCTGCCGACCTTCACCGGTCGCTTGATCGAGGAGCACCAGAGTCATAGGGATGGGGCCCATCGACATGGAGAAGAGGAGGCTAGACGACCGCCTCAAGGCCATCACGCTTCTGAAGCGCCATGGTCTCCACACTGTCAGCGTCGTCGGGGCGTACCATGCGAGGAGGGTGGCATCACTGATGGCGCGTGCGCTTCCGCTGTACTTGGATGACGCCTAAGGCATTTCTTGATGGGACGATGCTTTCCTAGGAGCCACTCCACAACAGTGAGATCGATTAACGCATCTAGGAGGTGATGGAGGTGGACTTCGTCAAGTTCGAGTTCCCGATTCTGGGACACCCCGTGATGCGCCCAGAGCCGGGCTTCGTCGAAGTGGTATGCCTTTCCTCTGTTCCCCCTTTTGGCCGATCTTTCTCTACTTGCCCAGTTCTAAGTGACAGAACATGCAGCCTGGCTTCGCTGCCCGAACCTCCAATGTGCCACTATCGGAGGACGCGGTTGTGAGGGCGGCGAATCGCGCCACGGCCAAAAAGATAAAGAAGAAGAAGGACGATGAGAAGACGAGGAAGGCAAGGATGGAGAAGGCGAGGTTGGATCGGGGGAAGCGGCGCCAAGGGTTGGAAGAAGAAGAGGACAAGGAGGAAGAGAGTGATGATGATGAGGAAGATGATGAGGAGAAGGAAGATGACAGCGCCCAATGGGGCGTGTCGCAGGATGATGCCGCGGACCCGTACCTACCCCAACTGATGGGCGAGGACCTAGGTTCATCCCAACGGGCGCCAGGGCCCTTCTCGTATCACACGGAGGGTGATGGGCTCTCAAAACCGTCGGAGATAGACCATTCCACACCATCGGGGCCCTCCAAGCCAAGGAAGGGCCCGAAGGGAAAACACATCGACGAGGACCAGCTAGGGTCGGGTGGGTCGGCCCCAAAGCATTGCCATCCGGTGGCGTCAAGTTGAGTTAGGAATTCTTCGCCCCCTTGCTTTGACGAATCTCGCTGATGACTAAGTGTCGCCTCTCCTACGGTGTTGGTGGACGCGGGGTTCCTTTGCAGCTCATGCCGTAGAAGATCCTCACGCACCAGCCGACCCGCCAGGAGCTAGCCGACGTAGCACTGGAGGCGAGGAGGGTTGGCGTCGGGGCATCCTCGGCGTCATCTATGAGAGTGCCACCGACGGCCGCGGTAGCGTCCACAGAGTAGGCGGAGAAGGGTGTGCGTGAGACACCCTCAGAGGGCGTGGTGCGGCCAAACACGGTCGTGACGCTACAGACGAAGGCAGCAGCGTCCATGGCGGATGTGCCCCGGCCAGGCGCGGTGGCCATGTCTCAGGAAAAAACGGCGCAGAGAGTGTCGTCGCCCACGTGGATAGAGGAGGGCGCATCTGAGACGTCCGCCGAGAATGTGGCGGTGGGTCAGGCGTCTATGCCTATGCCACCCACCTTAGCTGCCATCAGGCAGACCATTTCAGAGGAGGCGTCATCGCAGGAGAGGCCAGCATCGCCTGGCGACGGCGAGGGGCCGTCCCGGGTTTTGGTTCATGTGGGTAGCAAGCCGCACATGTGGGGACGTCCCCGGATCTGGTGGGCCGAGACGAGAAGCCCCGAGTTGGCGTTCTTCATCCTTGATGACAAGGAGGAGGCGAGAGACTAGGGCACTATCCAGTCAGGGGTCAGGCTTGTGGTCCACTCCCTGACTACTACATTGGATTCACTCCGCGACGTCGTCACCCCGGTCAGTCAGGCATAATGTGTTCGTGCTCCCGTGCTCCATTCGTTCTTCATCTGCTTCTAACCCGTGTTTCCTTTGTAGTCCCTCATGGAGCGCAGCCGTGACAAGTCCCTGTTCCTCCGCCGTGAGAGGGACGTTTGGGACCGTCTTGCCAAGGAGGTGCGGCTACACTGGGAGCTGGCAGTGCAACTCGCTATCGCTCGCCAGAGGGTCACCGAGCTCACCCCTGCCGCCGAGGAGGTGGCCAACCTTCAAATTAGGGAGGCGAACGCCCATCGGCACACCATCGAGGCTGAAGAGAAGGCTGCGACCCTAATTGAGCGGGCGCACAAGGATGACGCAAAAGCCGAGCGGGCTCAGAAGGAGTGGGATGATCTGCTCCACACCGTGGTGGGGCTCCGTGTGGAGCGTGACTCAGCCCGGTAGGAACGCGACGACGCTCATGGGTGGGTCAATGACCTCCTGGGCAAGGTCAAAATAGAGAGGGGCTTGAAATTGAAGGCCGAGGACGTGTCTGCCAGGCTCGCCGTGGAGGTTGCTTGGGACAAGGCCAAGATCCATACCCTAGAGACTGAGGTGTCCCGGTAGAGATAGGAGATAGATAAACTTCGGTTGGATGTCACAGGTGAGTCCTCAGATCCCACGTCATTCCTCCTCCTGGATCTAAGGTGCCTTTTTGACACGGTTAGCATAATGGATTGGGCAGGTCTCGAAGATAAGCTCATAGAGGAGGTGGTGAAGAGCTGAGACTTGGGTGGCTCCCTGCAGAAGGAGCATGACGAGCATGAGGCCCTGCGTGTCGCCATTGGTGTTCACACCTCTAACGCCACCTAAGCTAGGTTGTCATCCCCAGCATGACACTAAAGGGGCTGGTACTAAAATATACAAATACTCCTCTGAAATAAATATGAAATCCGCAAGTACACAGATAATACCGATGTAGCATTTTAACCGGGAGTAATCCAGGTATCATTATTTATATTTTTGCCACTGGGAAGGGATGCTAAGGATAATGAGCAATAAGCATCGCTGCTTGTGATAATGGAGAGCATAACCATGTCTTTATCTATCTTCTCATACAGGGTAAGTGTCACAAGATAAATAATATATAAATAATAAAGCATAACTGGTAAGCACATAGCCACATATAATAATAAACATCTCAATAGATTACTCTAAGTATATAACACTAGGATGGATTAGGATGAACTATAAGGATAAATCCTAAGTTATTCTAACTATAAGGTCAAAGCATACGATGACTAGTGCAATTACACTTGGCAATCATGGCAAGAAAAGGTTATATCTACGCATAGTGATATTACTAAGGAAGATATAGAACATAGCCGTCACTTCCCTGTAATAGTTGTGCTCTGCCTTCCCTATACTCGAGAGGTGGACTACAAAGGACTCAACAGGACTGTCACTCCCATGATCTACCATACGGTCCAGAATATAGGGTGCAATCGCAGGTAAATACGGTATATGCACCACGCCTACACAATGTTTACCACTCACCCATGATATCAATGAGCAAGCGCTATATGATCCTATACTTAAATATAATTCTAATCGAACTATGCCAAGCATATAATCAAAGTAGACTAAGAACAATATAATTGAGAACATAATCAAATAGAGCAAAGTCATATCCAATATGATAGAATAGACTAAAGTCATATTCATAGCAAATTATGAACTAGATGAATAATATAAGAACAAATACAAAAGTAGGAGAGAATTACTAAGTATTCTCTTGACAGATCCGGAAACCAAGCAATGCTTGTCTCCTTCTAGTTCTAATTCTATGTAGCTATGCTAAACTAGAGATCTAATTGAGATGGTGGCTCTAGGGCTTCTCTGAATGGAATGAGATGAATGAATTGAATGAATTAGGGTTTCTTCTAGGGCTAGGGGTCTTGCTTATATAGCCTTCTAGGAAGCACCACAGCCCTTGGATCAAACCAATCTTGATGAACGATTATTATTGATCCTCAAAGGTGGTAGAGGCATGATCCAAGAGGTTGGCCTTGATTGGCCACCTGGGTGGGGCAGGCGCCCAGGCCAGGGCGGCCGCCCCACCTGCCTGGCCTGTGGGCCCTCCCATCCGGGGGAAGATCTTGAGTCTTCTAGAGTATTCTTTTTCATAGTATGGTCGGTTTCTCTCTATATAAATCTGACATGTGAACCTCCTTTGGTTCTTTCCTGATAACCCCCTGCAGAAATAGATATTTACCAAAACTCGTTTAATTATGTCAGTATAACCCCTATATCTAGATAGTATTTATATTTAGATCATTTCTCATGCTATGTTGACGGTCAAAAAATGATACTTATCTACTGTCAACAAACTCCCTAAGCTTACCTTTTGCTCATCCCTAAGCAAAGATAGACTCAGTGATGGATCAGGAGTTGCTACAATACTTTCATGCCTCACAGGTACACATGCATTCAAACAAGAACTCTTCTCCAGATTAGAGTGAACTATTCTGATGAAAAACTCACTCATATTACCTTCCAGCATGGGGCTTATAGCCGTCACTTGGGTCTTGAGCAGTTGAAAGACAGAACGGTCAAGTCAAGCGCCATGTTTCAAGCTCTTTGATCAACTATTATTTCAGATTTTGCAAGATTTTTAAAATAAAGCTCAAAGATTCTTATGTATGACCCTTTCAAGTCTCTCCTTTGTGGTATTTCTGGATCCTCTCCAAGGTATTTCTGGTGTATGCCTTTTCTCTCCTCTTAAAATATGTGATATTTTTGGTAGCATCATAACATTATGCCTTCTCTCTCTCACCCTACTTCTAATAGGCTTATGTGGAGCTCATAGGTGGGGAGACAGCGAAACATATATTGCATAATCAAAACTATGGATCCAAAGGAACGAGTCATAAAGTCAAATCAAGATATGCATATGTATAGGCTATATGGTAGATGGTGGTAAATGGATGAATAGAGAATAGAGTAGAAGTGGTTATAAGGGGGTAGAGGGATCATGATGGTGAATACTTAGCTCCTTTGAGAAATTTCTCATATACCTCTCTTAGAAACTTGAAGATTTTGAGGAGAACTTGGGCTGCTAAATCTCTCTTTATTTTTGAGTGGGCCATTTGTCCTATTTTTTTCTCTTTTTTTAAATGAATACCCAAGCTCATTTTGGAACATAATAACAAGACGTAGCATAACTGAATGTTTGGAGCTTTATTGGCTAGCAAAGGATAAAATGGATGATAGAAATATTTTTGGGCAGTTCACTCCCAGTGTAAGAGTAGAACTATTTTCTGGGTGGATCTGGATGGGATATATGTGGATTCGTACTTTCAGGGTAGAAGCAGAATATATGGGTGGATATATATGGGTGTATATGGATGCGTACTTCTAGAGTAGAAGCAACATATATATGGGTAGAGTGTATAGGTGGATCTCAATTTTAGCCGCATGACCAGCTCTTAAGGATCGACACAGCCTGACCATACTCAATGCTCACAAATAGTAAATATGAATGTAAGGCTTCCTAATCTATAAGCATGTATATGGCTATGGTAGGAATTCAAACTCTCGTCATATAGGAACTCATCATGTAGTATGTTAATTTTTAAAAGATAAATTCTCTAGAACTCTAGTTTCTCTATGAACATGATAGACAACAGCTCAAAACCTTCCCATATCATATCCGTCAACTACCTAGACTTAGATCAAGCATTCGCTACCCACAAGTTCAAGTTTAGAGCAAATCTTAAATCAAAACCATTGTATCCAAAACTCGGGAGAGCTCGAGGTTGAAAACTAGGTACTTGAAAGGAATTACGGCAGAGCAACTATTCATCATTTCCATATAAGAGTTTATTCTAGGGGTTCACTTAGCAAGATGAAACTTAGCATACTCTCCTATATTTATTAAACTTAAAGATTATACAGAAAACATATATATGTATATAAGAAAACATTTATTTGGGTTTCTATATATTATGCATCTTTTTTTTCATATATCAAAGCAAAAATAAATAAATAGGTAGGTTAGAAAACACTTAGCTGGATACATGGGAGATGCTCTCCCCCCAAGCTGGATGTTGACATAGTCTTGCTTGATGAAGCTGGTAGACAGTGAAGGTGTACTCCCTTCATCAGAGTACTTGTGATGATAAATGGCGAGACAACACTCTGACAGGGGATAGTTTGTCCTTTTGTCTGTTGATCCTTCAAATTCTATGAAGCTCAAAATAGACAACAAAGCTTGTGAAACTTGATTAAGTGTTAGTGATAAACCTCTAAGCCTTGAGCGTCTAGAACCTCTCAACTCATGTATTTTTCTAGCAGGATCTTTTGTACCATATTTTTATATCTTTATACTTATACTATGCAAGGAATAAAATTATGAATGCTTCTTTATTTATTTTTATGCCACCACAACAAGTAGAATTATGGGTTTTATGCCACAAATTTATTTGCATGGGGCTTAGCAATTTTATAATGCAATGCAAGGTATATTTGTTTTCTTTTCTATGCAGAAATAAAGTATAACTAAACATGTAATGATGGAAAGTAAATATGATGTGGAAAATTAAATGCAGAACTAACGAGGGAAATATTGATAACTACGAAGTTACCTCTTGGCGTGGCATTCTGTGATTTGGGTCCTTCGAACAGGACCTCTTGTTCACTTAATCATTCTAGGGCACCTCAGGTGGATCGAGTGGTGCTTCTGATTGTGCTGAGTCTAACATTGAATTTACCTTTACTTTCCATACCTGTTTTGTTGATGAGGTTGACTTTAAGGAGGAAGCTTGCTCTTCTGTCTTATCTTATTTGTTCTCCATGGCTACTGAGTCACTCTTTGTTGGTGGTACAACTTCTCTCTCAGGAGATGTATTGTCTTGAGGGAATTGATCTTTGTATCTTAATACTTCTCCTTGATAGTCAGCCCATCCATCCTTGGGGATCTGATTCTTCTGGGTGCGGTTACGACGCCTTCTTCTGGTTCTGTTCTTCTTGGGTTCTTCATCAACTATATAATTATTGTTGAAATAGCGACGTACCTTCTCTGAGGGGAATTGGAAATGTACTTCTCCTGTTGCAATGTAGATGATGGCCTTGGTAGTGCTTAGGAATGGTCTCCCTAGGATGATCGGTGGATCGTACTCATCCTCTCCCATGTCGATGATTAGAAAGTCAATCGGGATGAAGTGGTCATCAATTTGTATGGGGACGTTCTTAGCTATTCCGTCCATGAAGCGAAATGATTGGTCTGCCATCTGCAGCTGCACATAGGTTGGGTCTAAAGGCATAGTACCATATAGATGTTCATAAGTTACCTTGGCCATTATATTGACGCCCAATCTAGTGTCACATTCAACCTTCTAAAAGGAGCTTCTGTTGATTGTGCATTCAATGGTTAGGACACCTGGGTCGTCTTTCTTGAGCAAATATGGGGACTTGAGTTGATGATCATGCTCTCTGTGGACTACAGTGATCACCCTCTCTGACTTCGTCTATTGTGGCTTCTTATTCTTATTCTTTCGATTCTTCTTCTTCTTTGGCTCATAGGGATGTTGGGGGTGTGCAGAGAATTGCAACACTCTGTCCTTAAAGAAGAAGGTCTCTCTTTTGCCCTTGATGTTGAAACAGATCTTGGCAGTGTTGGCGTACATGATAGCTCTAGCGGTGTTCAAGAATGGTCATCCCAAAATGATGGACGACTTCTCATCACCACCTGTCTCTATTACCACAAAGTCTACAGGAACATACGAGTTGCCTACTCATACACATATGTCTTCTAAGATTCCCTTGGTGTAGCAAAGTGACTGGTTTGCAAGCTGCAAGCACATGGTTGTGTACAATAAAGGATAATTGAACATTTTGTCATATATCACCTTAGGCATGATGTTGACGCTTGCACCGAAGTCACAGATAGCTTCATTGAAGTTCATGTTTCCAATGGAGATCAGGATGACAGGTTTTCTTGGATCACCTTTCTTAATCGACAGAGTCTCGTCATTCCATCCTTTGGAGATAAGGTCACTCCTATAACTTCCTTGATAATTACCTGAGTAGTTACCTGAGTAGTTAGGCCTCTACTACTGATTCCAACCTTGATTCTGTTGAGGAAGGTAGTAGTTGTTGTTATTATTGTTGAGGTAGTTCACATCCTCTTGCAGCTCTGGGCAATTGCTTCCTGAGTGCCTAGTGTCTCCACACTGTTCACCAGTCATGCGGGAATCATGAATGTGTATGACTTTCTTCTTCTCGCTGGCTCTCTCATCGAGCCTCTTCATGAGTAGGTTTATCTTGGCAGATAGCATGTCTATCTCCTTCAACTGGTGCATATCTCCACCTCTCTTGTGGGTTTGAGTTCTTTCTTCATTCCAATCTTGGTTGGACGCCATTTTCTCCACAAGAGTTGTGGCTTGATTGATTGTAAGTGATAAGAATGCTCCTCCAGCAGCAGCATCCATAGTCTCACGGGTGCTATTAGTAAGCCCATGATAGAAGGTCTGCATAAGTAGCCAATTCTCTATTCCATGATGAGGACATTCTAGGATGTAGTCTTGAAAGCGCTCCCATGCTTCTGGGACTGACTCATCATGTTGCTGCTGAAAACTTGATATCTTCCCATGAAGAGCATTTGTTTTTCCCATGGGAAAGAACTTCGCCAGGAAATTGGTGGAATAGAGTGCCCACATAGTATTCTTCTCCTTATTTGCATAGAACCACTGCTTCGCTCTCCCCAAGAGTGAGAATGGAAAGAGGCGAAGTAATATGGCATCTCTAGGGACATCCTTGATGGTAAAAGTGATGCAAATCTCCAGGAAGTGTTGGAGATGAGCACTAGCATCTTCATGTGCCTTCCCATAAAACTGGCTAGGTTGCACCATGTTGATCAACGCAGGCTTTAGCTCAAAGTTTTGCTCAATCTCTCCCACAGGTCCAGTCCAGATGTTAGCTGTAGTTGGAGCTGAGAACTCACGGAGTGACTTGTTCACCATAGCATCAAACTTTGGTGTTAAGTTCCAAACTATACTTGGTTGGCCTTCCGAATAAGAGAGTGGAGCTTTAAGCTGAGATGATGATGTTTCTGCTTGAACCCTCTTTAGCTTGGCTCTTGCTCTTCTAAATAGCAATTCTGGATTATCGATCAAGTTATCTGGATGGCCAAACCTGCTAATACATTACCCTATATATATAATATATAAATAGATAAAAGGCAAAGGTAAGGCTGTATGAGTAGAGAAGGATGATGGTTTCTCGATCACCTTAGTGGATGCAAGTGATGCCTCATTATCCTTTGAATAGCAATTCAACCTTCCCCGGCAACGGCGCCAAAAATGCTTGTTGACACCTCTAACGCCACCTAAGCTAGGTTGTCATCCCAGCATGACACTAAAGGTGCTGGTACTAAAATATGCAAATGCTCCTCTGAAATAAATATGAAATCCGCAAGCGCGTAGATAATACCGATATAGCATTTTAACCGGGAGTAATCCAGGTATCATTATTTATATTTTTACCACTGGGAAGGGATGCTAAGGATAATGAGCAATGAGCATCACTACATGTGATAATGGAGAGCATAACCATGTCTTTATCTATCTTCTCATACAGGGTAAGTGTCACAAGATAAATAATATATAAATAATAAAGCATAACTGGTAAGCACATAGCCACATATAATAATAAACATCTCAATAGATTACTCTAAGTATATAGCACTAACATGGATTAGGACAAACTATAAGAATAAATCCTAAGTTATTCTAACTATAAGGTCAAAGCATACGATGACTAGTGCAATTACACTTGGCAATCATGGCAAGAAAAGGTTATATCTACGCATAGTGATATTACTAAGGAAGATATAGAATATAGCCGTCACTTCCCTGTAATAGTTGTGATTTGCGTGCCCTATACTTGGGAGATGGACTACAAAAGACTCAATAGGACTGTCACTCCCGCGATCTACCATACGGTCCGGAATATAGGGTGTAATCGCAGGTAAATACGGTATAGGCACCACGCCTACACAATGTTTACCACTCACTCATGATATCAATGAGCAAGCACTATAAGATCCTATATTTAAAATATAATTCTGATCGAACTATACCAAACATATAATCAAAGTAGACTAAGAACAATATAATTGAGAACATAATCAAATAGAGCAAAGTCATATCCAATATGATAGAATAGACTAAAGTCATATTCATAGCAAATGATGAACTAGATGAACAATATAAGAACAAATACAAAAGTAGGAGAGAATTACCAAGTATTCTCTTGACAGATCCGAAAACCAAGCAATGCTTGCCTCCTTCTAGTTCTAATCCTATGTAGCTATGCTAAACTAGAGATCTAATTAAGATGGTGGCTCTACGGCTTCTCTGAATGGAATGAGATGAATGAATTGAATGAATTAGGGTTTCTCCTAGGGCTAGGGGTCTTGCTTATATAACCTTCTAGGAAGCACCACAACCCTTGGATCAAACCGACCTTGATGAACGATTATTATTGATCCTCAAAGGCGGTGGAGGCATGATCTAGGAGGTTGGCCCTGATTGGCCATCTGGGTGGGGCGGGCGCCCAGGCCACGGGGTGGCCGCCCCACCTGCCTGGCCTATGGGCCCTCCCCTCTGGTGAAAGGTCTTCTCGAGTCTTCTAGAGTATTCTTTTTCATAGTATGGTCAGTTTCTCTCTATATAAATCTGACATGTGGACCTCCTTTGGTTCTTTTCTGATAACCCCCTACAGAAATAGATATTCACCAAAACTCATGGAATTCTGTCAGTATAACCCCCTATATCTAGATAGTATTTATATTTAGATCATTTCTCATGCTATGTTGATGGTCAATAAATGATACTTATCTACCGTCAACAGTTGGCCTAGCTTACGACGACCTCTCGTTGACCCCGAAGCAAGAGGGGAGCTCCCTCGCGGTTCATGCTGCTCGGATTGCGGACTAGGCGCGTGAGACCGCGAGGCTTGCGCTCGGCTTTGGCGTTCATCATCGTTCGCGATCGCTCGTTCTCACTATGAGAACATCGACTTAGAGGCGATGAGCCAAGGCTATGCGCCCGGCTACACCGACACCCAGCTGGACGAGATCGAGAAAGTGACGACCTCTCCTACACGAAATTTAGCGAATCAGATAGGATGAGATTGTCCCTAAGTGAGCTGAGGCATGGTGCCTAGGGGCTTGTAATTTGAACAAGTGTTTTGTATTAAGTTTGACCGAACAAACATTTAGCTTTTGTGGTTTAAACGCCTGCCCCTTTTTAACGTAAGAAGGTTGACGCGATCCGATCCCTCCCGATGCTAGGCTTAGAAAATTTGAGGCACGGGTGACAAACTCTGATCACACTGGTGAGCGAAGGTATGATAGCCGCCGAAGCGTAACCCCTTCGCAGTTCGACCAGTTTTACTCAGGGTTTGTTCTCGTGACCCTTATCTCTGAGTCTTAGCGTAAGGAGGGGTCGGCTGCAAAAAAAGTGTTCGTGAATACTAGTTGCTCAATAGCTTTCCTGAATGAGGCCTGACCCCTGACCATTGCTAGGGTCAGGCGATGCGATCCGATCTGCCCCGACGCTAAGGTTACAAGGTTAGAGGTACGGGCGACAAAGACTTTGATCATGCTAGAGAGCAAAAACACCTTAGCCACTGGGGCGTAGGTTTTTTGTGGTTTGACCAGTTTTACTCAGCGTCCGTTTTCCGCGGCCTCTTGCCTCGGGTCCTGAACATGGGAAGGGGTCGGATGCAAAGAGTGTTCCTGAATGCGTGTGCTCCCTTACCAACCCCCGAGCGGGGCCTGACCCCAGGCTATTGCTAGGGTCGGGCGGTGTGATCCGATCCGTCCCGACGCTAAGGTCACAGGGCTAGAGGTGCAGGCGAAAAAGACTCTGGTCACGCTAGAGAGCAAAAACACCTTAGCCGCTAGGGCGTGGATTTTCCATGGTCCGCCCATTTTTACTCAGCGTCCATCTTCCGTGGCCTCTTGCCCCAGGTCCTAAATGTGGGAAAGGGTTGGATGCAAGGAGCGTTCCTGAATATGCACGTACTCTTACCAGCCCTCAAGTGAGACCTGACCCCGGGCTACCGCTGGGGTCGGATGTAACATCCTAGGTGTTAAGCATGCATTAGCATTTGTAAATCATTGGGATAATCATCATTATGCATTCATAAGCATCACATGAAATATAGAAGCTTGAAACTTATGAAACATATGCATGAACATAGATGTTGCACTGCCTGTTTTTCACTAGATTATGGCTAGTTTGATGCTTGTTATGCTTGGTAAATGTTTGTTTGAGTGATTAGACAACTTTTAAATGTTTAGCAAACATTTTGGAGCAAGTTTTGTATTCAAATTTTTTTCAAATTTTACTTTTAAAAATAATCTAGAAAAATGGGGTTTTGATTTAAAATGGGACTTTAAATCCCTAGTTCAAAATCTATTGGGAATTTGAGTTTACTCCTTTTAGCAAAATTGAAGATCTCAAAATTTAGAACAATTTCTCTTTTGGAGTCACTTTTTGAAAATGAGTTTTTGGGGTTCAAAATGGAATTTTTAGCTGCTGAGTAATTGAAAATAAAAAATAAAATGGCTTTTCTTTTCTTCTCGGGCCGCTGCCCCGCTTCTGGCCCAGCTCCGCTGGCCAGCCCAGCCCAGCGCCCACGCTCACCCCCGGGCGCGCCCGCGCCCACGCCCCACCGCGTTAGGAGGCCGCCACCGCGTGGCCGCCATGCTCCGGTGACGACAGCAGCTGGCGCTCCGACGGGCCCCGCCACCATGCCCTCGCCTTACCGGCCGCTCGCCCGAGCTTCTCCCTTCTCCTTCCATTCCCCGCTCGCCCCACAGCAGCAGCAGCCACTCGAGCAGCTTCTCCACCACCGTGTGCCACCGCGTCACCCGCCGGCGTCGTGCTCTCTTCACTGCACCACACGCCATTCTCCAATTGCTCGCGCCTCATGCTTTGCCCCCCTCCGCTACATCTTGTGCTCCCTCCAGCAGCCGCCAACGTCAAGGTGAGGGGCCATATTGGCCGTCTTCATCCTCGCCAGTGTGCTCACCGTCGCGGCTCCCACCGGCAACCCCTTTCCACCCTCGCCTCCTCTCTCTCACGCGCACCACGACCGCCTCCACCCGCTGGAGCTCATGCGCGCCTCCTTGGCCCTCGTCGTGGCCCGTACCGGCCTCCACGCCGACGACAGCGCCACCGCTCCACCATCCCCGCCGACAAGCTCCCTCTGGAGCTCCTGCACCTCGAGAAGCTGGCGCACGGGATGCGCCTCGGTGCAGGGAGTGCACTGGTGCATTCCCCGTCACTAGAGGTCGCACCGACGGCGAGCTTGCCGCCGATCAGCGGCCACCCTGGCTCGGCCCACTGGTGAGTGGGTCCAGTCAGCGCTAGGGGCCCACACATCAGCCGCATGGAGGGCACCCCTGTGTGCAAATCTGGGTGCACCTAATATTTTAGCTGGCCGGATTTTCAAATAAACAGAGAAAATGAATTTCATATTTGATTTAAATCTTCTAAAATCCATAGCTTGCAAAAATACTTGTCCAAAAATTGTGAAACCAATTTTATTGAGTTCCTAGTCAAGAGATCTACATGTTAAAAATATTGCATGTCGATTTTGTGATACTTTTATACTCCCTCCGTTTATTTATCTCCATCATTTTAGCCTTCGGCGTAGTGACCAAGGAGTAGAGTAAAACCACTCAGTTTGCATTTAATCATCGCGTGCTGAGTGCATACGAGGAGTCACAGGCTAGGAACAGCCAATGAGCAGTAAAGAGACAATAAATGCAGACGGGTGGTAGCCAATGAGCAACAAACAGACAATAAATGTGGGCAAGTCCCAAGCTAATATGAAGAAGATTTTTGAATAAAAAGTTTTTCTCAGATGAAGGAGATAAATGAACGGAGGGAGTATATAGCCTTATTTAAATGAAAAGCTAATTTCTTGGAAAATGTATAATAAATAGAATATGCATCAGAAAAATATGATTCTAATTTTGTTGATCTATTCTTGATCTATTCCAATTATGTAGAAAAATATAGCTATCTATTTTTGGTGCATTTAATTGCTTTTTCTTGTAAAATTGCTAGAGCCAAAAATATGAATAAAATGTATGTTTGAAAATTTTTGTACAATGTTTGTAGACTATGTAGATTATGGAAAAAATACTAAATCTGTTCTTTGATACTTTTCACAGTACAAAGTATTTTCATGCTCGTTTATCCACCATAGCTTGTCATTTTTGTGTAGGCTGTGTTAATTATCCAAATGCCATGAAAATTTTATGGTAGGCTACTTATGGTATAATAAAGCTACTATAATTTTATTAGATTTTTATGAGCACCAGAAATATATGTTGATGTTGTAGCCCTAGATTAAATTGAAATAAAAATAGAATTCTTTTTACATGATGTGTTTATTTTGTACACTTTGGTGTATCTTTGAAGCATGTTGGCTTGCTGGTCTGACTTGGCATGTTAGTGTAGTTATGTTGATGAAGTGTAGTAGCTCTTTTGTTAGGGCTATATGGTAATTAGCGAAAATTAATGGGGGGTTAGTAATAGAAGAGAGTGTAGTAGATGACATGTACTTGTGGTACATGTTCTTAGATAATGTTGACTACCTAGTTGTAGAAGTTTTACATCTATTCTATTCAATAAAGCTAAGCGTGTTCATCTACATTGCATGCAATCACGATCATCATATGCCATCTCATCTGATGCACCAATTGCATATTCACTTAATCAAATGCATCATACAGGATCGTAGGAGGAAGTGCAAGTAGCAGTGCAAGAGGAGCAGGCCAGGGCTGACCCACAGGAAGCATAAGAGGTGCCAGAGGTAGAGGAGCAAGGAGAGGACCTGTCCGAATGCGTGGACCATCAACCTAGTTCCTTTGAGCGAGGCAAGCCCCAGAGCATCCTAAGTCTCCTACTTTATAAAAGCAATCTTTTATATATGGGTTTGGTAAAGACTTCGTTTCCACCGTGCGGGCGTTTGGGAACGCGCACACACGCTCTCCTCCGCCGTCGATCATTATCCGAGGTCTAGCAGCGTTCTGTCACTTTCCACCCAACCCTAGTACCTGGCCCACTAGTCATAGAAGAGGGAGGGGTAACTGTTTAAACAATGGGAGTCACGCGGCCTCTCCTCTTTGCTTCGGACACGCTTCGCCTCCGCCCACGATGACTGTAGTTCCCAGCGGTGACTCGAGCATTACGGGCGATGACCGGAGTTTTTCCGTCGGCAACCCAAATATAGGCGGAGCACAGTGGTCAACACGCTCACCGGTGAGTTGGATCCGCCCCGACACTTTGACCTGACGGATTCGATTTGGATTTCTGCCACATCTAACTTGAAGCTATTTCGATTCCATGGTTCGCTGGGTGCGCCATCCACTGGAGGTAGCCTAGGAGGCGCCATTCTCAGTTCTAATGGCAAAAGGAGCAGATTAGGCAGCTAGGGGGTGAGCAGGAAGGTGAGCCTCAGTTGCTAGCTATGGGATTCCCCTTTTTTGTGCGATTCGGGCGGGGCATGTACTGATTTCGGCAGATTTCGCTTGCAGGCTTCTCGGCCACCGGTCGCGCCTGACCTGGTCGTGTCGGAGATGCCTCCCACCATCGCTCACGGGTCACTGCCGCCGGCGACGCGCTGCCTCACCACACCCTAAGCTGTGTGTCTTCTCCGCTGACCCCGCCCTACGTGTCCGCATCCGGTGTACCACAGCTTCCCCTACACCCGACAGGTTCCGATCCACCAACCGCCGTCCGCCACTCATCCGCTGCTCATCCTATACAGAGTCTGCATGGCCCATGCTTGCATGTGCGCACGTCTGTTTTTGCAGTCCCAGCAAACCAACTCCCTCGGCCCTGCATTTCCTCTTGCGTCAATGTAGTTTTTCTTGTTGAATTGGAGCTCAATGTCATAGTCAGTCCAATGCATTATTGGTACTAGTATTGTGCAACATTCAGCAAATATATTATTGACTGAACTGGCTTCTTGTGAATTATAAATTCGTGGACTGCTAACTGAACTGTATGGATAAGGTAGTTTATGGCCGATAACTGAACTGTCTGTACATTCAAAAACAGGCTTTGTGATTTGTGCACTAGTTAAATATTAGCAACTGATCATAAGCACCATAGAGAGAGTGGGTTTGGTAACTCTGTTTGTGTGGTCAAGTTTCTTTAAGCTTTTCGTATAGTCTGCACATTGAGCCTGCAGACTCTCTGTTCCATTGAGCCTGCACATTTCTGGTATAAGTTTTGAACTGTAAATAAATAACTGATTGTTCTTAAGTATTTTTGCTTTGTAACTCTGCTCTTGCAAATATCATTTATCTCCCAGCTAGCTTGTTCTGTGAATTATTTAATCTCGGCACATCCCTGTCCATGTATGGCATCTGCATTGTGCACTGACATTTGCTGATTTTGGTGTTGTATACATGGAGGGGTTCTCATTTTGCTTTCCCCAGCTTACTGATTGTGGCATGAAGAATAATTGCATCTTGCTTCATTTGGATTGATTTGGTAGGCCTAACTGGATTAGCAATGGATCTGTCACGCAAGCGCGAGGGTCAGTGCAGATGGAGGGCAGGCAGAGGGGGCGGCTGCAGATGTGGCCAAAGATCGACGAAGGCATCTTACACCCTCCGCAGCTTTGCTAGATTGCATGCTGGCATGGACAAACGATTGTGCATGCAAACGGATTGACGTCCAAGCGGAGCATGCAATTTGCTTGTCTTTTTTTTCAATGAAACAGGGTAAAGATGCAGACGCCCTTTGCCCCTAAACCCACACACAAATGTAAATGTTTAGGACAACAAAAATGATTGCTATTGTAGGTTTATGTATTGAACTACGTTTTCTAAAATTATTAAATTGCTCTTCAGAAACTATTGTGTATTTCTTTTGTGCCTACTTTTCACTTGTGTAGTATGCCGATCCATCCTTTTTTTAGAATTCAGCTTAGCTTTTCATGAATCCCGTGATGGCCATGACTTTTCATGAATCCCGTGTTCTTACTAGCCCCATTTTAGCATGTTCTCATTTTCTTAAGCAATTTAAGTGTCATTCGTTAGGCAATAATGTGTTTCTAAATAGGCAATTTGGCATATTCTTACCAGTAAAAAAGGACATCCTTTTTGTTGCTTATATGGTAGCTTAATAACTCTATTGTCCCCCCACCCTCCATTCATGGGTGTGCACAAGTTTGTATGAATCTTGTGGAGACCCATTCTACTTGCTCACTTTCACTCTTTTTTGGGTTTTGTCTAAATTTTGTGTGGGATGGTTTTATTTCATTACTTACACCTGTTTTTCCCCTTCTTTTGTCCTTTACAAAAAAAAGCATGTTCAACAGTGCTGTTAGCCAGTTCTACTGGTTTCACATAGCTTCCTGACACATTTTAGGGAAAAGTTTCAGAAGGTGAAGCTACTTTATCACAGCTTGTGGGAAGTTTCAAGCGTCCAAAGGCTATTCTCGGTTAGTTCATGCTTTTCTTCCATTATTCTTCTACTATAAATCTGCACTGAAGCAATTATTCTTTTAGTATTAAGTAATTTTTCACGTTCTCTTTAGCAATTTTCTTAATTTGCTAAGGCAATTTTGTGTTATAGATAAATATGGTGTAAGAAATACTTCTAAGTGTTGTTTTATGAATCTGGTTACCTGCTGCATGCAATCCATGGCTACTACAACTCCATGGATTATAGCAACAATAATGTAGACTAAGAGGAGCAAAGCATCTTGCTTTTCTACAGTAGTGTTCAAAGCCACGTTGACAGTGGCTTTTTCTCTGCATTACCACTACTACAACTTTGTTTTGTTTTGTTGCTGCCTTACCCTGCCAGGCTGCCACACCACCTGCATGTGCTTTTCCTTCCACTACTGGTATGAACAGCTGGCAGCGCCAAGTGTTGAGAGAAAATCTATAAATCTATAAATATGTACACAGAAGAAATTTATGCTATCAGTTATGTCCAGTACATGAGATTTCATAATAGCTCTGGCTATCACACAAGCCCAGCTGTCAGGAATCTTATATAGTACAATTTGTGAAGCATTGTGAATGTAGCAGCGGACACTTTGCTTATTGGAGAATGATTTTAGCATACATTGGGTTCTATATATAACTCATAAACAGGAGAACATAAGCTGCATAAAATTGTGTTTTAAGAAATATAAATGGCTTACCTATGGAGATGACAAGAACATAGGCACTGTACTTGCTTTTTCAGAATCCATAAATTGTCTATTTAAGAACACATTATTATCAAATGAATAACTCTTAAATTGCCTATTTTAAGAAGTCTAGGACTGTATTGATGTGTGCTAATTTGTCTCACAATCAGCAGCCATATGTGCCCATCTTTTTTTTCTAGTTTCCTGCCAGTATAGTTGTTTTATGTGTTAATTTGTCTATCAAGCCTAATTATTAGACGGTTAGAACAAGTGATGACATTAGCTCACCTTTTTTAACTACTGTGATTCACCCCTCTAGTTTTTTCTTTAACAGAGTTTTGATCCATTACAAGAATTTGAATACTAGGATTGTCAGCACTAGAATTTCATGCCTAGGATTGTGATGGCTGTCAATGAAAAACTAGAAAAATTCCATAGTATACATGTAACAAATTCGGCATTATTTTTCTTCAGGGCATATTATACAGAACTTATCTCTCATGTGTCTCATGCAGGTGGCCTCTCCATTTTGCCTCCTTGTCAAGCAGCACAGGCTGCACAGCACACACAGCAACTCACCACCTACACCTTAATGTGAGTCCTCTTTGTACTCCCATTCAAATTCAGTGGTGAGGCTACACATTGTGGGATCTTATAAAGTATAATATAATTTTTTTGCCTTGCACTTTCCTTTGTTTGTAAGTTCATTCATGCTACACATGACCACACATTAAGCTGATGTTGCCATTTTTGCTTTATCCACCACA
Organism: Saccharum hybrid cultivar R570; assembly: GCA_038087645.1. NCBI lineage: Eukaryota > Viridiplantae > Streptophyta > Magnoliopsida > Poales > Poaceae > Saccharum > Saccharum hybrid cultivar. Next base: position 7,761,361 of record JAQSUU010000056.1, on the reverse strand, counting down.
CCATTTTTCCTAATGTATAACAATATATTGCTTAATGCCTAATACTATTTTGCCTAATAGATGAAATAAAGATTAGAAGGCAGCCCAAAACCTATGATAAATATGATAGTCTAGGAAAAAATAAGTACTTGCATCATAGGAGAATTTGGACGATCATCAACCGATTTTATGAGCTTGGAGAGTGAACTTCAGGTAGCATGTAAATATAACCTGTCACTCTTAGGAGTAAAACCACATGGGTATGCAAATATGGAGCATGCTGCTTTATCCCAGATTAAATTATGACATGCTATTCCATATGTATTTCATGTTTGAAATTCACCACACACTTATGCTCTATGTGGTCAGCTCAAATCAACATGACATTCAGCTGTGCTGAACCAGAATGTGTTGTCATAAATACACTGAAATATGCTGATTTATCTTTTTACTTAGTAGTTCAGCTTAGCAAACAATGTTGTCGATGTGCACTGGCCTTTGCTTACACCTTTTTGTTTTTCTCTTCTTTTTGTCCTTTTACAGAAATGACCACTTCTGCTATGATCTAACATAGGTTATAGGCACATTTTGGAGTTGAACACATAATTGCTACCGAATTACTAATAACTTGCTTGACTAATGATATTAAGTTGCTTAACCGATGATATTAAATTGCTTAACTTTTGTAGTTTTTTGGTTCAGTACATTGCTATCATTTTTTTTGTTTTGTACATGCTATCAGTTTTTGGGAAACTTAGGACAGTCCATGGTACAAAATGAACATGTTATTATATCAAATTGGAGTAACCATGTGCATGTAGAGGAAGAATTTGAGTCTGGGTCATTTTTTCCTTAATTTCTCACTGTCATCTATGTGCTTATCTCGATACTTCTATTTAATTGCAGGTGTGAGACAATCAAGCATTGAAATGAATATGTTATGATATCAAATAGGAGTAACCATGTGCAACAGCTAATACAAGAATAACTTAAGATGTATATCTATACAGTAATGCAGTCAACAGTAGGAACTATATTACTATGTTTTTGTGAATTGATTTGCTTAAGCACAAAACTGAATTGCTCATGCAAGAAAACTAAATTTCTTTGTCAGTTTGTCAGATCTGCTTCTAGTATCAGATCTGATATCAGGTGATGTAAAACAACTAAAGTGCTTCTAAGAATAGATTTGGGTTTCGTTTTTTTGATGATTTGTGTAATTTTAGTGTCTGAGAAGAACCTAATTTGTGTAATTGTTTTATCCGTAATTGGCATCTGGGCCTGGCCGCATGAGCCAAAAAAACTAGCTTGAAAACGGCTAGAAAATTTATCTTACGCGCCAACAAGCCTGTAATTAGCACCCTTGCCGAAAATAGAAATATAATAATAGCAATCTTACCAAATATGGACCGTGCGTGCTGTAAGGCAAATACACATGCGTGCGTGCATTAGCTGCTCCCCTATGGGTTTTATATATTGTGGCATTAAGTTATAGGAGTTGAATGAAACTGTTGATGCATTTATTACTATCCTTGCCTACCTTATTATATCCTTACTCTGTTAGGTTTAGGGTTGAATAACTGCTTAGCCCTGCTTAGACCGGTAGCGATCGGTGATTTCCTGTCACCTGCAATTATAAGTGGTTACTAGAATACTTTAGCTATATAATGGATAATATCCTGAAAATAACCATGTGTTGATGGATAATTGCAAACCGGGCGGAATAGTTAGAGGCAACCAGACAGGGTTCTGGGGTGCTCGTAGTTTTTCCGTTTGTGTTGTTAAGGACCGATCGTTGCTCGTCCCTCTTGCCATGTTGAACGCATGCCTCACATTTAGCTGGCTGAATAAAGTACCTTTCGACTGCGAAGCTAGTGGCATCATTCGGGCCGGGATCTACATAGGTGCGCGTATTGATGCCGAAGAGGGTATGACAGGGGCACGAAGAGTGAGTCCAAGGGCAGGCAACGCTTGATTCCTAGCAGTCGGGTGGTCCCTGGGTACTATGACCCCAGTTTGTCCCGCGATGTTTACCTAGATAGTGTCATTTATGATCTATAGCTCACTTGATCGGTGAGTGTGGTTTGTATGAGGAATAAATCACCGTCTGGTTAGGAATCGATTCAAATCGCCATCGCTCCTGGATAGTGAGCACTTGACATGAGTTGCGGCATTGTAGTAATGATGATGAAACATGGTTGGTTATATGGATGATGTTGGAAATGCTAAATGTTAAGTTGGTAACTGGATGTTAATGGTTAATCAAGTGATTGCTATAGCATAGGTGCTTCCCTAGATTGATAGGTTATAATAAAGATGATGCAAAGTACCTAAAATGGTTCATTTATGATAACTTATTGCTCTTTCGCAAATGAGTTAGTTAGCCCACTAAAAGAAAGCCTTGCATATTCCTTGGTGTTACTTTATTTTAGTTTAAAATGGGTAAGTCTAACTGAGTACTTTCTCATACTCAGGGCGTTGTTTCCATTGTTGTTGCAGATGACCAGATGTATTACGAATATTGCATCAACTGCCTGTACCCTGCGATGGGTGACAACTAGGACCAAGGGCATGGTCGCTCCGTACTTCTTACCTGATGCTTTTGTTGGACCTGACTATCTCCTGGCACTGTATCTGAACTAAACGTGTGTTTGGTTTTAAAACAATTTGCTTCCACTACTTTAGTATGAACTTGGTTTGTAATAACTTTATGTTCTAAAGTCCGATGTGTTCCAATGTTGTTACAAACTTTATGTAATATGTGACTGTGGCTGCTAAACTTGTATGATCTTGGTTTGTGTGTTGGTTGGTTTGAAATCCGTCATGGTTTCATGGACTACCGGGTTATACGGGCTTAAGTTTGCTAAATTATCTGCTTTGGTAGGTGATTTTCTTACTTAATTTTATATGATTGGTCGGTTCTATTACATCGGAGGTCACTAAAAACCAAGGGTATGACAATGCGACCAACAAGGGAAAGTACTTCTTGGTTTTAGAAACACGTTTTTACCACAGGTATGTTACAACTTGGAAGAAACTAGAGTCAGAAACAATGTATCTGGTAGACATCTCGCGCGTTGACGAAGAGTTAGCCACCGATGCTCTTGAGCTCGTAGGTGCTCGGTCAGGGCACCTCTGTGACGACATGTGGTTTTCCCTACGGTGGTGGGGCGGATGCGCGTGCTGTGCCCCGAGACGGCCAACGGTCCTGGTAACATCACGCAGCCCAAACGGAAACGCATGTCGGGGCATCTAGGGTGAGATACGTCGAGGAGAGCGTTTCTCTCCCGACAGGCCGTGTCATGTCATTGGTAGGAGAAAGAAAAGTGACGCAAGTCCTCCTGGGATGACCGGGGTCCTAGGTGAACTGAGAGCTGGCATTCTAGTTGCGTGTAGTCAGAGTCGAGAGACCGGTTGCTCCCTAGGGCGCGGGCCTCTGGAGCATGCAGCTTGTAGCTTCTCAAGGGCCTCGATGGCGACATCAAGGCCGGTGGAGCGTAGAGGCTGGACGGAGACAGGAGCCCGCGCCCATCCTCCCTCCACTATGGAGAGGAAGACTAGAGTCCCAAAACACGGCGTACACCCGGGTCGGGCTTACGCCGTGGCTAGCCATCCGTGGCCTGAGTGTGATTGTCAAAACGCGCAAAATGCCCCTACCTGGCGTGCCAACTGTCGGTGTTCGGAATCACCGGCTATTAAATTTCTATTATTGCGCGTTTATGCTCGGATGGTGTGCAAAGAGGACACAAAGATGTATACTGGTTCGGGCTGAATGTCCCTACGTCCAGTGGCGAGCTGCTTGTGTTACTTGTACTTGGATCTATAGTAGAGGTTACAAACGGTCAAAAGAGGGATGAGCTTCCAGGTCTCTGGTGAAAGTGAAGTGGAGTTGAAGTGCCTTCGGTTCATCGAGAAAGGATCCCCCTAAGTCCCCAAGGTCCGGGGACCTCAGGGGCTAGAAAAATCCTCTCCCAGACGGGGTGCTAGTCCTTCCCTTTTATAGGCCAAGGGAAAGCCAAGCGCACATGAGAGAGGAAAAGAAGAAAGAGAGAAAAAACCAAGAGATCTCGTCTCGGGTGCCACACCGTCCTCCCACTTTAATTGGGGTGCCCTGGTATTAAAGATGTTGATGGAGATGTCTCCACGTTGCGATGTTGGTGGTGATAGAGACGGCTCCACGTCGTTGCCCTGTTTGCTGCTGGCGCCATGCTTGGGCATCGTTAGCTGGTCGCGGCACCCCATTTCACCGTGCCCGGCGCTGTAAGCAACGTGGGCCCCCCAGGAATGGCCTTTCATGGTTACGGGTCATGTCGAGACGTGCCCACTCCCATCTAGTGTTAGAAGTTTAACTTTGGTCTCAAGCTTTCATGTTCATGGTAGTAAAGGAGGCACGAGCCTCTGCGGGATTCGTGCCCTCGCCCAATGGCGATCGTGCTCCCTTAAGGTCAGGTGAGACGAAGCCACGATCACGTCCTCTGGCCGTCCATTCGATTTTGATCATTGGGGAGCATGAGTTTCCCTTCTTTGGGTACCCTAAAATTGGTACCTGACAACAACAATGGGGTTGACCAAGTCATAAGTGAAGTAGATGAAGAGGGAGATCACAAAGATTTTCCAACATGGAGGATGTCAAGACGAGATGATAAGCATCAATAAGGTTGATAGAGTTTATACATTGAGAGCGTAAAAGGTGGCTTCACAAATGGAAGGTGATGCATGTGGTAACATTATGGTAGCCTGCATCCAAGCAAAACTATGTCATAAGAACTTAGGATGTCTTCAGGACACAAATAGGATCGATGATATATGTTGCTCTAGTGGAGAGTAAGATGTATCTTAGTATAGGGTCATTTCAGATGTCAAAATGTCCAAGAGGATAAGAGAGGGAGATGGTTAGTTTTGTTGACGTCATAGGGCTTCGTGTGGGAGTCATAGCTAGAGAGGGTGAGGAGGAGAAAGATAGAAAATGTTTTACTTTCATGCATTAGCCTTTAATCTTGCCATCCTATACATGGAGTGTGCAACATACCAAGTGCAGAAAATTATAACAATTGCAATTGATTTCTTTGCCATCTTATACATGGACCGATGGACCAAGTGTACAAAACTCATAGAAATTGCAAATTGATGTCTTTGCCATTTGACATGGAGTGTGCAATAGACCTAGCATAGAAAATTTGGTCCATCCTATTACCTCACTGTTGACGGTCACTAACGTCAATTATAAACCGTCAACATTACTTGCATATATGCTTAATTACATCACCAAACATAGGTATAGGAGTTTAAACTAATGAGTTCCACGAGTTTTGGTGCTCTCACTTGTTTTACAGGACATTTAATTTTTCACCAAATAAAAGTATCTCAAATGATGAATTGGAGTGCACCATTGCGAAGAGCTCGCCAAGATGATCGAAACATATATATTATTTACTATATTTGGAGCTCAGAATCAAGGGATATTAATTCCGCATCAAAACCAAGTTGAGAAGAATCTAGAAGACACGAGAAGGCGTGCCTCCGAAGGGGGGCCCACCTGGCATTGAGCCAGGTCGGCCGACCTAGGTGGGTCCCACCTATCAGCATCCTTCGCAAGTCGGTTTTCCACCGTCATTGAGGTTCAATCTCCGCCATTGCTTAAGTCAGTTTGATCCAAGAGCTTGGGTTCATCCCACCGGCCTATATAAGCAGCCCTGTGCCCCTGAGGCAGAGGCACCCCTGAAACCCTAATTCATATATCTCATTTAGAGATCAGGGTACACTTGGAGGATTAGGTCTAGATTCTCCAATGTAGTAGATTAGTAATTCGGGAGCGAGGATCAAGTTCCGGATCTAGTCTTAGAGGCTTGGCAAATTCTTGTATCTTCACTTCTTCATCTTGTAAGACTTGTTCTTAATTTATCATATTCTTATCTACATGGCTATGCTTACTTTGAATATATATCTTGCTTAGTTAAGTTTATCAATACTTTTGTGTGCGGGTTCATAGAGCGCTTAGCTTGCTATAGTTTATCGATTGGGCTAAGTAGCCTCACCTCATGTAAGCATGGTGCTTATACGATGCTCTACCTATGAGTGCATCCTGTTCTCTGGTTGGGTGGTAGCAGCGGGAGGTGACAGCTCCGTCTATCCTTTGTAGTCCACTTCGTATTGAGTAGGTTCTTAAATTGTAGGATCGTAGTCACGTCGGGAGAGTTATCCATTGTGGGTGCTCTACCGTCTAAGTGGCGTCCCGAAGTGCACAAGAGTAGAGTTAGTCTTAGCTTAGTTGGATACATATATACTTTAACCATGTAATAAGAATAATATAGGAATCCACCTCACCCGAGTTAACTAGTTTACATTACTTTAGTGACCTATCCCCTGAGTGTCATTATGCTTAACTCCTATCATCACATTTATCCCCTACTCTAGCTATGTTGGTATGTTAATGGTTACTCTTTTGCCATTACTCAATAAATCTTTACTCCATTATTTTCCTGTGGTAAAATATAAATAACGATACCTGGAATACTCCTGGTAAAATGTTACAATGGTATTCTGTGCGCTTGCAGAATCCTTCATATTCTATTTACGTTAATAAATACCAACACGCACTGTATTACTGTTTGTGTATTTCCTTTTTGGTGGACTTCTAGAGTTGTTTTTTTGTCTCCCCCTTCTTGTGTACCTTCAGTCCATTGCATTTTTTGTGCAATAGACGGAATATCTTCTCTCTCAATATATATCCATCTTTGTACTTTCCCAAGTTTAAATTTTGTTAAAAGACTTGAAAGAGTTATCTAGTTTTGCCCCACTCTGTGATTCAATATACTTAAAATCCCTATGAGCATTTGGATAAGTTTTTATGAGTAGGGGTGAAAATACAATGAATAATTCACAGCTCTTTAACCATACGAAGATATATAAAATATGCAATGAAATAATGTATGTATAATATTATCTATGTTTCCTTCGGACTACCAAAAATATGCAACATGATATTGATGAGTAGTATGTGTTCATAGTATAAAATGCTAGCTGTCACTAGAAAATATATTGGGAATTCACTTAATAATATTTGTATAGAAAGGTATACTAAGATGCAGAGTAAATAGATGATACAATAATTGTTTTTATTTTATGTTTTAGCAATGACTCACCCTTGTACACACTCTAATTACATCCTGATAGCTAGTCTAATAAAATATTATATTTGAATACACATAAACTGAACAATAATTTAGTCTATCTAGTGAGCTTAAAGCTTTCGACAATATCCATATCTGACTACGACTCTAAGAAAATAAATATGGGATAAGATATAGGATGGAGAAACAATTATCTAGATGTATATGTCTCTAAGTCCAAAAAATAGGATAGAGAGTATAGGATGAGTTGTATCTGTGCGTATCTGATCTAATTTTACTCCTACTTGTGAGTGTGATGGTGCTAGTATACATGAGGACAACTCTTGAGTGATCTTGGATCAACCTATCTGATAATCTCTTTGAATTTGAAATGCTTAGATTTCTCTAAAATTCATGAAATCGGCGTTTACATTTTTAGATCTTTTTGGAGTTCTTTTACATAACTTACAATAGTCAGACTAATAGTATTTTTATGTAAGATTCCATAGGATACTTTTTATTGGTTCGTGTTGTGTTTTGGTGGGTTAGACCACTAGGTTCCAGATTATACAGGGATCGTGTAAGAATTGGGCTTTACTAAAAGAGAGGTGTTAGATGAAAAAATATATTTGGTCATTGAAATTTATTGAGGCTATGCGTAGGTATAAAAACAATCGATTCATTCAGGGTTAACCCTTTCTCTTTTTTACTTTTACATAATACTAAAAAAAATAAAAAAGGTTGGGTATAGTAACTGTAAGGGACCGTGACGCTTAAGAGGGGGGGTGAATTAGGCAACTTAAAATTCTACTTCTAACTAAGGCCTCTAATTCCACCTAGTCAAAACCTATGCAAGAAAGTAATCTATCTAAATATGCTACTACAGTTTTACTAGGTGTGTTGCTATTTCTACCGCAAAAGAGTTATGCAACCTAGGTTTTAATCCTATCGACTAACCTATCAACTAAGCTAGGAAAGTAAATCACATAACCAAGGTAGCAATATAAATGCGAAAGGTGAAGATGAGGTAGAGATGCAAACTCCTATCGACGACTCTGGTATTTTTACTGACGTATCGAGAAGCGCTCAAGCTTCCCCCTAGTCCTCATTGGAGCCCCTCACAAGGAATCCCTCGCAAGGGCCAAGCTCCCGGTTGGGTAACTCCGTGGATAACCCGGGCCTTTTCCACGCGCAAGTGGGTCTCCGATGTGCCTTCCGACAAGCCTCTCCCGAACCGCTCCCCACCGTCTTTACTATCAAGCTTCCAGCCGAAATGCCGCAGGCCTTGTTTCCTTTGGTACACGGTGATGGCCACTCCACAAACACGGTTGGTGTGGTCTCGCAAGACTACAAGCCCCGCCAAGTACAAACACGGTGCGTGCAAGCACCTTGGGTTTAGAGGTATGCAAACCTCACTAGCAACTAGACTAAGCCTAGAGCAAGCGCATATAAGTGTGGTCTGACTAACCTAAGCACTTCGCATTTCGCAAAGCACCTATGCTAATCACCAAGTGATCTTTAAGTTGTATGCACGTGGAGAGCACAAATGAGGTGTAGCAACACCCTCCTATCTTCCCTCAGCTCCCTCACCCTCCAAATGGTCGGTTAGAGTCATATATAGGCCACAAGTGGAGATATAGCCGTTGGGGCCGAGCTCCACTTTTCTACGTGGGCACCGGACATGGCGGTGCTAGGCACCAGACAGGGCGGTGCCAACCACGTCAACTAGCCATTGGTCATTGACAATTCCGCCATTGGGGGTATTGTTCATAGGGCGGTGCACCGCCACCCTCAGGGCGGTGACCAAGGCGGTGCCCGAGTCCCTCAACGTTGCTCTCAGGAAAATTAGGGCGGTGACACCGCCACCCCATGGCAGTGACCAGGGCGGTGCACACGGTGCTGTCCGGTGCCCCCTTTTCTCCAGCTGCAGCAGCCCGTCTCTGGTGGCACCGCCACCCCTAGGGCGGTGTCCACTCAGCCACAGTCTGCTTCTATTTCTTCGCGTGGCTTTGTTCGGGCTTCGACATCTTGGCATATTGAACTCCTTGCTTCACTTCTAGGCTGTCAACACCTCCTCCAATGTCTTCTTTGAGTGTTGATCATTTTCTTCACGTTCCAAACTTGGTCCAAGCCTGCGTTGCATCCTATTGAACTATAAAGAAAACACATTAGTCCAATTTGGTCATGTTGATCATCAAACACCAAAATCCAAACTAAATAGGCCTAGGGTCCATTTTCAGTAACAAATAGGAGATTCATAGGATATTGAAAGCGAACCAATTCAATGGAAATGTGTGAACAATTATCAGGATTTGAAAAAGAAAAATGGGAACGTTAATACATAGAACTAATAAACATGACTTCACATGCTGCCCCAACTAACCTAACATGGTGATACTGCCAATACATAAGTTCTTTTAATTCATATCATAAGGTCCATAAGATGATAATAGTATAAGGCTAAGACCATAAGTCTACATCACAATAAGCCAACCACTAATCCACCGTGGATTGCCTGGTGTGGCCAGTTAGACTGGATTGTTGGACTCCAAAAACATGTTGTCATATATGGAGATAAAACGGAATATCCTGTCCAATGCAAAAACGACAAAAGGAAAGAAAGATTGTAAGAACAACCATATCATTTTTATCTCATTTCTAAATTCATCCTAACAAAAAAAACGGAAATGAACGAGATATCCATAAATGTGAAACCGAGCAAGTTAAGTGCAAAACTTAGGATGTGCTTGTGTTAGAGGTTGGGAGAATTAGATTTATCTCGTCTGTTTTCGTCTCTAGTTATCCTTGCCTATTCTAACTATTTGGTGATCATTAAATAGTTTGTTCCATAATGTTTCTTTTATACTGAATGGTGAGGGCATGCATATATGACAAGAGAAACATCTTTCTGTTTACCAAGCTCTACTTTAAACGTTTTCGGTTGGATGACCTTTAGGCACTATTCGGTGCTCTCACACCTCTACGGAGTATGAACGAACCGCGAATGGGGAAGGAAATTTGGCTGCCTGTGTCGTCCTCGTCCATCAAGCACGCGTTGCACATGCACCAAAAGATCGCCGTCAGCACCCGTGACCCGATCGAGTGTTCAGGCATCCACCGAAAATGACGCCCAAGCATACAGTGGCACGTGGGCGAAAGGTTAGTTGCCGGTCTCATTTGGCCTCTACCACCGCTCGCTTAATGGTACTTTAATTAAACCGGCTCTCAGAAATGAGTTAATCAGTACTACTATATGATTGCACTCAATTCCGGAGTTCCCATGATGGAACCTGCACGGAGATCGGCCAGGTCCACAGCCGCATCATGCAGGTCGTGGCCCTCACGGCTCCACGTCACCGGTGGGCCTCGATAATCTCTGTAGCCATGTGTGCATTCCAACTATGGAAAACACGACCAAAAGGAAAAATAACTTTAGAAAGCACCCCCGGAACAGAAGCTGCTTGTTGTGCGCTAATGGTGCTCCATCCGTCCTGAAATATAAGAAATTAAGAGTTTAAAATTTATATCAAAATATAAGATATTCTAGTGAATGAACACTCCAGGAGACAATTTTTATATGCATACCTACCATTAATATCTATCACTAACCCAAATATACTAGTAATCAGGAGAATTATATGTATCATTTGTCTTACTATGAATATGTCCTAAAATTACATGGATCTCTTTATTTCAGGACGGACTACTTAAAACATTTCTAGATAGGCGTATTTTTGTTTTACAGGGATGGGTAGGCTGCCCGACCACCTCTATCAATGAGTGTGTTAAGATATACTTCTTAGTTAATATTTTTTATAAAACAAAAAGTGTGTCTTCTAGCCCGACGTGACACATTTTTCCACTGATACAAGGTGTGTCAAGCATGCTCTTAGGACTCTTTGCCATGGGTCCATTGGGCTTCAGATTCTCCTGACAAACCTTTTAGCGCTATTGTTGAGCAGTGGCGAATCCAGCCATAAAATTCATCGGGGTCATCACGTTTATACAGTGGGGTCAGCACCATTGATAAGTTGTGATGAACTGTAATTCTCCACTAGTTTTGCCAAAGTCATCGGGGTCGGGTGACCCCGGTAACATAGGCTAGATTTGCCCCTGTTGTTGAGGTACAACTGATAGGAGGTGGAGCCCATTGGAACAATGCTAGTGTTTTGGGACTTCATCGGTTGCTACTACATAGAGTAGCTCAACAATACTGAAACGAAGCAGGGTGAAGCCCTATCAAAGAAGTCCTTAGATTTGCATTTGATATTTAGGCCTCGTTTAGATGCTGAAAAAATTTCAACCCGATGAATAGTACCACTTTCGTCTTATTTGACAAATATTGTCTAATCGTGGACCAACTAGGCTCAAAAGATTCATCTCGTGATTTCCAACTAAACTGTGTAATTAGTTATTTTTTTACCTACATTTAATACTCCATGCAAACGCCTAAAAATTGATGTGATGGAGAGAGAGTGAAAAAACTTGGAATTTTGATGTCATCTAAACAAGGCCTTAGTCTCATTGGTTGTAATACCTAGCCTACTAGTGTTGTGCTTTCAGCTCGTTGGGGCATGTGTTGTGTTCCAGTGGAATGACTCTCACTTTGGTTTTCTAAATAGATTAGGTCTAACTTAAAATCCTTGTATTCTAAACATAGAGGGTCCGTTTGGTTCGTGTCCATAATCTGCCGCGCCGTATTTTAGGCATGCCAAACCGAGTTAGGTAGGTGTTTGGTTTACTACCCTGGTTAGGCTGCCAAAGAATCTCCGGCGCTGCTGCAGTGCTTTGCCAAAGGATTTTTTGCTGAAAGTGCGGCGAACGATTCCTTCGCCGCAACTCTGGCGTGCCGACGCGAGCTGCCACAAGGCGACGGTGTCGAGGCTGAGCTTTCGGGGTCACACCATCTCGTATGCAGGTACGTGATTGCAGAGGCTTGTACTGATCATTATTTGGGGCTTCTTTTGTTAAAAGACAAATGCATTTCTATTGAGTCCATACGAAAAACATATGACATTCAAAATGCTTTTTTTTGACAAGTTGTTGGTAGAGATCATCTAGCAAAAGTGAGTAATATTTGTCTAAATTATTTTTTCCCCAATCCGATGTGTGTTGAAATTTTTATTTTTTGGGGAATATTTGCTAACCAGATGGATCAAAGGATGAGTCACCTCTTCCTAGAATAAGGTAATTGTAATAAACTTTGGCTGTGAACCAAACACCTACCACATACATTTGCCGAACTTATGGCAGCTCATATGGCTATGAACCAAACAGTTGCCGGAGTTAAATCTGCCACATCTAAAGTTTGGCATGGTAGTGAACCAAACACCTTGTTTTTGCCGCAAAGTTGGCATGCCACTACTCTGGCATATGCCGAACCTTAGTTGTGGCAAACTCTGGCTATGAACCAAACAGACCCAGAATCTCTATGCTAATCTTTTTACATGGAACAATGATGAAAGTATAAAAAGTATGCCATGCATATGCAGCCTCGTTCCATGCAGTCATAAGCCTATTTTTAGGTGTTTTGCTAGCTGATGATCGATTTATGGATCTAGTTGGAATTATATTAGAGTTCCATGATTGATTAAATTATATTGGAATTATAAAAATGAATGTTTAAATCACCTCATTTTATCTTTTTTAACGAGATTACCCACTGAGCCTGGCCTAGCTAAGAATCTTCTTTGATGGGTTCCTTATGTTTTTCTTGTTCACAAACAAAGCACCACAAACACACATATATATGTTCATATATACGTGTGCACACTAATTCCTATAAATACATGTACACATCTCCTATCCATATATGAACACAACTAAGAGACTTGACCAATACATCTTAAGATTGATATTTGCCACTAACGTCTCGTTGTGAAAATGTACATCGATTGTCACTAATAGATCAATAGTTAGGCGCGCGAGAGATTACATCATTACATTGAATCCGAGGATGGATTACGTCATTGGCTAGGGGTTTCGCAATCGTGCAGCTAAAACAATAGACCATTAGCAGTATTGATTTGGATCATTATCGTGGTTTACATGGCTTCTCTTGTGAACTCAAGCAAGACCAAGGTAAGATTGATTGATATTTGCCACTGACGTCTTGTTGTCAACATGTACATTGATTACCACTAATGGAATAATTAGGCGATAGACTACATCATTACATTAATTGAACCCCATGGATGGATTATGTCATTGGCAGCAATTGGTGAAAGGGGTTTCAAAATCGTGATCATTAGTAGTATTGATTTGGATCATTGTCCTTGTTTACATGACTTCTCTCTTGAACTCAAGAGTCAAGGCCAAGTAGCAACGAGAGTTCCACACACTTCTATATGTATATGTACGCACATTTTACTGCTCAGTTACATGGGATGAATAATGTACACCACAGCATTTCTGTAGAAAGTAAACATCAAATTATTATTCACCGTTCGATACAACGATGATTATGCACAGCACAGCTAACTGAAACCAGCTGGCGCTGCCGATGATACGTACGTGTATGTATATATATATATATATATATATATATAATATAGCTAGCTCAGTAGCTGCTAGCTGCAGGTGGACGAGACGACAGCAGCACTGCAGCCGCCACCGGCGGCGGCGACGGCTTGATTGGCCTGCAGGGACTGAAGCTGCGCCTTGCCGGCCAAACCGCGTTGCCGGATGAAAACGCGGTACTCGTCGAAGGTCATCTCCGGGTACAGCGCCGGGCGGCCGGGCCCCACCAGCTCCGCCATGGGCGCGATGGGCAGGTCGCTTCGCGGGTTGTAGAAGAAAGCCATAGACAGCCGGTCCGCCGCCGCGCTCACCGTCACCCGGTGCTCCACGCTCTTGTATGCCGCGTTGCTCAGCACCTGCATATGCGCGCGCGCACATGCATGCTGCGTATTTTAGTGTCACTCTTGTAACTGGCTTTAGTTACACGCAAGGTACGTGCAATGGTGCTGCTACGCGTACTTTGTGAAATAAGCTGTCAGTATAATATTGAAAAAGTACTCATCAGTGCATGTTAGGGATGGACTTATATTGTTTAAGACTTCAATTACCCAGACCGACAGAGTTTGGCCGACTGATGTAAATGAGTAAATCTATTAGGGTAGCTTCGACAGTGTTAAAATAGATAGCTCATAGAATAGTTTATTGAGTGCGAAGGAATATAATCTTCTGTTTCCCAGTGGAATGGTAGCGACAAGAGATTTTGAATGGTCAGCCAAAAGCAAATAATTCAGATAGTTATCCTGTTCGATATGATCTTCAGATGGGTGGAGCAAACGGAGACGCTGATTCTAGTCCCACGTGCGCGGACACAACACACTTTTGTAAGCGAATGGTTCTGATGCAGGACCTCTTGCACAAGGCTCCCCTAAAATTTTTCACTCCGTCGTCATGACGGATGTTTGACACATGCATAGAATATTAAATATAGATGAAAAAATAATTAATTATATAAATTGCGATAAATTTGTCAGACGAATATTTTAAGCCTAATTAGTTCATGATTTGACAATAAAGTACTATAGTAACACATGTGCTAATGACGGAGTAATTAGGCTTAATAAATTCGTCTCGCGGTTTTCAGACGAGTTATTTAATTAGTTTTTTTATTAGTATCCGAACACCTCTTTTAACATTCCGTGAAAAATCCGATGTGATACCCAAAATTTTTCACCTTGAATTAAACACCCCTAATATTTGATCTGTGATAGCGACGGCACATCATTGCAAATCTAAGGAGAGACACGTCCAGTACAAAGACACGGTACGTCTCTCTGGCCTGGCCAGTGCACTGCACACAGACGGACAGACAGACCTGGGTCAAGCTAGGAGACAAAATAGCAAGGAGTTGGTGTCTCACTCCACACACCCTCGTCCTTTATGGAAAAAGTCTAATTGACCCCCTCAACTATAGGCGGTGGTCTAGTTTACCCTCGAACTATGAAATGGTCTAATTTATCCCCTGAACTTTACAAAACCGGCCAAATCACCCCCTCGGGCGGTTTGGGGCAGTGGTTTTGCTACAGTGTCAGCGGTTTTGCTACAGTAACAACGGTTTTGTCTTTTTCTTTTTTATTTTTTCGTCTGAATCTTTGAAAAATCATAGTAAATCACAGAAAAATCATAAAATGGAAAATCCAATTTTGTTGGACTCCACATGAGTAGATCTACACAGTGAATATATACTGTAGTATACTTTAGTACAAAATTTTTGTTGTATGAATTATTCAAATTAATTACAGAAAAAAATAGATCAAAATTTACAGCAAAAACTTTGTACTAAAGCATACTATATTATATATTCACTATGTAGATCTACTCATGTGGAGTCCAACAAAATTGGATTTTCCATTTTATGATTTTTCTGTGATTTACTATGATTTTTCAAAGATTCAGGCGAAATAAATAAAAAAGAAAAAGACAAAACCGCTGTTACTGTAGCAAAACCACCGCCCAAAACCGCTCGAGGGGGTGATTTGGCCGGTTTTGCAAAGTTCAGGGGGTAAATTAGACCATTTCATAGTTCGGGGGTAAACTAGACCACCGCCTATAGTTGGGGGGGTCAATTAGACTTTTTCCCATCCTTTATCCACTTGTGCATGCTGTGCACAGTGTATACACACAACAGCTAGAATCTTTATAACTGTACACAGTATTATATTTTCCCTTTTCACCATTAACTAGGAGTGTATAGCAAATATAAGCCTTAAGGAATATAAAAACATGAAGCAAAGTGGGGGCATCAACATGACATTTTCCCTAAGGAAAAGAGCAAGTTTGCTTTTACTCCGTCATCCTAAAATATAAGGTGTTAAAGCAATTTTAAGACCAAATAAGAAGTCTGACGGAAGAATACTGAATGTTAACTTACTTAATTTTCTAGTAACACATGGTTTATAAAGATAGACATGCATGTATTAATTTCGACACTAGTCATCTTAGACAAGATGATGTTTAAAAGGTATGCACACTGGATAAGGTTTAAAAGGCAGGCACGCATGGATGGATTTGGGCAATCTAGAATATCTTATAATTCGAGATAAAATTTAGCCTTTTTAATAGCTTATATTTCAGGGCTAAGGGGAAGTTAACGAAGTGTTACTGGTAGCCATTATCTAGATAAGGACATGTGTTCGATCTCTTATATCCCTAAAATAAATTATCCAAAATTTTTGAAACACTAGCACAAGTTGCACTGGGATTTGTGAGGTCCATGCATAAAACCCCCTGTACTTTTCATGGGAACCCGTCGTTTTGTCGCAAATCTAGAGTCCTGACACAGTCAATCAGATTCGGGGACGCTCTGTCTCTGGCCATACCCAAATTCATCCCCAAATTTCACTATGCAAAAAGAAGATTCCCCATCACATCAAAATGTCGGCACATATATGGAGTACTAAATGTAGATGAAATCAAAAACTAATTGCACAGTTTTGTTGTACTTTGCGAGACGAACATTTTAAGCCTAATTAATCAATATTTGGATAATTATTACCAAATAAAAATAAAATTGCTACAGTGTGACGGGACATTTACTATGCAGATTTTAGCCCTAAAATTTGGTAACTAAACAAGGCCTCTGTTTTGGGCGCTTCTTTTCTGGATGCTGCCGTGCTAGTCCAGGGAAACGTGTCGACGTTTGTCGCCGACTTGTACGTTCGCCATATTTCTCTTGTTTTTTTCAGTGTTTTTATTTGTCTTTATTTCTGGATATATCTTTGCGGCGTGCAATAGATGGGTGCGCATGCGGTGCAACGTCGTTACACGTACATATCTCAGTTCTTGATTAGTCACTCAATCGTCTCCCTTTATGGCCGTGTTTAGATGCTGAAAAAGAGTTAAAAATTTTTGTATAGTAACTGTCACATTGAATCTTTGGACGTATGCATAGAGCATTAAATGTAAGTAAAAAAATAACTAATTACACAGTTTGTCTGTAAATGTCGAGACGAATCTTTGAGCCTAGTTAGTCCATGGTTAGACAAATTTTACCAAATAACAACGAAAAGTGCTACAGAAACTTTTTCCCAAAATTTTTCACATCTAAACACACCCTATATGAAAAATCTAAGAACCGTTTATTTTCTTTGCCACAACACCAAACATGATTTTTTTTACTAGAGTGACATGTCCAAAGTGAGCCGTAATACATATATGTCACGTGCATACGATCATTAAATATTGTTGTGTATCGATATGGATACGTACCTGGATCTGGTCGCCGACGTTGACAATGAAGGCATCGGGGACGGGGTCGACGATGATCCACTGGCCGTCGGGGCTCCTCACCTGCAGGCCCTTGACGTGGTCGTCCACCAACAGCATGGTCATGCCGCCGGGGTCGGAGTGCGCCGCCACACCCAGCGTCAGCTCTGGCTGCGGGCACCGCGGGTAGAAGTTGACCCGCAGGCATGCCCCTTCGCCACCCTCTCTGCCGAACGCCGCCTGCAGTCTTCCGGCCTCCAGCCCCAGCCCACTGGAAAGCAGCCGCATCACCCTCCGGCACAGCTGCAGCACCTCCTCGCCGTACTCCTCCGTCGTCCCCCTGCAACGACCATGCATGCATGTCCCGTGCGAGCATGAGACCACAAAACTACGGCCGGTAATACGGTGTGCTTGGATATGTAGAGCGTGTGCGCCGTCGTGCAGTGTTTACCGTAGAGAGGAAGGGAGGGAAGGCCACTTTTCGTGGCTCTTGAGCGACGGCGGCAGGAGGTGGAGGAAGTAGTAGTCGCCCCAGTCCAGGGGGCCGCCCTTGGCGGTGCCGAGGCGGCTGCCGTAGCCCTCGTACGTCGCCGGCGAGTTCGCGTAACGCTCGCGCACCTCCGCGGGCTGCCGGAAGAAGCCACGCCACGCCGCGCGCGCGCTGCGCAGCAGCTCCCGGCGGACGCCGTGGTTCACTGCCTGGAAAAAGCCCCACTCCCGGCACGCCGCCGCCACGGCGCGGGAGGTCGCGTCCACGTCTAGCATTGACAGGTCTACGACTGGGATGTTCGGGCCGCCGGCGCCGCCGACGCCACCGGAGGTTGGCGAGAGGCAGGGCCGCTCCGACGGAGGCTTCACGTACCGCTCGGGGATCGTGTCGCCGCAGGTGTCCGACACATCCTGGACGCGCACCACGGGCTCCGGCCAGCCGGCGCCGCCGTTGAAGCAGCTTGCCATCGATCGGAGCTGCTGGCTTAAGACAAGACGCCCTATTGATGTGTGCACAACTTGTTACGCTTGCACACGCATGGCATTTGATGATATATACTAGTTGCAATTGTACATGATGGTCCAGCTGAGATGAATGGTAATACCATGTTTTACCCCCTTTTATAAAGGATGAGGAAGAGACATTGTTGTGTTGTGCCTTTGCGATCATCATTGGAGTGTTGAATATAAAATTTCAACTAGTGGGCTTGAAAGCAACATGCATAGCTAGGGAAAATATAGCACGTGCTCAAAAACTTAATAATGGTACAATATGAAAAATGATTAGCTCTGTATAAGTCAATTATGCTAGCAAGGATTTTGTGGCCACAGAGGTACCACACTGCACTCCTGTTGCAATTTGTGCACTTCATCTAATCATGGATCACAACTATAGTCACAGTAGGATTTTTGTTAGTCAAACGTTTTTTCTTTGACAATCTGCTTTTCAGATTTCACTTAGACTGGTGTGAGACCCACTGAAATTGAAGCCTAGTAATGCAGCAACGGGAGTTTGCAAGGTACTGCAGCAGCATGGAAAACACTGTAGCACAAACATTAGTACTATACTGGAAGTTGGAGGAGAGCTAGGTCAGCTTAAAAGTCTGGACCTGAAAGGCTGTTAACTTCGAATAGATCTTTTTGCGCGAAGCAAGGACGAAAGCACAAGAGAGTTAATTAGCAGGTGTGGTTCATTCAACGTGTAGGGTGGTCTTAGTCGTCTTCCTAGATCGGGGCGTTACAATTGTTATTCAAAGCCAACTCGTGCGGTTTCACGCTTCGTATGATCTGAAAGCCTGGACAGGTTGTGCATGGCTCCAGAGAGGGCATGTCGTTTGGGCCGGGGAACTAGAAATACAAACGTGGTCCTGCTAGGTAGCTTGGTTTAGCGCTCGATGAGGACGTCGAACTTTCTAAATGGAGGAGTATGTGAGACCCATTGAAATTGAGACCTAGTACTGTAGCAACGGGTAGGTCGTGGGTTAGGCCAAGTTTGCAAGGTACTGTAGCAGCATGGAAAACACTATAGCGCAAAGTTTAGTACCATACTGGAAGTTGGAGGAGAGCTGAGCCAACTTAAAAGGCTGGACCTGGGAGGCTATTCACTCCGGATCGATCCTTTTGCGCGAAGTGAGGACGAAAGTGTAAGAGAGTCAATTAGCAGGTGTGGTTAGAGTGGGCCTTAGCCGTCTTCCCGGGTCGGAGCGTTACAACTGACAACATAATTTCTTTTCAGTCCGAAGCGTGACCTAGAGTCACCCTTATCTACGTATCTATATCTATATCTATATCTATATCTATATCTATATCTATATCTGTACCTAATAATAAAGAGGCAAACTTTCAGGCTCTTTTTTTTCGTCCATCCATTCTTTTTGTCTGTCTCCCTCTAACTACCGAACGATAGAGGATTTCTCTTGTCCGGACTTATATATATAACCTATACAAGTTAGAATAGCTCGCGTCTAGACCAATATGGAGTAGGAATCTAATCTAAATATATTTATCAGATCCTGAGTACTCTAAATAGAACTTTTAATAATAGATAGAAAAAGATAAGCGTTACATTCTTTATTTTGCACTGCTTTCTTTATTTACGTACGAGTTAGAATAGCTCGTGTTTAGACGAATATAGAGTAAAGAGACAAAATTTGTAGCGTGTTTTTTTTGTCCATCTATCCCGACGTTGCTCTGTTCCAAGCTTACCGGCTGGCAAAAGGTCTCGTCTCGGTCACGTTATCATATTACGTCTCGGTCACCCGCGTCCTACCAAAAACGAAAAGAAAAAGGTAAAGAGTTTTGTTATGGATCCACATACGTTTTCCTTGCGTGCGCTTCGCCGGTTGCTAGCTGTAGGCCCTTACTGCGTGTGCCTGACAGGTGAAGCTGCAACAACACATGGCCTGTGTGTCACACTGTCATGTCCACAGTGGCAGCTAGCTTGCGCCTTGTTTAGATACCAAAGTTGGTATCCCAGCTTTGCACAGTGCACATCACATCACACTGTAGCAATTTTGTTTTTATTTGGTAATAATTGTCCAAACATGGATTAATTAGGCTTAAAATGTTCGTCTCGGAAAGTACAACAAAACTGTGTAATTAGTTTTTGATTTCATCTACATTTAGTACTCTATATATATGCCGACATTTTGATGTGATGGGGAATCTTCTTTTTGCATAGTGAAATTTGGAGATGAATTTAGGTATCTAAACAAGGCCTTGGCCAAAGCAGCTTGCTTGCGTTCAGCAATTCGGCGCTTGCACCAACAAATAGCAGAAATAACTTTAGGGACATACAACAGCGTGCGGGGGCCATCATGTGTGTTTGACCAAGTACAAAATGTAATATTTGCTCATCAATTGTTTATTTGCACTTAGGAGCTCAAGTCCAGCATTAAGATAAAAAAAAGAGCTCAAGTCCAGCATTTGCATGGCGATGACATTGAACCCACGTATCTATACATAATCTTAAAGTAGCTGCAAAGCATTCCTATTGCCGATCACTCTACATGCAGTCTTTATATAAGTTGCAACAAACCAACAGCCCCCGTTCGTCGGATGGTTTCTGGGGCTGATACTAATTTGTTGTGAAAGAAAAACACTGCTGAATGGCTGACTAATTCTGGCTGATAAAATCAAGCGAACAGGCTGGTACGTATCCAGATATGAGAGTCTGATCCTCTATGACAAGCGTACGAGTTATATCAGTGTGTCCAGGTATAGTGTGCAATCCAATCCCCAAGACAATTAAGATGCAATGCGTTTCCACAATTCATCATTCTCAAACCCATATGCGGAGTCCGAACCAAAGACGGTCTGAAACTAAAGGCGAACTTCCATACAAACTAGCGAGCTTATGTGCGCATTCAATTCAATTTTATATTGGTATATACAACTCCATGCCTTCCATGCTCTCGTTCACGAGATAGGCTTTAAGAGAGTCAAATTGGTTTAGGATTATGTTTCATCAGGTTGCTTCAGAGTTTGGTGTTAAATCGAAAGGGATCAGGTGATAGTTTCTCCTATACAGTTTCGTGGAGAGATGTGGGGTCTCACTCGGATTTGGACAAGGAATGAGAATTTTTTGGGAGCGTCTGCGTGGACGTTTGTGTACGTACATAAATTAAATTATAGCTTTTAAATTTAATACAAAGGATAAAACACAAATATATATAACAAATCTCTCATTTTCTACAAAAATTTGTTTGCTCCCGTTGCAACGTACGGGCATATTTTACTAGTCAAATATTAAAAAGAGAAAAATTCTCTCCTTTAAATTTGAGTCCATCGTACCCTGCACCAGTCCGTCCATCCCTCCACTCACTCGAGCATAAGAGTCTTGCCCGGTTTTATAAGAGACCTAATTGGTTTCCTACCCCGTCCGTGATGCAAACTCATGATCCGTGCTAATATGAGAATAGCTACGCGTCTAATCATGATACATGGTCTGATTTCAAGACGTACACGGTACACACAAGCTACATGTAGCTACATGTTCCATAGTGAGTTGCAAACTCGCTAGTAAAAGGAAAAAATAAAAAGTTTCATAATTTATTAAAACATTTCTGTTTAAGATAATATAATTTTATAGACATTGCTTGTCAAAGTGTCCTATTCAAGATTGTATCCATGGAGGGTACGTATTCTAATGAGCTCTTGAATATATGATCATAGGAGTATATTATTCATCGTGTCCATGTATATGCCAATTAAGGATGAAAACGGACGGAAAATAGCTCTACAGTTTCCATTTTCATATTTTTTGACGGAAACGAGAGCGGGAGCCAGACAACCGGGAGTGGAAACAGTAGCGAGATAAATGGTAATGCAAAAATAGATAAATATGATCGAAAAATAGATGGAAACGAACAGTATGTGGGAACTTAAGCCGGAACTACATGCCACGTGTGACAAACCAAAGGACTTGCTGCAGTACTCCCAAATAAATATGAGCCGTCGATTTAGATGATTTTTATCACATATTACCTTCTAGGAGGTAATAGAATGAAGAAATATATATATTAGCAAAATAGGTAAAATATCTTCCAATTAGATCTAATTTCCATATCCATTTAGATCTAACTTGCATGCATGACGTAAATTGTAATCAACAAACTAATTGTAGTCAACATGTACGAGACTCTTTTTTTTGGTTAAATACATACATGTACTAGTTACGAGTAACGTTATGTTCTGCATGCAGCCGAACAGCGCAGACTACAGAAGCAAGTCTGGCTGACCGCCCGCTCACGGCACAGCTCGGCTCAACGCCCTCTGCGCTTGTCCGGTGAACGTATAAACGGGATGAAAACGGGAATATCCCGGTCAAAAACGGAATACTGACAATACAGACGGAAAAACGCTCAACCGTTTTCGGTCCCAATCCCGGTCCCGGTGTATCCCGTCCTGTTTTCGGTCCCGTTTCCGTTTATCCCGCAAAAAACGAAAACGGACGGAAAAATATGGTATACGGTTGCGGATGGAACGGGATTCATCCCGTCCGTTTTCATCTTTAATGCCAATGGTTTGCTTGATTTCACCATCGGATCAACCGATTAAAAGCGCCAAAGCACGTTAGCTTGTTTCACATTGACGTTAAGTTGAAAGAAAAAGGAAAGCGTGTTTTCCATTCTCTAGAGGTAAATGCAATAGCATTTTTAACACGGCAACAGCTAATAGGGTTACTGGGTTAGTGTTACTAGCGCGCTATAGCGCTCTCACTCGCGACTTTTGAAAAAACAATAGCGCCCTTAATTTTTAGCAACGCAAAAAGAAAACCTGATCAGTTTGAGAGACGTCTCTCCTGATTTTGTTCTTATGAACTTTGTACCAGCCTTGGAATATACTAGTGAATGGAGTTCAGGGACCCCGACGGACTTCAATGGTCCAACGAATGTAACTCAAACAAAGTTTTTTTTTTCTTCAATGCAACAAGGCATGCTAAATTGTGACATGATACTACTTCACAAAACTCATCACCACCTGTTTTGAATCCCTTTACCACTGGTTTTCGCGTCGTTGGCGAAAGTGGATAGTGATAATTAGGGCTATCACCACTGGTTCAGAACCGACGGTGATCTGTCGATCCGATGTATGATCTGATGGCGTTGAGCTATTCATCATCGTCGGTCTGGCATATATATAATCCGGCAGTGATGAGCTCTTCATCATCGTCGGTCCGACGTATGCTTCGGCGGTGATGAGCTCCTCGTCACTATTAGCTCGGCATTTAATCCGGTGGTGATGAAGAGCTCATCACCATTGATCCGACAGTGATGAGCTCTTCATCACCGCCAGATCAAACGCTGCACCGTGGTGATGAGCAGCGTATCACTGTCAGAGGATCTTATCACCAACGCTTTGTCTAAGGTCACCAATGTAATGTATTTTCACAATATTAATCTAAATATAGCATAATAATTCATTAGTAATGTAATCATACATCGAGCGCACAACCTCCACACAATCAAAATATACACATCAAGTTCGAGCCTTGAGTCCATATATCAAATCTCCACAAGTCTATAAATACAAGCTAAAACATAAATATACATGACATGCGATTACCAGTGTTACAAGACGAATATGAGCTGCACCTTGATTAGATAATGCAGTGCCCTCCATCCACATTCACAACTTATCCATAATGAAACCAAGTTATTCTTGAAGCATCGATATCTTGGTGTGAGTCAATGCAACTCCGAAGTATGTGGCTCTACTTTCTGCAACACAGAGGGAGAAAAGCACATGAACGAAATACAATTAAGGCATGTATTACAACATACTCAAATTAGCTAGTTAATTCATCAATTGACCAAATATGCAAACCTGGTCATGTGCAGTGAAGTATTTGTCTCCGATGAAGGTACTCATGTAATGCATGACATAGAACCTGCATTGATCATTGGCAAAAGGTTGCCTTGAAATCAAATTGGCTTCATTTATAGTGAATCTGAATGTCAAAAAAGATCTATATTTCTTGCTCTTTTGCAGTACTTGTCATAGGTCCTTTCTGACAAACTAGAGTGAATATATTTAGATTGAACCTTACTAATATAAAAACACAACATATAAGGAACAAAGTGCTTTGCTTGTTTTACTTATTTAGCACATATGCATTTGTTCTCTCCTTGAGTTAAAAACGGTGAGAATGCATTTCTCTATGTTGATGTCAAGGACAAAATGATAACTGCATTTACAACACATCTGCAAATTAGTTGTCTTAAGCTTGCCAATTGTAAGTTAGGGACACATGTACGTGCGTTGTAGCTAGAAGTATATATGGATGATTTGTCTGATTGAACGAACAAGGCCTTTGTCAATTTATCAATGAACTGAGACTAAGACCTTAGAAAAATTACATATATGATAACACATGCCTTTTTTACAACTAGAACAATGTTAATGTTGAAACCTACAAACATGTTATAACCCCCATCGCAGAGTATGCATTGTGTACCATTAAGGCGGCATTATCCAAATGAACACCTCACAAACTTTCTTCCAGCTAGCACCCGAGTGGGGTCTTGAAGGTGCCAAAAACTTGCAAGGGGGTCACTGGGCTCTGAACAGTGATGGGCCATGCCTCTGACCAGTCCACACGGCCCAAGAACCAACTAGATCACGCTATTGAAAGCAGCGCGCCTTGGATTTGGCGTGGCTTTGTCTTCACGAACCTTCTTCTATTACCTCTTGTGCACCATCTTGACTACAAAGTGAAGGTGTACTGGGAGGGCTTTCTAGCTCCTACAAAGAGCGCATTTTGAGACTACAAATGGTGAAACAACGGGTGTGTGCTAATAATGGATCCATGTGGGACTACAATAAGAGTACCTCAGTTGTTCATGTGTGACAATATGCATGTTTGGTCACATGATTTATAACTAGAAGCAATGGTGGCAGATGGATCCGATGGTGGAGAACAGAGTAGCAACTTTCGGTGGTAGGTGGATCCAACGGCGCTAGAACATTAACAGTGGTAGGTAAATATACAACCTAGCAATAATGTTGTGTTGTTGCTGCTAGGTTAAACCATAACCCATCAGTGGCATATCACTGCCAGGTTGTATTCTGAACTAGCAGCGATATACTCACTATCACTGTTAATTTGTAGCTCAAACCCATAGTCAAATATCACAGCTGGGTCATGGCTCAACCCGATAGTGGTAGGGGGCTTAACTGTCAGGTTAATAGGGTCCCTAATCATTGACCTGGCAATGAAGCAATATCACTCACGCACACTCGGTAGCAATGGTCCAACAGGGTCTATCGGTTCTGTAGTAGTGACAGACAATGTCATCAACGTGATTAATAAGAGTAAGGAACTTTTATTAGTTAATTGAGGGAAAGAAATATAATATATATCCTTGCTTTCCAGTGGTGTAGGCTGGAAGGTATTATCTGTTCTGTAGTATATCGTTTTTAGTCTAACTTTTTTTTTCAAACAGGATTATCTTTTTTCCCTCCGCTTCAGCGTCGATCTCATATGTCACATGTACGATTAACACACACTCACTCTCTTTGATTTGTCAATCACACCAAAACAAAAGTTATGTTAGTTAGAGTCCTAGCTTTAAAAATTTTATAGGTTTTTTTGGATTTGGATATCTAATAATTTATGGATAACCGTGGATACATCTGCGTTATTTGGTTGTTGAACTTTTTTTATTTTTATTTTAGATAGATCAAAAAACGAGTCTTCATATATACTGTACAACCCGAGTTGTAATTGTACGAAACAAGAACATTGATTGATTCATCGTGTGAAAGCACGATTAATTAATATGAGGCGATTAAGAAATCTAGGCTCCTGAAAGTACCTGACCAACCAACCCCAGATGCCCAGATCCCTTGTCGTCATATCCTAGCTTCCTCCTGAATCACGTTTCCGAATGACGATGCTGCTCATCTTCCTATTTTGCCTTGTCACTAATTGACTACTTTAATTAGTCTACCCAGACAGAGTTAAGAATCCAATAGACGTGACTCATCACCTGAACCACTCTCAAATCCCAATCATGCATGCGTGCCAGGCTGCTAGCTCGTGGTGTATGATGCTCAATTCAAGTCTTGTCGTCATAAAGTAATTAAGTAATAGCTTCGCAAAAAATTTAATTAAGTAATTGAAAAATGTGACTATTTCAAAAATATAAATAAGTTAATTCACTAATATCTTCGTTCTCCTGAGTTTGTTTTAATAAATCAAAATATTTTAAGTTTTGCCAAGTTCCTATACGTACTATTATTATTATTATGGTAATTCTTAGGAGCGGCGTCCGTCCAACCGGACACCGCGTGCCACTTCCGCCTCGTTGCTACCACATTTCCCATTCCGCCTTGCTGCTACCATGTTTCCCACTCCGCCTCACTGTTGCCCACTCCACGAGACTGACCTCTCCTCTTTGTGCATAGTTGTGATGCCCGCGCCGACCGTCGAGCCGGCGCTCCCGGCGGCCTTCCTCTCTGCGTCCTGTCCCCGCTCCTCGATGCCGCACTCTACGCCTCCCCCATGCCCTCCTCCCACCATGCCTCCTTCCTCCCGCACCAGCGCGGCGAGCCCCGAGTGCTCTCTATCGCCATCTCAAGCCCCACTTCCTCCGCAGCGTCGCGGCTCCATCCTCCTCCCTCCACTGCGATCTAGTGTCGGATCCCGTTGTGCACTGCTCCGCCCGCCCACCTACCTCCCAGGGTTTGCTGAAAGTGCATGTTGTAAGTGTATGTTTTCAAGTGTTTCAGTGGTATGTTGCAAGTGTTTCATATGGATGTTGCGAAAGTAGATTGGGATGTTGCATATGTTGCAATGGCTATACATGTATGTTGCAAGCATTTGTTCTAAATGTTTCATCTGTTTTCCAGACGTATGTTGCAAGTGTTGGATGTTGCATATGTTTCACACATATGTTGCAACTGTTTTATCTGATGTTGCATATGTTTTGCAATGACTTTTCAAGTGTTTTTAGTTTTTTTAAGTATTTCAGACGCATATTTCAAGTGTTTCATCTATCTTCATATGTATGTTGCAAATGTTTCATCTGGATGTTTCAAAAGTAGATCGGGAGTTGCACATATTGCAACGGCGTCGGTGGCTGGCAAATAGCGGCCTGCCGCAGGGCTTCGGCTCTTACCTCGCGCCTTCCTCACGTGGCGCACCTCTCCCTCTCCTCTCCTCTCCTCTCCCTCCCTTCCCTTCCCTTCCCTTCCCTCCATCTCGCCGCAGCAGTTTGAGCTCGCGCGGGGAAACAGAGGGGCGCGGACGGCCCTGCATGTGGGCATGGCGAGTCGTCCAGGCAGCGCAAAATACGAGCAGGCGGGGCGCACGACACGGAGCAAGATCGGGAAACGGAGAGCAGCCACAGGCGTCCGTCTGGATGTCCGAGCGCTAGCACTGCCATTATTATTACCATCAGTTGTATTAAAGATGACTTAAATTATGAAAATTTTGTTTCATAATATATCTAATGATGCACATTGATATTGTAAATACTGTTATTTTTAATATAAGCTTAGTCAAATTTAGAATAATTATTTTACTTAAAACAAACATATATTCCATTATATGTTAGGGTGAATGTATTAGCTTCCACGTTGCGTCACTATTCCTTTTCTTGCAGAAACTAATTATTATAGCTATAATATGCATGCATAATCTAGCATCCTAGGTCATTCACCAAACAATAATTAAGACGGTCTGAGAACAACAATAATTAGTTGTTGTTGCTTAAGCTGCTCATAATGCATCATATCATGTCACTATGTGCTTGATTTGATTATATCGTCATGCATCATCACTAAAAAGGGAGACCATAAGGATTATGGGCCATTTGCCATATTTTATTGAGATTTTGGTGATTCTGAAGATAGCGCTGTCGCTAGGACTAACATGTGTCCTTAGATACAATTCACGTGTCTATTTAGGTTCTAGGGATGCAAGAGAACAAGCGGCGCAAAGTTGATCTGGAGAAGAAACCAACCACAAAGCAAAGAACATGCTATAAATTGTTGAACAAGCTGTCCTTAGACGTGATTCACATTTTTCGACTGTCTGATGCTATAAATTGCTATGATTCTTATATAATCTTGTAGATAATAATTTCATAAATTTTCCATGTAGTACAAGATCATCAAAATTGGAACTTGGCGCAAGGATTTATAGCCAAATTACATAGTGATAGTCTTGCTGAAATTCTGTAAACGCCGGATGGTCCAGCACCCCTTTTCAATTTTTCGATGGTTTAGATTGGAGATATTCTTACATAATCTTGCAGAGAATTTCATAAACATTTCATGGAGTACAGCTCTACTACAATAACTTGATTATCACCGCCGGTCGAGGACCCCATCATCGCTGGTTTTCCAACGCGGGGGTAAAAGTAGTTGGTAAAAATGGCGACTATCACTGTTGATTTGCAACCGACGGTGTTAATCGAATAAAAAATTAAAAAAAAACATGTGCCACGGACAGCGCGACTAGCAGTTGTGGCTGGACCCGCTGTCGAGCTCATGCATTTACCATCGTCGTCGAGCTCGCGCCAGTGTCAATGCCGCGGAGCATGGATCGATCCAGATCCGTGGCATGGATAGATGAATGTATATTCACTTGAGCGATCCATTACTTGCATATGACGAGACCGAATGATGCGACGCTAGAAATGTGGCCGACACATGATTTTGTTTGCAGCTATGGATGCAACTCCGTGCAACGCGTCGTAAAACATAAGTAACAGCTCGATCGAGCGATGGCTGGTCTCTCTCTCAAAACAGTAGTAGTACTATGCACATACTAGCTGTTCTCTTCTCCTTAATCCATGATCCGGTGGTTTATCACCAGTGGTTCGCATTAGATTTCTGTCATTCCGCAAGCAACGCCAGCCGACCATTTTATTTGCACGTTAATAGGATATAAATAAGGAAAAGACTACCGGGACGTCCGGATGCCCGTCAGCCCGCGCCTACTGCCCGGTCCACGTGCATGACGTGCTTCCTCTGCACGTAGCAGGAAACGACGCAGGCGACGCACTTCCTG
Source organism: Saccharum hybrid cultivar R570 (assembly GCA_038087645.1). NCBI lineage: Eukaryota > Viridiplantae > Streptophyta > Magnoliopsida > Poales > Poaceae > Saccharum > Saccharum hybrid cultivar. Next base: position 7,732,042 of record JAQSUU010000056.1, on the reverse strand, counting down.
GATGTATGCGGCTAACGGAAGGGACGCACGTTGACGCACTTCCCCGAATGCATGCGGCCAAATGGTAGGGACGCGTGCACCATGCCTCTGCCTCCCACTTTGCCTGGGCGGGCCCCACCCTGCATGCATGCAGCTCTTGCCTGTCGCCGCGCGCTACTGCGGCGGCGACGTCTGCCGGCCCGGCCCCGCCTGCTATTGCGGTACACATGCGCCTACGCATGCATGTGGGGGCCACCATGCCCGCTTCGCTTCCCACATGCACACAGGGACCACTGTGCCCGAGAGGACAACTCTGTCTATGCCCACTTCCTGCGTCTGGTCATACAACACTTGCAATATAAAAGCATTTGCTGTAACATACGTCCGAAATAGATGAAACATTTACAAACATACGCTTGCAACATATGTGTATGACCATTGCAACATATGTAACATCCAGACAAACACTTGCAACATACATTTAAAACAGTTGAAACATACACTTGAAAACATACGTATATAGCCAGTGCAACATATGCAGCATCTAGATAAAATACTTGCAACATATGTTTGAAACAGCTGAAACATTTAAAACATACATTTGCAACATATGTGTATAGCCATTGCAACATATGCAATATCCAAATAAAATACTTGCAACATACGTTTGAAACATCTAAAATATTTTTTGCGAGCAAAACAGTTGAAACATATTGCAACATACGTGTATAGCCATTGCAACATATGCAACAATAGATCTACTTTTAAAACATCCAAATAGAACATATGCAACATTCATCTAAAACACGTAAAACATGCAGTTGCAACATGTGCTCATCTACTTACTGCCCTCTAGCGGAGGCTCGTTGACGCGGAGCTCGACGCCGGCCAGAGCTCGAGGTCGCCAACGGCCGATAGGCAGATGGATCGCAGCCGCGGAGAGAGGCATGAGGCATGGAAGAGCGCAGTGAAATGTGCAAGGCACGGGCGGCGCGTGGCGCGAGGCTCGGGCTATGGTGCACGGCATGAGGTGCGGGGGCAGGCAGGTTGGTCCTGTCCGAAAAAGGACGAACGCCCTAAGGGTATCATTATTGTATAAATAATACATAAAAATGACACCATATTCCTAACTAGGACCATGCATGTCCTCCTTTGCAGTGCCTATGCCTATGAAGCGTAGTGAAGGGTTGTGATGCCTAAGAGGAGGTGATTAGATCATTTAGGTTAGTCTCGATACAATTTTGATATGAGTTTGTGTATTAAATATGGTGCCACATGAGCGAACAGGTGACATGGCACAATATTTATAAGGAAAGAAAGTGGAGTTTCAGTGGGATGAAACTATTGCTCACTATTTTGCGCTACTATAGAACTGATATTCACTATCGGCCCATCAATGTTGGTTCCTAATAACGAGTCGATAATGATGACCCTTCATTGTCGGGTCATTAGCTGAAAATTTAAAAAATGATTGGGGTCTTAATGATCCGCAGTGAAGGTACCTGTCACTACCGGTTCAAACCGCAAGTCGACAGTGACTTAACACTGCCGGTTCAAGCCACGAGCCGGCCAGTAATACGGATACTATCAAGCCGACTGGTGGCTTCAACAGGCGGTGATATGTCACTGCCAGCTTGTGGCTTAAACTGGCAGTGTACGTGTAGATTTTTTCCCCAAAGGGGCACTCATCCAAGGGGGCACCTTTCCCCTCCTCTCCCTTTATTGTTGCAGCCATTTTTCACCAAAATGCTCATGGAAGGTCTTGGATTTTGAAGGATGGACATGATCTTCTTACTTTAAGGTAAGTAACAAGTATCCACTCCTTTGGATTTGTAACTTGTCTTGATGGTTAAATTGTTTGAATCTCATGCTTGTTATTTCTCCATTTTAGAGAGCACTTTTTAATTAGATCTTGATGAAGGCATTCAAATTGTGGTAAATCCACCTTCCAAAAGGTGGTCCATGAACCCATTTAATTTCTAGTAAATGATATGGTGGTTTGTATGATTGTTAATATGTGATGCTCTAGTTATTACATGGAGTAGATTTTTTCAATAGGGCTACCGATTTTATTTTGATAAACACATCCATGTGACACCTAACAACCCATTGTTTTTAGCCATAATTGTTGTTCATGAAGGCTCTAATTTTTAATTTTCCTCTAATTAGTCCCCCATATTTATGCGGCATGAAGTAGAATGTTCTTCAAGAGAGCTACTAATTTTAATTTTGATGAACATATCCATATGACACCTAGAAACCCATTAGACTTTTAGCTAGGATGATTGTTCTCCACGAGTCTAGTTTTTAATTCTATAATTAGTCACCCAGTATGTGGCATGAAGTGGAGTAGTTATTCTTCAAGAGGGTTACCAATTTTAATTTTGATGGACACATCCATGTGACATCTAGGAACCCATTGTTTTTAGCAACAATTGTTGTTATTGAATGCTCCAATTTTTATTTTCCTATGATTAGTCTCTCCATATTTATGTGGCATGAAATAGAAATTTTCTTCAAGAGGGCTACTTGTCAATGTTTTGTAAACTAGGCTAGTAAACTTATGTGATTACTGCGCTGCTCTAGGAAGACGATGGTAGCATCTAATAGACATGAGGAGTTATACTGATTCAGGCCGGAGCCCTAGTCCAGTCTTAGAGATGATCGAGTGCATGTTCCTCACTTGAATGCTCTGAAGTTCTTACAATGGGGGTGCAAGAATGGTGAAAGAGGTGGTAGAACATATGCTAGGCGAGGGGTTGCTTGAAGGGAAGCCTCAGGAGCCCTACTGCTATGGTGAATGAATGGAATGGTAGAGGATTCAGAATGTGTTGCCCTGGCGGTCCTTATATAGAGTTTGGGGCCAGGACTGGTACAAAGAAGAGGTTCCCTCGATCGAAGGGTCGTGAGCCTAAGGAAAGTCCTAGCTAACTTGGCTTGCAAGCTACGCCGTCTTCTGGTGCTCATCCGGGCGTGGCTATCATCATGGTCTTGTGGCCACGTCGTGGCTAGGTGTGACGTGGTGCTACTATACGGGCCATGGCGACACTGTAGACATGGTGGTGGTTCATTAGCCGTCCTAAGCAACGCGGAGTCCGTCGTGGTCTTCGTCATCGTCTCCTAGTTTCTAGGTGCATCGTAGTAGGTAGCTGCCCTGGGTCATCGTTTGCCTGGTTTCTTCATGGGGCTAAGAGCCATGACCCCAAGCATCGGGGTCGGGGTTCTCCACCGGTCTGGATGGCTTCTGTGTTGAGACCCCTATCGTGGATCCCATCCCGAACTAGGAAGGATTGTACAATTGTCTTGTTGATCCATATTTGGATGGTGGGTATCGTACCCATTGCCACCGTGGTGCAGTGTTGTCTTGTTAGTGTGGCATAGGGATGGCGTCTGACCGGGCCGAGGTGACTGATGTCCCCTAGGTCCTTGCGGAGTCAGTATGGCATGCTTCTTTCTATCAGAGCAGGCACGCCAGGCTGGGCTCGACCTCTTCCCATCCCTCCTAGGGGTCAAGACGGAGGAGGGGTCATGCGCCCTCTGGGCGCCATGCGGCTAAGGCAGGAGGAGGGGGTCATAGCTGACCCCACCCTCAGCGTTGGACCTAGCTGACTTGACTCAATTGGGTCTCGATCGTTTGGGCCTTCGCTAGCTGATGCATCGCAGGCCGTGGGCCTACTGACTAACTGATGCCTTGAGACACCCCAGGGTTATGACCCCGATAGTAGCCCCGAGCGCTTTTATGGTCATGAAGTGATCATGAAGGCGCTGATTTACGTGCGTGTTAGAGCATGGGGTCATGGTCGTGGCCTTTCCGATCTTCATCACTCGACCCCGTGCGGGTTGACACATTTACCATGGTAGGTGGCTATGGTACTTTGTTGTGTCAGTGCCTCGTGCATCGAGGTTTGCGACCCAGGCGGAGCCATGTGGTCTCATTGACCCCTGTTATGGTTCTATTTTTGGGAGGCCTAAACTTTTTGCCCTTACGTGGGCATCTGACCTTGGTTGTGACCTTTCGTGGTGCACCACGCGGCATGGGGGTCCAAACCATTTGATCCGCCTTTGGGTTTATAAATAGAGGCCTTCTCTCCGTTTGAAGCATCCATGGCCATGAACGAGTAGTTCCCCCTTTCCGCAGAGAGAGAGGATGAGGGAGAGATGATTGCCCCTTCCAGTAGCAGGCTCTAGAAGGGATCTTACGAGCAGGAGAGGGCTAAGGAGGTGCCTGGACCGCTTTTCTGGGCCTAGTGGTTTCAGCAGTCTCCAAACCCTCTAGGTTTGGGTTCATTGAAACACTGGTCCCAGTAGCCACGATCAGCTTCTCCAGAAAACTGAGGGTGCCTCTCATTTCCCTCCTATTTCTCGGAGCCTGATGGTGGTGGTCTCTAGGCTCGGTGACCCTGTCCTCTCCTGTGCGCTCTGGCCTAGAGGTTGCATCATGGTGAGAAGGTTGGTGAGGGGTTCCTCACTCCTCCTTGTGCTCATGGCATTTTCCTTCGGATGTCTCCGTGGTATCACCGTCATGGTGATACTTGGTCTTAGCACCCTGTGGGTGGTGTGCCCGTTCTTGTATTAGAGGGTGCTAAGCGGGGAGAGGTTTTCCCCTAAGGTTTAGGCTCCCCTTGTGACGGTCCCTTAATCTCTATGGTCGGGCATGCACTCTGCCTGGGGTTGCCTAAAAATTATTTGATGCAAGGGATCGTCCCCTCAACCTCTTTTTTGTAGAGTCGTGAGGCTTTTTACGGTCGTGCGTTGGCTCGGAGGTCTTGGACCTTCTGTTTCTTCCACGTGATTGAGCCAAGATCACATTCTTGGTTCTGCATTGCGCATCGCCCCGGCCTCTTGCTTCGTCGATCTCTCCCGGAGAGGTCGCAGACCTCTGACGATTTATGAGTCATCAAAGCAGGCTTTAGGTTCGAGACCTAGGATGTAGGGAGGAGTTAGTCGTGGCTTGGCCCTAACTTCTTTCGAGGTCACGAGGACCCAAATTCGTTTTTCACCATCGTCCTTGCTGACCCCAGGGGGTCGTGTTACCTTGCTACAAGCAGGTTTGATTTCGCTCCACGCAGGGAGAGGCATGTCCACCATAACCACATGATTAGAGCGATGCGCCTTGTCGAGGTCTATGGGTAATTCGAGTGGGACCTGATATCTTCCTCAATTGATGTGGAGTTCAGTTGTGCCTCACGTGGGACGTCCCATAAATCATTGACTGTCAATCCCGTTGGTCCCTAACTGCCTTCGCAGCGGCTAGAGGGCAAGATGCCTCCCCCAAAAGGGGTCAACCCAAGAGACTTCGAAGTATTCGACTCAAACATAGGAAGAGATGGTCATGTGGCTCCGCACCACTGATTAGAGCCGTGGGGGCCATCTCCTCCCTGCCCCTATCCCTTTTGCGGCCTCGAGCCCTTCCAAGGACCGGCTAGATAGTGAGTATCCTAAGCACGACACGGGGTCATGGATGTGGAGGGCCACTCGGCATGTGAACCTGGGGGGCTGCCGACCTCCCCTAGCCACGTTGCGTCCTGGCGGTGCCCTCTTGTAAATGGTTGTGCACCATAAAATGCGGGCACGTGAATCAAAAGATAATGAAGGACATGAGGCTTACTCAGGATATGTTGTTATTCTAGCGTCCAATGCTCAATCGTTCACCCGGCCGCCTTTGCCTCCCCTGTGCTTAGAGAAGGCGGTTAGTAAATGGCAGAGTGTACGCGTGCGTTTGATGTACCTCCTATGACCGTTGCTAGGTCTTGTGTCGCCTAGGAGACTGAACCGCTGCGTCTTCTACCTCTTGATTGCGAAAGCGCCTTGAAACTCGCACCCATCTTGAACATTGACCACCGCCTTCTCTGTCTTCATCTTTGTGCCGCCTATTTAAGCCGAGGGAGAGGAGGGTAGCGAGTCTCATCCCTACTTCTCCCTCTACTTCCAAAATTTCCCCGACGTCTAGTCCGAGTGATAGAACGGTTGTCTTCTTTGAGCGTCGTGGCTCACGGTCTGTCCCAGTGGCTCTGCCGCTGCCGGGGGATCTACGGAGATCAGACTCCGCCACACCCTACCGGCCTTCGTCCTCCACAGATGTTATAGGAAGTTTCATGAAGATAGAGAGAAACGTGGCCATGGGAGGCTCAGGTCGCTGGGTTCTTCCATGGTTTGCGGGCACACGACTCTCGGCTCTGGGTCTAGGAGCATTTGAGCATAACTTGATGACCCGCTCGCTGGCTCGTTGCCAGGCATTCCTCCCCTACTCTACTAGAAGCGGTGTCGGGGTGGTTCCTAGTGGGCTCCTCTGCCTTAGATGTTAGAGGAAGCTCCACGAGGTGGTTGTCCCTAAGTCCTCTTTCGACAATCCTCTCTTGCTCATGTCATGGCTTTGAAGGTTAGAGACACCTTGTACTAGTCTATTCACTTCATGAGATGTCCATCGTAGGAGGGGATTCGATGATTATCGCAACCTTGGGTCTATCTAGACAGGTAACGTGTTAGACTAGATGTTTTTGTTCACAACTTTAGAAGCTGATGATCCTAATATTTAGGACAGTGTTGTAATCGGCAAACGCATGAGTCTTGAGGCTCTGATGTATGCATTGCTTTTTCTGACTTTCCTTTTGTCATCGCCAATGTTAGTTGTTTGGATGACTTATCTCAATGATCCTTAGCATGAAGGGTTTTTGCCCAAGTCATTTGATCTCTATGTTGTGGATTCTTGCAAATTGCCCTGTCTGGTTAGGCTCGTCGTCGAACCGCTGCCGGGCTCTGTGTTTGTGGTTCCCCGCCAAGCCTCCTTCTAGAAAAGCGGTAGTAGTGGACCCAGCTGGGGTGGCCTGGTGAGGTCGTTCGAGCGCGCGCTAAGAGGCTTAGCGTTCCTGAGCGGATCATGCTTTTTGGAGCCTCAAGGAGTTCCTAGCGGTTTCGTTCTCCTAGGTGGTGCTTGGGCTCTTTGCGCATGGTGCGTGATCAGCGTATTCACTTGTCATTCTGTCATTCTTTCACTTATCTTCCGTTTGAGATGGAATGTGCTCCGCCCCTGTAGTCCTATGCTTGCGAACACATTTTTTAACCTGGGGGCTGGTCCATGGGGCTAAAAATGCGCATGGTCCATTGGAGCGGTAGAACGGCAAGGGATGATCACAGATCCAGCACGATGCAAGAAGAAAGTGAGGGAACGATGCAAGTTCCCTTTCCCTTCGCTCCCTTGGCCGTGAACGAACAAGTTTCTTGTTTCCTCACAGGCTCGTGCGTAGGTGCCTGGTCTCACCTGAAAGCTGGTCCGATGGGTCGACCGGGGCAGCCTAAGCGAGAGATCAAGTCATGGGTCACCGACTCATCGTGGCATTAGGAGCAGTTGTGAGTCACTCAGGAAGGGGTCGCTAGGATGACGACAAGCAGTGCTACGTCATGGAGCACGTATATGCGTTCTCGTGCGTGGCCTTCACGAGCGAGTCATGTCCGGCTGCTAGCGCGAGTTGGATTAGGTCACTCGGGAGTCTAAGCGGCTTCAAGGCGAGGTGTATGGGCACACTGTTCCATAGCTCGCTCCATGGGTTGGTTGTGGTGCTTTGGAGCTAAGGGTGCGCCTATACGTGTAAATGGATGTGTTTGGGTAGAGCGGTTAGAGCCAGAGATAATGTTACTGACCGGTGTACCAAAACCTGCTAACGAACCGATTGCCATAGCTCAAGGTGCGTCAAACTTTTGAGCGCTTACTCATGATGGAGTCGCTGTGATTTCTGGGTCACAAGATGATGTGGGCGCTTCTTCGGCCCTTGGAATGGTCGTAGCAGGCGCTGGTTGGCCTCTTGGCCGGCTTTGGGTCGACTTCTGCTAGCTCGACTTTCTTGATGGGCCCATGAGCCTCCGAGCACGTCTTCTTCATGTCCAACCCCCTGTAGCTTCTGGCCAGGAGGGCTCATGCTTGAGCCCTCATGGCGCGACGATGTCATGATCATCGCGTCCTCACCTCTGAGTGTAGAGTGTGCCCTCGACAAAAGGCTGACATGACCTATCACTGCGGAAGTGGATCCTGAGCGCGATGCGGTTTGGTTTGCTCGGCACGGCGTGCAGCGTGCTCAAGAGGCCCTCCTCCTCAGATGCACGCGCCTCCAGGCGACAGCTAATAGCTGCTAAGGCGTGATGGGTGGTGTATCTGCTTACAGGATGGAACCCAGGTTTTGGGCTTGGCCATGCGCGGTGTCGCGCCGGCTCGTCCCTTGATCACTTGCAATGATGCCGCACAGTGGCGAATGGCTTTGTTGCTCGTGCGTGCCCTGGCTCACTGTGTTCTGCTAGTGGCGAAGACGCTGTTCGGGGCATGACTCTACCGTAGGGTCCAGTTCTGCCACGCAACGAGTCTGGACAGGGTATGAGCTGATGACGGGTGTTGCCCCGTCGGTTCGGGTGATCTCGTGGTTCTCGAAAAGGATGTGGCCATTGCGGCCCATTCCTTAGGTGAGATCACCATGAGCCATGGCCGTCTGGTTTCCTAGGTGGGGGTCTCGGCCATGGCCAATAACGAGAGAGGGCACTGGACCTATCACATGGGTGCACTTCGGGATGTAGCCCCTAAGGGCAGTTTCGAGAGTGTTCGCCATGGACCGCAGGGTCTAGACCTACGGGACGGGGGTCTGGATCGCAACTAAGGGCGAACACGGGCGTCTGTTGTTGGTATTTATTAACTTGTCACTTGTTTTAGTAGCCACTTATTATTTACCTATATCTCTTAGCATTACTTGTTCTAGGTTGTCATCCCTAGTGATGATGCCAGAAATGCTTGTTGGTACTACCTAGCATTACTACTAAGTAGATATCTTATTATTTTATATGACTAGAAAGAATATAAAGATACGAATGAAAGGATTCTGTAAGCGGACATATAATTATACCATTGTAGCACTTCACCCGAGAGTATTCCAGGTATCATTATTTATATTTTATCACAGGGAAGGTGTAGCGTTGGACATGTATTGATAACTTATAACATTGATGGAGAAATAAACCATAACCAATCACTCTACTCATAATAGGGGTAAGTCAGAAGATAGATATATATATATGATAAGCATTGATCAAGAATAATGATAAATCACTCAGAGCACACCTATCTATAACATTAGCATGGTCAGATAGAATATTAGAGGAATATTTCCTAAATCATTTTTAATTACAAGTCAAAGCATACATTGATTAGTGCAATTACACCTAGTAGTCCAACACTTATGTAGATAACCAATCACTTGTATAAGAGGATGCTATCCAAGCAAATGACTAAACACTAACAAAATGCATAGCCTTACTCAAGTTAAGACTATATTGCATAACCTCTAATGCAATGCAATTTTTAATGCAAGGAACTAATCAGACCATTAGCAATCACTACTGCAAAAAGGATTTGTAGCAACGCCTCATTTTTTTAGGGGCAGTTGAAATGTCCTAATGGCTAGAGGGACGAATAGCCTATAAAAAATTCTAGAACAACACTAAGCTAAGTGGTTAGACAAAAATGAGGCAAAACAAATGTTGTGCTAGCCTACTAAATATTAAAGCCACCTACCACAATTCTAGTTTCTATAGTCTCTATGCACACAAAGGCTGTGTCACTACACTAAGTGAGCTCTCAAAGGCTAACTAAAGAGCCTCACTAACCACTAGACCCGACACAAGCTAGCTCTCAAAACTAATTACACTAAAGAGCTTAGCTACACTAAGAAAGTAAATACACGAGATAGAGAGTTATACCGCCGTGTAGAGGAATAAGCTAATCACAAGATGATGACAATCAATCACAATGAATACCAAGAAATTCTTGGGACAAGTTGACACACGATTTTTTACCGAGGTTCACTTGCTTGGCTCTCCGCCAGAGAAAGGTCAAGAACCCCTCACAATCACCACGATCGGAGCTAGAGACAAGTACCTTTCTCTGCTCGATGATCCTCGCTGCACCAAGCTATCGAGGTGGCGGCAACCACCAAGAGTAACAAGCGAAAACCCGCAGCGAAACATAATCACCAAGAGCCTCTAGATGCAATCACTCAAGCAATGCACTTGGATTCACTTCCAATCTCATAAAAAGGATGAATCAATGATGGAGATGAGTGGGAGGGCTTTGGCTAAGCTCACAAGGTTGCTATGTCAATGCAAATGGTCAAAAGAGTGAGCTTGAGCCGGCCATGGGGCATAAATAGAAGCCCCCACGAAAAAGAGTTGTTGGGCTCTCACAACAGCCCAACTCGGGGCGATCGGACGCAGGACCCTAGTGTCTGGTTCTTGGATCTGCGCCACGTGTCCCCCTTCGTTCAACCTCAGCCGCTGATCTCCAATGGCTAACTGAGTTAGTGCTCGTGCTTAAGTTATGATCAGATGCGCCATGCCACGACCTGACGCAGTCGCGCAACGTCCGATCCTCACACGCCCGCGTGCCACCAGAAAGTGACCAGACACACTGATCACTATGGCTTCCCGATGTCAGGTTGGTTCCAGTAAGGTTCCAGAGCGCCAAAACAACGACCGGACGCGTCAGGTCCACTACGACCGGATGCGCCCCAACGTTCGCTCCTCCTTCTCCTTGCTGCACACCGCCACGTCACCATACGTCAGCCTGATCGGACGCACAAGTGTTGTGTCAGGTCACAAGTTACTCAGCGTCTGGTCCGTACCCCAGACAGAGCCCGAGAGCGCCACCTTCGTTTATAAATGACCGGACTCATCATCTCAACATTCGGTCACTTCGACAGCTGAGTTCAGACAATGTTTTCAGTGAAAAACAACTCCTCCACTTCACCAACTTCTCCACCCTTGCTCAAATGTGCTAACCACCAAGTGTATCACCTTGTGCACGTGTGTTAGCATATTTTCACAAACATTTTCAAGGGTGTTAGCTCTCCACTAGATATAAATGCATATGCAATAAGTTAGAATATCTAGTGGCACTTTGACAACTGCATTTCGATACAAGTTTCACCTATCTTAATAGTATGACTATTGATCCTAAATGTGATCACGCTCGCTAAGTGTCTCGATCATCAAACAAAAAGCTCCTATCAGGTTTCACCTTTGCCTTGAGTTTTTTTGTTTTTCTCTTTCTTCTTTTCTAAGTCCAAGCACTTGATCATCACCATGGTCACACCATCATCATGATCTCTACCATTTGCTTTATTACTTGGAATGTGCCACCTATCTCATAATCATTTAGAGTAAATAGGTTAGCACATAGGGTTTCATCAATTCACCAAAATCAAACTAGAGCCTTCAACGGCTCTATATTGAACCGCCCCTACAAATGGTTTCCAAACGAGGCATCCCTATAAATGAATTTGTAGGGGCGCCCCTACAAATTTTGATTAAAAAATGGCTTTTTTGGCCCATATTTGAACAATTTTAGAAATGGATTTGTAGAGGCGGCTGGCGAACCGCCCCTACAAATCGGGGATTTGTAGCCACAGTTTGGTACGGACGGCTAGGCAAACCGCCCTACAAATGCCCTGGAGCCACTCCTACAAACCTGGGCAACAATAGTGAGTAGATCGAGTGTCCGTCAACAACGAAACACGTATATGTGGTAATTTTTATCAATTTCAAGATCTTTCGACTCAGTCTCTATAAATTACTCACAGGGATAGAGGGAGCTCATTGTCTCTAAAGTGTTTCAAAAAAAAAGTTAAACCAATTGCACATGTGGATCAAGTGGATAACGCAGCATTTCTCGTCCTGCCGTCATTTGTTCCTCAAGTGGGCGCGCAATAACATGTAGAGGGTAGCTAGCTTTGAGTTGCTTTCTGATCGATGACATTTTTCTTTGCAAGTGGATTGATGACATTGTATGCATGCCAAACAGCTTTCCATCAATTATTCAATTTGCAATAATCTTGACGAGATCCTGCGCCAAAGAATTTGCGACAGCTTCGCTTTTAATTGGTCGATTTTCACCATCGTATGCGGAAAATTCAATGCCAGCTCATGCTGGTACTTATGGTTTGTTTGAAGGAGTTGCTTCTATGTCGCAAGCCTTGACGGAGTCCAAATTTGTTTAGAGAAAGTAAATAAAGAATAATAGAGTTTGATTGGTTATCTTAGCCTGCATTAGGCCTTATGCAGCACAATCCAATTAACGAGCACAAAATGTTTTTTTTAATATTTAAAACTCAGAAGTTGTTAGTCTATATATTAGCAAATCAAATTTTATTTATTCTGGTTTTATCTACTCCCAACCAAGTTTCAACAAAACTTAGATCCAAACAACCCCATAAGTCATTCTTTGGTAAACGTAGATGTAACGTGTCATCAGCAGGTGGTAGATTCAATAATGAGGAATTGAGGACAGATCGGGACACAAGTCAGAGGGCACTTTGGGGTAGCAATATCTAACGGCAGGGTGGTTGTCACGCACATGTTTCAGACTTGCATGGGTCAAAAGGAAAATTAATTAAAGAAAAAGATAGGTAGCTCATCCTCCGCGTCCTAATCTGGCCAACTCAAAGCTTGTGTTCGCAGCCCATTTGGGCCTCTTTTGACTCCAACCAGATGATCTCTGACCATGACACCATTTGACAGTGCCCCCAGCAAAATAGCAAGACATAATCATTCACGGTATCGTCCTTCTGATGCGATGCCCGTACGGTTTGCCTTTGACAATAGTGATGAATTCACCTTTCACAATAGTGTATGATTAATCGTGTTTCCTTGATTAGATGTAAGCCAACCTCCTACGCTATCCCAGCAAATAGAGACTAGATTGGTTGTATTACCTTGATATATATACTTATCTGTATATCAATAAAACTTCCTTTATCCAAAAAATAGAAGGCATATAGAGAAAATATTAAAAATTATTCTAGTTAGAATCTGGATTAGTCGATGGTCTAACTAATCAACCCATAAACTAAAATCTTGAGTATTTTGTTATCCAATCTATATACCTAGATTAGTTAATAATAAAGATTGAATGGTACTTTCAACTGGCTTTTTTACTTCCTAAAGTACTCTGGTGTCTCTCTTGATTCATATTTGATCTAGACTCACAACCCATACCTATCCGAGTTAGAACCACACTCCACCTGTAGTGTATAAAATCCGATTTCAATACATATTGAAATAGTGATGCAGCCGTTAATAAAACCTCCAAGCCAAACGCCATTTAGGTAAATATGCAACAAGACATAGGGCGTGTTTGGGACACATTATAATCTGATTTCTGAACCGATGACCACGAGAATAAAAAAATAATCACGCCAAACACCGTGCGGCATCGTCGATCGTTTTAACCGCGATACACATAGGGACAGCAAGAATACACTGGCCATCGCGTTTTCCACGCCACGAGCTATCGGCTGCATTTTGGATACCGCACCGTGCAGCATCCCGGTTCCAAACAGGCCCATATATACATTCCGTTACAGTGAACAGACACGTTTGCCAGTACTATGAATGTTATAAAATATAATTAGCCAGTAGTCACAGAAATAATCTTTAAGATAGTTTCACCTCGTACTTTTTCTTTACTGATATGGATGTTATTATAGATATCCATACAATTTTTTAATACGGATCTGTAATAATCAGATAAAAATGGAAAACAGATTTTGACACACCCATTCCATATATAAATTCATAGGGACAACAAATATAGATATTTTATATTATATATAAGTTATAGCGGATAAAGATTTGGATAATCGGGATTTCCACGTGCACCTAAGGTACTACTAGCTGGATTCGGATAATCAGATTTTCCACCTCTACCTATAAGGTACTACTAGTTTTTTTTTTACAACAGTACTACTAGCTCTTTGGTCTAGGCCTCTAGGCAGTAGGCACTGACGTACACGCCTTACGTCGGCTCGCTCCTGGCCTTCTTCTAGCCTGCGCGGCGCCTGACACTCATCGCGTCGCGTACTCCAACTCGCATGCATCACCATCTCGCTTGGACCAGCGCGAGAGCAACGTCACCCGCGGTGTCATAACCGGAAACAGCGCTACATACAAGAGCAATGTGTGCGCACCGTCCCCGCCAGCGGCGGGTGCGTGGTTTACATGTCGACACCCGCCGCCCGGCCCGATCGCGACATGAGCCGGTGACGCGACGTGACGCGACCCGCGCCGCTGGCACGGCCACTCGACACTTGCGGCGGGGGCGGGGGCGGGGGCGGCCAAGCAAACGTGCGGTCGGTGCTGCACCGACCCTGAAATTGCAACGTTTCCTCACGACATCATCGCCATAGATTTTTTATGGTCCTAGACGCCACGTTTCGGTCGATCGGAGACTCCGCGGTAGTTGCAGTTTAGTCATGCGTGTGTTATTACAGCGCCTAAACGTGACATTGACTAGGAATTACATGTAGCTACCAGGAAATGTCGCGGAGGCAACAAGCTGTCAGCGTTATACTGTAGCTTGGAGCTCGCCGACATGAAGAGATCTCAAAGTTCATTTTCCCAGGTCGCAAGTCGCAACTGTGTGCTAGGACAAAGACACCATAATATTGCTGTCCGTGATCTTTTTTTATATATATATCGCACATGGGAAACGCGCGCATCCTGAAAAATAATAGGTACGTAGAATGCTCATGAGTCACGACTGCATTCCACTTGTCTTTACAGCTACCTTTTTTCTGATCGGTTGTTTTCACTCCAGACCTCGTGGGTGGAATTTTTTTATTTTTAACATTTTTTAAAAACTATTTTTAATTTTAGCACTGAAAGTTTTTTTATACCTAACACTTTTGGCCGCTCTCCACGCGAGGGAGCGGCATTTCAACTTTGCCACTCCCTACGTGGAGGAGCGGCAATGATGCTAAGGTGACAGTGGCGAAAAACGGGCATGGGGCTGCCGCTCCCCCTGGAGGAGCGGCAAGTCTGCCACTTGGCAAGCCTGCCCCTCCTCCAGGGGGAGTGGCAGCCCCGTACCCGCTTTTCGCCACTCCCACCTCAGCAAGCCTGCCGCTCCCCAGATCAAGGAGCGGCAAGCGTAGGGCGTCTTTTATTCTCTTCTTCTCTTGAACTCTGGCCATTCGTCGTTTCGGTGCCACGCCCCTCCCTTTCCCCCTCCTGGCCATCACACAAGTTATTTTCTTGTTTAGTTATAGTTCAAATGTCGGGCGGAGGTTCGTCGAGCAGAGGTAGAGAAAATGGAGTGAGGAAGGGACCTTCGATTGTGTGGGAGGGTTCTCTGGGTCCTGATTCTTTTGAGGAACCTATAGAGCAATTTCCTTTGGAGAGCAAGAGTGACTTCACCCGCGAGAGACCTCTTAGATCATACGACAACCGCACGGAAGATTGGCCAAAATGCCGCCACGGTGAGGATTGCGTCGTGCAGATGTACAACGACTGTGACGGTGGAGGTCGTCGTTTCTTCAGATGCCCGCGAGAATTTGTATTTCCTTTTAACTCTTATTTTTTTAAATTTGCATTTGGTTTGTAGAAGTACTTATTGGTAGATGCGTTTTCAGGATTTAAGTTGTCCAGATAACTGTGGGTTCACTCGATGGGTCGATCCTCCTTCTATCTATCCCCATCAACAATACATCACATATCTACAGGGATGCATCTTTGATCTAGAGTATGGCCCTGGAAGTGGTAATAGGGACAAGTCAGAGGATGACAGCATTAACGATGCAGAGGAGCCACTATGCAATAATTCATACTGCCAGTGCCCATACCATAAGAAGCACGGGCCTCCTTCTCCGCCGGCACCGCCACCACCGTCGTCAATGGGGGGTTACTGTGGAGAAGGCGCAACTCAGTTCAATATGTGGTACCATTATTAGACATGCTAGGTTTAGTTTGCAACATGTTATTGTTTAGTTCGTTAATATCAATGTTTGAGTTTGAACTGTGTTGGAGCAAGTGGTAGTGGAACTGTTGAACCTTGTAATAAGTGTGTACCATTTGGCTACTGTTTCCCTCGATTGTGCAAGTATTTTATTTTCAACATATCACTTTCCAACATGTCCTAGCATTATAAAAAAAGTACATGTGGTCAAGGTTACCGATCAAAGCACGGAGCAGCAGGAAACACAGCCCCCAGACAGAGAGCGGCAGAGTTGTTGCTCCCCCAGCCAGGGAGCGGCAGCCATAAAACACTGTTATACGTCGTCGAACGCTTCAGTGAGCTTGAAAAGTAGAATGTAAGCTAAGAGAACGTTCCACATCAGTAGTATTCCATCGAAGTCCCGTTTGATGAGGAGAACATAAGGCTCATAGAAACAAAAGGCTTATCACATGAAGTTGCACATTATAAGTTCACTGGAACACATAAAATATCACATTACAAGCTCAAATCCATTAGTTTCAAATACATAAAGTTGTAAATTATTTCGACACACTGCTAGGACACATAAGCTCAACACTAAGTAGGTTCTTCGGCAAATGACTTGGATACATAAATGATGACATAGAGTGCAACAAAGGGTCTCCAACTTCATTCTGCCATAAAAATGACCAAGTGAACCTGCAGTATATATGACATTGGTAAGTAACACATAGATCATTTTTTATCGTCGAAATGTTATCCTTATATAATTGCTATGCTTACATGCACTCGATGTCCCAGGAGTGTAAGGCTCCCTCGGCCGTCTCCATCTCTTCGGATTGGTAGGCACCACGTTGGGGGTGTAGCCAACGTCCGTGTGGTCCCGATGACGGTGCTGACATCCTTGGCCCTGCGCATGGCTCATCCCCTACACATAGGTCAGCCCCTGCTCAGATAAAAGACAAATCAGTATTAGATTGTGGCATTCGTACATAAGATGGGCTAGGCAAATAAAAAAATTTGCTTATTTAGTTTTACTTGTTCGTCTCCTTGGGTTCCCAACGGGACATCAAAGAGCTGTGACATGCCAATCTCCTGGTGCTGGGAAGGGTCCACCGGGCTGGGCTGGTACGGGGCGTGCTGGTACGGGTTGTGCTGGTACGGGCTAGGCTGGTACGGGCTATGTTGATAGGGGTTTTGCTGGAAAGGTACGTGCTAGAAGTTGCCCTGCCAGAAAGGACCGAGGTGGATAGAGCCCTGCGGGTACGGGCCTGGCTGGGAGAAGCCCTGTTGGAAAGGACCTTGCTGGAAGAAGCCCTGCTAGAAAGGACTGAGGTGGGAAGGGCTCTGCTGCGTAGGGTGCCTATGCTGGGGTATGCCGAAGCCCGGTGCCTCGTCCTCGTTGGATGACTCTGAGTCGTCGTCCTCGTCGTCCTCTACCTCAACTAGGGCCTTGTCAGGGTGGTGTGGTGGTGTACGCGCGCTGGAGGTGGACCCTATCACGGGGTCCAAAGAGCCCGCAGGTGTCCTCAGAGAAGCCGAAGTTGTGCTCTGGGAACACGGAGGGTTTGCTGACGGCTCCCACGGAGTGTCTATGCAGCCCAACTTCTGGGCTAGCTTCCTCAAACTCTTGCTCATTTTCTGCAAACACATGTGTGGACTCATATAATTTAGGACAACCTTTTGACTCGTACAACATTATAGGAAATTTTCAATGTGTTGCTTACATGCACAAATATCTCAAGCACGCCTCGTCCTTTGTTCCTGCAATCGTGTAGTTGAAACGCTGCTTCGTTGGACATCATTGACAATTGTCTGGCCTACGTACATAAACGAGGTTTCACCTTGATGTTACAATTTACTAAAACTGAAATACAACCCACCCAAAGTGCACAGACCCAGGATCTTACACGTATCTCTAAAGGGAGGCCCTCTGTGGCTGTGTCTCGCGCATAGTTGCCTCTTCGTATTCGTCGACAACGATCTCATCCTCGGAGTCGGCGGGAAGTTCTCCCCCCTTGTACGCCTGCCTCACCTGCACATGGGTCGACCTGTGAAGCCACCGTAGGTACTCATTGAAGGCGTGTGGGTCGTGTGGCAGGCCATCCTGTAGCGGCTGCTTCTCCCTTCTCTCCCACCTCTCGATGTATTGTGCGTGTATCTTACGCCAGTCCTTCTGCTTCATCCTCAGCCTGCGGTCCACACTGCACAAGTTCAGACGGTGTTAGTGCACATAAACGCAATGGCATACTTATGCCAAATTAGTTGATACATAAATATGATTTTGCGAACCAACCTGTGCAGCTCCTTGCCCGTGGAGTAAAGAGGTGGTGGCACGACCGTACGTTTGTCAAACTGCCTACAAACCCTGATGGGATAGTGCATCTCAACCACGTGGAAGAAAACAAGCGAGACGTCGGACCGAAACTCATCGTTCTCTTGCCAACACTTCGGACTCAAGTGGCCCTGCAGATCGGGATCGTCGTAGGGTTGCCAATACACCTAGCAAATGGCAAATCAGTTAGTCTTTAACATTGACAAGATAAACTATTAGCATGCAAATCAAAGACCCCAACGTACCTGCATGTGTGTTAGCATGTCAATCAAGTCGGTGTACTCCCTGTACTTGCGCTCTGCATTCCCTGTGACCTGCTCTGCCCCGCTCCAAACCCACAAGGTTGTAGGCATTGTATCCTAAGGCTCCCAATCATGCATTGTACAGAAAAATGAATTAGATATTTCTTAAATAAAGTTTCGTACGCAATGCTAATGTAATTAGTTTCGTAGTAAATTACTTACGGGCAAACCGGCCATTCTGGGCCGCCCGACAGGCCACCGGTACCAGATCCAGATCTGCAGCAGGTACGAGCAACCACCAAGCGACGAGTAGCCCGATCCGCGATGGCAAGCAGTGCACAGCTGCCTGTACGTCCACGCTAGGACCGCGCTACCCCAACTGAATAGGATGATGTTCTCCCACGGCTGACGTAATATGTCCAGGAAGATCTAGCTGACGACGTTGTCCGACACGTCGGGAAACAAGAATGTACCAAGGAAGTGCCACAGCCACACCCGAGCGTACGTCTCCACGGTACCTAGCCCAGCATGTGTGTCCAAGTTATCGAAGCGTCCTATAAGCCACTATGACGTGACACCGGAAGTTTTTCTGAAATTTGCAAAGACAATTAGAGGCCATCGATTTTCAACAAAGGCTACAATGAAAGCAACGAGAAGCAATTAAGTAGCTTACTTATGCTTCTTAGTTTCCTCGTTGTCATCTGGGTAGTGGCCACAGAACCCGTACACCTTCTGCCTCCAACCGTCGCTGTCCACTACGCCACCAATGCGAAGGCAAAGTATTGCCTTCACATCCTCCAGGGTCATGGTCATCTCGCCACAAGGAAGGTGGAAAGTGTGGGTCTTCGGCCTCCACCTGTGTTAGGGAAAAAAGGTTACATACTTCAAATATCATTCTACAACACCTGTGTTAGGGGAAAAATAAGTTACCTATCCATAGCTGCACTAAAAAGTGCGGAGTTCAAGGACGGAAGACCTTCCCGGACCACGCGGACAAGCTCGAGGAAACCGGCATGTTGTATGTACGGCGCGTAACGCTCGTCCCACCTGAGCTGCTGGGTGTGTGCACGCGGTTTCAGAAGGGGTAGCTGCTCGTCCATAAGCCCATACTCCATGTGAGCCGCCCAGTGGTCCTTGTCGTAGTCGTAGTCAAGGAGGGGGTACAGCGGGTGCCACCTCGGAGGATGAGCTTCCTCCATCCTATTTCAGATTTGAAAAAAAGAGTTAGTGCAAATAATATTAATAACTGAATATTGCAACATACATTTAGACAACAGGAATAACAACATATGTTAGAACAAAACATAACGGTATAAATAAGAACAGGTATACTAGGTTATCTTAACAAACTAATATGGACAGACCTATTGTCCAGGTCTTCTATGCCTCCTAGCCCTATGGCCCGGTTGCTTGCAAACCGAGCACAAATTCCTGCCACGTGTCTCGTTGAAGTCTCCCCCTCCGTACATATCATCGTCATACCCTTTCATAGCATCCATATCCCCCTTGAGACGCTTCTTCTTCCTTCTGCCCTTGCCCAACTTCTGCAGGGCTGAATTGGACGCGTAGTCAGGTCCATGATATGAGCACCATTATGACGGGTTGAGGTAAGGCTCGAAGCTCTTCTCCCATACCCGAACGGTGTTCAAACAGAGGTACAAAGGAGACATATATGGCAAAGCCAAGTAGTCATATCCGTGCATCCTGCAGGCCGTGATCATGTGAGAGCAAGGGCATGCATGATCTAAGGGACATTACAACGGCACTCAACTTTGTCTAAATCGACACGGTAGTTCCTCCCACCATAATACTCCCCACCCATGCTTGTGCCACCCAACCCCCATACACTATAGATATGCCTGTGAGGTTCGTATGGCTCCCCAATCTACTGCTTGGCCAATTCCTCTCCCTCCTTAATAAAATGAGCGGCTACCTTTCCCCACACCCCAGCCTCCCTTATATTCCTCTGCGCGAGCTCCCACCTCTTCACAAAATATTCGTTGCACTTCATGAAAGAGAACTCAACAATCCCAAACACTGGCAACGAGCGAACTCCGGTGAACACACGGTTGAAAGACTCAGACGAGTTCGTGGTCATGATGTCATACATGAATCCACCCTCATCGTATGCTAGTGCCCACTTTTCTCTCTGTTCCATCTGGTCCTGTAACCATGTCTTGGCGGCTTGATTCATCACTTTGTCTAGTTCTCTTATTTTCTCCTTGAACCGGTACTCTGTACGCACACAACATAGAGCCTTAACCATGTCACTAACCTCCTTCTTCCTCTGACGCCGCTAGAAATTAGCTGCAAAATGACGCATGCACCATCTATGCACCAAAGGTGGGAACCCTTCGATATCTTCACCGGCAGCGTGGAGAATCCCTGTGTGCCGGTCCGAGATCAAACATATAGTGCGTGATGCCCCAAGCACTTGGGTACGTAGAAGCCGCAAGAACCATGACCACGACGAATTGTTCTCTCCCTCTGCCAAAGCAAAAGCCATTGGTACTATTTGGTCCTCCGGATCAACTGTTGCAGCCATCATCAAAGTGTCCATATACTTTCCCGTCAAGAAAGTGCCATCAACAAAGACCACTGGCCTACAGAACTGGAAAGCATGCTCTGTCTAAGCAAACGACCAGAAAACACGGTGTAGCACATGCCTCACCGAGTTCTGCAAAGACATCCCACTGGTGTCCCCAAACCATTTCATGCCATGGTTGTAGTAATTCATTGCAGACAGTATTCGGGGAACCCGGTTGTACACCTCCTCCCAACTACCCCATCAGATCGCCAGTGCAATTTGCTTTGCACGCCACGGCTTGCCATACTTCACATGATACTTTACAAGCTCATATATGGACTACTGTAAATAAGACACCGAGACGTCATTGTCCTTGTCAACGAGCCCCAATATACGACGGGCAAGGTAATGTGCAGTGAGCTGCGGATGATATTCTTTCCCCTTGTTATCCAAGCATAAATGGGGTTGGACCAATTTACTTATCCTCCATTTGCCATCACTCACTTTCTTCCTTGCAGTAAGCCTCCACTGGCATGAAAAACCTGCTTTGCAGGTAATGTGGTACCTTAAATTCTTGTCGGAATGAGTCACCAAGTATGGCCTATGGTGGTACACAACATAATCCTGAAGAAAGAGCTTCATCTCTGACATTGTATTGAATATCATGTTCTTCTGAATGATTACATGCTCATGGTTATACAGTGATTCTGCACATATCTACAGACCTGTCACAAACTGCCATATGTACCATGCTGACATCCTTGTAGTTCGGACCACCACTTAAAGGTACACCGCCCTAGCTCAGTTGCATGAGTTCTGCCTCTGTGTAAGGGGGTGGTGCAACATAATGATGTGCTTCGCTGATCCTACCCCACGAATCAAAATACGACGCACCACCCTCTGGCAAATCATGGGCCAGCCTGCCCTGAGTCAGCATGCCATAAAGCACCGAAAGTGGAACATCAGACATTGTAGCATGAACCGGCGTCGCATGGGTAGCTTTATCATCGTCGTCGTCGTCGTCATCGTCATCGTTGTCGTCGTTGTCATGATCGAACCAATTCTCTTCCACCTGCTTGTGCTCTTCACGTTTGAACTCCCTCACATCGAAGTCATTGCTTATACAACCGACTGGATGTGAATGCAACTGCTCCTATGTCAACTGACCATCCATATACAACTGACTGGATGTGAATGGAACTGCTTCTTCGTCACCTCCAACATTGTCATGATGATCATCCTCCAACCTGTACCATTCTCCACAACCACCTCAGCAATGGGTGAGTTCGAGCCTGCGAGGACCCTAGTGTAGCGGGACCAACGAGCAGGGTCGCGCAAAGGCATCAGGACATATTTTGCCCGAGTCTTCCCACTATCAAATCTCCCCTTGATTGTGAAATCACCGCCAAACTTTGCGTTCAAACACACACAAAAGTCATTGAAGCTCGGTGGTTCATCAAACCATTCCAACTCCTCTTCCATATCCTCAAACTCACCATCTTCCTTCCTAACAATTCCTCCAAAATAAACTCGGACACAACAATTCATCTGAAAACCATTCGAGCAAACTTCATCAAGTCGTCCAAGCAAACTAACTATACTATGTTTATTAACTATACTATACTAACTAAAGTAACTATTTATACCACCTATACTAACTTCACTAATCTAAACTAAACATACTAACTATTCTAACTATTTATAATACCTATACTAACTATACTAACTTTACTAATCTTACTAACTACAATAACTATTTATAATATCTATACTAACTATTCTAACTTTACTAATGATACTAACTAAACAACTAAACTAACTATTTATACTAACAATACTAGCTCCGGCGACCTTCCGGCGCGCGGGGGAGGGGGCGCTGCGCCGCCGCGCTGCTCCGGCGACCTTCCGGCGGGGGTGGGGTGCGGGCGCGGGGGTCCAACAACAGCTCGTGACATATCAACCCGAGACAAAACGTTTCCTCCGCGCGCCCTCCCTCCCCCGCTGCCGCTCCTTAATCTGGGGAGCGGCAGCCCCATCTCCGCGTGCGGTGAGTACCACGTCAGCATCATTGCCGCTCCTCCACGTGGGGAGCGGCAAAGCTGAACCAAAAGTGTTAGGTATAAAAAAAACTTTCGGTGCTAAAATTAAAAATAGTTTTTAAAAAGTGTTAAAAATAAAAAAAAACCGTGGGTGGGAGCAGATTGCTTGGTACTCCTGTGGCGCTATACCATATCTGGATTTAACCGCAAATACCGCTGCTCTTCATCCTTTCAGTTTTCCAATCGCCTGGTTGGCTGCTATGGCTGCGTCTTTCAATCAGAGGGGAGACAGCAAGATGCAGGATGAAGAAGGGTTATATCACTAAAAGATTAAACAGCAAGACGCAGGAGGAAGAAGGGTTATATTACTAAAGGATTGTTATTTCGGATTTCTCCCTAGCTAAGGATATATAATGAAAATGACTCGTACATAAGATATAGAAAAGTTGTTTGAGAGTAAAAATATATTTATGCACACAGGTCTCAAATGATGATTTAGAGTGAGGCTCGGAAAGACTCGTGGACATGCCGTTACTAAGAGATATATACACGGGCCGAGACTCGTGTCACGTTACTGTTTAACAAGGGCCATGTCAGCTACTCAAGCCCAGGAACACAATCTAGTACCGTAATACATGTTGGGCCATCCGAGTATGCCAGCACCAGGCCCAGTTCACAAGTCATTGGTCTCGAGTGGCTGAACATGTGAGGCTTGCACACGTCGGCCGATGGGTCAATGCAATCCAACATATCCCCATTTGTAACATGGAAATAATGGGAGTAGAGTTATTGGGCCCGTCGTTTGAGCCCAGATGAGTTGGCCCCTAATCCGACGACTAGTGCGTTTGTGCCCGCCGCCAAAAGATTGTGTGAAGCCCAATCGGAACGACACGGGCTGCAGGCCGAAGGACCCAGTCCGGTCCGTAACCTCGGTTGCATTCATCGGCATCATCGCTCTTTGATCGCCATCAGCCTTTGCTGATCCCGCGTGGGCGGCCTCCACTCCGCAACTTCCCCGTCTCCTTGGCTCAACCAGCTGCCACGTCACACCACCCTGCAGGCTCCATCGTCAGACGACCGCCACCACTCGAGGAAGCGAGCAAACACCATAGACCCCGGTATATTACATGGTGATGTAGCTGCGGTGTGTCCGAGGTGTAGACTTGCGAGGGTTAAGTACTAAGGCCTTGTTTAGATGGCTTCTAAATTCTAAATTTTTACACTCTTTTTCCATCATATTGAATCTTTAGACATATGCATAGAGCATTAAATATAGATAAAAAAATAATTAATTGCATAGTTTGGTTGTAAATCACGAGACGAATTTTTTGAGCCAAATTAGTCCATGATTAAACACTAATTGCCAAATACAAACGAAAGTACTGTAGTAGCCAAATTCCAAAAAAAAAATCATCTAAACACCCCCTAGGTAGCAGGTCGGACGGCCGAGCGCCGCTCTCAGTTCTACAGGAAACACATGGACGCGTTTCATTGTGTAGTAATAAATAAAGTTCATCCAAGATAAAAGAGACATAAGGAAACATTTGCATGTACCGACCACAACTTAAAACAACAGCTTATGGGAAGAACACGCACGCTGCAAGGAAACGTGGTCATGCTATGTTTCTCTTCATCGTTGCAGTCGCAGCCTCGTTAGGCCTGAGTGCCTGACCAATGAAGGTGATTCTAATGCAGCCACCGATTCAGTCAAGGAAATAAACGGTAAAGAAGCTCTGGTCCCAAATCCATTATGCGTGCTAAGAATATGAGAAGATTATTAAGGCATGGTTCTGACTCAATCTGACCTGATGTAATTTGGATACGGGTCATTGGAAGACGAGATACGAGAGAGGGACGGGCAACCGGGTGAGCCAAGATTGAGACATTGGCTTTTTCAAAAACGGAGCAAAAGGGAGAAAAGTCCTAATGCCAACTGCCAAGGACCAGAAGTTTCCGCGGGCGACAAGAAAGGTATTAAGCGATAGATACATGCGATTCTGATAGGTTTTCCCCCCTTCTGAAATCTTCAAATCAATTTCGAGTGCTTGAAAAACATTTGTAACTGCGGATCAAAAAAACGTTTGCTTTTGTCGGCGCCTTTCCATGTTATAGGATAGGATAGTGTTCAATTCATTCCCAGCCGGGGAAGCTCACGCCGGCCTATCCTGAGTTCCTGACGAAAACCTGCAGGAGCGCAAGGCGTGTCCGCCCCCAAACGGGTCGACATGGCCTTGGTTTGATTCGACAAGGAGAACTTGAGCTGGTCTCCACGCTTGTTTTGGAGCGCTCTGTTCCCGGGCGGCGTCGTGCGCGTTGCTCTCTGCGCCTTGAATTGAACGGCAGCCACACACACACACACACCGTAGGGGCTGCAGATTTTTCGGAGAACAGAAGAGGGGCTGGATTGGGTTCCGGCCAGTAGTGACAAACGACAGGCACCCACTTGGGTATTGGAATGTATCCCACCAGGACTCAACTCCAAGGGCAACTGCCACCACCATTGGGCTGAAAAACCACCGCTCACGAGGGCAGCAAAAAAAAAATGTGACAGCGATGGGCCCTTTTCCAACTGCTAAAAACCATCGCTTTGCTCTCTCCCTTGCCCAGAGAATACAACAATGTTACTACTGGTTTCCAGCAAAGCATTAGCGCGTGAGCATGCCAAAGAAGGCATTTCACTGTCGTACGATCAGGCTCATGTCGCACTCAGGACAGTTGAAGCATACAGAGCTCAGAAAGCCTTTCATGTAACTAACTCTTTTTTTCACTCTTTACTGTAATAGTATACCTCTTGTCCAAAGAATCACATGTTGTTACATCGGAAGCAGCATCCGCCTTCGATCATTGGAAAGAATTACATTTACCCTCCCATACATGATAATTCTTATGCCAGCTTACATTCTTGAATTGACCGTCACACCAATCAGAGGTCCCAGGAGGCTGGTCAGGTCTTCATGCACAGCCCCCTGAGAAAAATGAAGAATACGCTACGTTCTATAGTCTGTGTCAATCAGATTTTTGTGCAGAGTCAGTTTGGTAATAGACTACATCTCCAGTATCGCTAACATAGTGGTCTTGCTTTAAGCTTTGTGCTAGCACCCCAAATAGGTGCCACGGGAGAGGACCCGACTTCTTTGGTTCTTTGTAGTACTTGCCAAGAACCGGTTTTGCTGCCTCAGTCTGCAGGTCATCATCCAAAAATAGGTCTTATGATCTAGGCAAAGAAACTTATAAAAAGGAAAAAGCCGAAAATATGGGAAACTCTTACCGCCTCAATGAGATGGTAATGCGGGATTTGGGGGAAAAGGTGATGGATGACATGAGTTCCAATGTCATGATGGATATTGTTGATCAATCCATAGTCCCGGTCGAGTGTCGTCAGTCCTCCACGCAGATAACTCCATTCCTAATAATATAGAAAAGGACAATGTGGTATCAATAACCAATCTATCTTCAAAAGGAGAAATCAGGATAGAAACACTTATAAATTAACAGCAGTCGGTAATCTGAAAAGTAAAGTGAAAACTATATAATATAGGCTGACCTAGCATTATACTTGGTAAAAGCGACAAAAACACAAACTTACTCCACCTTTTCCCCTCAAAACGACAAAACAGGAATAGACATTTTTGTCCAATAGTTCAATAGCATCCTCCAATTAGGTCTTACTCCAGAAAATTACCAGAAAGGATAGAACTTTCATTTCTAATATCCACCACTTGGGTTTATATTATTTAAGGTTTCAGTCAAGCTGGCCATTTGCAAACAAAGTGAGTCCAGATGTTGAAGTCTATCAGTCTACCAAACATGTATCTACCAGCAATAACAGATAGCCTACAGATACTGAAGTCAAATGGCGCCATGGAAAGCAGCCAGTATTATCTAAAATACTGGTAGATCAAAAGGAGAGGAAGTTATTGCGCATCTAACATTTCTGGTATGGTGTGTCCTTACACATCTTCCATTTCTAGGATAGGATGTATTATGATTCAACAATTCGCTGCGATTAATAACGTCCTGACTTAGCTGAGGTAAACATTCAAAAGCTTCTAACCAACAAAAAATGGAAGTAACCGTAGTTTTTGAAGATTACAGTGACCTTGAAATATCAACAAATTGGAAAATTGCTTTGCTAATAATCACCTTTCCACGGTACCAGGGAAGCTTGTCTTCGTGGCCATGATGGTGCAAGTATGTGACCATATCCAGCCAAGCAACAAATACCTGCACACACCAGCAGCAGCCACATAAATTTCCAGCACCACAGACACCACCCATTCAAATTATCTTGTTGCAGTAGTTGGGCCTGAGGAGGAGGACATGTCGCTCTTACCAAGTATGGGACTCCGTAGAGCTTTAGCATCGGAATAGGACCCATCATAAAGGTGAGACCAGCCAGAACACCCACCATGGCCAGCCAGGACGCCGTCGATGTTATGATGTCCTTCTTTTCATTAGGTTGGAACAAATCACTGCTTGGGTTGAAGTGTGATCCTGTCTTCCCTGGACTCCTTGCGAACTACATAACACACATGAACCAGCAGGGCAGGAATTTAGCATCACTACCACGCTATAAAACAAAATCGTCCATTCATCCAATTCATGCGTCACCGATAGAAATGTTCTTAGCCTCACCAAGTATAACGGGAATGCGAGCAAGGGAAATGGCATGGTGAACCGCAATTTCCTAGTCATGAAGTCCAGGCTTTTGTACAGCCTCTCTGGTAGCTGCAAGTTATCACAGTCCGAGAAACCATCAAGCACCATTCATCGACATGCACCATCAGCATAACTTCTCAAGCTCCACCAAAAGAGAGAGCGACAGGAAACCTACCGGGTGCCAGGATTCGTCCTTCTCAACGTGGCCGTGGTTTTGGTGGTGCGTCCTGTGGCTAATTCTCCTGAAATTCGATTGAAAGACATGTCCTTCCTTAACATCAACGATAATCCTCGACAGAAACTAACAAGCATAAGAAACATGGGCAATCCTACCATCCGTGGTATGGGACAAGAATGGAGGAATGGAGTATGTGGCCGACCACGCTGTTCAGCTTGGGGTTGTTTGAGAAGCTCCCGTGTCCACTGCAAACAGCAGACATGCGGCAGAAGTCAAAGACCTGAGTCTATCTAAAGCTAAAACTCGCATGAAAATCCAATCCTTGCAGGGGATCGTGGAGGCGTACCAGTCGTGGCCGAGGACGAAGAGCGCCCAGAACATGGTGCCCTGCGCGGCCCAGTAGAGCGGCCAGACTATCCAGCTGTCGAGGCGCGCGGCCGCCGCGGCGAGTCCCAGGACGACGACGACGTCGCGCAGCACGTAGCTCATGGAGCGCCAGGGGTCCTTGACCCAGCAGTGCTTGGGGATGGCCGCGCGGATCTCCGCCAGCCCGAACGGCGGCGGCGCCCCCGGGTCGAACTCCCCGCCCGCGGCGCCATTGGCCGCCACGCCCACGTCCTCCTCCCCGAGCAGGGAGGAGCTCCTCTTGTCCTCCTCGACGGCGGAGGTGAGACGGGTGGGCGCGGAGACGCGGAGCGCCCAGTCGCGGTGGATGGCCGCGGATGCGGGGCGGCCCGGGACCGCCGCTGCTGCGGAGAGCGCGGGGGGCGACGGCGCCGCAATGGCGGCGCCCCGGCGGCCGGCGCGCAGGCGCAGCGGCGCGAGGCCGCAGCACTCGGAGAGCACGAGCCGCGCCATTCCCGTCGTCAGCGGGGTTACGGGTGGACGGGGATGCCTGGATTGATGGCTATTGGCTCGTAGTAGTAGTCTAGTCCACACACGACGCCGTCGCTGCCGCTGGCTGGCACGGGATCTTCTGCGTTCGGGATGGGGTTTGGGTGTGCGGTGGCCGGGCTTGCCAGGGCAGGCTAAGCTAACCCAAGTACTACTTTTATACCGGCGCGCGATGGAGGGCGGCTGGACTGGACGGCACCGGGACGCGGTGCGGTGGACTCGGACCGGGACTAGCACTGTGGGATACTGGAATTAATGTGGGTTGATGGGTCGGACGCGAGAGGAGCTGAGGCACGTGTGAATCGTTTGCCGGTCTGGACGGAGCCAGCCAGGGAGCTTCGACGCCGGCGACCATGCCTGCTTTTTAATTCGTGTTGACTTCCCTTTGGTCCCGAGATGGGAATAACTCGTCTGGTTTGGTCTAAAATGTTTGTGTCGTGTAAAACTAAAAGTCGTGCCCTCCTGTGGAAATCGCACAATGTCGATGATGCGTGTTTCATTCCTCCCCACTATGTAAATAAAGCATAATATAAGAGAGGTTTAGTATGACAGGTAAGGCAAAGCAGCTTTGCCTCGATACTTCGTTGCGGACTTAAACACCCCTCCTGCCCTGTCCTGTCTTTGACAGAGGGGTAGTCAGAGGACTTGTTCCCCCTGTTCGGCTGAGCTTATCAGCACGGCTTATCAGCCGTGGAACATTGTTTTTCTCTCACAGCAAATCAGCCACAGCCGGCTTATAAGCCAAAAAAACAGCCTGTCGAACAGGGCCGTTAACGACGGACGGTGGACCCAAAGCCATATCCGACGAACGAGTCAATGGTTTAGCTATCTTGGTTGCTAAAATTTGGCTGCTTCTAATGCTGATTCGTTGTGAAAGGTAAATATTGTTTTTTCGCTGAAAAATACTATTAAAATAGTATTGAAAAATAGAGCGAGCCTCTCTTCGGGATTCAGTAGTAGACCACTTGCTTGATCCATGGTATGTTCGTGTTCTCACATGCGCGATCCTCTGATCAAGGAGCGAGTCCATACCAGCTCGCTGACATTGAGGCATCGGAGCGAGAATGCACGATCCATTCAGTATACACGGCTCCCTCGCGGAGACAAGTCAATGGTCAATTGGTCATCCCCCAACTCCCAACGCAGACAAGTATAAATAAAAGAATATAGATTGATTTTATGTTGAGATGAAGAGGGCTGCTGTAGAGTAGTTTCTGAGTTTATAGTCTTGACTGACGTACAAGCTCAAAAAAAAAACACTACTCCTTCCATCTCAGGAAGAAAAGTCGTTATGAGATGTGTGCAGATCATTTTTTTCAACTTTGATTAGGTTTATAAAAAAAGGCGTACAACATTTATATCTGAATAAATTTATTATGAAAATATAGTCAACGATTTATCTAATGATACTAATTTTGTATTATAGATATTAATATTTTTACGTTGCAAAAAAAGATATTAATATTTTTATATATAACTGGTCAAAGTTTTAAAAAATTTAACTTCTCGGAAAGCGAGAATGACTTTTATCTTGAGACAAAGTGAGTATGAGCTAAGAAATTGGAGTATGTATTAATTAATGATAAAGTTGTCCTTATAGAAACTGTATTGTATAAATGAGTTAATAGTACGTTATAAATTATATATAGCAAAAAAATAATTATATTATCTACAAAGTTCGGCTGCTGATTCCAGCACTCCTTGGCAGCCATCCTACAATATTTTATACTACAGCAGCACCCGAGGCAGCAGTGCCTTAAAGTGCAGCCGAACGGATAAATTAATTATACTCTCGTAACATGCTCTCTCCCTCTCAGAAAAAATATCGTTTTAAGTTTTTCAGACATCGTGTTTGACCGTTTGTCTTATTCAAAAATTTTGTACAAATTATAAAATAAATAAATCATTATTGAAGTATCTCTAATGATAAAATAAGTCATAACAAAATAAATAATATTTATTAAAAAAATTTAAATAAGACAAATAGTCCAACACAATGTCTGAAAAACCTAAAACGACACTTTTTCTGGGACGGAGGGAGTAGCATCCGAGACCGACCTAATGCATTCCGTTCGGTTCCTATATGTTATGTATTCAAATAGAGGAAAGGAATACCGTTTCATCCTGTGTCTCGTGTAATTTGAAGACCATGACCATGAGACTCGCAACATCTCGTCGTATCACCGGAGCTAAGTCAAACAACTCGAGACATGTATATATATACGTATTTATAGTCAAGTGATGTACAAGCTCAAAAAACAGAGCTAAGAAATTGGAGTATGTAATAATGATAAAGTTGTCCTCGCGACCAACAACCGTCTAGATGAGCTAATAGTATAGGTTATAAATGTATATATAGGAAGCAAAGAATTGTACTATTAATCATACTCTCGTGACATAGTATTGGAGACCGACCTAATGCATTTCGTTTGGTTCGTATATGTTTGTTGTTTTTATATATTCAATTCAAATAGAAGAAAGGAATACCATTTCATCCCTTGTCTCATGTAATTTGAAGACCATGAGACTTGCGACATCTCGTCGTATCAACGGAGCTAAGTCAAGCAACTCGAGACATGTATATATACGTATTTATAGTCAAGTGACATACAAGCTCAAGAAACACTGTAAGCTAAGAAGTTGGACTATGTATTACTAATGATAAAGATGTCCTCGTAGCCAACAACTATATAGATGAACTAATAGTAGGTTATAACTGTATACTTTCTCCATTCTAAATTATAAGTCATTCCAAGAATTTTGGAGAGTCAAAGCATCTTAAGTTTGACTAAAATTATAGAGAAAATTACAAAAATTTATAACATCAAATAGGTATACTATAAAAATATAATTAATGAAGAATCTAATGATACTTAATTAGTGTCATAAATATTATTATCTTATTATGTAAATTTGGTTAAACTTGAGATCCTTTGACTCTCCAAGATTCTTAGAATGTCTTATAATTTGGGATGGAGGGAATATATAACAAGCAACAAACTGTATTATTAATCATACTCTCGTGACATAGCATTGGAGACAGACCTAATGGATTGCGTTCGGTTCGTATGTGTTTGTTTTTATATATTCAAATAGAAGAAAGGAATACCATTTCATCCCATGTATCGTGTAATTTGAAGATCATGAAACTCGCAACATCTCGTCGTATCACCAGAGCTAAGTCAAACAACTCGAGACATGTATAATTTGAAGTCACCGGAGCTAAGTCAAACAACTCGAGACATGTATATATATACGCATATAAAATGCGTCTCCGTTTTCTATCGGTCCTACGTTCCGTACCAGTAATATGGCCTGCGCTGGTCAAGATATACGATTTCTCTGCAAACAAAAAAAAAGACGACTTGTGAGTATAAATAAACTAAGTACAGTATAAAGCATAGTATGATCATCTATGATGCATGCGAAAGCCTGTATTGTAACGTGCCGTGGTGCAGGTGCGCCCACGTAGCCGAGCGGCGTGCCAGGCGCTCTTGGCTGGTGGGACTCGCTCGCCGCTCGCGGCCCAACAGAGGACGGTGCCGCGCCGAGATATTTTCCTCTCCACATCCAAGCGGTCGGCGCGCGGTGCGACCTGGCTAGCACGGCCAGGCCCGCGCGGGGGAAGGAATCTGGGCGGATCGTAGCTTTTTGGTGCGAGATGTGGACCTGGGGTGGTGGGGCTCGGACCGTTGGGTCCACTTTCGAACAGACCTCGTAAGCAAAATACTACTTCCAGTAATAGGAGCAGGTAATGAAAGCATACTAGTGTTTCCATTTAAGGATTTATTTACGGGCAGAAATATATATATTGTTTTCTATATTCCAGCTGCTACCGCCGCTGAGGTGCCCTGACCGCGACTTCATGGTACAATGCGAGGCTGAGCTGAGCGCGGCAAGCCGAGCGGCCGGGGCCATTGGGTCTCGGTGTCGTATATCCCGGCGGACTGGTGGCCGGGCTGGCCGCAAGCCTGCGTCCGGGTCCCGTCCGTGGACAGGAGCCGGCGTCACGACGCGAGCGGGCCGCAGGCGCAGCTCCATCGCGTGGTCGGCGGTGGAACACGACGGCCCCTGGCTCCAGCTGGGCCAAGAGCCGCAGAGTCCGATTGGTGGACGAGGTGGAGACGCCGGATTTCTTTCGGATGGGGCTCCTCGCAGCTCGGCTCTACCGCTCTAGTCGGCGTTGTCGCGTTTGCTTGTAAGGCCAGTCTCACCTCCCAGATTTCGAGACGTGTGACACTGACAATGAAACATGATTTTTCAATGCACAATTTTATTTCACGATTTCATATAGTAGCTTTAGCATTTAATTCATATACTGTGTTGTGATCAAATGTGTATGTAAACTAGGTAGCCTTTTGCAGTATAAAATGCAGTTTCACATTCACACAAGATAGCACAGTCGGTAGCAGTTTCCCATTAGAAAGTGCTGCATTCAGAGATGAAAAATGTACCAATTTCACATTCATAGTCAGATCAAGAAAGTGCTCACTATTTCTAAACTATCTATCTGTATCAAGATGCAGAGAAACAAAAGCCACTTTGCGCGAAATCAAAAGCAGAGAAACTATTTCTTGGCTGGCAATACCTGGTCTGCACAAATCACTTGTATTCAGTTGAACCAATTGCAGGCATCCAAATCAACGATTTGCAGGCATTCGTACACATCATTTGAACTACTTGCAGGAGACTGGCCTAATGCCGAGAGCTACGATAGTTAAGAGTACTGACTGCACCACGAAAACCATTGCTTCTTTTGTTCCTCTCCGTTTGTCAATCCAGTTAGCGAGTCAAGAGTTTTCGCAAGCGAGCGGTACAATGACATTTAACATTTCTCGATTTTTTTTATGTCAAACGACCAATAGTCCTTCGCAAAAACAGGAGAGTTTGTAGTCTAACCATTATGAAAACATGTTTACAACTAAGAATCTCCAACAGATACATTTCCAAAAAAAAGATATTAGCCATTTACTTATTAAATTACTCCCTCCGTCTCACTATTAGCCATTAGTAATGGTCTTTCTCTGTATGTTGGGGACTGGTTAGCATGCACTTAGCATTTAGTTGAGTACTGGTCTCCATACACATGCTACGAGAACCAAAGTATGTACTGTGGAAGAGATCAGAAATTAAAACTTTTCTAGGTCTGCGTACAGAAGGGAGTTGCGCCTTCTATCCTGACACGGAGTGAGTTGCAAATATTTTTTGTACTTGAATTTTTTTTTTGTACTAATGGCTCGTATGCACGCACAATATTCAATTCTTATCATGGTCAGAGCATCAAGGTCGGTTCATGTGAACGCCGCGGCCCCTACTAATTTGTTTTCCTGGAACGATTTTTTAACGTTTATTAGACGAAGCTTTTTAGACACGGAGGGGGTAATAAGTAGCTAGAAGAGTGAGGTCATTTAGCTAGCTTGCTTACGGCCACCACTCTCCCGAACCCTTGACGACACATCCGAGAGAACATGCATGGTGTTGTTTGGTTCGCTCGTTTTACAGGTAAACTGTTTCATTTCCATTATTACCGTCGTTTATGCATTCCCTTTGGGTTGCGGTTGATGTTTGTGAACCAAACGGCACCCAGTCCTTGTGTCACGGATACTTTGTGGACGGAGGAGGGGATTAGTTGGGGGGTGGTGTAGCATCACCATCAGCCCATCACCATGGCCGGTGCTGCGCCATGCCCTGCTTTGTTTGGTTGGTCGTGCCTTTGTCCTGCCTTTTTCCGCTAGCTAAAGATGGGGGACTTGGACAGGAGGCCACAACCATTACACATCCACTAATAATCAAAGTGCTGCTATAACACATGGAGTAATAGTAAGAGATGTTGCTCGGGAACCTCGATTGTGGCCGGCAGCAGCACACGAGGTCCTCGTGCTCGGCATGACGGCATCCAACACCAATTATTTTGGCCCCCTCCGTCATCAGCAAGATGTGAGCGAGCGGTAGGGGTACTAGGACTACTAGCTAGGAGCCAACCAACCCACAAAACAAGATTAATTAAAAAAATTATTAGATGCATGACGTCTATTTCTCCAACTATCCGATCCGCATGTTAGCTGGTGATTCCGCTACCTCTCCATCTATTCTCTCTCTGCAACGAAAGATCATCGTCTGCCATTGCCTGCTCGTATCTAGACGAGAGAACAGTGTTGAGTCTTGTATTTCTCTTTAGCTCAGCTGGGCTGCCTACACTAAATGTGGAGACGGCATATGGGCTTCCTACGAAGAGAAAAGAGGGCTGCCTGCACTCCTGGCCCAGAGTGAAAATGTCACAGAGGCTCGACGATGAACTATCTCCAACTCGTCGTGTACCATAAAGAGAGGTACTTCACGGCTTCCCGCTACAACGTGTCCTCTCCCGGTAGTCTCCACGTAGTCTGGACCAGCACATGGTAAACGAGGTTTAATTAATGATAATTGCTGGTTGCCCGTAGCATCTCGCGACAGCGAGGCTGGGTAGCCATAACTGAAATTATTTATACACCGGCAGGTCACATCTCTCGTTGAAGCTAAACAGATTTGAGTTTTTGATCCAAGGACTAAAGTTTAGTAAATATCACATCGGGTATTTTGATACTAATTAGAAAGACTAAACATGAGCCTAAATAGGTTTAAGGATTTGTCTCGTAAATTAGTCTCGAACTGTGCAATTAATTTTGTAATTAGTCTAAAAATTTTAGTAGGGGGAAACAGACATGCTGCTGCAGCCTGCAGGGCCGACGCTAAACGCCACATTGCTTCAGCACTACCGGTTGCGACAAATGCTGGCTGCGATTGACGGACGGTGACCAAACTGAGAAATCAATCACAACAATGCCGGTGCTTAGAATTGACTGAGTGTGATTGTGCAGAGAGGAACCAACCAACTTGCGGGTTACAGCCATGCATCTGATTCGTGGCGTCCAGCCTGATGACTCTTCATGAGCTACGTACGCAGACCGGCAGACGATCGCTTGATCAGCCTTGCCAAGGCGCCGTAGCCGTAGGCAGCCAGCGCGGGGCTGCATGCATAGCACACTAGCCTGAGCTGATACCCAGCGTTCAGGCACGCAGCCGCACCGACCGACCGCGGAAAGAATCATCGCTTCCACCACCAGGTCTCCGTGTTTTTCCTGATCTGCTGCGCGAGGGTGGCGAAGTTCGCGGCTTCGCTCTCGAGCTCCGCGGACTGCTCGCTTATTCTCTGGGGACACGGAGGATGATGGCCATCGCTCAGCGTCGGTCATTTATATTTGTATATAAGAGAAAAATCACGAACTGGTGGATCCATTATTTACCGCAAGCTTCTCCTGCCGCTCCACGAGCTTTTGTTTCGCGTGAGCCGCGGCGGCCGCGGCGTCCTGCAATCAGTATATACGTGCGATGGAGGATTATGGAGTCCGGTAAATCATCACAAAACGGAGCGAGTGGAAATATTGGTGAAACTGTAGATAGAAATCATAGAAAGTTACCCCTTTGAATTTGTATTTGGTGAGGATCTCTTGGGTGCTTTTCTTTCTTGGCGTGTGAACATCGCTTGATCCTTCAAATAGCTGCTCTCGCTCCACGTCTAGGGGTAGCAGCAGCAGACGCTATTATTATTTTTATGATGATTAGAAAAGGGACGGCCGTACGTACGTACCGTCTCCTTCGACTTCACACACATGCTAGCTGGAATCTGTTGCCGTACCTGTCTTGCTCTTCTTGTTCACAACAGACGTGGACGGTGGTGCTGGCTTGGACGGTGCTTCATCGTCGATCTTGATGTCGTCTACAGCGGATTATGGAATGGTTCTTCAGTATACGCCAGGGCATGCATAAACAGGGATGCAATCAAAGAGAGATCAGAAGAGTAAGAGAGGGAGACAGAACAGAACCAATTGTCAATTCTTGTGTTGGCACTGGTCCCTTATTTCCCATTTGCCAACAAGATTGCGCGCCCAAAGGACTGGACGTAGTTTTGCCGTGTCAAATTTTTTCTTCCAGATATGCGTTTCCTTTCTAATCCTCTTGTGACATCATCGTCAAGAACGCCGGCTGCAAGATCCACATCGTGCAAAAAGGTCAGCAGTGAGCACAAGAAATCATTCTCCAAGACAGAAGAATGCGAATTCAGAACCAAATTACCTGCAACCGAGGATGGAAACGGAGCGATGCGTGGAAGGCAGCCTCATTCCAAGTTGTTGAATGCAGCATGACAGAGGTCGGTTTGATGAGTTCATAATGCAGGATAGCAAGCAAACAGATGAAAGAGATTGGGGGCAGTTATTTTGCTGCTAACCACATTTAGACACCTTGAAATGTGGCTTGCCACAAAGGGTTGGTGCTCTTATTTTTGGGCAGTACAACTCCAGCTCCTTGTTTGAAATAAATTATAGGCCATGAATCAAACAACGAAATTGCACACTAAACTTTCCCTCTTAAATACGTCCTGGAAAAACTGCACGCTGAAACTGGGATAAAAAGTTGCTAGTTTGTTTTCAAAATTGCAAGTATTGCAAGCCCAAAGGTTCACTTGCTGTTTTGTCGTTCTCCCTCCTTCTTAAAATAAATGCATTCTTAGGATTTATCGCTGAGATCAATGTTACTAGGGAATTACATATATAGCCACCTAAAAAAGTTGTTCAAAAATGTAATAACCAGAGGATTTTCCGCGCGTTGCCGCGGGTATGAAAGATGAATATAAATAGGTTAGAATGTTAACTAATAAGAATTAGGAGATATATATGTATGGTGTTGGTAATGCAGAAACATGATATAATATATGTATAGATTTATTAGCATAATCGTGGAGATTGTATCCATAGTGGATGATGTGTCTCGCTGACGTGGATATCATAATTCTTGTGCTAGTGAACTTTAATTACAAATAACAGTGGACTGCTGAGGTAGACACCTTGCATGTCAAGAGAAATTATTAGTGGCAAATGACAGTGGACTGTTGAGGTGGACGTCTTGCATGTCAAGAGAAATAGCTAGTGGAGTTTTGCTTTATAAAAGTTATTTGCACTTTTATGAATGGAGGAAGTAGTAAAGTCTGCTAGAGCTAGGTGGTCCTATAACTACAAAGTGCACTTGTTCTACGATAAATTTTGAATGCTAGAAGTGCACTTATTATAGGATGGAGAAAATATTAAGATAATACAGTAAAATATTGTCAACCATACAAAAGAATTCTTGTAAATAATGTCAGTCCACTAGTCCAGTACAATGTACTCATTTCTTAACGTTGTGCATATTCAGGCACTATCACTTATCAGACCAATCTAAACCCCGTTTTGCTGCATCAATTCTACACGAATTTTCACCAGAAACGAAATCTGCGTTTTGCCGGATTCCATAAAACTTCACGCAGCACAAGATCCACAGCAACACGAGCTACCTAAGTCCTGAACCATAAAACTAGCATTACCTAGTTACACACTTTTACCCTCCATCAGAATGTGCCCCGTAGTTGTAAATCCTTGCCAGCAAAATCCAAACAAGCAAACCCGACTGTATAGCCCTGCGTGGCATTTTACTTGGCAAACATCTGTGTCTGATAAGTGATATAAGAACAGCATCTCTGTGATCCCTCACCTTCACTGTAGCAGACAGAGGAGCGAAGGTGTCTTTTTCTTTGTGTCATGCAACAAATATGTGGTCCCTCGGATTTATTACAAATTTGGACTTTGGAGGCGCAATTCTCTATTCATGGATACATATCAAGTATAACAAATAGACTGTAGTCCAAACTAGGCTTACAATTAGCAGCTTCAGATTACAGGACCGGCAGGCCATCCTGCCTCCTTATTTAACCTACCCTTGCAATGAGTAAAACAACATTATAGTCCTTTCACCTTTAATTTCAAACAAAGGGCAATATGAAAGGGGAGGGGAAAAAAAAGACCAAGAATTAGATTAGACCACACAGACGGGGCCTAGAGCAAAACTGTTTTCCATTGGCTTTCACCAAGGCTACTACTCCGACTGTTAAGCCCGCACAGATAATGGAGGAGATCAAGTGTTGTGCGTTCCGTCCAACTGCAGATGAGACGAGACAATGGATATAAAATTTTGCGATTTATGCAATTTAGTTTTTTCAAAGAGAATATGAGCACAACTCATGTAAGCAGGCTATATCAAAACTTCAGAACTCTGGAGACACGCAAGGCAGGCAGACCTTGACTGAGAGTGAAAGTTGTTGCGGTAATCCCACCAACTATGATTGCAGAAGCCACAGGCAGATACTGCAGTATGTTTTCACAACAGCCACAAAAGGTGAGACCAACAACAGAGTTATTTAACTTTTTTTTAGAGGATGCTGTTTAACCATACAAGGGTAGCAATTCCCATCAGATAAATGAAAAGGCCCACAACTAAGACAGGCAAAATATTAGTTAATTACCGAAGAAGATTCAAATCCACCATTATGAAAAGGAGAGGAGCTGCCTTGGCTGACTGTATAATAACCGCTAATAAGGTCAAGAGCATCCTGACAAATAATGAAAGAGGCACATGATAAGAATAAGTTCATTGAGTATAAACTGCGTGATCAACACAAGGGTGTAGACAGGGATAGTCTAGCAAGAAGCACATGGAAAGAATATAGTACTATCATTACATGGCTGTAATCTGAATCAATATATCTCATGGTACCTCCTTAAACATTGAAAAGAGAAATGATGTGATGCACTCTTGCTACATCATGTGAAGTTTAGCTAAGTGCTCCAGCAACTGAAGTGAAGATTGTACAAGAAAAAGGCCTAAGAGGAG
The DNA here is from genome assembly GCA_038087645.1 of Saccharum hybrid cultivar R570. Taxonomy (NCBI): domain Eukaryota; kingdom Viridiplantae; phylum Streptophyta; class Magnoliopsida; order Poales; family Poaceae; genus Saccharum; species Saccharum hybrid cultivar. The sequence goes on along the minus strand of JAQSUU010000056.1, from coordinate 7,692,707 downwards.
CGATCGCTGATAGGGCTAGAGCAAATATTTGAGCACAACATAAGAACTTACTTGCCGCACTCCATCATGAAAATTATTCAAATAATATCTTGAAAGAGCACTCATTCCATCTTTAATTAGTCCAGGTAATGTCTGCCTTCCATATCTGTGTTACATCAATAGTTCCCATGTAAGTTAGCCAAGCAACACTTACACAGTAGAGTTTATTCACGAATTATTGAGGCAGTAAATGCTAGAGTACCTCACTAGATCCCCTTTCAAAGCATAAGAACCAGCATACTCCAGGCTCAGCTCATCACCGTGCTCAACCCATACTGCCAGGCATGAATTCATGACCACAAGACATTTAGATAACAGTATAATTATTGGCAATAAACATTTAACCATAAAAGATACCTTACATTTTTTGAATATATCATTAATGTTATCAGAGAGAGAAATGCTTTCAGATGACAATAATGCCCCCATCCGCTGCAACTGAGAATCCAATGATTTTCTTGCAAGGAAACTCTGTAAAGGAGGAGAAAGGATGTTCCAAAGGAGTTAATGAAATGATAAAAACCCATAGTTCATTAATGCATTTTAAAAGCACCAATTTTAGTTTTGCGGTCCTGCTATTCTGTTCTTTTAACCATCAGCATTGCATCCAGTTGCATGCTCTGCGTAGAACTGAGGGACTATTGAGCACAGGTTACATCATTCTCTTGCTTGTTACCATGTTTAGCAAGGTACTTTCATGTACAGATGCTCATTAGGAAGAACTAGTTATGTAAAGACAAGTGCATAATACCAAGTTCTAACTAACATGTAAGTGAACAAAATAAATTAGGATAGGCTTTCCAATGACAGAGGATTGTCAGGATAGAAGTATATATTAGTGAGCTCCCATCACCTTTTGTGCTTGGGGACTCCAAAAACAGCTGCTTGTAGGTGGGGCCACGCAGGTGGTGTTGGGTGGGGTGGGGGCACTAACTGATATATACAATCTGTTATTTGAGATGACATGGCCCACTGACAGACGAGGTCTAGAAAATTAATGCAACTAGTGTGTGTGTGTGTTTGGGGGGGGGGGGGGGGGTCTATAACAGATGTGTCAAAACTGCTATCAAGATGTACCTTATTCAATTTATTTTTAAAATTAGTACACAACACATTGAATCACAGAATAAGATGACGTGCAAACCTGTGTCACATTTGTACGGTCCAGGCAATCAATGCAATTGGACCTAACTACACCACTTTGCTCCAACAAAATCTCTCCTTTAGTGTTCATAAGAAAATATCTGCTCAGCTGGCCCAGAAAAGAAGCAAAAGCAAATTACTTGCCACAGTTAAACCTTTAGTTATGAATAAATCTTAAAGCAGTGTGCTTAGGAAAAAAACTAAGCATGAAATGTTAGATATTCGAAAATTACCCTTGCTTATGAATAGCTTCCTCAATTTGATTGTAGAGAGCTTGCAAATTGTCAAAGTTACCTCCACGACAAACATGATGGAAATCAAATTGTATATACCTGTAAGGCGGAAGGACCACATCCAGCAGATAACTAATAAATTTTATGTAAATGTTTAATCCTTGTGGTAAGGTAATCATTTGATTACTTGTAAGAACAGAAACTAATACAAGTAAGCATTTCCAAGAAACATAATAACCTGACACCAGGAATTCTGCCCATTTCAGCAGCAAATGCATTACTCAAATCTCCTTCATCACCTCGCTGCAAGTAACAACAGATTAGATGAACCGTTGTCTCTCGATGGCCAAAAAGAACAACTGTTTGGCAGAGATGGTGCAGCCTCTCCCTTGTTTTTTTTTCTCTTAATAAAATGAGAATGCAGCTCTCCTGCCTAGTTCGAGAAAAAAAGAACTGTTTATGGGTCTCCAAGTTAGTATACCAACTACCAGCTACAAGGCAGGAGAATGATTAACCCTCAAGCTTAAGTGCACTAAGGACTATACAAGACTTCCCTATATTTGGCAACTAATGGAACTGGTCTGCCGTACTTTTTTTTCGTCATAAAAAAAAAGATCATATATATGACATATGTGCTTTTTCCACGAAGGCATGATCCTGCTTCAAGCATATTGCCTTTTCTTTCAATTATCATTTTACTAATCTTGCCTGAAATCAAGCAAACAAAGAGTTGAATGCCATAGCATTAGTGCAAAACTGTAAACTAAGTTCTTCCCCTCAAACAAACTGCAAAGTTGGCACTAGTGAACATGCTGTAAATAATGCTTTGCTTTGTAAAACCCATAATACCCATGTCACGGTCCTGGAGCAGGTAAGCCCAACAGCTGGCCCATTAAGGGCCGCAGTACTGCCCACACAGACTGTAGCACACATAAACAGTACAAGGGTTCTGTAGCAGTGGCCCACCCTCCTAGAGCCTGGTTACTGACCCATTATGTTTAGCAGAATTAGGGGGTGTTTGGTTCACCCAGCTAAAGTTTAGTCCCTATCACATCGAATGTTTAGATATATGCATGGAGTATTAAATATAGACTATTTGCGAAACTAAATACACAGATTGAGACTAATTTGCGAGACGAATTTTTTAAGCCTAATTAGTCCATGATTTGACAAGGTGGTGCTACAGTAACATGTGCTAATGACGGATTAATTAGTCTTAATAAATTCGTCTCGCGGTTTACTGGAGGGATTTGTAATTTGTTTTTTTATTAGTATCTGAACACCCTATGCGACACCCCATGTAACATCCGATGTGACACCAACTAAACTTTAGCCCCTACATCCAAACACTCTTTAGACTATGTAGTCCAGAGTCTTCCAATAGGTTCCTTAGGGTTAGGAATCAAGTCATGGTATCCTACCTAAATAAAGGGCGCTAGAACTATTAGAGGCAAGAAAGAACTAAGGGATTAAGACTCTCCCTCCAATTTTTGTCCAAACCCCCTTCACCTTTATCAAAAAAGAAAGAAAATCACCAAATTTGCGTGTAACAACCCATTTGCTTAATAAAAAAAGTATGTTACATCAATGTATATAAAACTTACTTTATCAGTCAAGTCAATAACAATTGTCTCGCCATATCGTTGTGAAAGATCATGGAAGTGGCGTTGAACAACCTTAGGCTGTATGGAATCAGTTTAAGAGAAGTCATCAGGCTATATTAAGTACGGGGCCACTACAAATGTAAAATGTAACAAATTCTTACAGTTTCTTCATGTTCAATAATGTTAAGCCGTGGTTTGTAGCTTAAATCCACTATTTGCTCCCAGAGAAGTGGAATTGATCCTCGAACCTAACAAAGTAACAAGGGAATGACTAAGCTTGCAATGCATTGAAAATGGGACACAAGTAAATGACATTCTAAAACATTCATGGACAATTAAATGTTTGTGACCACATTTCATTGTTAAGTAGTTCAAATAGCTATGGTCATTTAGATGATGGGTTCTAGTGCCATTTTCATCTTGGCATTGGACTCTATTGCTTTGCATGCATTATTATGACATAGCATTGGTTAAAAAAGCCATGTATTATGAACATCATCCAGCAACCAGCACCAAGAAATTTCATTTATTATGTCATGAAGCCACCTGTATAAATGAGGATGCGAGACCTTCATACTCAACCAACTGTTCTGTTTCTACAAAATTTGCTGTGGCACCTTCAAGATTCGCACCCCTTCTCCACATTCTTGTTCCTGCAATGAGCGCATTACAATTTAGAAGTATCATTGTGTTCTATAAGTCACTCATGTTTTAAGTGTCAGCAAAAAAGAAAAAAAAAGTGCAACCTAAACGCCTGTTGCATCTCCTTGAGAACAATGTTATTCTGACTGGTCTATCCTTCAAGGTAAATTGCACTGACTGAAAACGTACAGGAGTTAAGGACACCAGCTTACTGACCATTTTTGTCCTCCAATTATAGAAAACAATGGGAATGCATTGCAACTTTTTGAAACATTTCCTTCTAATTTGGATATATGGTAGCAAAGTACAGAGCCCACATTATGCATGCAAAGCAAGTATATACTATATATGCACCCCTAAGCAATAAAGATACAAAAAAAAAAGAGTGACATGGAACTATCTAATTTTTTTTGGATATTTCCTTGTATCAGTGGGATGATGAACTCATCAAGCTGCAGAAAATTATCCAGAAAAAATTAGAATATAAGCAAGGATACAAATAGATAAAATACATAAGTCAAATCCTTCATAAATGTTTACCTTAGCTTCAATAAGCTCCTCTAACAAATTTTTGTTCCAAACAAAACGTGGATCAGCCTGACCAAAAAAGAAGAAGAAAAATTGGTAGGCACAATGATTCCTTATCTGGAAAAAATGTCATGATCCCTTATCTGGAATTTTTTTTTGAAATTTGTGCGTAACTGCAAGGAAAATGTTTGTTTTGTTTTGAAAGTTTTTGTAGCATGTCTCCCAACATCTTGCCTTGGCACATCAAACTTTGAAGGGTAAGCACAGCAAAACTTGCGTTCAAATATAAATATATTACAAGTAAGGTTCGTGCGGGGATCAAGTTCAACGTATCCTTTTCTAGGATCAGACACAACTGGTAGAAAGCGCAGACACCATCAGCACATGCTACGATAAGCTCAATCAAGAATTGCTAGTGGCAAGTAAACAAGGCAGATGACATACATTGCACAATATCTACTAGTATGTGATACATTACCTTTATATTTATATGCCGCAAATCTTTAGACCGTTCAGGGCTTATATTCAAGCTTTGCTACCTCAAGTTACAAATACATGTCTTTAAAATTGCAGATGCATTTTAGTCACTCCTACTAATTCGACCACATTTCAATTTAAAAGTGCATACCTAACTGTCAACAGACTAAAAAACTAAGTAAGCCACAAAGATTTGGGTATCGGGGGACATATCAAATGACAAATCATCACGAACCTGCTTCCATAGTGGTTTATGTACCCTCCCTGCAGCCAACTTGGATGCCCTCTGCAAGCTATATAATCATAGTGTTTATAACTTTATCTCTACTGAAGAGCACTACATCATCACATTATTTCCATCTCGTCAGTCAGATACAATCCAGTATAACAAAAGAAAAAGAAATGCGCCAAAGAGGCATTCAGTACATGATAACAGTCATACAACTAGAACATAGAACCTCTTAAAAAGTGCTCAATAGGTCCATACTTCGAGAACCTACTACACATCTGCAAGGAACAATGGACCTAACAAGCAACCGATTAGTTACAAACGCAGGCGAGGAGATGAACGGTACAGGAGGCTTTAGATCAGAATCTCTGGATCCAGGACATTCAGGATGCTCTGACTCTTTTGGCTCTTACTGATTATCTGGAGGATTGGGATTTAGTTGCGGAGGTAGAGCTTCAGCTTGATACACCAGACAGTCATCCTTGGCGGTTTACTAAGTCGGGATAGTATACAGTCAAATCAGCCTATAGAACATTGTTTGTTGGATCAATGTCCTCTGAGCCTGGAGATCTAATTTGGAAGACCTGGGTGCCAGAGAAGTGCCATTTTTTTCTCTGGTTGGTGGCACATGAGAGATGTTGGACTGTGGACAGATTGGCCCAAAGGAGTTTACCTCATCTGGAGCACTGTCTTCTCTGCTTACAGGAAGACGAGATCATCCATCATATCGTTTCTGGATGTGTTTTTGTAGAACGGTGTGGTTCCTTCTGTTTTGCCGCTACAGATTACCAGATTTCTCGCCCTTCCCAAACGACAAGAGATTCTTTGAATGCTGGATACAAATCATTGCTTTCTTCCCTGAGGACTTCAAGCATGGCTTGAATTCACTGATTACACTCGGTGCTTGGATGCTTTGGAAACATTGTAATGACTGTGTGCTAAATGGGGTTGTTCCCAACATACAGCTTGTGGTTAGAAATATCCTTGAGGAGGCTCAGCTTTGGTGCATTGCTGGCACCCAGGGGCTAGCCCAGTTTGTGGTGGCAGCCAGGTAGAAGGTTTCTTTAGATGTCAGGTCACGTTGTGTTCTTTGATGAAACAAGCGTGTATGTAACTCTCTAATGGGTTCGACTCCCCATGGGAGTGAATTTCAGGCAGGGGTTAAAAAAAAAACCCTTGACTGTCGCACGCCAAAGCACAAGTCTAAGGTCTGGCCCAAGGTTGTGGTCGTTCCCACATGGGCTACGGTACCACTGTGTATGGGTAGAGCAGGGGTTCGGGGGTTTTCATAGGAACCACTGTGTCTTTGAGGGTGGTAGTCCTTGCTTTCAAAAGGTTCTGCTTGGAGTTCATGAGGACTGTAGTCTGTGGTGCTGGGCTGGTGCTAAGGCTTTACATGAGCTCCATTGTAGGTTGTGGCCATTGGCTGCTTATAATGGGTTTTTTGGTCATGTTTTCTTTCCAGCGCGTGGCGCTGTTAGCCTTGTACTAGGTGGACTAGGGGAGTTGGCTCTGCCTCTCCTTTGGTTCTTTTTTCTCTATACTTAATGAAATGACACAGTTCTCCTGCGTTGTCCGAGAAAAAAAATATATCTTAGGGATGTGCATAATCACTACATAAAGGTTGTTGACCTTTTCTGAATATTAAGTATATGTCTTTCGGTTGCCTTATTCAGGTACATGCATGACAAAACACTTACTTTAGTGTCAAATCCCTGTCGTATGAATAGTACAATCCACAAGTAGTTTCTGCAATTCTCAGGAGAGACATGAAGTATGCCTCATCCCTTCTCTGCAAGCAGATAGAGGTAGAAAACTTAAATGCAGCGACCAAGGACCAGAGAAATGCAATTGGTTGTGACCAAGCAATGTGGCTGAAATTGCACACTATGTGATAATGTTTACATACTTCCTGTGGAGTTAAGTGCTTTATAGCCTCGTTGCAGCATAAGAATTTCACTGAGTTCACATGGTACACAGGGGATCCCTGATAAGAGCCAGCATCTTTCCGAGAAGTGATAACGAGTACATAGCTTCCTGATGAAAACAAAGATTTGCATAGTGAGAGATCCATATGATAAAATTAAAATTTAAATTCCATATGACAGATAAATTAACAGTTCTACAGTGGGGGAAAACATAATTAAGACACAAGATACAAGTTTGACTATTTCATGGTTCTGAGCAGCGCAAGGATGTTGAATTCTAGAACGAGTGGGATTATTTTAATACACAACCCTTTTTATACTATACGCCAGAGAGTACAGTTAATCCACAGAAATGGTCACGGTTTTTCGTTGGACATTCCCATTTTAGTTGATCATGGCTTGTTTCCAGCTTCTGCTGCTATGGCACTCTGCTTCACGTGCAATTTATAAAACCACATTCAAATAAAATTCCATAATAAAGTATAAATGGACATAGCTGAGAATATGACAAGGATAGCACAACAGTTCATACTATGGAAAATTTGTGGCTTAGAATATGCTATCACTTTATTGCCAAAAATGGAATCCTAAGTGCAAGAGCACTATGGCTTTAATGGAACTTTCCTTGAAATCGCAACTATACCTACACATCAGCATATCACAACTACTTATACTAGCGGAATCAGATTCTGTGTCAACCATTTACACAAGTACTCTCTACACAGTGAAGGAATTTCACAGTGAAATGAAAAACTAACCAAAAACACATCCAGGGACCAAAATCATCGCTCAGTTTTGCCTCCTAGTATTTTTGGTTGCATAGCAGTGGAGCACAGTTTTAAGATTTTCTATTTGTTGACTGCAGAAACTATTAAATGTGTTGGCATGGCACTCAGCAGCAGGTGCACAATCGACTAAAACCACATTATCAATAGAGTTTAATGTCCGTCTAGCTGCAAAAACAGCAAGTCAGCAACACACACAGAGTAGTTCATAGATCACACAGTAACCAAGTCCTAATTTGGAACACACTGAAATGTGAAATGTATAAAAAATGGAAGTCCATATATGATGGCAGACAATGTTCTCCATCTCGGTCACTTTGGTGTGAGAAATGGTTACATGGACAATTTTTATCTGACCTTGCACCATCTCTGTGGGTTTTTTTTTTGTTTGGTTGGCGTCGCTAAATCAATGGACTGCTGATCATTTGGCTCATTATTTTTCCTCGAACACGCACGAGAGCTGAGTATCATTATATTAAGAAGAAGACAACTCAACAGCACAATGGTGAGGAGATAAGATACACTCGAGCCCCAGCCAAACTCCAAAATCTCATCTCTTATATAGCAAGAGACACCACACTAGAGAGGCAGGGGAAAATGTCGTTAAGGACACAACGATTGTGGTGAGTCCAGATAGCCCAAGCCCCCAAGATGATGACCAAATTCAAACCTCTCAGGACCTGCCCATCAACTCTTTCATTGGTTTGAGCCCACCAGTCATCAAAGTAAGTGGCATCAAGCTGAGGGGACAAGGCTTCCAGACCAACACTCTGGAGGAGAAAGAACCATACTTGTCAATCGAAGACACATGACACAAGCAATGAAGCAAATGCTACAGAGTTTCATCAACCTGATCATAACAAGGGACAATTCTCAGGATCGGGCAGACCAGGGCGAGCAAGGCGATCGGCAGTCTAACATCTCTTGTGGGCAACCAACCACATAAAAAAACAATACTTCCCAGGTGCCTAGATCTTCCAAAGTCTTTCCTAAGGCCTGAAGATCACAGCCCCTTGAAACAAGCCTTCATAAGTTGATTTGGCTGAGTAATTTCCGGAAGGAGTGAGAATCAGCAATTAAGGGGCTGTAGCCTGTAGGACCACACCAGAGAGGATCACCTAGAGCTGTTGATACTCAGCCAATGCACCAATAGAAAAGGCACATGGATATCAGAAACCTACGACGTCAGCGATCGTCCTTCTATTTGCAAACCTTTTGCACACCAATTTGAACAGTCAAGGAGCAGCCTGAGCAATGCTTTGACCATGGGCCATTTGTACCTCCATAAAGTATCTTGCCATCACCTACTTCTGTAGTGACAGGCATAGAGAAGAAATTCTGAACCGAAGGATGTGCCTGAATGGAAAAGGATGCCCATGGACGGCTCGGCTCCGTTTTTTGCAACCAGAGCCAACGCACCCGAAGTTCCCAACCCAAGAGCCGCAGGTTAGTTAAAACTAGTCCTCCAAGTTCAGGTGGTCTAGTGACCTTCGGGCAAGTATTCAAGCAATGTCCACCCTTGACGTCTTTCCTGCCCCTCCATAGGAATCAAGAATGCCCTCCAAATTTTATCAATGGCGACCAGGAAGAGGACAATGTGCAACATTTGCTCATTACATGTGAACATGTGTGATCCCAAGAGAAGTTTGGCACTTGACCCTGTCTTTGGTTAGTCTGCAGAAGCGAACTCAACAGCCAGATGACTCCAAATTCATGGAGTGGTGGTGCTTAGCTATGTGCCAACTGCCAAGTTGACAAGCACCATTGCAAGGGCTTCTCTAGCAGTTTCGGTGCCTTGAATGGATTTGGAAGCATAGAAATAGATGTGTTTTTTAGGGGGGTTCGCCTAATCTTAGTGCTATTATGCAGGACATTAGGGATGAAGCCAGGTTGTGGTGTTTGATATGAGCTAAAAGGCCTTAGCAAAATTTGACCATAACCGTGGTTCTTACAAGTCACTGGTCGCAGTTCCTAATATAATGAAGCGCAGTTCTCCTGCTTGTTCGAGAAAAATGTGTGAAAGATCAAGCTTAGCATTTCAAAGTATTTTACAGTTTTACTTTGTAATCTTACCTTATTAGTTATTATACTGATTACTTGTCTAGCTAGTGTAAACAGTCTAAACAGGCTCATGGTTAGTAAGTAGGATCAAATGGCACTTAGTGCGTCCCAAAAGAGACATTTGATGATATTACAGCAGAGCAGAACACTATTGCAGGCAACAAAGCAGAATACAAAAAAAGAAGATACGAAGTAGTTCGTAATTCGTGAAATTTGGTGAAGGTGACTCACCGGCGAGCAATCTTATGATGCCGACCACCCCGTATATTCTGTAAACCTTGCAGTCGCTCCCAGTCCCAGCTGCGGCTTCCTCTGCCCGCGAAAAAGACGAAGGTAAACCACACGTCCAGAACACCGCGCCGATTGACGAGCTATAACATCAATCAAAACAACACAAATCCGGAAACACGCCACAACCCTTCGCGTCACTACACGGCTTGACCTGGGGAGAGAGGGCGGATGGAGCCGCCGGAGCGAGCGATGGCGAAGGCGGCGGCGCTGTCGAGCGAGCGGATCACGTAGCGGTCGCGGAACTCCCGCAGCTCGAGCTCACGGCTGCAGGATCCTGGACAGAGGGGTTCCTCAGAGAGCAGCGGCGCTTCGTCGGCGTCGGCGCTCGCCATCGGCGGTGAGCCACGTGGTGCGGAACCTGGTCTCAGTTCGGATTGGTTTGGTTGCTTGGATCCGAACCGGGGGAGAGAGCAAAACGGTTGAAGGACTGAAAGGGACGGCGTGGAAGGGCTGTTTGGCAAGTTTAATAAACACTGTAGTATTTTTTTTTTTTGTCTTATTTGATAAAAAGTTTTAAATTTTGGACTAATTAGGTTTAGGCTGTGTTCAGTTCCTCATGAAATACAAAATGTAAAATGCCAACTACTTTGAAATGATGAAATGCAAAATGCCAAAATTTTCATGGGTGTGTTTAGTTCCATCTAAAATACCAAATTTTTTATGGGATGGGTGAGAGCTTTTTGGCTTTTTTTCCCCTCTCGAGGCCAAAATCCAAAATGGAGAACGGATACCTTTTTGCCAAAAATTTTGCATGGTGTTTAGTTCCATTTTGCAAAATAATAGGCCAAAACCCAAAATTTTTTGGGTGAAATGGGGAACTAAACACCCATAATCTGTGCCGACATACATACAATTAGTCTACATTTAGTACTTCATGCATTTGCCGTAACATTGATGTGATGGGAGTTAAACTTTAATTTATGGAAACCAATAGGGCCTAAACGTGTTGCTGATCTGGTATCACATGTGGCCCAGCTCTGGATTTACTCAGTGGGCCCATGAGTAGTCGGGGAGAGGGCCAAAGGGCAGATGCGATCTCCTTAGACTGTCTCCAACAGCCTACCCATATAGACAAAATACATGATCTACATGAAAAAGTGGCCTCCAACAGAGTAGGCATACGAGGAATCCATTTTGGGTAGACGGAGAGAGGATAGCCAAATATACGTCTTCCCTCCGTCTTCTCTCTCCTCAACCCAAATCACCCGTGGTAGCAGGAGCGGAGGCACTGACCTTGGACCGGCCGAGCGGAGGCGGAGCAGGTTGACCTCGCTGGACCGGAGGGGAGGCGGAGCAGGCGTTGGGCTCGCCGAATCGGAGCCGCGCCTTGCTCGTGGTGGGGCTCGCCGGCGGCGGCGCTCGCGAGGCGGCGGAGGAAGGCGCCGCGCCGCGAAGAGGCCCGCGCTGGGGACGTTGCTGGATCGGAGCTCGTCGGCGTGAAAGGGCCGCACCTTGCCGGAGCTCGCAGCTTGGTGGCCGGCTGCGGGGAAGAAGAGGATCTCGCGGCCAGATGCAGGTGCTCCATGCGCCGCCGCCGCCGCCGTCGCCGCGAGAGCCACGCCGCCGGCGTGAGCATATCCCCTGCTCGCGCCCTGGCCCGCCGAGGCTCCGAGGCCGTGCGGCTCGCGCCGCTCGCCCGCCTCCGTCGCGAGGTCGGGACTCGAGACCTGGTGTTGGAACCGGTGGAAGAAGAGAAGTCGTGGGCCAGGCCTTGTTTTGGGTTCGCTGTTGGAGCAGCAACGTTTTAGGTCCGTGTCCTTTACACTGTTCGTGACTCAGTTGGGTCATATTTAGGTGCTGGCTGTTGGAGATAGCCTTAGTACGATTCTTGCACCAAACCGAGACCCACCAGCGTGGCCACGTCGCTGGCTGTTCCCGACCGTCGGATCGGTCGGGCGAATGGCCTAGACCGTACGTTTCCCGGTAATTTTGCAAAAAAACCATCGAACTTTAGCGAAATTAACCCGCAGTCCAGAGCCTCTCTCATAAAATCTTCCATAAAACCCTTCGAACTTTATCGAATTCAATCCGCAGTCCAGGTCGCCCTCCCTCTCTACTCGGGCCTGCTTTTCACAAGAAATGGGCCTTCGTGGGCTAAATTCGGCCCGACGCGGTTTTCCTATTTTCCATTGAATTTATTATTTACCTAATTCGGCTGATTTTTTCTAAAACACATAACAAATCAAATAAAAATCATAAATATGCCAAATCAAGTTTGTTAAACTCTACACAACTAGCACTGCACTGTAAACACAATACATCACATATTTTAGTGAAATTTAATTGCTAAAGTTGTAGATCTACATTTCTGTAGAGTTTTCTATAAATAATTAATAGAGTTAGTTTCTTTATTCAAATTACTACAAATTCCATGATCCGAGGGCAAATTCTCCTCGTTTCACAGTTACAATAACCTTTCTACTACTTATGCTCCTCCCTCGTTAATAAATAATTTAACCCCTTCTTTCTCAATGGAAAAAATAATAAAAAAATATAATAGTACCATTCAAAAACCCAAAATAACATATAAATAAAATAATACCTTCGTGATGATAAACTCTCCAAAACATACAACAAGTACAACAACATGCTACAAACCATGACACATAAAAAAAAACTTATTCTATCCAAGGAGACTTATATATATACATACAGATGTCTAGGTACAATTAAATTTATTGTACATATAAAACAAAGCCTATATCGAATATAATATTAGTATTTAATGAATTCATTTCAAAAACAAATAATTATTTGCTGCGGAAAATATCACGGGTCCTGCTGGCCATAAGCGGCAACGCCGCAATCTTTTCTAGTTGGAACGATACAGAGAAGATTAGCATGGCCCCTGCGCAAGGATGACACGCATAAATCGAGAAATGGTCCAAATTTTTTTGAGATTTTACGCAGCAGTCCTTGCTTTCTTGCAGATATGCCCCTGGCGCATGAATTCAGACCCCCTAACGTCTTCTCACTCCTTGCTTTTCTTGCAGATATCCCTGCCACATGAATCCAGATCCCTACAGTTAGATCCCTTTTCCAGTTGAGATCAATATTGCAGCCGCATCCTTTGTATCATCATTTTTTTTGCAAGGAGCCACCTGGCCCACACTTGATTTACAAATTGGCCCCTACCTCCTCTTTTGTCTAGTTATTCTTGCGGAAAAGACCTTATCAATGCCACCTGAGTGGGTTATACACCAATTTTTTTGAGTGAACACCATGTAGTACGTTTTACAGTGTGAATCCTTTTTAACAATATTTTCTCAAGTAAAAACATATGCATGCTGGTTCTCTTTCTTCCTTTTGTATTATACTAGTATAATTCGCACGCCCTTGCGCGCGTAGGTAGCAGAACATATGTTTAACTTATGGATTATAAAATAATTGAGAGCGGCAGTAATATATATTGCACAAATTTATGGATTGGTTGAGCGTTTTTGCATTTGGATTTTTATAATGGTCATAAAACATGCATTTAGATATATTCTGGTGCCTCTCAGTTACCTATATAAGCTGATTAAGTAGGGGCATGCATAGTTCTGGAGATGACTACATAAGGAATGCCTCTGTTTTGGTGTAAACTCTGTCTAATAAGGACCCACAAAGGTACAGATAGAGTCAAACAAAGTGGACTAAGATCTCAATAGATAACCAATGCAGCAGGTAACATGCATGCATACTTTGCAATCACTTTGGCAGTTTCTAAGTGGTGACACACATGATGGTTCAAACATCCATGGTCTTGTTGATCCCATATAGTGCGAGCAAATCAATTCATACAAAAGGCACTTGTAAAAATGGTGGCTGAGGATTACATTGTGTGACCTCAAAATCAATACCATAAAGTCTGGGAGCGAGGAAATCAATCTGATACAAAAGGCACCTGTCAAAATGGTGGCTGAGGATTACATTATGTGACATCAAAATCAATACCATAAAATCTGGAAGCGCATAAAACCGGCAAGGTGTAGAGGCCTGCATTGAGTACACTCATATAGCAACCCATTCCATGTACCGTGTAGCAGAGAGATATAAAAACACGTAGATACTGAGGATCGTGGGAAAGAAATCCATGTATAGATAAAAAAAAAAGCCTATTTAAACAGGGAAAATCTAACCAATAACATTGTTCTAGTGCGAATGGATTTCGGAACTTCGGGCCTTTGCGATCTCTGGTCTTTGCTTTCGGCATGTGACTCCGCTCTCTAGTTTTATTTTTCATATAACTAGAAAATGTTAATACGTTGTAATAAAAAAAGTAAAGTACATGACCGGTCTTTCTTTGAATTCATATAGATTATGCCATTTCGGTCCTTAATCTCAATTCAAGTCTAAGATCCGCACGGGTCTGAACCCATACCACATGCCAAGATATGACTGAATTGTTTGAGTCATACCCCATATCAAAATATGACTGAATTATTTGACGTAAAGGATTAGATGAGGTTTTATGAAAATATATTAATATTTACAAACCTATAGTTATTTTTGTTGAAACTATTATTTTTGTATGGCAGTAGCAACCATGGGAGTTACAAAGGGTAACTCTAGTGGATTCAAGAGACTATCGATTCACAGGCGAGCACCCACACGGTTAGGGTCAAGCTTGAAGGCTTGCTTGCTCGTGGAGGAATGAGAATCCAAGGACTCACCTCAGTGGGGACATAGGTTGTCAGAAAGCAACCAAACCTCTAGGATAAATCTTGTGTCTCTTGCCCCATTTGCTTTGCTCTCTTCTACGCTTCTCTTTACTTTGATCATCTTTGTGTCTGTGTAGTTGCTAGGGTAGCTCTCCTAATCGAGTAGTGTGTTATTATTCGAGTAGTTGCTTCTCTTGCGTAGTTCGTTTAGTTGTTTGACTAGTCTTGAGTAGCTTGTGTGCTCTCATAGTAGTTGTAATCATTGCTACTAGACTTGATTAGGATGTTTGCGTTGAAGTGAGCTATGTTAGGCTTGTAGAGCTGCAGTGGCTATTAGGATTATCTCTTTTACTAATCCTTGCTAGTGTCTTTGTCCCTGGAGGGAATTTTTAGTAGGCTATTCACCCTTCCCTCTAGCCATTCTAGATCCATTTGGACGCGCTGAGATGGGCCAAGATAGAGAGGCATAGGAGGTGAAAGTGCATATGGTCCCTAAGTGGGATTGGGTGGACTAAATGACAATACAATTAAGGAACTAACGTATTTCATGAGAATTGCAGGTGTTTAGTCCCATGTATGTTCAAATGAAGCTGATGACATGCAAATGAGAATTAAGTCCAAGGCATATTGATGAAATGCATTGGTGACAAGCATGTGGTGAATACGATGAAAGAGATATGGCTTGGTGGTTATCTGTTGTTCTCTCATATGAGCTCGGTCATATGATGCAATATGGAATTTGGGTTTCATGACACATGAATTGGCAAGCATGTGCGCTAAGTAAAGATGAGACATACTTGATTGCATATGGTATGTTCTCACTACACGAAGCTTGCTAGTTCAAATTGAGTAGAAGACAATAATGTAAATGAAATGAGTTTCATTATATGCTTAAAGTTTATTCAAAGCAAACTATGACTTGATGGCTTGATAGAATAAAGATAGCAAGGAAAGGTCTTCGAGAGACTAACTGAAGGTGAAGGGCAAGCGACGGCTTGGCGACTGAGGGACCAAGGCCAAGGCGGAGAAGAGATAGTACTTGTATTGAGCCGGGGTATTAGGCAAGCTATGCAAAGTCAAGTTGATGTGGAGGATCAAATCATTGACAAATTAGTTGGAAAGGTGAATTTTGGATAAAAGGTATAGTCTTGATGAAATGGTCGGAGAAATCCAAAGTCATAGCTCAAGGTGATTCAACTCAAGGCAATGAAGGTGTTGAAAACCCTAAAATGGTTAAAAACCGAGAAAGCAAAATCAAATGGTTTAGCCTCTCAATCTCGTGTTCTTGATCCTTTGCCTTCTCCATGAGCTCGACAATATCAGCTACATAACATCCCCTTAGT
Organism: Saccharum hybrid cultivar R570; assembly: GCA_038087645.1. Taxonomy (NCBI): domain Eukaryota; kingdom Viridiplantae; phylum Streptophyta; class Magnoliopsida; order Poales; family Poaceae; genus Saccharum; species Saccharum hybrid cultivar. The sequence continues at coordinate 7,676,761 of JAQSUU010000056.1, read as the reverse complement.
CCTAGAACAACTCGACATCTTGTTTTTCAAGGAGTCAAACTTTTTAAGTTTTAACTAGATAGAGAGTATTATTTATATTTCTATCTCGTAATATGTTTATTATGAAAATATGTTCTATTATTAGTCTAATGATACTTATTTTGTATCTTAAATATTAGTATGTTTTATATATATTTGGTTGAACTTAAAACCCCTCGAAAAGTAAGATATGGGGATATGTACTACGTAGTTATTTTAGGATAGAGGTAGTATGCATTTTTCTTAACATTTTTCTAACCCTAGAGTTGTATTCTTTTTAGAGGAGGGCTATACTTGTTTAGTCAGGTATAGGTAGGGATGAAAATGGACATAATATATCCCGTCCTATTCCATTTTCTATTTTTGTTTCATTCGTTTTCATATTTACAGAAAATACGGGAACGAGACAAGAATGGTAGAAGGGATTTGCCGCTTGTGTTTTTGTGGAGTTTTCAATCTATGTGGAATATGTCTAAGTGTCTAACAAGTAAATGTCTTTATGCTAATGCTAATATACCTACTAATAACTAAGTATACATGTAAACATGTTGAGACACATGATATGCAAGTGAATATTAGATTAATCTTGATGCATGTATCATACATGCATATTGAGAACATTAGATCATATCATCCTAACTTAATTTTTTGATTCTTCGTCCAAATTTGTTCATTTTCGAATGTCCATCGATTTGTCCGCAAACTCACAAATAGAGTTAATTTTTGCATCCATGCCACTTACATCCCTTTTCAAATATCTCGATTTTGTTTTCGTCCTGCCTTTTTAAAACCTCATCCTCTTTCCATTAGAAATATACAGAAACGAAACCAGAGATAGGTTTTGTCCATTTCCATTTCTATTTATGTATTATAGCGAAGTCGGAGTAGGATGCTACTCCTTTCTTCTTTCACTGCTCTTTCCCTCCAAAAACAGAGACCGATAGCACATGGGGGAAAAAAATGGGAGGGAAAAGGGCTTCGATCCTAGCCATTGCTGGTTCTTGGACGGCTGAGACGTTGCTGCTGCTTTGCTGCAGTAGTGATTACTGTTGCACCCGATCCTGCTCCCCTACGTGGGTGGCAGCCAGTTTGGGAATAAAACCGGTCATACTTCAAGGCTGATTTGACCTCTCATGAAGGCTACTCCAGCCAATCCATAGGCTGAACCTGTACCTAGGGGTTGTTTAGTTGGTGAAAAAGTTTGGGTTCGACTACCGTAGCACTTTTCGTTTTATTTAACAATGTGTCCAATTATGGACTAATTAGGCTCAAAAGATTTGTCTCGTGATTTACAACTAAACTGTGTAATTAGTTTTTTCTTTCGTCTACATTTAGTACTCCATGCATATGCCGTAAGATTCGATGTGACGGGTACTGTGTAAACTTTTTTGAGTTGCATGGTCAACTAAACAGGCTCCTAACATAAATAAATGACCAAACGAATCTCCCAATGATGTTCGGCTGCCTGTTTCGGCAGCGCGGCAGCTGCAAAATTTCACTGTAGCCACAGTATTTACTCCGTAGCGCCTTGCACTGTCCACCGCCGCCGCCGCAGCAGCTGCGAAACCAAGCAGCCGAATCTTGGCATCATCTTGCGGTGTTTCAACAAAAAAAAAGAAAGAAAGAAAGATTCTGATCCTTCAGGCAAAAGCCGCCAACGCTGAAAGGCTGCAGCCGTGCAGCAAGCAAAAGCAGCACTCCGTATACGGAGTACACGCACAAGTAGTGCGTTGCCCATATTATTATCAGTTTATATATACCACTCAAATAACAAAAAACATTTTCATCATTATAATAAAACAGCCAAAAGAACACAAATTCCTATTAAGAAAACCAAACCTCACTTAACCCACCGTTTTTGAAAATAAAGAAAATACCACAAATTTAGGCGGATCAACATAAATAAATCACAAGACTTTACGCCCACGTTAATCAATCCATAATGAGCGCATAATAAACGGCACCGCCTCCCAGCATCAGGAAGCCAGGAAACCTCCTCTCCTGTCTCCTCTCTTCTCCCTCTACCCCTGGCTTCTCTTGCGCTCCTCCCCGTATCCCGGGGCTACCAGTCCACAATCGCACTGAACCCTACCTATCCCACCCACCCGTCCCGCAGCCGCGCCCCGCAATGGCGCGCGGCGCGGCTAGAAAGCGGCGGCGCGAGTCGTCGCCCCCAGCCGCCGCCGCCGCGGCACGCGACGGGAGGAAGCTCCTATTCGGCGAGGTCGTCGAGGTGAGCGCCATCCGCACCGCCGTACGTTTGCGATGAGGTCCACCGCATTGCGGCTTAGGGCGATGGTCCGCGGGTGATGGGCTGGGTGCCTGGGTTTTTTATTTTATTGGGTTTCCAACGTTTGAGGTCACCGCCCCTGATCAGGGGCGATTCTCGGTTAATCTTGATACCGAGCATTGGTCGTTCCGCGGCCGGGGATGATCGCGAGGTATCCGGATGGTTATTGGTTAGGAATAGCATGCTTTTGTTAATCTGGGGTGAAGTGGGCGCTTAGTTACATATTTACATGTATTCTTTTTAGTTGTTCTTCGGAGTTTATATTGGGTGGTTGGAGTGACCTTATCTTCCTCATGCGGAAATGCTGACAAGATTAGTAGAAGGTTCTGCCACATAGACGGCTGTCAAGTCGCAACAGCGATACGGCATTGAGCCTTCTTTATGCACGTGCAAATAGTTCAGAATCTTGGCTTCTCGCTTCTGCCCTCAGTGAGTTCCGATAGTATTATTGATATCTAAGCAAAGTACCTAATTGTGCGTAATTTGTCTCATGTATATTTCTTCGACTCCATTTGCGGCTGATGCCAGTTACCTCTGTCTGAGTGTCTGTTGGTCTTTGATGCCTGCCAATTGGGCAGCCTTGCATTAGTTAGGTAGGAATTACTTAAGTGGTATATCACTGTTTATTCTTTTATGATCAAATTTATTGCATGCATGGATTGAATTTGACCTGTCAATGAACCTCTAATGTTCTACTACCCCTTTTAACACACCCCTTGTGTTCGCTTCAAAATTCCAATGTGTTTCATTGTTTTTGTGACTTGCTGATGATTATGGGATATACCAACCCCTGGTTTGCTTTTTGCACTGTCACTATGTCTGCCCTCACACTGTGGGATGGAAGTGCCCGAGTTATTCACTGACATCTTTCTGTTCTGTAGGTGCTGAGTTGTGATCCAGGGCTATGTGGCTCCTGGCATAAGGCTGTTGTTATTGGTATTCGGGAAAATGCTCGCACCGTAAGATATACTGATTTCATTGATGAAAATGGATCGCCCCTTGTTGAGAATGTTCAAGTGTCAGATGCCATCGATGGCAAGTCAAGCATGCCTGAGGAAGTCATTCGTGGTAATGTTAGGCCAATGTGTCCACATCAACGGCTGCAGGTATCTCATGCAAGCTATGGACTCTGTGTTGATGCACTCATAGAAGGTTCCTACTGGGAAGGTGTAATTGCTGATCATGCTGAAGGCTCTATGGAAAGGAAAGTCCTTTTCCCTGATGAAGGTGATGAATGCACTATTGAAGTTGATCAGCTACGTCTTACTCAAGACTGGGATGAAGTTACGGGGAAATGGAAACCACGTGGAATCTGGTTGTTTCTGCAGATGCTTTTGTCACATGAAGAGAGAGATGGTTTACCTGTGTCAGTCAGGCAGATATGGTTTGACTTAAGATCCAAACCTTCTTTTAAGACTGATGCCAAAATGTGGATGTGTGGAACAGAAGAATTTTGGGAGAGATCACTTGCAGATCTCATTGCTGAATTGTGGTCTCTATGTGTCAAGCCTACCCTAGATGGATATCAAGTGGAAGCAGTATTTCAGAAGGACAAAGCTGAGACCACTGTCTTGGATAAGCTGGATCCATCCCAAGCATTATCAGAATACATCTCATGCTATCGCAATAATAATAGGAAAAATGCTCTTATGAAAAAGGAGTTGGCAAAGCAACACCTTAAATCTTTAGGATGGACCTTTCTGGATGACGATCCTAAGAACAAGTTTTACATCTCACCTGATGGTAAGCGGTTCCCATCTTTTCTAGGAGCATGCCAGGCGTGTTTGGCTGCAAAAGAAGCAAATGGTTGCCAAGATGATCATACAGAAAATTTGCATCTAGACAGTATTAGTGTGGTGCACAAGAATGCATGCTACAACCTGACGCGCATGGATCTTGCCTTGATAAAGAACAAGTCCAATGATAAATGGATCACAACTCCATCAGGATCTTGGGAGTTGGTTCAACTCGATGCTGAATTTTCCCCACAGATAGTTTCTCTTCTTGCTAGTTACCAAGATGGCACTACTGTTCTACAGAGGAGCATTGACAGAACTCTGAGTGTGAAGCTGAAGAAGCATCTACTGGCATTGGGTTGGAGTATTAAGTTCAAAAAGGATGAAATTATGCTAGGAAATGGCCATCACAGACATATTACGAGATACCGGTATGAGTCACCTGATGGGAAGACTTATGTTTCTATCATTCAGGTAATATGCAGCTTGATAGTTGGAGGCGTTAAACAAGATATAATAACTGACAGACACAACTATCGGACAGCACCAAAAGGTTTTCATTCGACAGTGTCAACTGACCTGGCAAGGCTTAGTAAACGTAAAAGAAGGGATAAATCTGATGCCCTTGAAAAATACATAGACTATATGGAAGCTGATAAGAAAAATTCCAGGAGGAGGAAACTGTTGAGATCAAATGCTAAGAAGTTTCTCAAATCTGCTGGGTGGAATTTTTGGTTAAAGCAAAAGCCTAGAAACAGACTGGAGTTGAGGTATGATGCTCCACATGGCAAGTCTTACAACTCTCTAGTGGCAGCATGTAAGGGTTACCTGGAAAAAGGATATCAGGAAGACAATGACGCATACATTGAAATCGCCAACCATGGTTCTGCTGATGGTTCTATGCATCCATCAAAGTTGGCACCACTCAGTGGTGGACTAAGGGATTCAAGTAAAATACAGGGTATGCCTGTTGTGGACAGATGTAGCAACATGTTTACCTTGTCTGCACATCATGGAAGATGTAGGAAAAGAAAATCATCTCCAATTTCTTTGGACGGTGCACAATATCTTTGTTCAAGACATGGACAGATCCCTTCAAGTGAGCATCGTGCGAAGACAGTTTTGTCTTTGTTGGTAAAGAAAAAAATTGTGGTACCAGGGGATAAGGTTACATATAAGCAAAATGATGGACCTGGGATAAAGGAAGGTTCCATCTGCATAGATGGAATAGAATGCATGTGTTGCAATGAAATATTCACTGTGGAGAATTTTGAGGTTCATGCTGGGAGCAGTACACCATTACCTTCGGCTCATATGTTTTTAAAGGATGGAATGTCCCTATCACAGTGTTTAGTTGAATTCATGGGTGGGAACAAGCCCAGAGATCCACATCCACTGCATGTGCGCTTGAAGGGAAAAAATTCTGATCTGGAAAGTGATTCGATATGCTCTGTGTGCCATGATGGTGGGGATTTATTACTTTGTGACAATTGCCCATCATCTTATCATCATGATTGTGTCGGTTTGGAGGTAGAGGTTCTCCATTATCCTATTCGAGTGAATCTATTTACTTACTCTCGAGTTTCTATCTGCTGGTACCTCTATTATTGCAACTTGCAAACTTCCAGTAAGTAGCCTGGTAACATGAAAGTTTTAGCCTTCCATTGGCTTTAGTTATATGGTTGTTGGTTTTTGATGAATATTCTTGCTCAAGTGCCAATCCATATCACACTGGTAGTGAGAACTTATGATAAATGTTCCTTCTCTTTTTTTAGTATGATGAACAGCATGTGCATCATATCATTGTTGTATTTCTTCAGTTCTTATTTCTCCACAAGTTCTTCCTATTTGCACTTGCTTTAAGAAAGATATTTCAGTTGCATTCTGCTTTTGTAGGCCATTCCGGAAGGAAACTGGTATTGCCCATCATGCAGATGCAGTATTTGTAACTTGAGTGATTATGATCCTGATACCAGCCAATTCACTGAGAAGACCATAGTTTACTGTGATCAGTGTGAACGGGAATGTATGCTTATTTCAACATTTATGTATAAAATGTTCCAGATTTTTATTTTGTGATTGCTGATTTCTTGTTCACTTTCTTTTGGTAGATCATGTCGGTTGCACTAGAAATAGTGACCATCAGCTTATCTGCCGACCAGAAGGTTGTTGGTTTTGCAGCAGGGGATGCTCAAATGTACGGTATTACTTGATAAAAAATGCTAGCTTTTTACCTGAAATGACTTTAGAATATAATTTGAACTCAATTCTTATTATGATGTCTTTCAGACACCAAATAATTGATTCTGGTGTCCCATTCTATTGTGCAGGTATTTCAACATTTGCAAGAGGTCATTGGGAAATCAGTTCCAACTCCAATCGAAGGCGTATCTTGGACTATCTTGAAATTTTGTAGAGGGAACGGCAGTGACCATGGTGATTATGATGATGAGATAATGGCAGACCATTATGGCAAGTTGTGCGTTGCAGTTGGTATTCTTCATGAATGCTTTGTTACTATTATCGAGCCTCGCACACAGAGTGATATTTCTGAGGATATTGTCTTCAATAGAGAGTAAGTGCTTCTGGACCATTTCCATGCATCTGATTTTATTTCACTTTCAATGATTCTTGCACTAATACTCTCATGAGATAGACTGTGAATATTCTAGAATAGTTGATGCTTTATTTGTATTACAAATAGTCGAAACATAGATCATTTTTATTAACCTTTATATGTTTTATACTGAATTGCTTAGATAGAGGTACACTAACTGTAGTTTTGCAATGCTCATCAGCAAAGTTGTTCTCTATTTTTTGTCCCCTTTTCACCTTCCACATCTGGAAATTTGTTGAAATTCCTGTTGTTTTGGGTACATCTAATTCATATTATAAATTTATATATGTTTGATGTTTCTTTGCTCATATTTATTGATCTAGTATAGACTGCTGAGTAACTTCTGTATACATGCTTCACGATCAGAACTCAGACGACTAAATTTTAGGGGATTCTAATCAATACTTCTCCAGAAAGGTGGTGAACCAGTATCTGTCGGCACTTTTAGGTAGTATACCTTCACAATGGTTTTCCATAGTAATTGAACTTTCATTAAGCATCTTGATCCATGTCCAGTTATTTCCTTTCCTGATTAGGATTTGCGGCCAGAAGTTTGCCGAGCTGCCTCTGATCGGTACAAGTTCTCCATACCGTCGCCAAGGAATGTGCCGACTTCTAATTAATGAACTGGAAAAGGTTGCACTTGATATATTTTAAAATCATCTGCAACAGTACTTTAGTTTAAATATTGTAACAATAGCTTGTTTCGAAAAAATTGTAACAAAAACGTTTCCATTTGTACCCTTGCCATTTCCATGGTGTTTGCTGAATAATTTACTTTTTTTTTCTTACCAGTTGCTTTTAGACTTGGGGGTGGAAAGACTTATATTACCGGCAGTTCCTGAACTTTTGGAAACATGGACATGCTCATTCGGTTTCACAGTTATGTCAAATTCTGATAGGCTTGAGTTGGCAGGGAATAGCATTCTCAGTTTCCAGGGAACCACCATGTGTCAGAAGATTTTAAATGTTGCACACAACATTTCACAAGATAAAAGTGTTCCATCAATGTCCAATTCTGAGAGAATGGGGTTGGCAGAGAACATGGTGCTGAAGAAGGTATTTGTTCCATTGACAGTGGAGCCAGACCATCAGATTGATTTGATTGTGGAGCCTGAGCTAGTAATGGAAATTGAGAATAACAGCAGTGAAGAGGGTATTTCTTCAATTGATCCTCTGACTAGTATGCCCAGACCTGCAAGTTGGTTTGACAGTGGGGCCAGAGCTGGTACTGGTAAGTCAGGAAAACAAAGGCGAAGAGGGTATTTGTTTCATTGATGCTCCAACTTGCACGCCAGATCCTCAAGTTGGTTTAACAATGGACATTCATGAGCAACCATATGCCAGGTACGGTTTCTTCTATTGAGGTCAGATGGGGTTGGCTTATAAGAATTCCGTTCGTTCTTGCTTGACTGAATTCAAAGAGTCAACATTGTAGAATTTGCAAATGCTATGTAGATTTGATACTAACAGACAAATAACCATTTATGATTGACCGAGAGATAACCTGCAGTTATGTTCTGTAAGACATTACATTCTCCTAGTTGGCAATCTGGTTTACTATCTATATTCACTTGTGAGCCAGCATCTTGTTCATACTCTCTCCATTCCAAATTGTAAGTCGTTCTGGCTTTTCTAGATACATAAGTTTGACTATGTATCTGGACATAATGTATATCTAGGAACATAGTAAAAGCTAATGTATCTAGAAAAAGTATAATGACTTACAAGTTGGAATGGAGGGAGTAACAATTAGTGATTTCTTTAGTAACTTAATGAAGAATAATTATTTACTACAATCTTTAACATATTTTTCCTTTACTTGGTACTGATTGTGCTCCATTTCTAGTGCTGGTGCAGATCAGTGCAACCAGAATTGCACTTCGAATATAACAGTACGTATATGCTCTGAGTAACTTCCTGATTATTTCTTGGGTAGCTGCTTGTGTTGCTTATGGTAACGCTCCCCACATTTTGCAGCCTAACACAGCTTCAGATTGAAATACAAGTTCTCAGGAAAATGCTATGAGCGGGTTAAAAAGGGTGCTCGCCGAGGAATGTCTGGCTTAGAGTCTCGACCAAATAATAACCAAGGGTGGATCCACTAGAGCTTTGGATGAAGGATGCTAAACTTTGATGCAGTAAGCTTTCAGCCATCGCCTTGGCGTTGTCCAGAGTGCGAGTCGAAATTAGCCTAACCTGGTTACCATGGTGTAAATTAAGGACTATCGAGCTGTTAACAAACTGTCCAACTATAAGGAAAATGAGACTAGTTTGAAGCAATTTCTGGTGATGGTTTTACCCTGATCTGTAGTATTATCAGTTCTGCCGCCATACTGTTCATTGGCTGCAAACTGTATGCAGTTCCTTTTGTTTGACTAGACATTCGAGCTCAGCCTGAGCTTGTTGCTGATTCTGCACATGTGATCGATCAGGGCCCCTCAAGCTCGTCAAGTCACAAAGAGGTTAAGAGGGAGTAAAAATGGTTAGTGGTCTGTTTCTGGTGAGTTGGTGAGGGTGATGAGAGATATTTTTTGACTGTCGATGAGAGAAATTCTTATCCAATCCTGTCACGGCAACAGAGCTGCTCCAACAAGCACACAGCAAGGAGTAGGAGAAAGCGGGGATATACAGTACGCCCTTTCAAAGTAGTAGTCCTGTATTGGACTCTAAGCTGTATAAACCAGCTGCAATATTCTTAGCCTGAGACTCTAAGCCGTAAGCCTCCGCCTCCGTATCTGAGATCACTCTGATTCCAATCTCTGTGAATTGCTCATGCCGCCTGTCTGATCTCGCCAGCGGTTACAGACTCAGGTGGCGTCTGAGGCGGCGATCCTTTGGCGTGGGTTATCCAGTTGGTGGTGTCCAGCGTTGGTGTTAAACAAGTGGAATATGACGGCGCTTTTGCGGTGCACGGCAGTGGCGGTTCTTCTACTTGGTGTTTCGGTCATTCGGTGGCGTGTGGCGGCGGCGCATGCGCATCTCTTCGTGCGTGTGGCAGTGCTTGGCGGCGGGGATTCTCCGGTGGCTTTGGTGAGCTGATCTCCTTCCGATCTGCGTATCTGATTCACAAAGGGCAAACCATGTCCAAGCACAATCGCGTAATACCTCCCAGGAGCATAACATGCAACAATAGCAAAAATTCACTACACTGCTATGAGTGTATAGAATCGCCATAATATCACAGCATACACTCCCTCTGTCCCCGAAAGAATCAATTCATATGCCAAAAATTTATCCACGAATAAATCAATTCCTGCCGTAGACGCGCAACCGGTCTGCATCGGAGTTGCCATGTCATATAAGCAACACATATGTATTACCTAGACACAATTTTTGCAATGCTAATTATTTTGATCAAACTTAAAAATATTGACTATCTAAAAACGACATATGCAGTTACAGAGTAAGTTTATTCCATTTCCAAGAAAGCACGAATTCCATGGCTTCAAATCTTTCGATGTTCCTACAACGACGTACGCCAAAGGGCAAACCGACCAAAGGCAAGGAATCAACGGATTCCATACGAGTCGCGCAAACTCCAAAGGTGATCTGATCTCGAACACGCTCACGTGAACTCCAGTCGGCCTAGCGGCAATTCTTTACCCTCACATGCACACCTCCTCTCCAAATTCAGTCGAACTCCTGACAATAAGCGCAGGCGCAGCTAGATTACTCGCAGAGGCGACGGGTTACTCGCAGCTGGACTCGTGATTACACGTACGATTAATTGAGCAGCAGCATAAAGGGGCCATTCAGAAAGGCGGCTTTGCTTCCGTTCTCTCTTTTCTTTGCCATGATGCTGCCGTCCTGCAGGAAGAGTGCCGCCCTCGCCGCCGTCGCGTTGTCTTCCGCCTTCCTCCTGCTCCACGCCTTCTCTCTTCCGGCAGCCTCGGCGCTCTCCGTCGGGCTGGCACGGCGCCACCGGCACGACGCCACGCCCGGGCTGGCCGGCGGCTGCGACGTCTTCAGTGGCAGCTGGGTCCTCGACGGCGGCGGCTCATCGGCGGCGTACACCGGGTACAACTGCCCGCTCATCGACGCGGAGTTCAATTGCCAGCTCTACGGCCGCCCGGACTCCGACTACCTCCGGTACCTCTGGAAGCCGGCCGGCTGCGAGCTGCCGAGGTACGTGCGTGGCAGTGAGCGCCAGCCATGCCTCGTGAACCCACGGCGACAGACACGCGCGTGCATGCGTGCATGATAGACTGATTACTTGTATTGTATACATATCAGGTTCGATGGCGCGGACTTCTTGACGCGGATGAAGGGGAAGACGGTGATGTTCGTGGGCGACTCGCTGGGCCGCAACCAGTGGGAGTCGCTCGTCTGCCTGCTGCACGCCGCCGCGCCGCAGTCGCCGGCGCAGCTCGTCTCCGCGGACCCTCTGTACACCTACAAGTTCCTGGTATGTTATATATGTACATGTACCACGCGGCGTGCATGATTCAGAGCTTGGCTGAAGAGATTAGGATTAGGCCAAATCTAATAATCTAAATACGTTGTTCGAGCATCAGGAGTACCAGGTGACGGTATCCTTCTACCGCGCGCCGTACCTGGTGGACATCGACGTGGTCCAGGGGAAGCGGGTGCTGATGCTGGACGACATCTCCGAGAACGCCGAGGCGTGGCGCGACGCCGACGTGCTCTCCTTCAACTCCGGCCACTGGTGGACGCACACCGGTTCGATGCAGGGGTACGCACTGCAAAATCTATTTGTGATAATGTAGTTGTAGATTCAACTACAACAATGAGAATCGTCAATTTGCTCTGAAAATGTGCGTGGTGGATCGATGCAGGTGGGACTACATGGGCGAGCCTGGCCGATACTACGAGGACATGGACCGCACGGTGGCATTCCAGCGCGGCCTCACCACCTGGGCCAACTGGGTGGACCTCAACCTCGATCAAGCCAAGACCCGTGTCTTCTTCCAGTCCATGTCGCCCACGCACTACAGGTATTATTCTCACCCGTGATTCCATGCACGAGCCATCTATCTCTGTGCACTGTCACGCTAGCTGCGTCCCTGTCCAGACGCGCATATGCATGTATAGGCACGTGTCGTGTTTTCTTAGCATTCATCAGTTCATTCATTTTTTCTTTTTGCTTCGGCCTTTTTGTGCTGTGATCTCTATCAGCTCGAAGGAATGGCCCAACCCGGTATCGAAGAACTGCTACGGCGAGACGGCACCGGTGACTGGGCTGAACTCGACCGGTCAGGCCTCGGGCCAGGAGCAGGTGATCCAGGCCGTGCTGCGGGGCATGAAGAGCCCCGTCCGTCTCCTCGACATCACGGCGCTGTCGGCGATGCGCAAGGACGCGCACCCATCGGTGTACAGCGGCGACTTCTCGCCGGCGCAGCGCGCCAACCCCGGCGCCAGCGGCTCCGTTGACTGCAGCCACTGGTGCCTCCCCGGCCTCCCGGACACCTGGAACCAGCTCTTCTACACACTCCTCTTCTACAAATAGTAGTCATACTCACACATTCACACTGACACTGTGACACAGCAAGTCATCCACACGTACTGCTAGCAGCCTAGCAGCTCGCTGCCTCGCTAGCCATGTTGTCACAAACCATTTGATTTTTTTCGGTGTCTGTAAACTGTAAAACTAGTGTGATGTTGTATCACAGGAGTACACAATAGATGGCGGGAGAAATGCGTCGATAACGTTTAAATAGGAGTGAAGAACTACAATCTCGGCATCGATTGATCTCCTTTATACTCACATGGCATCTGTACAATTGTACACCTCGTACTCCAATTTTGGTAAATAGTTGATCTACTCCTTTGCATGCAACAAGCTACGTACCCTAGACCACTTATGAATTTAAGGGTCTGTTTGGTACCAATTCTCGAACGGCTCCTGAAGCTGTTTTTAGACGATGCCAGCCAAACGGGTCCGGAAGAGGCTGCTCCGAGAAGCGCCATATTTTGCGCTCTATGTTGCAGCAGGCGTTTGAAGGAGCCGAAAAAATCAGCTTCACCCGGCCTGCTCCTCCTTTGCGCTTGCGGGCCTAGGCAAAATTGCCCCTTCTCTGTGCACATCAGCAGCAACAAAGCGGACGACGCGGGAGGCAGAGGCGTCGGTGGGCTAAAGCCCGCAGCGTCGCCGTCAGGACTAGGGCGGAGCAACGCCGTCGAGTGTCAGTGCCCCTCACCCCGGTGACCCTGACGAAGGCCCAAGGCCCAGGCGTGGCTCACGGAAGATGTCCAGAAGTTCCAAGATTTCCGGCCCAGAGTGGCAGTGCGCCTTGTGTGTGTGATGAGCCCGGAAGAGGCATATGTAAGGTGGAGTCTGTACTGAATGAACTAAACTCACGCCGAGCACTCTGCCGGCTGACCTCGCATCCCCTTGCTTCTTCCCCAATCCAACTCTACTTTCTCCAATCTCTACCGTTCCTCCTCGCCACCGGCGAAGGGAACGCTAACACTGGTATCAAAGCCCCTTTCCTCGGCACCTCCGCCGCTGGGAATCGCTGGATCTGCCTCTGCCGCCGCACGAGCACTTCACGCGGTTGCAGCGTTCACGCGGAGTCATGGAGCCCAGCGTCAAATCGGCCTTCGATGAGATCCTCAAGCGCCTTGACGGGATCGACGAGCGTTGGGAGCGGCGCTTCTCCGTCGTTGAGGGAACGGTGGAGAGGAACCACCAGGACGTCGTCGGCCGCGTCTCAGCCCTCGAGCAGCACAGCGGCCTCCACGCTGAGTCGCTCCGGGCTGCCGACGGCTGGATGGGCCACTTCGATTCGCGCGTCGTCGACCTAGAGAAGCGGATGGGCGAGGTTGAGCTGATACGCTTCGCCGAGATCTGCGACGAGCGGGACCTCCGCGTGGCCGCGCTCGAGGATGCGGTCACCGCCATCAACAACTGGAAGCCGAACGTCGACGGGGTGCTCGACACAATGCGCACCGAGACGAAGCGGCTCTCCCAACACTGGGATCGGGCAGTTCGCGAGCCGATCACCGCCCTGATGCCCTCGTCGGAGTCGGTCGCCGCGCGCTCATCTGCCGGAGTCCCGATCGACTGGCCCAACGGGCACCGTGATGATTCGACTACACGGGCGACGGGCTACGGTTCGGTCACGACCGTAGTCCCGACCCCGGCCAATGGTACGCACTCAGTTCCTTCCTCGCAGCTGTTCAATTGTTTTGGATCTGTTGACGTGCACCCATCTCCTCTCCGACATGATCCGAGAGCTTTCCATCCACCGCTTCTCAATCAACATCCCCTCCACAAACAACCTCCGCCTTCCAACCCTCATCCTCATCACAACCCGCCTCCACCACCATTTCCACCGCCTCCTAACCCACACATTCGTCCAAACCCTTCCCATCCCAATCATCACATGATCGCTCCTGCTGATCACCTCTCACCTCACTTTGATCATTTGGGTAAGCTTCCCAAGTTCGATTTTCCCACCTTCGATGGCGAAAATCCCCAGTTCTGGATCACTTGTGCTAAGAACTACTTCGATATGTACCATGTCCATCCCTCAGTTTGGGTTCGTATCTCTACCATGCGCTTTACTGGCGCCGCTGCTCGTTGGTTCCGGTCCATGGAACAACAAATTTCTGCCTCTGACTGGACTACCTTCTGTGCTTTGATCCATGAGCGATTCAGTCGAGATCAGCACGAACTCCTTCTTCGCCAACTCTTCAACATTCGCCATACTTCATCTGTTTCTGACAACATCGACAGGTTTGTCGCATTAGTCGAACAGTTGTCTTCTTACACCACAAACCCCGATCCGCTGTACTTCACTACTCGCTTCATCGATGGGTTGCGCGACGATATCCGTTCTGTCATATTGATTCAGCGCCCTGCAAATCTCGATGCTGCTTGCACACTTGCTCTGTTGCAGGAGGAGGCTCTGGACCAAGGCCGCCGTCGTGATTTCAAGAAGTATGACCATTCGGCCTTCACAAAGGTGTCTGCCAGTAAGGGGCCATTGCCGTTGCCGCCACCTCCTCCGCGTCTGGCTGATGATAAGAGGCCACCTGATGACAAGAAGCAGTTCCAGCGACCCTCTGTGGATGATCGTCTGGCCACTCTTCGTAATTACCGCAAGGCCCGTGGTTTATGCATGCGCTGTGGTGAAAAATGGGCTCCAGGTCACAAGTGTGCAACCAATCTGCAATTGCATGTTCTGCAGGAAGTCTGGGATCTCTGTCACATAGATTGTCCTGCTGAAGATTCCGTTGATACTGATGATTCACCGATGACAGATCATGCTTGTATGCTGCTTTCTGCAGTTCAGTCAGAGCAGTTCAGTTCAGTTCATCGTACGTTGCAGCTATCAGGCGAAATTCAGGGCCATCCACTATTGGTGTTAGTCGACTCTGGAAGCAGTCACTCATTCTTGACCGCCAGTCTTGCTTCAGTTGTCTCGGGTGTGATTCCCTTGTGTGCTCCTGCTCTGGTTAAGATAGCTGATGGTTCTGTTGTCCAGTGCTCCCTGCAAATCCCACATGCGGAGTGGTCTGTTCAGGGCTACAAATTTCATTCCGCTTTGAAGTTATTACCTCTGGGATCCTTTGATCTTATTCTCGGTATGGATTGGTTGGAGGCATTTTCGCCGATGCAAGTGGACTGGGTTCAGCAGACTCTGACTATTCCTTATGGCTCCAGGCATATCACGTTACGTGGCATCCAGTCTGATGTTGCTGACCGCTCTTTCAT
Organism: Saccharum hybrid cultivar R570; assembly: GCA_038087645.1. Taxonomy (NCBI): domain Eukaryota; kingdom Viridiplantae; phylum Streptophyta; class Magnoliopsida; order Poales; family Poaceae; genus Saccharum; species Saccharum hybrid cultivar. The sequence goes on along the minus strand of JAQSUU010000056.1, from coordinate 7,661,417 downwards.
TCGGCTGTACCATATTGCCGACGGCAGCAGTTCCTCTGTCCCTATTGTTCCCGAAATCCAACAGCTGCTGGACGAGTTTGGTACCCTTTTTGCAGAACCGTCAGCACTTCCCCCTCGTCGTCAGTGTGACCACTCTATTCCGCTTGTGCCTGGCGCCCAACCCGTGGCAGTTCGCTCTTACCGGTATTCTCCTATGTTGAAGTCGGAGATTGAGAAGCAGGTCACTGACATGTTGAAGCAAGGGATTATACAACCAAGTACTAGTGCATTTTCTTCTCCAGTGCTACTGGTTCGGAAGAAGGATGGGTCATGGCGCTTTTGTGTTGATTACCGGCTGCTGAATGCACTTACAGTCAAGAGCAAGTTTCCAATACCAGTGGTTGACGAGTTACTTGATGAGTTGTCCTCTGCGAACTGGTTCTCTTGTTTGGATTTGCGTGCCGGTTTTAACCAAATCAGGCTAGCTCCAGGGGAAGAGCATAAGACGACATTTCAAACCCATTGGGGTCATTTCGAGTTCACTGTTATGGCCTTCGGCCTCACTGGCGCTCCCAACACGTTCCAAGGAGCAATGAATTCAACCCTCAAGCCCCTTCTCCGCAAGTGTGTCATTGTATTTTTCGATGATATATTGGTTTATAGTGCCACATGGGCAGATCATCTTCAGCACTTGCGTCAGGTTTTTGATCTGTTGGCTAAGGACCGGTGGTTGGTTAAGCTTTCTAAGTGCCGCTTCGGGCAACAGAGTATTTCTTACTTGGGACATATAGTCAGTCAATCTGGAGTGGCAACCGATCCTGCAAAAATCGATGCAATCAAGCTCTGGCCCCAGCCCACAGATGTCAAACAGTTGAGGAGCTTTCTCGGGCTTGCTGGGTATTATCGGAAATTCGTCAGGCATTTCGCTGTTCTTGCCCGGCCTTTGACAGACTTGCTCAAGAAAGGGTCCCTGTTTATCTGGACTTCTGTCCATTCCTCTGCCTTCTTAGCTTTGAAGAATGCTCTTGTTCAAGCTCCAGTTCTTGCACTCCCGGATTTTACTAAGGCGTTCCAGCTTCAGACCGATGCCAGTGACAATGGAATCGGTGCTGTTCTTATGCAAGGTGGTCATCCACTGGCCTTTGTCAGCAAAGGCTCTCGACATATGAAAAGGAATTCTTAGCCATTCTTATGGCCGTTGAACAGTGGCGGCCCTATTTACAGCATGCCGAGTTCACCATCTTTACTGATCAGAGAAGCTTGATGCATGTTACTGATCAAAGGTTACACACTCCTTGGCAGTTGAAAATGTATACAAAGCTCGCTGGTCTCCAGTATCGTATTGTGTACAAACCCGGCGTTTCCAATCTTGCTGCGGACGCTCTCTCTCGGCACCCGGCTCCACCTGTTCAGTTGGCTGCTATTTCATATTCTTCCCCCACGTGGTTATCTGAGGTCGCCGAAGGATATTCTGCTGATCCCTTCTCTGCCAATTTGTTGCAAGAGTTGGCTGCTTCTTCACTGTCCAGACCTCATTTTTCATTGGTCAGTGGCATCATCAGATACAAAGGGCGAGTTTGGGTCGGCGATAATAAACTCATGCAGTCCAGGATTATGTCTACCTTACACAACAGTGCCGCTGGGGGCCATTCTGGCTTCCTGGTCACTCACAGCAGGATCAAGAAGTTATTTGCATGGCGTGGTATGAAGTCAGACATCAAGCTGTATGTCGCTAACTGTTCCACTTGCATCCAAGCCAAGCCAGACCGCTCCAAATACCCTGGGTTGCTGTCTCCTCTACCAGTTCCATCTGAAGCATGGCAAGTTATTTCAATGGACTTTATTGATGGCCTTCCTCGCTCTGGTCACGCTGACTGTATCATGGTTGTGGTGGATAAATTCAGTAAGTTTGCCCATTTCATTCCCTTGCTGCACCCATATTCGGCTCCGAAGGTTGCACAAGTCTTCCTTGATAATGTCTTTCGCCTCCATGGCATGCCTACTCACATTATCTCGGATCGAGACCCGGTGTTCACCAGCACATTTTGGAAGGATCTGTTCAAGCTGGCAAACACTTTGCTTTGTATGAGTTCCGCTTATCACCCGCAGTCCGACGGCCAAACGGAGCGAGTAAATCAATGTTTGGAGACATATCTTCGTTGCTTTGTGCATTCTTGCCCTCGTCAGTGGCTCAAGTGGCTTTCTATGGCTGAATTTTGGTACAACTCCAGCTACCACTCCGCGCTCGGCCATTCTCCGTTCGAGGTATTGTATGGGCATTCTCCTCGCCATTTTGGGCTCACTGATGCCTGTATCCCCTGTTCCTGAAGTTGCCACTCTGATGGCGGAACGAGCTACAATGTGGGCGTCGGTGCGTCAACACTTGTTGCGCGCCCAGCAGCGGATGAAGTCTCAAGCCGACAAAGGTCGAACGGAGCGGCAGTTCAATGTCGGCGACTTCGTCTTCCTCCGGCTCCAACCTTATGTACAGTCGTCCCTGGCGCCTCGGGCACATCAGAAGCTCTGCTTCAAGTTCTTTGGCCCGTATGAGATCGTTGACAAGATCGGCTCCGTCGCCTACAAGTTGCTGCTGCCGTCGGGTTCCTCCATCCACCCGGTGTTCCACGTCTCGCTTCTAAAGCATGCGCCTCCGTCTGCTACACCGACTTCAGGCTCGCCAGTCCCTCCTCCGGACCTTTCTGATACTCTTCAGGTTCCTGAGAAGATTCTCCAGTGACGCTTGTACCGCCATGGCAACAGCTCTGTTCCTCAGTTCCTGATCAAGTGGTCCGGCGTCGACAGCGAGCTTGCAACCTGGGAAGATGCGGACTACATCAAGCAACAGTTTCCGGGCACTCCGGCATGGGGACATGCCTCGTCCCAAGGGGAGGAGCGTGTCAGTGCCCCTCACCCCGGTGACCCTGACGAAGGCCCAAGGCCCAGGCGCGGCTCACGGAAGAAGTCCAGAAGTTCCAAGATTTCCGGCCCAGAGTGGCAGTGCGCCTTGTGTGTGTGATGAGCCCGGAAGAGGCATATGTAAGGTGGAGTCTGTACTGAAACAGGCAACTGAAAACTGAATGAACTAAACTCACGCCGAGCACTTTGCCGGCTGACCTCGCATCCTCTTGCTTCTTCCCCAATCCAACTCTACTTTCTCCAATCTCTACCGTTCCTCCTCGCCGCCGGCGAAGGGAACGCTAACATCGAGCGTCGAGCCGGGAGTGCGGGGCCGGTGGCGCTGGAGGAAGCTTCGAGCAGATTGGCGCTAGGGCAAAGGGAGCGACGTTTTTCGGTTGGAGGGGGTAAGAGGGCAATGTTGATTCCTGTCCTGTTTTGAGCAAGCAATTATTGATTCTTTAGTTAGGTGCAGGACAGTTCTAACTTCTTGGTCGTGATCATCGATTACTTGCTATGGAAGCAATCCTGTCCTAGGTTCCCATAATTTTCTCAAAGTTAAACTGGTCAAACATCATATCAAAGCTACTTGTATTATTTTCTATCTTCTGCTCATGCATATGATGACTGTCAGTTACGCGTATGGCGTTTTTGCCTTGCTCTAAAGAGGAGTCCGAAATAAATTATAAGTTTGGAGCTTTAGTATCTATTTGGAGCTGTTTTTTTTATTTACCTAATGGGCTTAAATGGACGGTCTTAACTTAAACCTCGTCGAAACGTACACATGAAAACAGGTTGACTATCATGCCGTGAGTGCATATGCTGTCTTGTTCCTGCCTGACTAAACCAAGACAAGCAGATGCTACCAAAATACGGACACAATATCATTTGCCGTTCTTCATCAACTTCAACAATGATACAGAAGGATCGGCCACTCTGCTCCCGGAGTGCATGATTTGGTGAGATGAGCTGCAGCTTTCGCAGCAGTCCCACCGAAATGATGCTGCAGAGTGCAGACAGTAAAAAGGACAGATACACGCCTAGGGGCTGTTTAGTTTCTGAAAAATTTTGTGAAACGCTACTGTAGCAATTTCGTTGTTATTTGACAAATATTATCCAATCATGGACTAACTAGGCTTAAAAGATTCGTCTCGTGAATTTCGTCTAAACTATGTAATTAGTTTTATTTTTTATCTATATTTAATATTTCATACATGTGTCCAAAGATTCGATGTGACGGGAAATCTGAAAAATTTTGCAAAATTTTTTGGAAACCAAACAAGGCCTAGAACCAGAACATCGCCAAAAGGCAGTTTCTGATGGAATAGTGGAGCACACAATCAGTTGGAACAGTGTCTAGCTTTAGACTGAGTGCACCGGCGTCCGGTATCACCTACTGGAGGAGCACATGCCGTAAAAATCAGTCGCAGCGGAGGCCGGTATCATCTACTGTAAAATCTCTGATCCGCTCTGATCCGCTATAGATAGAGGAGTCCGGTACCGCGCGCGCCAGCGAGAGCATGAGCACAAGCAGAGAGAGAGTGTCTAGAAGAGCGTGTCCAACTTTTTTTATATAAAAAATGTTATAACTCACAAACTAAAACACCAAATTAAATTCCGATTGCACCATTAAATTCGTTTCAATAAATTCTTTAAAATAAGATCTCACATAGATATATTTAGATAAAATAACGAGTGGGCCCTACAGTGGATAGAGGATGATACAGAGGATGGATGGGTGCGGGAGAATTAAGTATAGAGGAGAGAATCTTGCTGACTAGGACATATAGAGGATGAATATAGAGGACCATGAGTGCGGATAGCCTTAGCCAGCACCTCTTTCTTCTCAACGAATAAATGACACCCTTGGAACCTGGGCTATAGTAGCCTATATATTACTCCCTCCCTCCCAAATTATAAGGCATTCCAAGAATCTTGGAGAGTCAAAAGATATCAAGTTTGACCAAATTTATATAATAAGATAATAATATTTATGACACCAATTAAGTATCATTAGATTCTTTATTAATTATATTTTTATAGTATACCTATTTGATGTTATATATTTTTGTAATTTTCTCTATAATTTTAATCAAACTTAAGATGCTTTGACTCTCCAAGATTTTTGGAATGCCTTATAATTTGGAATGGAGGGAGTAGCTTCTAAACGAGTTAGTACTATAGCCCAGGTTGGTTGTGTCAGGCAGCGCAATGCAGCTCCTAAACGTTGCTTTTGCTTCACTCCTACTCGAGTTAGTACAGCAAACAGTTAAATTCAAGTGCCAAATGCATCTACCCTGGCCCCGCAATGCAGTCCTATGATTCCCAACTTAATTATATGATGTCTGCAACTGAAAGCACTACCACCAATACTAAAAACACAGGAGCCGCTGCCAATAACTTGAGCCATCTCACTCCAGCCATCCTGCAGCCTGCAACAAGCATCGCTGCATGCCAGCATCCACGTAGCAGCTGAGCTCATGGTTGAGATAGCAGCGATGAAGCGGGTGAAGGGGCGGGCCCCGCTGTCAGTGGTGGTGGCAATCATCGGCGGGCTGGCTCTGGCGGGCATCATCTTCACCGAGGACCTCCGTTCACTCACTGGTACATGCATGCTTCTAGTGCTGCACGTACTGAACTTCATTGCACAGCACGTATGCACTTGAGCTTGTGCATGCTTTAGCGTCATCTCTGTGTTACCTTGTTGGAATGCATGCATGGCCTGATGCCGCATGCTCTCTTCAGAGATCATGGAGAAGAAGAAGGGGAAAGAGAAGAAGGAGCAGCAGAGGACGACGTCTCTACATGGCGGGGAAACAAAGGTTCCGCCGCCGCCGCCGGCCAAGACAGCGTTCGACCCGAGCCGGTGCAGCGTGACGGAGGGGTACTGGGCGTACAACAGGTCCAGGAAGCTGCTTTACACGGACCAAACTTGCCCGTTCATCGACAGGCAGGACTCTTGCCAGAGGAACGGCAGGCCGGACAGTGACTACCTGTACTGGGATTGGCATTTGGACGACTGCAGTCTCCCAAGGTCAGCTACCGCTCGTGTACTCAGTTTTCCGTCAGTTCAAGGAATGAGGTGGTATGTCGTCATATTATTCTTGTACTATTTTTATAGAATATTATTTTTAAAAATAAATTTAAACATCAACGTATTCTTCTGTGTTGACTGAAAAGTGGGCCGAATTCATCTTTCTCTACAAGGGTCCAGGCCCGGCCCTGGGGCAGGGCGAGAGGGGCAGCCGTCCCAGGTCCATGGAGCCGATGGGCCCCCCTCCCCAGTTATGCATACATTACCAGTATTCAGCATTTTATTAGCCCAAGTAAACATACGGCAGATGACTCCAAGATCATGCGACTCATCTCCTCCGACTTCTTGGCTTCCTCACGAGTCACGGCAAGCGGACACCACCGCCGCCAGCAGCGAGTCATCGGCCGGGCACGTCTGCACGGTGATCCGCATAGGGCGGCGACGTATTCCAGGCAGCCAGGCTTTCAGCAGGCAGGCGGCAGCGACCAACCAAACCAGGGCCTTGTTTACTTCCCTTCCAAATTCTAAGTTTTTTTACTTTCTCCGTCACATCAATTTTTATACATATGCATGGAGCATTAAATGTTGGTAAAAAAATAACTAATTACACAGTTTGGTAGTAAATCACGAGACGAATTTTTTAAGTCTAATTAGTCCATGATTGAACACTATTGCAAAATATAAACGAAAATACTACAGCAGCTAGAGTTGAAAAAAATTACAATCTAAACAAGGCCCAGTACGAATCTCTGTTATCCCTAATCTTGTATGGCCGCAATATTCAATCTGTTAGGCACTTGACTCCCTAAGGTATTCAAATATTTATCCTTTGTGATTTTTTTTTGTCAAGCGTACTGATGTTATTTGAAATTAAAATTACTAATTATTTTTTAAAATCAAAGTTACTAGAACTATTTGAGATCTATAATGTAACAAGAGAGGTTAAATAGGTTGACAACATTACGCGTTGAGAAGCGATTGTTGGATGAGATTGATATTGACACCATCATTGATAACTTTGCATTGAGGAATGTTAGAAGAAATTTTGAGGTATTTAAATATGTATACAAATTATTTCATATGAATATTAGCAACATTTCGTATAGTATATCCTAGCAAAAAGTAGTACCAGTAGTATTACCATGTTTATAAAAAAAGGCCTAAAATTTTAGTTTCGTTTTAGGTCCAGAAAAACTCAGGACCGGCCCTGCAAGGGTCATATAAGTGACTCAGCAACTTATCGGGCCGAATTTAGCGACCTGCTCATCAGACCAAGCCGCGCTGCAACTCTCTGCGACCACTAATCCATGGGCCGATTCTATGCGTTCGTATCCGCAGGTTTGATCCGGCGGCGGTGCTGGAGAAGCTGCGGGGGAAGCGGCTGATGTTCGTGGGCGACTCGCTGCAGATGGGCCAGTGGCTCTCCTTCGTCTGCCTCGTCAACTCCGCCGTGCACTACACCGCCCGGTCCATGGAGCGCAGCACCACCCTCTCCGTCTTCACGGCCACGGTAAGCACGCACGCAACGGACAGACCGACACCGGCGCTACGGTGGTGCGCGCAATAAGCTTAACGCGGGACGACCCGGCCGGGCGCTTGCTGGTACAGGAGTACAACGCGACGATCGAGTTCTACTGGGCGCCGTACCTGGTGGAGGCCAACTCCGACCGCAACATCCGGCTTGGGGCCGACGGCCGCGTGCTGCACGTCGACGCCGTCGAGCTGCACGCCAAGCACTGGAAGGGCGTGGACATCCTCGTCTTCGACAGCTACGTCTGGTGGATGACCGGCAGCAGGATCAAGACAGTGTGAGTGATGAGCCGCAGCTAGCTACTTAGTACTACTATATTTGAACCCGGTCAATGTCGCTTGCCGGCCGTGCAGCGGTCACCGTTGGCTCTGAATCCTCTGATCTCCGATGCAATGCGATGCGCTTTCAGGTGGGGCTCGTTCGGGGACGACGGGTACGAGGAGCTGGACGCCTGGGTCGCGTTCCGGCTGGGCCTCAAGACATGGGCCAACTGGGTGGACGCCAACATCGATCCCAACGCCACGAGGGTCTTCTTCATGTCGATCTCCACCACGCACATGAGGTAGCGATGCAGCTGTCCATCTCAATGAAATAGTAGTGCCATTTCCTGATCCAACTGGCCACCATGGCTTTCAGGAGCGAGGACTGGGGCCGGGAGGGCGGCATCCGGTGCTACAACGAGACGTGGCCCATCACGCGGAAGGGGTACTGGGGCAGCGGCGCGGACCGGCGGATGATGGAGGTGATGTCTGACGTGCTGGGCCGGATGCGGGTGCCCGTCACGCTGCTCAACGTGACGCAGCTCACGGAGCACCGCGTCGACGCCCACGTCTCCGTCTACACCGAGACCGGCGGCGAGCTGCTCACCGACGCGCAGAGGGCCGACCCGCAGACGTACACGGACTGCATCCACTGGTGCGTGCCCGGCGTGCCGGACACGTGGAACCAGATCCTCTACGCGCACTTGTAGTAGGTTTGGTTCGCGATCATCATCAGCTTGTGACAGCGAGAGAGAACAGGGACATCGAGTCGAAATCCATCCAGGGAATAATTTTAGATTGATCCGTAGTTCAATTCAGAGATCGAGTTCAAACATCACATACACGGACATACCTTTTTTTTCATTAAAAAAACGTACAGATATGATCGAGACATACAGACACAGACACGTACGCTGGTGACAGTACATACAACACGTAACAATAGCACGTGCTATAGCTGCCGCACCGGGATATGGCCGATGGGCACGCCACACACACACACACGCGCGACACACACCTACCGGCCAGTCGTTCGCTCTTATCCTCCAGTTTATTACACCGCGATCGCGACAGCGACGTCGTTGGCGCCGTTGACCGTGCCGTTCGCGGCGCCGTGGCCGCCGTTGGCCACCGCCAGCTTATCGCCGGTGTTGTCGGTGGCGGAGTCGTGGGAGGAGATGAACCGGCCGGAAGGGTCGTTGGAGGCCTTCCACTGCTCCACCCACTCGATGGCCGCGGGCGTGCTGCAGGCGATGCTGGGGCCCCACGGCACCGTCTCCCTCGCCGAGTCCTGCAAGCAAGCATCACGATTCAGCACACCGTTCCGTCCCCGAATTAAATTGACTAAGCACACGGGTGCAAGGCGTCAGGCTGAATCACCTGAGGGAAGAGCCTCTCGAATATCATCCGGTAGTAGTAGGCCTCCTTGTTGACGGGCGTGTTGTACGGGAACGTTTGGGCAGCGTTGCTCATCATCTCATCCGTGACCTGAACGTTGAGGAACGCACGTTAGTGCTGGTTAGCTAGATGGATGGCCAATTTCGATGATGTCTATGAGCTGAAGTGGTCAAATATAAATCACCTGCTGTTCAGTGAAGGCTTTGAGGCCATCGATCCAGTTGTAGCCAACGCCGTCACTGAACTGTTCTTTCTGCCTGTAGAGAATATGCTGCGGATGCATTGCCGGCAGGCATGCCACAAGTGCTAGTTCAGGCTTGAAAACAGAGAGGTAAAACTACCAGCATCTCTGGAGATGTTTTTACCTTGGGCAGGTAAGGGTGCTCGTCGTCGTCGAACGCCTTCCTCATGACCCACTTCTCGATGCGGCCCAGGTTCTTGTCGTACTGCGTGTGTGCCAGCAGCAAGAACAAGACGGACATCATTAGAGAGCTGGGGACAGTCAATTTCTCCCCGCCTGAGACAGTGAGATCATGCCGGCGGCAGGGTCGAAACAAACATTCAGTAGTACCATTTTCCATTCGGGGTCCATGCCCATAGCGACGTTGATGAACTCCTTGTCGAGGAAGGGCACGCGGACCTCCAGACCCCACGCCGACGTCGCCTTGTTGGCACGCAAGCAGTCGTACTGGTGCAGGGCTTTCACCTGCGGAGCGGAGGATCACGACGGGATCAGAACCGCTTTTCCCCCGAATCCAAACGAAACCGACAAGCGCATGCCCGAGGTGATGGGCGCCTCGCTGGCGCAACGCCCTACCTTGCGGCAGGTCTCCTTGTGCAACTCCTCCTTGTTGGGAGCGAAGTGGAAGTAGAGGTAGCCGCCCAGGAGCTCGTCGGACCCCTCCCCGGACAGCACCATCTTCACGCCCAGCGACTTGATCTTGCGAGCCATCAGGAACATGGGCGTGCTGGCCCGGATCGTCGTCACGTCGTAGGTCTCGTCGTGGTAGATCACCTCCTCGATCGCGTCGATGCCGTCCTATGGAGAGATTTATTTGCCACTCATCGTCAGCGTGCGTCATGATAGATCAAATTCACGGCCAAAAGCGATTTTACCTGTACGGTGAAATGGAACTCGTGATGGATGGTTCCGAGGTAGTCGGCGACCTCTCGTGCGGCCTTGAGGTCAGGGGAGCCCTGAAACGTACGTGCCGGCGGGCGAGAGGCAGGCAAAAAAACGTCAGCGTCCCGCGCGATTTCGAGACAAAGATACGCGCGCATCATCATCAGTGCAAAAAAAAAAAAACCGAAAGAAAACCTGGAGGCCGACGACAAAGGAGTGCAGCTCGGTGCCGAACTTTTCGGCGGCCTCGGTCTTGACGAGGTGCCGCTTGGTCACGGAGGCGACGAGGGAGGAGTCGAGGCCGCCGGAGAGGAGGACCCCGAACGGGACGTCAGTCATGAGCCTCTTGATAACCGCCTGCAGCGCACGGGAATCGGGCACATGTCCAGGTCAGTGTCAGTAACGGCCGTCTTACTTGTTACCACCGATGGACCCAACAAGTTAAGGCACGCAAAGCTGTCGTGCAACAAGGTTACACCTTCTCGAAGGCCTCTCTGAGGACGAGCGGCTGGTACGGCGCCGTCCGGGGCACCTGCTCCTGGAACCACTGCGGGGTGTACCACCGCCGGAACCCGCCGGCGGCGCTGGAGTAGAGGTGGCCCGGCGGGAAGATCTCGAACCGCACGCAGTCCTCGTTCAGCGCCTTCATCTCGGACGAGATCCAGACGGAACCTGCGGTGGAAGGAAGGCGAGGCGAAAATCGATCGGTCAGCTTCAGCTAGCGTGCGTGTCTGAAATTTGCTGCTTGGCGACCGCACAGCGAAATGCACCGCGAAGTGCGCAGAGGCAGCTAGAGAGATCGTACCGTCGCTGCCCCAGCCGATGTAGATCGGGTTGACGCCGATGGCGTCGCGTGCCGCCACGTAGGTCCGGTCGCGGGTGTCGTAGAGCACGAAGGCGAAGACTCCGTCCAGCATGTCGACGAAGTTCTCGCCGTACTTCTCGTACTAGAGACGACGCCGCGCCGACGACAATAAACAGAGAAGGTTGGCATCAACTATTTGCAGTCGTGCAGCGTTTGTTCTTTCATGTGTGGGAGAACATGGAGAAGACCAAATTTGATAAGCAGAACTGAAACGATCAGAATATATAGGCTCACCAGGGGGATGATGACCTCGCAGTCACTGCCCGTGATGAAGTTGTGCGTGCCGGTGAACTGCTTCCGGATATTCTTGTGGTTGTAGATCTCTCCATTGGCCTGAAAATAAAAGACGCTTGAATTTCATTTGTGCTGTTTGCGATGCTGATCGCTCAGCATGCTGTGCGTGCATATGTGCATCGATGATCTTACCACGACGACGACGGTGCGGTCCTCGTTGAACAGCGGCTGGTCGCCGGACAGGGGGGAGACGATGGCGAGCCGCTGCTGCGCCAGGAAGTTGCCCTCGTGCTGGTAGAGGCCCGACCAGTCGGGGCCCCTGTGCTTCAGCCTGCACACCGCATGGGATCCATCATCTATCAGGTCCACCAGTCAAAACTCAAACTAACCAACCAATCGCCCAAGCAACAAACGATATTGTAATCAGTAACACAAAAAACACACGGGGTGACTAGAACGACGAAGATTCCCATGCTGATCCTTTTCAGAACGGACCATCCTAGTCTCTACCGTTCGATTCTTTATGATTCCTATGAGAAGAGCCCCCCGGGCCCCGGTAAAGAGACAAAAACGACACCAACCAGTGAACCAATTACCAGTCCTTGATTCCCAAGATTGGCTAGCTCTTTCCGGCAAGTTCAAGAACGATTTCTAACTAACACATAGTACACAGTACGTGACACCCCCATATATAACATCATCCCTAGGCGGCCGGACGAAGAAACTGACACTAAAATGGCCCCTAGTCTAGAGTGTTGGGTGGCGGACGGCAGAGTGCAATGGACGGGAGGCTTGCCTTCTGGAGCAGGCGAGGACGCGAGCCCTCCTGGCCTGAGACCAGTCGGAGCATCCGAGCACGGCTAAGATGCCACACATGATGCCGACGTACAGGGGAGGGGAGAAACGCGCGCAGCTTTCTGTGCGAGGGAGGGAGACGGAGACGAGACGGTGAGTGCTCGTGCTGGGATGCGGGAACCAGGGGTGGATGGGCTGCCATTTTATAGGCGGGGCGCGCGGCTCCGGGGCCTCGCGTCCGCGACCCGGCGGGAGCGCTCCCTGGACACGCGGCGGGTATCGGTTCGGCGAGCTCCGTGCGCCGGAGGAAGCTTATCCGTTCGGGATGCCGCGCGGCCGAGTCAGCGTGGGCCCCGAGCCCGCGTCAGCCATGGTCCTGGCCGTCGGATCTACGTTCGACGGTAGGGTGAGGCTCTCCGGGTAGGCCCGCTAGATCGGTTGGTGGGGCAAAGGCCGACGGGCCCCACCGGATTCACCAATGGCCGGCCGTGCGCTTTGCGGCGAGACGGCGAGAGGCCATGATGCACGCTACCATTCGCAGAGTGTGTTTATGTCGCGGTCGCGGGTGATGATGCGCACAACGCCATTATTCTGAGCACCTTGCATATTGATTAATGTATCCGGAGACGTGAGTTTAGATGGTAGGAAAGATTCGATGAATCCGCCTTGCAGTTTTAAAATCGTAAATTTTTATTGTGGGGAGGAAATTTCAACGACGACAATTGGATTCCGGCTAAGCAACATAATGGACGTCCGTCAGAAATACCACACCGTTAAACCAAGAAGAAAGGCGGACCGCGCCAGGAGTTGATATTGTTTCCGAACTGCTATGCCATATCTCTTCTCTGATCTACTCCAACTCGCAATTGTATGTTATTTTCCTTATTAACATATTTTTCTTCTTGATGAACAGGTGTTCTTCTTTATAGTTACAAATAAGCAACGGAACGTACAATTTGTGCGGTGTTTGTGCTATTGATAATTGGCTATATATTTTTGTTGCATTTAAATGGACCTCAATCAACTCTAAATCAAATGCATTCCAAAACCCAACGGTGCAATTGACAGAAAATCTTAAATATATGGTTATCGTGTGTATCTGTTAAGAGTTTTAAAAAGTAAGGCGTTGTGACGCAAATGGGCTCGTGCAGTTCCAAGAAAAATTGTAGCTCTAAACTCAAAGTAAGAAAGATGAGAGTGAGGGGCGACAGACAGAATGATGAAGAGGAATGAGAGTTGGACAGCAAGGGACAACAGGGGAGTAACTGACAGACTGAATAAAGAAATTAATATCGTAATTGTACCAACCAATACTTGGGTAGATTCATTAGGCAACAGGTGGGCTTGAGCCCCCTTACGACATGCATACCAGTGGACAAAATCAAGATGGTGGGGAAGGAAGCATGAAGAAAATAGAGGGATAGAAGATGGAGAAGGAATCATAAATGGAAGTTAGCCCCTTTGGATTTTTGTATGCGTCCATCACTAACCACAACTTGTATCAGATGTATGGATATTGCTCGCTTCTTGTTGTTGGAACATTCTCTGGGATTGTGCACCAAGAAGAATCTATGGCATCTCATGAGGGTGTGATGTTGGCGTCACAATAACAGATCAAAGAACTAACAATCCTAGAACTCATTTGACTACGAATCTTTGGTTGAAGAGTAAACTAGGATCGATGGTGTAATGCACTTATGTCTTGTTCAATTAGGGCCCTTTGCAATGCAAAAATTTCACATGAATTGTATACGAACTTCACAGGAATCAGTTCATTTGTCATAGGAAAACGCAGGAACGGGAAAAAAATATGGCATTCCAAAGGGGGCCTTAATCGCCAATCAAAAGGGATTGGAGGGGATTGAGGGGATTTTGACTTGTAGGGGGTAAAAGTAAAATCCCTCTCAATCCCGTCCAAGTCCAATCTCCTTGGATTTGGGATTAACCGAACAAGCCCTTAGGGGGATAAAAAGGAATTTAGCCATGGTTTTAGAACTTCAAATTAAGCAGGCCTTTAGATTCCTTGCAACCCTCATAGGGACTATCTACACTGCTGAATTACATTGGGATTCATATGGCAAGAGGTAGTAGGTGGAAAGAATAATGAGAGGTGAGAAATTTATGTGTTGAGATTTGTGTGGCAGGAGGGATCAGAAATGAACGACCTTGATAATCATCCTATGTGGTTGCATGCGTATGCAGGAAGCATTTCCCCTTAGAATGGTGTGAACATTATTAATGATGTGAAATGTATGGCTGCTTATGAGCTCTCCCACTTAGTGAAAAGGATATGGTGCATTGTGCTATATGTTGCGTCATCTATCTCCTTTTGTGTACTAGAACCCGTGACTGTAATTTCTACTTTGAAGATGCTTGATCGTTGCTTATGAGCTCTCCAACGGTTACTCCTGAAGTTGCTTGAATATTCCTCACAAGATTGTACATCGTGGCCAGTAAGGTACACTAGCGGATCTTATATTACACATTAGTAATTGTTGGTATTTATTAACGCACACAGATAAATCCGTAAGTGCACGGATACCGCTGTAGCTTTCACCTAGAAATATTTCAAGTATCATATCCACAGGGAAACGTGTGAGACTAACTACGGTCTAACTTAACTAAGGGTAGCAATAAGGTTAGGATAGACAGGTGCGTAGAGTGGATAACTAAGGTTCTCTTGTTCTGACTTCAGTAAGTTATGTCTTCTACTATTCAATTAGGGACATTACTGGGGAAAGACACCAGTAGAGGATGCTTTCCTTTGTAACCGGATCCTACTTGGCCTACAAATGGGAGGTGGACTATAGAGGATTCAACGAGGCTATAAGAGTCACCCTCGTGAGCTACCACCGATCTGGAATGCAAGGTGTATTCACGATTAACCCAAGTTTAAGCACCACGCTTACACTTACAATTAATATTTTACTTCCTCTAGAACAAGAATAAAGCACTCAAAAGAGTCGTAGTCCTGATGAACAATATAAACAAGATGCTTACTTGAATCAGAAGTTGATTACCAAAGAAATCTCAGAGGCAAGCTCAGATAGAACTTGGATCCACCAAAGTACAAGCCGAAGAGAGAGAGAGAGCACCGACAGGTCGACACCTCCTCCAAACTCTTCCCTCACTCTCTATCTCACTATTGTTTACAAGACTAGATCCTATGAAGGATTAATCTTCTCTTGATTGCTGGCTCGATCCTAAAGATTGAATTAGGGTTTTAGGGATGGCTCTACCGGAGGGGATACAGGGCCGCATATATAGGGTGTAGTGTCAATTCTGGACCATCGGATCAAACTGACTTAAAAGGACGACGTATATGCAATCTAGGAGGCGGTGGAGAATCGATGTTCAAAGGAGAGCATGACATGTGGGTCCCATGGGCCGGCTGGCCTACAGATGGAGCCAGCCGACCCTAATGTCAGCCCCTCGAGGTCTGCTTCGGTGGGTTGCCTTCCGGAGTGTTCTAGAGTTTTCCCACGTCAGTTTCGTTGCGGATAAACGTGATTCGCTGTGACGAATAGGTCCTCCTTAACGGTTTTTAGATAAATCCTCCTGCAAACACAGATTCACCAAAACTCATAAAATTTATTAGTTTAAACCCCTAGACCTATGTTTGGTGATGGAGTTAAGTATGTATGCAGGTTATATTGACGGTTTATAATTGATCTTAATGACCGTCAACAATAATTGTTGGTATTTATTAACACAAATAGAATATGAAGGATTCCGCAAGAGCACAGAATACCATTGTAGCATTTTACCGGGAGTATTTCAGGTATCGTTATTTATATTTTACCAAAGAGAAACAATGGAGTAAAGATTTATTGAGTAATGGCAAAGGAGTAACCATTAACATACCAACATAGCTAGAGCAGGGGATAAATGTGATGATAGGAGTTAAGCATAATGACACTCAGGGGATAGGTCACTAAGGTAATGTAAACTAGTTAACTCGGGTGAGGTGGATTCTTATGTCATTCTTATTACATGGTTAAAGTATATATGTATCCAACTAAGCTAAGACTAACTCTACTCTTGTACACTTCGGGGCACCACTTAGACGGTAGAGCACTCATAATGGATAACTCTCCTGACATGACTACGGTCCTACAATTTAAGAACCTGCTCAATTCAGAGTGGACTACAAAGGATAGACGGGGCTGTCACCTCCTACTGCTACCACCCAACCAGAGAACAGGATGCACTCATAGGAAAACATCGTATAAGCACCATGCTTACATGAGGCTCGGCTATTCAGCCCAAATGATAAACTATAGCAAGCTAAGCAATTTATGAACCCACACACAAAAGTATTGATAAACTTAACTAAGCAAGATATATATATTCAAAGTAAGCATAGCCATATAGATAAGAATATGATAAATTGAGAACAAGTCTTACAAGATGAATAAGTGAAGATACAAGGCTTTGCCAAGCCTCCAAGACTAGATCCGGAACTTGATCCTCGTTCCCAAATTACTAATCTACTGCATTGAAGAGTCTAGACCTAATCCTCCTAGCGTACCCTAATCTCTAAATGAGAGATATGGATTAGGGTTTTAGGGATGTCTCTGTCTCAGGAGGTACAAGGCTGCTTATATAGGCCAGTGGGATGAACCAGAGCCCTCGGATCAAACTGACTTCAATCAAGGGTGGAGATGCAAACCCTAAGACAGTGGAGACCCAACGTGCAAAGGTGATGGCTGATAGGGGGACCCACAGGTCAGCCGACCTAGGGCGGGTCAGCCGACCTGCCCCTATGGTAGGTGGGCCCCACCTTCGGTGGCACGCATTCTCGTATTTTCTAGATTCTTCTCAACTTAGTTTTGATGCAGAATTAATATCTCTTGATTCTGGGCTCCAAATATAGCAAATAATATATCCGTTTTGATCATCTCGGTGAGCTCTTCGCAATGGTGCACTCCAATTCATCATTTGAGATACTTTTATTTGGTAAAAAATTAAATGTCCTGCAAAACAAGTAAGAGCACCAAAACTCGTGGAACTCATTAGTTTAAACTCCTATACCTATGTTTGGTGATGTAATTAAGCATATATGCAGCTAATATTGACGATTTATAATTGACGTTAGTGACCATTAATAGTAATCATGTTCAAGATGAACTGAGCATGGTACAATACCACCAGATGATTTGCCACGCTCATCAAGGTGCCATAGGATTGTACTACACACTCTAGTAATCATGTTCAAGTTGAACTTTAATTGTTTGTTGCACAGTGTCACCAAATAATCCATCAGTCCACATAGGATGCTTCATCATATCATCCAATGGGTAACACTACTTGCCACACAATATAACACAGTGTCATTGAACGGTTAGGTGTTCTTGATCAACCAACCCAGTGACCTTTAAACTTCAGTTTTGGCTCGACTTGAAGTCTAATTCTCCAAATCGGCTAGGGTTTACACTTTGGACTACTGCAAAAGGCTTGCTAGGCCTAAGATGGACCACTTTGGGGAAAGGTCCTAATCTCAAGGAAACATGCTTGAGGAATAGGCCTACGGCCAAGTCCCCCGCACCTAGGGGCTTGACGTGGACTAGTAGGTCCATGACCTTGGAAGGCATAAGCTGACCAAGGGAGGCCATGGGTGCCATTACACTGTTATGACCAAGCTTCCCATCCTGAGCGACGTGAGGAATCTTCCTCTGCAATATGACATATGTCCTAAACCTGACACGCGGGCAGAGTCATAGGGCGCCAGGCCTTGTCGAAACTCTGTCCCCTCGCCCCCACGATGCTGAGTCAGCCACTCCTGGGCTCCCGTCTTAGGGTCGCCAAAGGCATGACACAACGCGACAAGGGCGTGCATGTAGCCACTACGCGTGGATGCAAAGGCCACTAGTCGGTCTCACACTGCATGTAGCGAATGCGATGAGGAAGATGAGCTCAAGTAAGGCACAATGGCTCTTCCAACCTCTGACGGTCAGCTCCAAGCTCCTGCAGAGGGTGTCAAAGGTTATTCAGCACTGTTGACCATCGATACCGACACCGTCAACAACCTGAAGATTAGGATATGAAACCCTAGAGCTCCCTTGGACACCAAAGGGACCATCCAGAGACACATCCCCCGGCATATAAGGCTAGACAGGGGCTCATGTAGGGAGGATCTAACCTTAGATCATTCCGAGAAACCCTAGATCACTTCTAGCTAGTGCTCTCCTACCATATATCTCTCTCCTCCATAGTAAGAACTCGATTGAGCATTCTAACACAAAAAACAGCTGGTGGACGTAGGGCTTAGACGCCCGAACCGGTATAGATCCTTTGTCTCATGAGTTCTAAACCACCAAAGTCACACGCATCGACCCACTGACCGGATCACTAATCATTTGCAATGTCATGGTTCGAAACCCACGACATCTCTCCCTACACCAAGTCTGCACTTAGACATTGTCGCGTCCTTAGTCTTCAGAATATCCTTAATCCATTCGCTAAATCCAAAGGGCCAAGACAACCCCCACAAAACAAAATTAGCCACATATCATTGTTCTTATCAATCATAAGAACCCAAAATAGAACCTCATTTTAATATATTTAATCATTCCCCTCTAAATGGACTTTATATGTTTGAGAGATCCAATACTGCATAAATAGTTTTTACCAATGACATTTTCACTGATGGTTCTTGTCTCGAGCCAACGGTGAAAATGATTTTCACAGCCGGTTCAGGAAAATACCAGACAGTAAAAGCCACCCAAAGCAGCCTATATGTTTGTCTTTCGCTCTCTCCCATCTCTCTCCCACCGTGTGTGTTTTCTCTGGGTCAATGATAGGTGGGGCCATGCACCCACGTGTTGGCCAGTGAATGGCCAGCCACAGAGCACGCAGATCCTTATCCGCATCACATCCTCTCTATCCTCTCTGTGTCTCCATCCCTCTCTCGTTGTGCAGACAAAAGCTTCTTTCTATCTCCCTCCCTCGACACAGTGGCCTGGCCCAATGAGTGGGTCCAAGCGAAGGCCACATGCGGTGCCACGTGGCCGTGACTCCCTGGTGCGCAGGTCCAGGCAGAGGCCCCCCGACGGTGGCGGCCTAGAGGCATGCACCGTTGTGCGGGCTTGGCAGGCGCCCCCTCGGGTGCGGGTATGGCCCCGGACGGCATGGGCACAAGCGCATGCACGAGCTTAGTCCGCTCAACGGCGGCCATGGAGCCCTCCTCCGCCCCCTCGATGCATGGGCCTCAGCAGACGGCTCCTCGACGCGGGCACAGGCCGCTGATGACATACTGTGGTGCATGTGTGAGCTCAGCGACGGCCATGGTGGCGTGTGAAAGAGCTAAAAACGCTGGTACCTGTTTTTATAAATTATCATTGTCGGTTCGTACAATGAGCTGATGGTGATCGTCATTTCACTGCCTACTTGAAAATAACGGTGATGATGCTTATTATCACCGTCCACTTTCACCGTAGAAGGGCAAAATCGGCAGTGAAATGGGTTTTAGAGCCGATGGTGAATTGGTGATCAACTTTTTGTGTGTGTATATATATATATATATAACCCAAACTCTCCTTGGAAGCAATGTCGTAGCTTAAAGATTTGTGTGGAGAGAAATAATTAAATTGGAAAATTAACAAATTGCTTTTTTTCATTATGTTACCTTTAAACTTTTCAAAATCCCTAATAATTTGTTAAGTATCATAGTTTACCAGCACAAGTGATGGACGCCGAAAAGAAGTCAAATATTGATAGTGAATATTAAATATATGAAACTGTGCCGTCATATCATCAGACGTTGTTTATATACATAATACGTACTTAGAAACCTATAAACCAATCGTCACCAATGAGTTAACTATACTACAGAACATCGTCCAAATTCACCACATCCAGTTTGAACATTAACCAACCCATCAGCTGACGTTCTGGCAAGTCCAATCATTGCAGCGGCTGGGTAGACAGTAGTACGCGGCGATAACAGCCGGGCGAATGGTACGGCTGCGGTATGCCTCCGATCGATCCCGCGTAGCCTGGTCCTCGCCACAAAAACATGTAGCTAGTACTCCTACACTACATAGGCAGCATTATTTTAGGCCGGCCATCGCCGTCGCTGATTGCTTGTACCGCGTGAACAGCTCTTTGGCCTCACACGCATGCTGGCGATCGATAGACGATGCGCCCTCGTCGGAGGAGAAAGAAATGAATCGAGACGACCTCGACGACATTATGCATACATATGCACTGGCCGGCGTCTGTTTGTCCAATTTCACGGTGGTGCGGCCGACGCCGGGTCATGTGCACTCTCGGTCAGCATCGAAGGCGACTTCTCGCTCGTGCCGCGCCAGCCCAACATGCATTGTCGTGATCTGGTGAGGACAAGGGCATGGACGGTTGCGCTGGAAGGAGGAGCTGGCCAAGCAAGTCCTGAGAAAACTTACACTGATCAAGATGGCTATGCACGAGAGTGAGGGCCTGGGGGCGTCGGTCTGTCACCGTGCTAGCTACCCTAGGATATGGAACTAATAACTAGAAATGCACCGTGTACTACGTATACTGTACTATGCTGCAAGGACAAGGGAGGCAGCAGCAAAGCATCGATCCAGGCCGAAATGGCCAAAGCGTATGGTTTATTTCAAGGCGTGCAAGATTTACATATATCCTATGTGCGTGTACTATACTATACCCTGTTTCCGGTGAAAAGGATGTGTGGTTGCTACGGTGTTATATTACCTGCTGGGTATTGGTTCGATCGACACGATTGGTCGGATTTATTAAAAGGCTGTGGACTTTTCTCTCTGTTTTTTTTTGAGAGAGAGCAAATCTTTTTTGTTGCGAAGAAATCTTTCTTTTATTTTGGCTCTAGATGAGAAGTAGTAGATCAAATGTAGGGCCTGTTTGGTGGAGCATCATTTGATTCTGATTCTCTAAGGACGCTGGTGCTAGGAGAGAAGTGATTTTATGACTGAAATTGATTCTCTTTGATTCTTTAGTATAAACTCTCAAAATTACGATGAAGAATCACTTCACAGAATCAGGAAAAACTATTTTTTTCAGCTCTCAGTATCTTAGTTCATTTCAAATAAATACTTAACGGAATCAGCAGATAATCAATTATCTCTGGAAAAAAATGTTTGGCATAACTCACGCTGGATTCAACAGAGAATCAGCTATGCAAGCTCTGCCGAACAGAGCCTTAGTTCTCGCCTTCTTTCCTTGAAAGAAAAGGCATGAGATCTCTGCCGATCAACTAAGGAAAAAGAGGGATTACTGAAACCAGCAAAGACAAACGACAAGCAACTATAGCAAAGAAAAAAGAACAACAAACAAAAACAAGAACAAAGACGAAAACATAAGCTAGTAACACAAAAACAAAGCACGCTAGCTAGCTCAGCTTAGTTCTTTGCTAGTAATACATTTTATAAAGGAAAGTAGTTGTTAAGATGTCATGCGTATCGACCTCATTTGGATTTACCCAAAAGGGGTTATTTTCTTAATAAAATGGACTATAGAGTTTTTCACCCAATCATGAATGTTATCATCAATTTTAGCCAGTTGCTGTAGGATTGAGTTTGGAAGTATGGCTACACCCAAAATTCCATTGGGATGTATGATTGGAGATACATGGACACGACGAACACCCTCCTCCCAATGCGCGGCGGAATGTCAGCTTCGGGTTCAAAAGTGTACGTTTCTTCCAATAAAACAGCTCCGTTGAAGACAGTGGCGGATCTAGGAAATAAGTTTGGAGGGGCTTATCTCATAATTTTTCATCCATAACCTCTTCTTCTAAGCTTGAATATGTGCAAATTTGTAGCGGGGGCTTAGGAGGGGCTCCATGGTCCGAGCAGCAGTAGCGGGGCTCGAGTCCACCCCGCCCCGGTGCTGGATCCACCCCTTTGAAAATAACTAATATAATAAATTAAATGAATAAGTTAGTAGCGTCAGCATCTGAGGAATTTTGAATAGCTATAAACATCTTTCATTTTCGTGACAAAAGTGCTTATGAATTGCCAGTTGGGCACGTCTAGATAAACATTTAAGCACCGTACATTACACTTCGTCAGCGTATTGCTAATGGTGAATAGATGGCGCACTCGTCGGTGCTTAATTTGTTAAGCAGCCGACTCTAAGCAGACAGAATGACGAAACGGTGAGCCCATCCTATACTCATGGTTTGGAGCCCTTGCTAGCTCAACGCATGAGCCTCTGACTGTGCATCAATGATCGATGGTCCATGCACATTGGCAGAGAATAATCGAGATCCCCATTCCTGTTTGTCAGGAATATACTCCCCCTCCAGTCCGTTTTCTATTATAAATTACTAGTACTCCATAGCAAGGTCACTAACCCTATCTCTATATGACTAGTTCCTTGGTCCCCCCGTGTACAATGTGACAAAGGACAGCGTTTCATTAGAGCTTTTGCCTTCGTACCTCTTTTTTACGACTTTGGTGGTAACTTTTGTCAACCACTTGTGCATTTGTAAGTAGTAGTAATAATAATTAAGTAGAGTAGAATTCATAGCGGTCCCTAAACTCAGGAGACGATGCATCTAGGTTCCAAACTTCTAATTTTTTATTTTTGGTCCCTAAACTTCTCCTGGGCTCTAGCACTAGTTGAAATGGTTTTCGATATGCTCCATATGCTGAAGTGGTATGTTGATCTGACTCAGCGTTGACGTGGATCTGACATGTTGGGTCTAGTACCTAAACTTTTTATGACGATGCCACCTAGGTTCCAAACTTTCAAAATTGCATATCTATGTCCTCAAACTTACTAAATGGGTCACAAGAGATACCTAAACTTGCATGGCGGTGCCATCTAGGTCCTTAACTTCCAAAACTGCACTCAAAACTTTTTAATCAGGCCACACAAGGTCCAAATTGCTATTATTTATGATAAACCGTCTGCGTGGTTGTTGACCGTGCACCTGGCATATGAGCCCACATGCCATCCCTCTCTCTCATCTCCTTCTCCACTCCCTCTTGTGCCCTACCAAAACGTAGATTCGGTTGTCGCCAGAAACGAGGGTGAGGAGCCCGACCCACCCATGTACAGTCGTCATCAAGTCTTGGTCATGGCCAAGCTCAGCAAACATGTGTGAAGGATAGGACGGGCATGTGGAGGCCAATCGACACCACATGGTCATGGTGGTGACGCTGCTTCTGCTACTCGGAGGCACTCTAGTTGTTGTTGGTATTGGTGCTTGGGCTGCGGTGGTGCAAGAGAGAGTAGCGGCGGTGACATGGGAGAGAGAGTGGGGAAGGAGATAAGAGAGAGGAATGGCATGTAGTCCCCCACATGGCAAGTGCACAGTCAGCAATCACATAGGTGGTTGATTGATAATTTGGACCTCATGAAACCCAATTAGCATTTGCCACATAAGCGATTTATCACAAACAATGGTAAATTGGGATCTCATGTTGCCTGATTAGTAAGTTTGTGGACTAGATATGTAATTTTTTGAGTTAGGGGTTTAGATGGCACCATCGTGCAAGTTTAGTTACCTCGTGTTACGTGTTATATACCGAACCTAACATGCAAGATCTATATTAGCGTTGAGTTTGCGTGCCATGCAGTTCATCTAGCAGTTCTAGTCCCGAGTTGTACGTACTTCCGTTGCCAAGAAAAAACATTGTGATTCTGTGTGGAGTAGAAGTCGATGTGTCCAATTAAACTAAGGGTTACACATTTGTATTGGATTCTGCAAAATTTCAAGCCGTGCTACTAGAAGAAATAAGAATCCAATCCAACAAGATAAAAACAAATACTTTTCGTCCTCCCACTTGTCAAAAAGGAAAGGGAAGCCAGGAAGCTAAAGTGTTAGAACTACTTGACTCGGCGTAGGTGCATTTAGCTCAGGAGCATCGTCGTCTTCTCTGTGCTTAGCTCTAGCAGGCAGCAGCAGCTTCCTTCACGGAACCACACTCCACTACACGATGACGCGGACGTGGACCCCGAGCCCACCAGGCCGCGGCGAACCAACGTTGTCTATCTGTCCAGTGCTCCCGTCCAATCGCAGATTCGCGGAGGCACTTCCAACTCATCACCCATCTCTCTTCATCCGATCCCAATAATTTTGTCTACTACGATCGATCAGGCATGCAAAGAGATAATATGGACACCTGGACTTGTATGGGTTTGTGCCTTTGTGTGGTGCCAAATCAATAATGAGACAATGACACATGGTCGGTGTCGGACCGTCGGCGATCGACGACGTATATCAAATTCACGGAAACAGCGTAATTTACATGCAAATTCACGGAAACAGCGATAATTTTCCAATGGTTGAGGTCGAGGCCGTGAATGCATATATAGTTCGGTTCATAGTTCTATGTGAAAATCGACCACATAACGTTATTTTATTTTATGTTGTTCCATGTAATACATGGTGTACTTACAGCGTATGATGTTTTGTAATAATAGACAAACACACATATGGATTCCAAGTCGTAGTAGGTGGCTGCAAATTGATCTATATACTAATATAATCACACTAAGGGTAAGCACGCGTCAGCTTGTGGATAAACTTGTTTTAATTTAGAGATTCTTCAACCATAACAATAGTTTTTTCTTCCCCATAATACAGGCAACGTGGTATGCCCCCATAAGGTCTTGTTTGGATGCGCATGTATTCATCTTAATCCATATGTATCGAAGTGGATTGGAGTGGAACTAAACTAAATTACATTCCAATCCACTCCAACACATATGGATTGAAATGAATACACATGCATCCAAACAAGATCTAAGCGATTCATGACAGACCATAGTATATATGGGCCCTGTTCGTTTCGCTGGCTCAGCCAAATCAGCAGCCATCCAGCAATGTTTTTCTCTCACAATAAACCAGCAAACAGTGCTTTCAGTCACAATAAACCAGCGAAACGAACAGGCTGATGATCTCCCTTGTCCACAAATGGCATGTCTATCAATTATTATGCCTTAAAATGTCCGTGTGTGATACATGCATCACGAGGTGTGTGTGCATCCGTTATTGCTTATCCTATCAAGTATATCAACATTTTTTTTGGGAAAGTATCAAGTATATCAACTGATTCATGCTTTCGCCGATCAGAGAATCTTTATCAAGAGGGCCATATGTATTATATACAAAAGCATGTCACACAGTATCATGGATCGACGCATGATGATCAACTGATTCGACTAATCTATTGCTTAATAAATTATCAGAAATAAGTAAACCTTTCTCTAGTGGCCAGAGGTTTGGAAGGAAGGTGAGGAAGGCGAGATGACCGTTGAGGGCGATCTGGAAGGCGACTATTGCTTAATAAATTATCAGAAATAAGTAAACCTTTCTCTAGTGGTCAGAGGTTGGGAAGAAAGGTGAGGAAGGTGAGATGACCGTTGAGGGCGATCTGGAAGGCGACTCGGAGTGCGACTCCAAGAAACTTGACGGCGCAGGTGGCCGGCGGCCTCTCGACGCTGTTGTTACGGTGAACAGTGAGCGACCGCGACCACGTCTACGGCGACCGCGTCCATTATGGCTCCGATCATCTCCGCAGCTAGATGTCCCAGTTCGTGTCGTTGGTGCTTCACCTATCCGCGGTGCTGGAGGTGGCCTCATCGTCGAGCCCGATAACAGGCTGACGGTGAACAGGAAAGCGGATCAGAGGTCTTCGGGGGTTGCCGTCATGTGCACCGATGTCGAGTCGGTCCCAGAAGGAGGTTGATCCCGATACACCTCTGACGGAGAGGTGTCCGTTGGCGGCCGGTCTGATGGGGATGGGATTGCCTAGATCCCTGGCGGCAACAGGCAGTTTGCGAGGCGACCTCGGATGTCGGCGACAATCGAACATCGTAAACAAGAGGCCAAGGTAAGCGATTCATGTGCTTTGGTAAATGGAGAGGGGACGGAGGGGGAAGACAATGGATGGATATCCGTTGATGGCCGTGGTGATCGTGTTCAACCCGATCTCGCGATAGACCTCCGCCCCATTGGAGTGAAGTCCAAATTCTGGTCGTTAATGGAAGATGACGAGTCGGATGAGGAGACCGGCCAGTCACCATTCACGCTAGATTTGGTAAGACACGCAGCAGTTCATGGGTTCGCTAAAGAACAACTCTTCGAGGTGGAGATAGCCCTGCAGGACCCATTGATTCAACGATGAGTAGAGGCATCTATGTCTCCAGCTGCTTTAGATGAAAAGGTCGTGCTAATGCGTTAGATTATCAAAGCTTGGATGGCGGGACGGGGTATGTCAATGGTGCCGTGGTTGGGAAAGCTACCGCGACCGAGGATGTCCCCAGCCTTGACGCTAGGAGATTGTTTGACGAAGGATCTGCGAGCTCAACTCACGGGAACGGCGTGGCGGGCTCGACGGTCATCGGTAAGGGGTACCTTTGCCGAGGCCCTTTGGAGGTCATCTCCACCATCGCCCGCGGGGATGGAACCGACCATGACCGGAGAGTGCTGCTTTCAATTTCGTAATCCTTCTGATCTGTTTCTCGCGGCTGTGGATGAGAAGCAATCTCCATCCGATGATTCAGTAACATTGGGCGGACCTGACGTAACCGAAGGGGTAATGGAGGGTGCACCTGACGCAACTGAAGGTGGGCCCAGCTTGGGAAACGGATCAAGACACGGATGACGTCGCTGTGCACAATTGCCAGATCGTTTTCTCCGTGCAAATTTTGACATTGATGAAATCAACCGCAAAACCCTAGCCGTCAATCCCTACGTGGTTCCTCCCTCATACACACAGGTGGTTCGGCGAGGTATGGTGGCGGCAGGTGCGCTAGGTGGCGTAGGTGGCGGTGCTGGCTGTGACAGTGGTGGCGTTGGCGGCCGAGGCTTCGACAATGGACGTGGGGGTGGGCGATCAGGAGGCAGCATTGGAGGTCATGGAGGAAGGCATGGCGCTGGCACCAGTAACTACGGCGCAGGGGCGGGATTCTTCAACAATGATGGAGGTGTGCCCGCTGTAGGTGGGGGCAGACATGGTGCCTCTGGGTTTGGCAATGACGACGGAGGCGTGCCCATTGTACTTGGGGGCAAACATGACGCCTCTGGGTTCGGCTTCAGCTACAGCGACGAAGGCGCTTGCTTCAACGGGTCTCACTTCAATCCCAACCTGGGGTCCCATCCTCCGCATTTTGGCCCGGGTTGGGATTATGAGCGAGGGCGTCGAGGTCGACATGGTGGCAATGGTGGGCGGGGATGGAATACCTCCTACTGCTCAGTCTGGAACCATCAGCGACAGTTGGCCTATCGGGAGTAGCAGGGGTAGCAGCTAGCTCCCACGCAACATCAGGTTGCGGCACCACCGCAGGCTCCAAACCAACAGACCCAACAGACAAGTCTTCAACAACAAATGCCGCAGCCTCCTCCAGCACAGTCTGGTACATCACAGGTGCAAGCAGGGCAAGAGTTGGAACCAACTGTTGCGACCACTAATGAACAAGTTCTAGTAGCTGGGGTAGGTGCGTCATCAACCGGATCAAAGGGCAAGGCTATTAAACAACGGAGGGTCACATACTACATGGTTCTTCTTCTGCTACTGGGGCAAGTGACATTCAGATGGAAAACTCGGAGATTGATATTTCTGGAGCTGGTACAATGGAGGTAACTCACAAGGCTGCTACTATGAAAATATGTGGGAGATGTGGAGTTAAGGGGCATCTCATGTATGAGTGTACGGCAACAGTTTTCTGTGAAATCTGTAGGAGCAACGATCACGCCATGTGTCAGTGCCCGGTACTCAAGCAACCAAAGCCAATAGTCCAGCTAGTGGGTCAGGCTGCCGATGCAATGGTTGGTTATTATATTCCTCATGCTCCTATTTAGCTGGCAAAGAAAGACTCGAGGATGGCTTTAATATCTACTTCAGGCAAAAATGTATTAGAGGAGGAAGTGGTAGCATATTTGCGGGTGTTGGTGTTAGATAATTTTGCTTGGGAGGTTAAAAGGCACAATGCTTCTGAGTTTAAGGTCCTTTTTCCTTCAAAAGGGGACTTGACGAAGATGACAAAATTTAATGTAGATATGAAAGAGGGGGTCACACTTAAATTCCAGGATTTCAAACAGGAAGAAGAATATTATGGTCATGCATTACCTGTGGTGTGGATGCGGGCCACCAACTTTCCAACAATTCTCAGCGAGTATGTCATCCTGTGGGCGTTAGGAACCCTTTTTGGTGTTACACAGGAGGTGGACATGGTGACTACTAGAGCGAGCAACTTTGGGCGATTTGTAGTGGCAGTACTTGAACCTGTGGCAATTCCAACCAAACTTGATGTAATCATCGGGAATAGGTATTTTCAGCTAACCTTTGAGGTTGAGCCCTTTGCACCAAATTTTGGTTGGACGAATTTGTGGAAATTACAAAAGGATGGGAATGAGGATCAAGGCAACGGGGCAGCAAAGACACTGAGATGAAGGAGGCTCAAAATAGTGGGGCTGCACCAAATGCATATGTTGGTTCTGCAGGAAAAAAATACTTCATTCAGAAGTGATGCGAAGGCTCCTAAGACGCAAATGGACTATGATTGGTCCAATGATGACCTGCTAGGAGAGGATAATGAACGGAGTGAGGTGGCCTGTGATTTTTTAGGAGTCCAAGGAGAATAGGTCAATGTAACAAATGCTACATTACTGCTTCGATGAGGTTAGCCGGAGTTCTGTCAGTATCGGCTCGCTTGGGGCAGCGCGTCTCTCTTCCTATTGCGCCTAGGAAGGTAGAGAGCCATACTGTTGGGGGCGGGCTGAAGGGAGGGGCTGGCGGCCAAGTTCAGCAGCCTACTATGGCTGCTAGCGTTGGAGTGGAGGAGCAGCAGTCTGTTGTAGAACAACAGGTGTCGTCGGGCCAGGATGTTGAGGCTGAAGGGGCGCATGCTCAGGGATCTCAACAACTTGGTTTTCTGCATGATGCTATGCTAGGAGCTGGGATAGCAGCCGATGGCGGGTCAGAAAAGGAGTCAGGGAGTATCATGAAAATGGCAATTATGTCAGACGGGGAGTTGACACCGGTACGACGAAGCAAATGGAATGCAAATGTGGTGGATGTTGATTCTTTGGAGAAAGC
Organism: Saccharum hybrid cultivar R570; assembly: GCA_038087645.1. Taxonomy (NCBI): domain Eukaryota; kingdom Viridiplantae; phylum Streptophyta; class Magnoliopsida; order Poales; family Poaceae; genus Saccharum; species Saccharum hybrid cultivar. The sequence continues at coordinate 7,632,291 of JAQSUU010000056.1, read as the reverse complement.
AGAAAAAAGGATTGCGGTCAAGAACCTCAAGGAACCAAAAGGTAATTTAAATGTTAAGTCATTTTGTTCCTTTCCTAAAATTCGTATTGAGGAAAATCTAGGGGGAGTGGGCATCAGTTTGGGTGATAGTGATGCTTTGGTTGATGAATCTATTGAGCTTTTAAAAGATGTTGAAATTGATAGACTACAAACATCTTGTTGTTCAAGAAAAAATGAAAAAGAAATTGAGCCGGAGGAGGATGAGATCGATCTTGATACCTTTACCATAAGTCGACTCTATGGCGACTTAGTGGAAGAGGTGATGGATGAGAATAGTGCAAACCTTGATGTAGTTCTTGTTGATGTACCCATCAAGGTGGCAAAACAAAAAAAGAAAAAGAAACTCCTCAGTAAAAATGCGGTTGTAAAGAAAAAAATTGTTTTCCAATGAAAGGTGTGTTCTGGAATTGCAGAGGTCTTCGTGACCTAGCTAAACATACTTTCTTGCATGATGTGGCTCGAGATAATAACCTTGATTTTATAGCGCTTTCAAAACCAATAAAATAGTTTCTCGACTCAGTGTTTAGACAACTTTTGTGCGGGGACTGACTTTATTTGGCATTGGCGGTGTCCCCGTGGCATGTCCAGTGGCATGCTGATGGGTGTAAATCTGGGTTGTTATGAAGTACAAAATATTGAAGATGGTGATTATCATATTAAGTTTACATTGAAAAATAAAGCGGATGGTTTTCATTGGGCTCTCTTGTCTGTCTACGGGGCAGCTCAGGAGGAGCACAAAGAGCATTTCTTATCAGAGTTAGTACAAGCTTATACTAGCTATGGGGATCTTCCTTTCATAGTAGGGGGAGATTTCAATATCATTAGAAACCCATTTGAGAAAAACAATTCAAGGTATGATAATAAATGGCCTTTGTTATTTAATGCGATTATTGAGACCCTGAACTTAAGAGAGCTTGAGATTCCAGGTAGGAAATACACTTGGGCTAATTATGCCGAGGTACCGACATGTGAAAGTTAGACCGTGTCTTAGTAACAACAGATTGGGAACAAAAATTTCCACTAGACTCTGTCCAAGCACTCACCCGAGAGATCTCAGATCATACACCTCTTTTACTAGATACTGGGGAGCCATCTCATAGAGGTAACGCTAGAAACTTTAAATTCGAGCTAGCATGACTAACAAGAGATGGTTTTTTTTGAGTTGGTTAAAGAGGTTTGGGAATCGGAGAATAGGGGTGGGTCACCTTTGGAGATATGGCAAAACAAAATTAGGAGATTACGACGCTTCCTTAGGGGTTGGGCTAGGAATTTAGCCTCACAAAATAGGAAGCACAAATATAATTTGTTGGCTAAGATAGATGAGTTGGATATGAAAGTAGAGGTACTACTGTTGTCACCTAAGGAGGAGGATCTGAGACATCATCTCAAAGGGCAATTAACTAAGTTATTGAGAGAAGAGGAGATTTATTAACTCCAACGATAAAAAACAATAAAGTTATTGCAAAGAGATGATAAAACCTAGTGGCAAATGGAAGACATAGGAAGACAAAAATTGTACAACTAGAATAGGAAGAAGGAATTATTGTTGGAGATGCAAACCTGAATAATTATATAATTGAGTATTATAAAGGAATGTTTGGACCTCATACACTGAATTCTTTCTCAATGGATGAGACGATGAGGCTTGATATACCTCAAGTTTCGTCAGAGGAGAATGAGTTGTTGACTGCTCCATTCAGTGAGGAAGAAGTCAAGATGGCAGTTTTTGACATGGAACATAACAAAGCACCTGAACCAGATGGTTTTCCAGTGGATTTTTATCAATTCTTTTAGGATGTGGTAAAACCAGACTTAATGAAGCTCTTTGTTGAATTCCATGCTGGGAGACTGCCTATTCATAATTTAAACTTTGGAATTATCACTTTGCTACCAAAGATCGCTGATGTGGTAAGAATACAACAATATAGGCCAATCTACCTATTAAATGTGAGCTTTAAGATCTTTACGAAAGTATTGAATAATAGAATTTTAAAAGTGGCAGATAAATTGATAGGACCGTCACAAACGACCTTTATACCAAGTCGTTATATTATGGAAGGAGTTGTTATGTTGCATGAAATGATTCATGAGTTACATAGGAAAAGACAAGATGGGGTGATTCTGAAGTTAGACTTCGAAAAAGCATATGATAAGTTAAAGTGGCCTTTTATTCAACAGGTCCTCAGAATGAAAGTATTCTCACAAACTGGGTGTGATTGGATCTCAAAGATCATGTCTAGAGGGAGTGTTGCAATAAAGGTCAATGATAATATAGGCCATTATTTCCAAATAAGGAAGGGAGTGTGGCAAGGCGACCCGTTATCTCCTATCCTGTTTAATATAGTGGTTGATATGTTGGCTGTTCTTATTTCACGGGCTAAAGAGGCTGGACAGGTCCAAGGGGTTGTCCCACATTTGATGGATGAGGGACTTTCAGTCCTTCAATACACAGACAATATGATCATTTTTATGGATAATGATCAAGAAAGAGCCAAAAACATAAAGCTTTTGCTTTGTGCGTTTGAGTAATTGTCAAGACTCAAGATCAATTTTCATAAGAGTGAACTATTTTGCTATGGAGCAGCCAAACAAATTCAAAGTGAATATGTACATATTTTCAGGTGTGACTTGTGTTCTTTTTCGTTTAGATACTTGGGTATTCCTATGCATCATAGAAAACTCATGAACAAGGACTGGAAACATGTTGAAGAGCATTTTCAAAAAGGTTGAATTGTTGGAGAAGTAAAATGTTGTCGGTTGGAGGGAGAATCGTTTTGCTTAATTCTATTTTAAGTATTCTCCCCATGTTTATGCTTTCCTTTTTTGAGTTACCTAAAGGAGTTTTGAAAAAGTTGGAGTACTTTAGGTCACGGTTTTTTTGGCAGAGTGACAAACACAAGAAGAAATATAGATTGACTAAATGGGAGGTAGTTTGTACACCAAAAGATTAAGGGGGTTGGGTGTCTTAAATTTAGATATTCAAAATAAATGTCTCCTAAGTAAATGGCTTTTTAAGTTGCTAAGTAGTGATGGGATTTGGCAACAATTGCTTAGGAATAAATATCTAAAAACCAAGACCCTAACTTAGGTTCAATATATGCCCGGGGATTCTCAATTTTGGGCCGGTCTCATGAAGGTCAAGGGAGAATTCCTTTCATTAGGCAAATTTGAACTTGGTGATGGATCCCAAGTATGATTTTGGGAGGATGCGTGGATAAGACCATGTCCTTTAAAATTGCTCTTTCCTACTCTCTATAACATTAATAGAAAAAAGGTGCTTCGGTGAGAACGGTGTTGTCTATAACACTGTTAAATGTAGCTTTTAGGAGGTCCCTGGTAGGTGTTAATTTACAAGCACGACATGATGTGGTAGCTTTTGTTGCACATGTACAATTAATAAACCAGAGGGATCGCTTTGTATGGGGGTTACATCACAATAGATTGTTTTCAGTCAAATCCATGTATAGAACTTTATTAGGGACCGAAGCTATACCTTACAACACATTTATTTGGAAACTTAAACTACCTCTTAAAATCAAGGTATTCTTGTGGTATTTTTATAAGGGAGTAATCTTGAGAAAAGATAATTTAGCAAGACGACAATGGCAAGGAGATAGGAAGTGTTGTTTTTGTTCCACAGAGGAGTCCATACAACATTTATTCTTTGATTGTCATTTTGCTAAATTTGTGTGGCGAACGATTCAGGTTTCCTTTAATTTAATACCCCCGACTAGTATACACAATATGTTTACGGGCTGGTTATAAGGGTTTAACAGGGAACTAAAAGCCAAGCTTCTTGTGGTGTGAGTGCAATGTGTTGGGTAATTTGGTTAACCCAGAATGAAGTGGTCTTTGACAAGATCACAATACCATCTTATCTATAGGTTATCTTCAGGGGGACGTACTGGATTAGGTTCTGGTCCCTACTACAGAGGGAGAAGGATGGCCAAAGGATGAAGATGGGATGCAGGCAGATTGATACCACCATAATGGAGGTGTTTGCAAGAAACGGGTGGAGATTCAGCAATAGAATTATGAGTTAAATGTTGCATTTGGAACTTTTAGCTTCTTCTGCTTTGTTTCAAAACTTTGTTTTTGAGATTACATGGACCTTTGTGTGTTTGGTTGTAATAAGGAACAACTATATGCATTAATCGATGCAGAAGTTGGGGTATTAATATATTCCCTTTTCTAAAAAATGTGGTCAGAGGTTTAGAGTATGTGTTGACGGTCGCTAATATCAATTATAAACCGTCAACATAACCTGCATATATACTTAATTCCATCACCAAACATAGGTATAAGAGTTTAAACTAATAAATTCCATGAGTTTTGGTGAATCTGTGTTTTCAGCAGGGTTTATCCCGAAAACTGCCAAGGGAGACCTATTCGTCAAAGGAAAACATAGAATTCCGCTGCGAAAACAGCGTGGGAAGACTCTAGAACACTCAAGAAGGCAAACCACCGAAGTTGGGCTCAAACGGCCATGGAAGTGGGTTGGCCGGCCCAGCCCATAGGCCGGCCGGCCTGCTACAGAGCCTAATCGCTCTCTCCTTCAACATGGACTCTTCCACCGCCTTAAGGATTAGATCTACGCCATTGCTTAATGTCAGTTTGATCTGAGGGCTCAAAATTGATGATGACCCCTATATATACAGCTCAAAGGTCCCTAGTTTAGTTTTGGTAATTGAGTGACAACCTTGGTGGACTAATATGTTTAAATATGAGATACACAGGTGATTAGTCTATAGGTACACTTGTGTGAGCAACTCATGCCATGAAGGTGAAGATGGCTTGGATTTGTTGCAAGGCTCACACATGTGATGAAGGAGCTCATTGCACATGAGACATGATATGGAGTTATGTGACTAAGGTGGAGAAGATCAAGACAAGACTTGACTTGATGGACCGGTTGCAAGTGGAAGGGCAAGTTGAAGGCTTTGGAGCGATGGACCACATGGCGGTGAAGCTTGAGCAAGACTTGGCACCGATGGACGAAGGCAACAGTGAAAAGCAAGTGAGGTCAAGATCGATGAACCAATAAGGTCACGTGATGATATGAAGTGGATCATATCATTTGCGATATGGTTGATGCATGTGTTGCATCAACATTGGAGGAGATGGAATGGAATGCGCAAGGCAAAGGTATATTTGTAGGACATTTCATTTTATCTGTCATAGGTGTGTAGAGAAGTTTATGACTGGATTTAGGATAGATGGCCGTACTATCAAGAGGGAAAATTTTGTTTTCATATCGGTCATCTAGTGCCACTCGAGTGATCTAACTTTGCATCATTGCTAGGATCGAGTGGCATGGTGAATTGAGTGATTAACTCTTTAAGAATGGTTGTGAAAATGCTAACACACTTGCACATGATGGTGTATGCTTGGTGGTGTTGGCACATTTGCAAAGGAGAAGTTGTTGGAGTTGAATTGGATCAATTTGGAGAGGAGAGAAAGGCTTTTCAGTGTACTCCGAACTTTGTGATGGTCCTTGGATTGGAATTCTACATTGATGCATTGTGCTTTGGATCAAATATGTAAGTGGGATATGTATCCCTCTGAGTAAGCTTTCCAAATTATCCAAGATCATCGAAATCGGAGTTCGAAACTAAGAGTTATTGTCGTCTTAGCGTTGAAAGGTCTGTGACCGGACTCTGTGACCTGCACGTCTGGTCAGCACCTGCGTGTCCGGTCAGAGAGTCCAGTCAGTGTTTTTTTCATGTACAGAAGCGACCGGACGCTAGGTGACTCCGGTCAGTGATGAATTGACACGTCCGGACATCAAAAGAGCTCTCTGGAACCTCTCTAGAAGTGACCAAACTCTGGGAGAGTCGAGTTCAGTCATAGGAGAAAGGCGAGTCCGGTCAGTTGTGCAGTGACGCGTTGGTGACCGGACTTGGCCTCGACGCGTCCGGTCGATGGACTTAGGCACGTCCGGTCAGGAGAATGCATGTGTGGGAGCTAGCTGTGGGCAAGCAACGGTCATCTTCGAACAGCTAGTACACATGGCGCACAAGGAGCGACTGGACTCTGCGACTGGACTTTGTGACCTGTGCGTCTGGTCACTGTGACCTGTGAGTCCAATCGGTGCGAAAAGTGCCTAGTAAAGGGGTAACAGCTATTTTAGCCCTTGGGGCTATAAAAGGAGTGTGTGGCCAGCCTTGGCACATGCTTAGCACCCTTGGGACTTAGTGTCCATGCTTGGGGAGTGCTAGGAGAGCCTCTAACGCACTTGTGCACTTAGTGGTTGCATCCGATTGTGAGTGAGTGTGATTCTAGTGCGATTGCATCGTGAGGTTGCATCGAGTGGCACTAGATGATTGTTGGTATAAATTAAATGCACAGAAAGAGAATATATATATCCACAAGCACACATATATTATACCATTGTAGCACTTCATCGAGAATAACCCAGTTTTAATATCGAACCCAAAGGAACAGTTAGTGAGAATAACTAAGTCTTAGTCTTAACCCAACTTCACAATCAAGGTCAGAAAATAGGAATATAAAGGAGACTACTGAGATATGTCTAGTTCCAATCTCAGTAAGCTTTGCCTTCTATTGTTCTATCGTGAGAGATGTCTTATAAGGAACAAATTTAGAGTTTCTTCCCTAAAAGCGATCAAATTCCTGCTAGTCCTATTAACGGGAGGTGGACTACAGAGGATTCAACGAAGCTATAAAAGCCACCTTCGCGAGCTACCACCGATCTAGAAAATGAGGATGCATTTACGAGTAACCCTAGTCTAAGCACCACGCTTACACTACGAATACTACTTTAATCTAGAGCCACCAAGATCAAAGCACTCAAAAGAGAGTCGTAAACTTAAAGAACAATATGAACAAGATGATTACTTGAATTAGAAGTCGATTACCAGAGAAATCTTAGAAACAAGCTCCAGTAAAACTTGATTCTACCAAAGTACAGCCGTAGAGAGAGCACCGACAGGCCAGAACTCCTCCAAAACTCTACTCTCTCACTCTATCTCTCTATCTCTAATGCAAGACTAGATCCTATGGAGGACTAATCTTCTCTTGATTCATAGCCCTAGATCCTGGTGAAAAAATGAATTAGGGTTCCTAGCCTTTCAGCTCTTAGGATCCAGACTTGGCTTCTCTCTAGGGGTTTGCAGGCCTGTATTTATAGCCCTGGGGGTGCAACGTGAGTCCTTGGATCAAACTGACTTAAGGAACAACGTAGATGCAATCCTAGGAGGCGATGGAGGAACATTCTAGAAGCTCTTGAGGAGTGGACCCCACAGGGGGCCGGGCAGCATGGTGGTGGGGCCGGTCAGCCCCACCTGGCATCCTCTTAGGGTCCGCTGCCATGTGGTGTCTTCTGGTGTCCTCTAGAACCTTCTGGAGTAGTTTTCGTCGTGGTTAAGATTGATTCTATTTGACGTTTTGATCCTCCTTGCCGATTTCTGATTAAATCCTGCTGAAAACACAGATTCACCAAAACTTATGGAATTTATCAGTATAAACCTCCTATTCTATGATATTGATCCATTTTTACTATTTATGCAAGGTAAGTTGACAATTCTTGAAGTATGTTAACAACCGTCAAAAAGCTCCCCTACATTTAGGCTTTTACTCGTCCTCGGTAAAAGGATGGATTACTCAAGACATAACCTTAGGACAAGACATCAACATAAAACCATTTCCCATCATACATGCTCTGCAGGATTCAAAGTGTCTATCATAAAACTTTGGACGGTTGAAGAATGGAACATCTTGAACCAGATCATCATCTTCCTTCAGTCAAATTAATTGGAGAAACATTTAAGATTTTGAAAACAAAACATAGCTTACCTTCTCCTTTTGTAGTACTCTCAAATCACTTATGTATGTGGTATTTTTTTATCCTCACCAAGGCATAGATGATCTTGCCTTCTTTTACCTACTCTTAAAAGCTTATGTGGATCTCAGGTAGGAATGGAAGTGAAAACATACTTGTATTGCATATATTGTAAAGTTAACACAAGGATCAAGGAGAAAAGTGTCATACTCTCAGATCAAAATGTGCATGTGTGTGGAATATATATGATGGCTATCCTAATTCTACTATGCTCCTTGAATCATGTTTCTCTTGTTTAAAACTTGGAAAATACTTTTGCTAGAGAGCATGGGTTATCTTTTTCATTCATTTTTTGATGAGGTTGTTGTCCCGATCTTCACGACTTAGGATCTTGATCTTGATAACTAGTTGATAACAGCCGATAACTTGCTGCAAGCAGCGATAACTAGTGCAACCTGATGACACGCACAAGGAGCCAACCACCGTCTCTATACGGCAGCCTGAACCAAGGATTCGCCCAACCACACTCTCAAAGAAACCAACCTACACAACCTGGAATCAATGGACCAGGAGCACAGATTGGGTGCCGATGACGCGGCCGCTTCTGTAATCTCCACGAAGGAAAACACAAGAGCAAAGGGGTAGAGATCTCTCTCTGGTTTTTGTTAGCACACAGCTGAACAAAGTGGTCTGTATTCAGATTATCAAAAGTCCTCTTTTCTTTACAAGCATAGGAGTATTTATACAAGGAACAACCCTCCTGTATAGGTGTGATCACGAGATGGAAAAATAAAAAGACTAGAATGTGAAAAGGCTTCCACGAAATGGGTTTCCAGGAGTCCACGCGGCTGTCAGTTTCCAAAGCAGTCTCCACTAAAAGTGTTATAACTCCCTAGTGGGAAGTCCAAATGACGATCCGTTTTTTGAGTGTGAAACTAGACTCAACAAGCTTTCCATCCATATATGCCATGCACCATGTAACGTCGTAGACTGGTACAGTTTTGCACAGGAACTTGAACAACATGTATGCTGTTGACCACCTGAACAGTCCTCACTAAATCTGGTCGGACGCTATGGGAAAAATTCCAATCTGGTCGGGGCTTATTGCATTGGAAAATAGACTTGATAATCTTTCCAAAATGTTCTCATAGACCTTCATAGCTTTTGTGAATCAAGAGTTATGGTCGATTCTTTCTGCTGGTTCCATCGCGCTGGACTGGCCCAAGCTGGTGGTCGGTGGTCTGGTCCGAGCTGGTGGTCGGATTCTTCCTCCTCTTCATGTATTTTCCTAAGTACAACCAAAGTAGCACTCTTAGGTAGTATAACATTCTCACAAGTGTTAGAATTAAGATCAATTAGGAACGAATTCACCTGCTCTTGTAGTTTCTTAGCATGACTTCTTGTAAGTGGTCCTGGATTTGTGATATTCATGTTGGATGGTGAATGATTGTCACTCGAGGAAGCACGTATGGCTAAGATGTCCTCATCATCCTCCCCCTCTTGAAAAGGAGTCATCCGCGACTCTGATTCTTCTAGTCCGAAGAATGGTGTCAAGTCAGCAACATTGAAGGATTTGCTAACACCATAATCTTCAGGGAGATCAATTTTGTAAGTATTATCATTGATCTTGGACAACACTTTGAATGGACCATCTCCTCGTGGCATCAACTTGGATTTGCGCTTTTCTGGAAAGCGGTCTTTGCGAAGGTGTATCCAAACTAAATCTCCAGGTTCAAATGTCACCTTCTTGCGATGCTTGTTCGCCCATTCAGTATAGTACTTGGACCTTTTCTCAATTGTTTCTTTGGTCTTCTCATGAATCTTCTTGACATAAGATGCGCGCTTGGAGGCTTCCATGTTAGCTCTTTCCTGCAATGGCAAAGGTAACAAATCGATCGGAGCAAGTGGTTTAAAACCATATACTACTTCAAAAGGACACATATTAGTTGTAGAGTGTACTGCCCTGTTGTAAGCGAATTCCACATGTGGCAAGAACTCCTCCCAATCCTTCAAGTTCTTCTTGATCAAGGCTCGCAGCAACATAGAAAATGTTCTATTCACGACTTCAGTTTGTCCATCCGTTTGAGGGTGGTAAGTGGTAGAAAACAGCAACCTTGTACCGAGTTTTGCCCATAACGTCTTCCAAAAGCTCAAAAACTTAGTGTCACGATCTGAAACAATCATCTTGGGCATGCCATGCAACCTCACAATTTCCCTGAAAAATAGAGAGGCTACGTGGGAAGCATCATCGCTTTTATGACATGGTATAAAATGTGCCATTTTAGAGAACCGATCAACAACAACAAAAATTGAATCCCTCCCCCTCTTTGTCCTTGGTAAACCTAAAACAAAATCCATGCTAATGTCTTCCCAAGGAGCACTAGGAATAGGCAAGGGAGTATATAAACCATGGGGGTTCAGTTTTGACTTAGCTTTGTGGCAAGTGATGCATCTTTGCACAAATCTTTCGACATCCCTTCTCATCTTCGGCCAATAAAAATGGTCAGCCAACATGTCATATGTCTTTTTCCATCCAAAATGACCCATCAATCCACCTGCATGTGTTTCCTGTAACAACAAGAGTCTAACAGAGCAATTGGGAACACACAATTTGTTAGCTCTAAACAAGAATCCATCATGTACATGATATTTTTCCCAACCTTTACCTGTTGTACATTTTGCATAAGGTTCTGAAAAGTCATGATCAGCAGAGTATAATTCTTTTATGTGTTCAAGTCCTGACACTTTAACATCGAATTGATTTAACAAAACATTTTTACGAGATAAAGCATCAGCGATAATGTTTTCCTTACCTTTCTTATATTTCACAACATATGGAAAAGTTTCAATGAATTCAACCCATTTAGCATGTCTACAGTTCAGTTTTGATTGTCCTTTTAAATATTTCAAGGCCTCATGGTCTGAATGAATAACAAATTCTTTTGGCCATAAGTAATGTTGCCAAGTCTCAAGTGCTCTTACCAAATGTAACACCCAAATTTTAGAGATAGCAAAATTGGAATAATTTAGATAACAAATAATGTCCAATTTAAAATAATAATAAAATATGTTGGTGTTGCATTCATGCTGTTGCACTTAATTTATTTTGTGGTGTGCATTTATTTATTTTGTTTTGACTTAGAAAATTTTATTTGAAAAAGTTTTGGGAAATAGGCAAATAAAAAAAAAGAGAAAGAGGAATCAAAACTTACCTCCTTACCTGTTGGATCGGCGGCCCAGTCAATCAGGTTCGTGGCGCTCGTGCTGTGGGCCGATGCCGCGCCGTGTGGGCCGGCCCAGGTGACCGTGACCGTGTGCTCCTCCCTCCTTTCGCTGACAGTGGGTCCCAGGTGTCAGCCCCTTCTTCTACCTTCCGTAACCGAGCCGATCTCTTATGAGATTTCGGTTGTGACCACGGGATTGTTTCCGATTTCGTCACGAGCCGAGATTTTCCCTATAAGTAGTAGATGACTCGGTCGGTAATTGTTTTTCTTTTAGTTGATGCCCTAAATTCCGCGCTTTAGCTAGCTTTGCCATCTCTTGCCGCCGGGATAGGACTGCCGCGGTGGAAGGAGTTCTCCTCGCGCCTCCATCTTCCGCGCCTGGTTGCCGGGGTTGTTAGCGAGGTATTGAAGCTGTCCAGAGGTCCTTTCTCGATTTTTGCGTGTTCCGGTGCTTCGTTTAACTTGAACGAACCTCCAGGGAACCCTATCGGTGCGGGGGGGTCACGAGCGGTTGCCGTCGAGGGTTGTTGGCTCGGGTCGGTGGTCTAGGTGAGTTCGCGTTGTTCCCCGCTTCCTTCTTGTATTTTTCTTTTGGTCAGGGATGGCCGGAAACTCGGTTTCGAGGAGCTCCGGCGAAGTTCACGGCGGCAGCCATGGCGGCCACCGGCCGGATGAACAGTAGACGGCCGGAGTCTTCATCGTGTTATACTTGAATTGATTGACAGCCGTCCGATTCGAGATTGATGGCCCAGATTAGATCATAACGGTTCGAGGTGAAATTTGCTAAAGAGTCCCTGCGTTTTCTAGTAAATAACCCGCGGTCCTTGGCGCATTCCAGAGAATTACGTTTTCGTATTTTGGAAAGCGTATTTTCATTCGGTTAAATCAAAAATACGTTTTCAGCAATTTACAGTTTTGCCACTAGAATTGTTTTAGTCATAAAATCTTCGTTTTAACTCCGATTTGATCCGTTCAAATTGCGTTAGGTTCGTAATTGCGAACTCTACATGTTAGTATAGTTTTACAGTTAGTTTTGATAATTTATTTTTCGAGTTTATAATTAAGTATTTATTTATCTATAGGAAATCTTAGAAAATTCATAACTTTTACGTTTTAACTCCGATTTTGGTGATCTTTGCGTCTGTGTGATCGTAGGAACGTGTAGAAGAGTTTTATAAACTTTTATTACTATTTTGTTACTGTTGGTGTACTGTTCTAATTATATCTATTTGTTTGCTTCGTGTATGTTTGATTGGATGCATGTATGTTGTTGATTGATGATCGAGTATAGAAGGTGAGCAGTATTTGGACGATTCGGAGTATTACTTTGAGCCAAGTCAGCAGTATTATTTGGAGAGCTTTGATCAAGGCAAGTATAACACAGGACTATCCTTGTTACCTATTCATCAAAATGATCATACATATGCATGTGCTTACCTTGACAACCTTAGAGATTATAACTTAGTGCTTGTTGTCTTGATTCCTTGTCAACCTTGGGTATGCATATGGGTAGCTGTGGCTAGTGCTTAAACTAAGAACAATGATCTTGCAATATGATTAATGGATCAAGCAACCAATTATTAAGATGATTTAATTTTTGTTAAAAGGGGGCTAGAGCATGTGTATTATTTTTGATGCTCTAGTTACTCTCCGTAAGGACTTATCTGTACGTGATCATCCGGGATATACAGTACAGCTGTGAGGGCTATATGGCTCTGGCTTTAGTTGTTCAAGAGACCTTTTCTAGCTTGTTAGTGGTTACCTTAAATGGCGTAAGAATGGCTTGCCACGTTGGGTGTAGTGCGAGCCCCTGGCCTAGTGTGTATAGGCTGCGGTTGTTGTGCCACAGGGAAGGGGGGTTCTACATCTGCCTGCCGAGTGAATCTAATGGCCCTAACTTGTTAGACGAACTCTTGAGTGGCTTTATATGATTTTTGGGTGTTTGGGCTTGATCTCCCCACTCATTTGGAAATCATGACTCACAGTGAAAGTGTACACCTCTGCGCAGAGTTAAAAACTGGTATACTAGCCGTGCTCACGGATACGAGCGGCCTTGGAACATCTACAGATAGATGATCACCATTGTTATACTATGTTTAATTATTGTTGATTAATATTATGCTCTTGTTAATGTTATTCGTTATCATTATTGCAATTGATCATTGGTTCTTTAAATGGGAAGTGGTTTATCTTGATGCTACTCAAATGAAAGTTATAAGACTAAAAGCTAACCGCAGTTAAACAGTGTCTAGCCATTTGAGCCTCATGAACCCTGTGTTATATTTGTTGAGTTCGACATGGACTCACTCTTGCTATTTCCACCATAACAGATGAAGATTATGAGGAAGATTATCGTAATGAGTACTAGTCTTGGTGTCAACCAGTCAACCGTGTCCCTGTGTGGAGTTTCCGCTGGAGATTATCATTAGTTATTATTATCTATCGTTCAAGACTATGTTTTAGATATTTATTCGCTATGTAATAAGCACTGTGATGATACTATGTAATTTGTCTGCTTATGTGTGCGATCATGACCTGGGGCGCACATGAGTACTTTATGCATCCTATTTTTGTCCTTAAAAATGGGTGTGACAGATTGGTATCAGAGCCGTGTTGACTGTAGGACGCAAGCCTAGTTAGAATGGTCGATGATAGTATCCATACTTCACTTAATTCATGCTTCCTCTTTTTACCTTGTTAATTACTAAAGTTTTATGCTTCCTCTACTTTATTCTATTGCGAAAATACATTGATTCTATCTAATCTATGTCTAAATCTTGTAGATGCCTCCTCATCCCCGTCTGTCAGTTGCACAATATGTTGCTCGTTTCAAACCCCAGGAGCCAAAGGAAGAGGGTGATCAAGAGCTATCTGATGCTGAATCAAGAGTTGGTGATACACCTATGGAGGATGTAGTTATGGGGTGGACTACGAAGTTTCATATCATGGTCCCTAAGGCTGATGCTTTCTTTCATGATATGTTGACAAGAACCTTGGACAACTACTACTACGACTGGGAGGCTACTTTAGAGTATCGCAGTACAGAGTATAGTCATCCATGGATGGATTCCTATTGGAAGACGGAGTTATGGGTCAAGAAAAGGGATCCTACCACTAAGGAGCCTAAGGTGGAGTCAAAGTTCATTACCCGAGTGAGCCGGGCAACTGTGGAGACAAGCATGGAGGATGTCGCTTTCAATGCATTTGTTTACTACCATGGTCTACGCTCGGACAAGACGCTAAAGGGTGCACTTCGGCACTTTCCTTGTTTCTTGCATGACAAGGGTATTTGGACCGTGCCACTTGCGGATGATTCCTCCTTGACCTTACAAGCAACGGTGGCATTAGCTCGTGAATTGGCTCTTCATGAGGCGGACCTGAAGGATGAGTTGCTGAAGGAAAAAGAACTTAAGGAGCAAGCTTACAAGGAGATTGACCAATTAAGGGCGGAGTTAGGTCGTCCTAAGATTTATGAGAAGCTTAATTAGGAAATAGGAAAAATCCCTATGTAATAAGAACGATAGTAGTTGCGAGTTAATTTCGGGTTTGAATTGTTTTAAGAGTCAGTTTGTGGTGTGAACAATTGTGTGATTGATGGATTGTTATTATGATAATGTGTGATTTGGATCTTTGTAATGTGTGCTGGAGTTTTGTAGACATGCCTACAAATTCCATGATTAAGAATATTAAGTTTGATCAAGATATATTAGTGAATATGAGTTTAACTTAGTTCGGTCCTTTGCTGATTTTTGGGATCAGTCTGGGATGTTTTAGAAATAACTTAAAATCCGTTCATGGGAAATTTAAGAAATTTTACTGGGAATAATTAGACTTCTATATCTTTCCAATCCCACAAGAATCACCTTAATATCTATTATGAGTTAAGAGATATACCTGTTTCAAGTTGGAGTTACTGCACAGTCTGGAATTCGGGAACAGTTTCTGTTAAGTTCAGTTTTTGACCAATTTATTGACAGAATCAGAAAAAGTGTTGTGAATACGAGTTGTAGATAATTTTATAAGCTTTCCAACCATGTAAAGATCATCTGATTTGGACATCTGTAGCTCGAGATATGACAGTTTTACTGAGTTGCTGAAATTGGAGTTTGCCCAGAAAATCAGATTTCGTTTATCTATTGTATACATCATCTCAGATTGTACTGAATATCATCTTCTGTGTTTTGGAAACAGATGTCAGGCAGAGGTCGTGGCAGAGGACGTGGGGGTGCTAATCCACCCGTTACTATGGAGGAACTCATGCAAACCCAGAATCAACTGATGCAGATGTTTATGCAGCATATGCAGAACAATCCCCCTGTTGGAGGACCACCACCTGTTCAAGTAAGGGATAAGCGTGGAGAATTTTTGAAGGGACGCCCTCCAGTGTTTTCTCATGCTGCTGATCCTTTAGAAGCAGATGATTGGGTGAGGGCAGTGGAGAAACAGCTGAACATAGCCCAATGCAATGATATGGAGAAGGTGTTGTATGCATCTGGTCAGTTACAAGGGACAGGTCAGACTTGGTGGGAGTCGTACCAGGCTGCACGCCCTGACAATGCTCCTCCTATCACTTGGAATGAGTTTGTTAGAGATTTTCGAGCTCGTCATATTCCTGAAGGTATAATTGAGCTGAAGCAGGAAGAATTCAGAAACCTGAGGATGGGACAGATGAGTGTGAGTGAATATCATGACAGGTTACCCAGTTGGCTCGCTATGCTCCCAATGAAGTTAGGGAAGATGCAGACAGGCAGCGTCTTTTCTTGAAGGGAATATATTATGATCTTCGCTTGCAGCTGAAGGGGAATAACTATGCTAGTTTTCAAGAGCTGGTGAACAAAGCTATTGTGCTGGATAATGAGCGTAGGGAGATGGATAGAAAGAGAAAGATGAAGGTGCAAGGCTCAGGAAGCAACAACCGTCAACGCACAAATTCTCAGCATGGCTTTCATCAGAAGTTTCAGGGACCGGTTAGTCAGTGGAATCGCAATTCAAATCAGAGGTGGTCCCAAAAATGGCAAAACAATCAGTCGCAACAGCGTTCATCATATCCACAGCGTCAACAGTATCAGCAGACTGGGCAACAGACTCCTCGCACTGGAAATCCCAATGCTACCCCCATGAAGAATAGTACTCCCAGCACTCCTATTAGATGTTTTGTCTGTGGTAAAGAGGGTCATTTGTCTTATAATTGTCCTGAGAAGCAGAACCAACAGACTCCTCAGAGCCAGAAGAGCAACCAGAGGCAATCGGGTACTGGAAGGGTGAATCACGTGTCTTCTGATACAGCTCATGGTGCACCAGAAGTTATGATTGGTACGTTCAATGTACATTCCACTCCCACAACTGTTCTTTTTGACTCTGGAGCATCTCATACATTCATATCCAATATTTTTGTTAAAATGCATAGTATACCCATGCTAGCTATGAAAGAACCTCTCTTAGTAAATTCACCTAGAGGTACCATGCAAACCAGTAATCGTTGTCTTCGAATTAGTATGGTATTAAGGGGGGTAGAGTTTAAGATAACTCCTATAGTGTTGCGAACATCTGGGATTGATGTGATATTGGGTATGGACTGGATGAAGCAAAAT
The DNA here is from genome assembly GCA_038087645.1 of Saccharum hybrid cultivar R570. Lineage (NCBI taxonomy): Eukaryota > Viridiplantae > Streptophyta > Magnoliopsida > Poales > Poaceae > Saccharum > Saccharum hybrid cultivar. Next base: position 7,615,636 of record JAQSUU010000056.1, on the reverse strand, counting down.
CAGGCAGAGATTCAGTGTCAGCAGGAAGTGGTAGTTGTGACTGCGCCTAATGGAGATAAAATCAATGTGGATGTAGCAATGCAGAAGCAACCAACCGCGGTGGTGAATCAGATTGAAGATACTATTAATGAGAATTCAGTGATTGAGGAATTTCCGGATGTCTTCCCTGATGAATTGCCAGGTATGCCACCTGACCGAGACATTGAATTTCTTATTGAATTATTACCTGGAACTGCACCTATAGCCAAACGACCATATAGGATGGGAGTAGATGAATTAGAAGAACTTAAGAAACAAATTAAAGAATTACAAGAAAAAGGTTTTATTCGACCTAGTTCATCACCTTGGGGAGCACCAGTTATTTTTGTTGATAAGAAAGATGGTGGTCAGAGGATGTGTGTTGATTATCGGTCGCTAAATGAAGTAACTATCAAGAATAAGTATCCTTTGCCCCGGATTGATGACTTGTTTGATCAGTTGAGAGGTGCTTGTGTGTTCTCTAAGATTGATTTACGTTCTGGTTATCATCAGTTGAAGATTCGTGCCTCTGATATTCCAAAGACAGCTTTTACTACAAGGTATGGATTGTATGAGTATACTGTTATGTCGTTTGGATTGACCAATGCACCTGCATACTTTATGTACATGATGAATAAGGTGTTCATGGAGTATTTGGATAAGTTTGTGGTGGTGTTTATCGATGATATACTGGTATTTTCCAAGACAGAGGTAGAGCATGCTGAACATTTGAGGTTGGTATTGCAGAAGCTTAGAGAGCATAAACTGTATGCGAAGCGAAGTAAATGTGAGTTTTGGTTGAAGGAAGTTTCTTTTCTTGGTCATATTGTTTCTAATGGAGGTATATCAGTGGATCCAGGCAAGGTGAAGGATGTATTGAATTGGAAACCACCTACAGATGTTAGCGAGATTCGCAGTTTCTTGGGTTTAGCTGGATATTATAGACGGTTCATTGAAGGGTTTTCTAAACTTGCTAAACCTATGACATCTCTGTTAGAAAAGAATGCCAAATTTGTGTGGTCTGATAAATGTCAAGCTAGTTTTGAGGAATTGAAGAAGAGGTTAACCACAGCGCCTGTTTTGGTTTTACCAGATTTGAGTAAGAAGTTTTCCATTTATTGTGATGCTTCTCGTCAAGGTTTGGGATGTGTTCTTATGCAAGAAGGCAGAGTTGTGGCTTATGCATCTAGACAGTTGAGAAAGCATGAGTTGAATTATCCTACACATGATTTGGAGTTAGCAGCTGTTGTTCATGCATTAAAGATTTGGAGACATTATTTGATTGGACATAAGAGTGATATATACACTGATCATAAGAGTTTGAAGTATATTTTCACTCAGTCAGATCTGAATTTGAGGCAACGCAGATGGTTGGAGTTGATTAAGGATTATGATATTGAGATACACTATCATCCTGGTAAGGCTAATGTAGTAGCTGATGCTCTTAGTAGGAAGAGTTATGCCAATGAGATAAGAACATTGTCTATGGCTAGTGAGTTATGTGCTGAATTTGAATATTTGAACTTGGGAATTGTTACTAATGCAATGGAATTAGTGATAGAGCCTACTTTAGAGCAAGAGATCTATAAGGGTCAATTGAAGGATGAGAAACTAAAGAAGATAGCGGAGGATATAGTGATTGGTAAGTCACCAGGCTTTAGAATGGATGATAATGGAATTTTATGGTTTGGAAAGAGGCTGTGTGTACCTGAGGATCAAGCTATTAGACAGGCAATTCTTCGTGAAGCTCATGAGTCAGCTTATTCTATTCATCCTGGTAGTACTAAGATGTATTTGGATCTTAAACAGAAATATTGGTGGGTTGGATTAAAGCGAGATGTGGCTGAGTATGTGGCATTGTGTGATACTTGTCAGAGGGTGAAGGCAGAGCATCAGAGACCTGCTGGATTGTTGCAACCAATGAAAATCCCTGAATGAAAGTGGGAGGAAGTTGGTATGGACTTTATAGTGGGGTTACCGCGTACTCAGAGAGGTTATGATTCTATTTGGGTGATAGTGGATAGGTTGACTAAAGTTGCTCATTTTATACCAGTCAAGACTAAATATACGGGAGTACAATTAGCTACCTTGTATATGGAAAGAATAGTATGTTTGCATGGAGTACCAAAGAAGATTGTGTCTGATCGGGGTACGCAGTTTACATCGCACTTTTGGCAAGCTGTGCATGAATCTTTAGGAACTAAATTGAATTTTAGTACAGCATATCATCCACAGACAGATGGACAGACTGAAAGGACCAACCAGGTATTAGAGGATATGTTGAGAGCCTGTGCATTGCAATATGGAACTAGTTGGGATAAGAGTTTGCCTTATGCAGAATTTTCTTACAATAATAGTTATCAACAGAGTCTTAAGATGGCACCGTTTGAAGCTTTGTATGGACGTAAGTGTAGAACTCCATTGTTTTGGGATCAGACAGGTGAATCTCAGGTGTTTGGTACAGATGTTCTTAGAAACGCAGAAGATCAAGTGCGAGTGATTCGTGAGAATTTGAGAGTGGCACAGTCTCGTCAGAAGAGTTATGCTGATAATAGGAGAAGGGATCTAGTTTTTGAAGTAGGTGATTATGTCTATTTGAAGGTGTCACCTATGAGAAGTGTGAAGAGATTTAACATGAAAGGTAAATTAGCACCAAGGTATGTTGGACCATTTAAAGTTATTGCTAGACGTGGGGAAGTTGCTTACCAATTAGAGTTGCCTGAGAATTTATCTGGGGTGCATGATGTGTTTCATGTTTCACAACTTAAGAAGTGTTTGAGGGTGCCTGAGGAACAGATACCTTTGGAAGAGTTGACTGTTAAGGAGGATCTTACATATGAAGAGTTTCCAATTAAGATTTTAGAGACTGCTGAGAGGGTTACTCGAAGTCGGGTTATTAAGATGTGTAAAGTGCAGTGGAACCGATATTCAGAGGCAGAGGCAACTTGGGAAAGAGAGGATGAATTGAGGAAATCATATCCGCAGTTGTTTGAGTAAGCAATCCAATCTCGAGGACGAGATTCTTTTAAGGGGGGTAGAATTTGTAACACCCAAATTTTAGAGATAGCAAAATTGGAATAATTTAGATAACAAATAATGTCCAATTTAAAATAATAATAAAATATGTTGGTGTTGCATTCATGCTGTTGCACTTAATTTATTTTGTGGTGTGCATTTATTTCTTTTGTTTTGACTTAGAAAATTTTATTTGAAAAAGTTTTGGGAAATAGGCAAATAAAAAAAAAGAGAAAGAGGAATCAAAACTTACCTCCTTACCTGTTGGATCGGCGGCCCAGTCAATCAGGTTCGTGGCGCTCGTGCTGTGGGCCGATGCCGCGCCGTGTGGGCCGGCCCAGGTGACCGTGACCGTGTGCTCCTCCCTCCTTTCGCTGACAGTGGGTCCCGGGTGTCAGCCCCTTCTTCTACCTTCCGTAACCGAGCCGATCTCTTATGAGATTTCGGTTGTGACCACGGGATTGTTTCCGATTTCGTCACGAGCCGAGATTTTCCCTATAAGTAGTAGATGACTCGGTCGGTAATTGTTTTTCTTTTAGTTGATGCCCTAAATTCCGCGCTTTAGCTAGCTTTGCCGTCTCTTGCCGTCGGGATAGGACTGCCGCGGTGGTAGGAGTTCTCCTCGCGCCTCCATCTTCCGCGCCTGGTTGCCGGGGTTGTTAGCGAGGTATTGAAGCTGTCCAGAGGTCCTTTCTCGATTTTTGCGTGTTCCGGTGCTTCGTTTAACTTGAACGAACCTCCAGGGAACCCTATCGGTGCGGGGGGGTCACGAGCGGTTGCCGTCGAGGGTTGTTGGCTCGGGTCGGTGGTCTAGGTGAGTTCGCGTTGTTCCCCGCTTCCTTCTTGTATTTTTCTTTTGGTCAGGGATGGCCGGAAACTCGGTTTTGAGGAGCTCCGGCGAAGTTCACGGCGGCAGCCATGGCGGCCACCGGCCGGATGAACAGTAGACGGCCGGAGTCTTCATCGTGTTATACTTGAATTGATTGACAGCCGTCCGATTCGAGATTGATGGCCCAGATTAGATCATAACGGTTCGAGGTGAAATTTGCTAAAGAGTCCCTGCGTTTTCTAGTAAATAACCCGCGGTCCTTGGCGCATTCCAGAGAATTACGTTTTCGTATTTTGGAAAGCGTATTTTCATTCGGTTAAATCAAAAATACGTTTTCAGCAATTTACAGTTTTGCCACTAGAATTGTTTTAGTCATAAAATCTTCGTTTTAACTCCGATTTGATCCGTTCAAATTGCGTTAGGTTCGTAATTGCGAACTCTACATGTTAGTATAGTTTTACAGTTAGTTTTGATAATTTATTTTTCGAGTTTATAATTAAGTATTTATTTATCTATAGGAAATCTTAGAAAATTCATAACTTTTACGTTTTAACTCCGATTTTGGTGATCTTTGCGTTTGTGTGATCGTAGGAACGTGTAGAAGAGTTTTATAAACTTTTATTACTGTTTTGTTACTGTTGGTGTACTGTTCTAATTATATCTATTTGTTTGCTTCGTGTATGTTTGATTGGATGCATGTATGTTGTTGATTGATGATCGAGTATAGAAGGTGAGCAGTATTTGGACGATTCGGAGTATTACTTTGAGCCAAGTCAGCAGTATTATTTGGAGAGCTTTGATCAAGGCAAGTATAACACAGGACTATCCTTGTTACCTATTCATCAAAATGATCATACATATGCATGTGCTTACCTTGACAACCTTAGAGATTATAACTTAGTGCTTGTTGTCTTGATTCCTTGTCAACCTTGGGTATGCATATGGGTAGCTGTGGCTAGTGCTTAAACTAAGAACAATGATCTTGCAATATGATTAATGGATCAAGCAACCAATTATTAAGATGATTTAATTTTTGTTAAAAGGGGGCTAGAGCATGTGTATTATTTTTGATGCTCTAGTTACTCTCCGTAAGGACTTATCTGTACGTGATCATCCGGGATATACAGTACAGCTGTGAGGGCTATATGGCTCTGGCTTTAGTTGTTCAAGAGACCTTTTCTAGCTTGTTAGTGGTTACCTTAAATGGCGTAAGAATGGCTTGCCACGTTGGGTGTAGTGCGAGCCCCTGGCCTAGTGTGTATAGGCTGCGGTTGTTGTGCCACAGGGAAGGGGGGTTCTACATCTGCCTGCCGAGTGAATCTAATGGCCCTAACTTGTTAGACGAACTCTTGAGTGGCTTTATATGATTTTTGGGTGTTTGGGCTTGATCTCCCCACTCATTTGGAAATCATGACTCACAGTGAAAGTGTACACCTCTGCGCAGAGTTAAAAACTGGTATACTAGCCGTGCTCACGGATACGAGCGGCCTTGGAACATCTACAGATAGATGATCACCATTGTTATACTATGTTTAATTATTGTTGATTAATATTATGCTCTTGTTAATGTTATTCGTTATCATTATTGCAATTGATCATTGGTTCTTTAAATGGGAAGTGGTTTATCTTGATGCTACTCAAATGAAAGTTATAAGACTAAAAGCTAACCGCAGTTAAACAGTGTCTAGCCATTTGAGCCTCATGAACCCTGTGTTATATTTGTTGAGTTCGACATGGACTCACTCTTGCTATTTCCACCATAACAGATGAAGATTATGAGGAAGATTATCGTAATGAGTACTAGTCTTGGTGTCAACCAGTCAACCGTGTCCCTGTGTGGAGTTTCCGCTGGAGATTATCATTAGTTATTATTATCTATCGTTCAAGACTATGTTTTAGATATTTATTCGCTATGTAATAAGCACTGTGATGATACTATGTAATTTGTCTGCTTATGTGTGCGATCATGACCTGGGGCGCACATGAGTACTTTATGCATCCTATTTTTGTCCTTAAAAATGGGTGTGACACCAAAGCATACAACTCTTTGTCATACACCGAATAGTTCAGTTGTGCTCCTCCCAACTTCTCATTGAAGTAGGCCACAGGCTGTCCAATTTGCATGAGAACTCCTCCAATTCCAATCCCACTTGCGTCAGATTCAACCTCAAAGGTTTTCGTGAAATCCGGCAACACAAGCAAGGGGGCTTCGGACAATCTTTTCTTCAATTCTTGGAAAGCTTTCTCTTGTGGCTCACCCCATTGGAAGGCAACACCTTTCTTCGTTAACTCATTCAATGGAGCAGCTATTGTGCTAAAATCTCTCACAAATCTCCTGTAAAAACCAGTAAGTCCATGAAAACTTCTCACCTGGCTTACATTTTTAGGAGTTGGCCAATCCTTGATTGTTTTCACCTTTGATTCATCAACTTCAATTCCTGAACCTGAAACAACAAAACCAAGAAACACAACCTGATCTGTACAAAATGTGCACTTCTCTAGGTTAGCAAATAATTTTTCTTTCCTGAGCACGTCTAACACTTGCTGAATATGATCAACATGTTCTACCAATGTCTTGCTGTAAATTAGGATATCATCAAAGTAAACAACGACAAATTTTCCAATGAATGCTCGCAAGACATGGTTCATCAATCTCATGAATGTACTAGGTGCATTAGTCAAACCAAAAGGCATAACTAACCATTCGTACAACCCAAACTTTGTTTTAAATGCAGTTTTCCATTCATCTCCAATTTTCATTCTAATTTGATGGTAACCACTTCTCAAATCAATTTTAGAAAATATCATAGATCCACTCAATTCATCAAGCATATCATCTAGCCTAGGAATAGGATGACGATAACGAACAGTGATGTTATTGATGGCTCTGCAATCTACACACATCCTCCATGAACCATCTTTCTTTGGCACCAAAATCACAGGGACAGCACAAGGACTTAAACTTTCACGCACATAACCTTTATCTAAAAATGCTTGTACTTGCCTTTGAATTTCCTTGGTTTCTTCGGGGTTGGTGCGATATGCTGGACGGTTTGGGAGTGCAGCTCCAGGGATGAAATCAATTTGATGTTCAATGCCACGCAAAGGAGGAAGTCCAGCAGGTGTTTCTTCTGGAAAAACATCTTCATATTCATGCAAAACACGTGCAACAACACTAGGGACAGAAGTTAAGTCATTAGCTGAAAGCAATGTGTCCTTGCACACAAGTATGATTAATATTTGATCTGGGTTTCTCCTCACATCTCTCATTTCAGATTTGGTGGCTATCATCACTAAGTTCTCTCCCTCTCTTTTTTTGTTATCTCTCATGTTTGGCTTGTGGCTCTCACTCTCCGATTTGTGGAAGGCACTCAAATTCTTTTTCTCTCCTTCTTTTCCACTCTCATTCCTCACAACAGAGCTCTTTTTGCAAGTGCTCAGCTAGGATTTGCTGTGGTGTCATGGGTTTAAGTATCAACTCCTTTCCCTTCCACTTGATGGTGTATTCATTGGTCCGACCACAATGCAGAGATGACCGATCATATTGCCATGGTCTTCCCAACAGCATATGACACACTGTCATGGGTGCCACATCACATTCTATAGTGTCAACATATTCACCAATCTTGAAAAGAACTTTTACTCTTTGTGCAATCTTAATGGAACCCGAATTATTTAACCATTGGACATGATAGGGATGAGGATGTTTCAGCAGCTTTAGACCAAGCTTGTCAACCATTTCTTTACTAGCAAGATTGTGGCAACTTCCACCATCAATGATTACCTTGCACACCTTATCTTCAACCTTAGCTCTAGTTTGGAAAAGATTGTGCCGCTGTCCATTTTCAGCTTCACTCATTTGCACACTCAAAATTTGAGTTACAACAAGAGCGGCACCAGTTTCAAATGCACAGACTTCCTTTTCAGGATTATCTTCTCCTTCAGTATCTTCATGTTCTTCATCACTAGCAGATTCATATTCTCCTTGATCATTCACAATGATGGTTCTATTATTGGGACACTCCCGTATAACATGACCACGACCTTCACACTTGAAGCATTGAATTCCACTACTCTTGGTTGAAGAACCCACTGAAGTAGGTGATGAGATTGCTGATTTGTTCTTCTCATTTGGAGCAGCCAGCTCCTTCCCACTAGAAGCACCAAAATTATTTGATCTTGTACCACCACTTGAGTTGGAAGTTGTACCTCTGCTTGCACTACCTCTTGGTGTGAATTTGCTACCACTTGGCGTACTTCTTGTGCTGAAAGATACTCCTCTGTTGGACTTCATGTCCTGCTGCAATTAACGCTCAGCCTTGCTAGCTTGATGTACCAATTCAATGAGATTACGGTACTGCTGAAATTCAACAATGCGCTGAATATTGCGATGCAACCCTGACATAAAGCGTGCAATAGATTGCTCTTCATCTTCATATACATTGGCTCGAATCATTGCCTTCTCCATCTCTTTATAATACTCATCAACATTAAGGCTTCCTTGTTTCAGATTCTACAGCTTGTCAAATAAATCACGACGGTAATGTTTGGGGACAAACCTTGTCCTCATTTCTCTTTTCATTTCAGCCCATGAACGGACTGCACCTTGCCCAGCTTCTTCTCTGTCATTGAGCATTTGTTCCCACCAGATTAGAGCATATCCATCAAACTCAAGAGCAGCCATGGCCATCTTCTTTTGCTCAGAATAATTATGCAAGCGAAAAATTTTATCAACCTTCAACTCCCATGTAAGATATGTTTCAGGATCAGATCCTCCATCAAACTTAGGCATGTTGAATTTTAATTTGCCAAACCTCTCTTCATTGGACCGATTACGCCCATGATTACCTCGGTGACGACGGCCATCATTATGGGGCTGTTCAACCTCCTCCTCTTCTTCTTCTTCATCCTCTTGTTCAGTCCCACTTTCTTCTAGGCCAACACTCCCGCGATCATGATCAGCACCTCTACCACCTCTTCAACGCCCTGGAGGTGGAGGCCTTCTCGCATGTACAACAGCTCGCTCTCTACGTCTCCGTTGTTCTCTTGCAAGTCGAGCAGCAGCTTCTTCTTCAGCTTCATTAGCATCTTCTCCATGGTTGCTTACACCATCACGAGGTTGGCGTTGATCTCTGATTTCAGCCATAAGAGTCTGAAAATCTCGTGATAATCGATCTTGCTTATCTTCCAAACTTTGCTTCAGCTCATTAAATTGTGACATAGTGACACAATCCTCAATCTCATTTCCACTCATCTTCCTGTAAAGTTAGCTAGGCCAAACAATAATATATGTAGAATAGGAAATATATATATGGAATCTCTCAACCTCACCTCTCTTACCAACCGAAGCTCTTATGAATTCCTGCGGATTACAGAAGGCCAATGCGAGGTGGTAACAAGAAAGTGATGGTTAAGCGAATATAAGATCAGTTTTCCTATGACAGTGGCTTTTAGGTGGAGCTTGGTGGGGAAAAATTCACAAAGAATGCAATCTGAATTCTAGATATTGTAAAGCTAAATCACAGTCCAAACTAGAAGTTCAATGCCTAGTGCTGACCACAAGTTATGAGTGATGTAAATGGATCAAACACACGCGCAAAGAAAATTCAGATTTGATGCAAACAAGGAGTATGCTTAGGAGGCAAGTGTTGCAATTAAACCCAAGCAAAATTTTACACTAAAGAAAGGATAGCTATCTGGTTGTGTAATTGATGAAAATTTTAGAACTTGTGCATATAACAAACTGATCTTTCAACTATTCTTTCACTATTTTCTCAACTCTCTTTTTTTAACTTTTTTTTCTTTTTTTTGACACTTTTTTTTATATAACAGGATCAGATATAACACGTGCACGCTTGTTTTTTTTGTAGAAACAAGACACAACCGTCAGGTATAACTTGATAGGATCAAAGTTAACACGAAGGATGATACGGGTTTCTGATTTTTTTATATATATGGGAAAAATTCAGAGATATATAAAACAAAGAGACACAAAGAACACACGAAGGATAATATGATCAGCAACTAAAACAAAGACTCTAATGGACTGAAACTTAACAAAACTCACAAGAAAAACAGATTGAAACAAAGGGCTATAGTAAAATATTTTTCTGGCTTTTTGGTGGATAGGACGAATACGATATATATGTAGCTCAGGATAAAGATTCCTACCGTGGCAACGAAGGCTCTGATACCAAATGATGAGGTTATTGTCCCGATCTTCACGACGTAGGATCTTGATCCTAATAACTAGTTGATAACAGCCGATAACTTGCTGCAAGCAGCGATAACTAGTGCAACCTAACGACACGCACAAGGAGCCAACCACCGTCTCTATACGGCAGCCTGAACCAAGGATTCGCCCAACCACACTCTCAAAGAAACCAACCTACGCAACCTGGAATCAATGGACCAGGAGCACGGATTGGGTGCCGATGACGCGGCCGCTTCTGTAATCTCCGTGAAGGAAAACACAAGAGCAAAGGGGTAGAGATCTCTCTCTGGTTTTTGTTAGCACACAGCTGAACAAAGTGGTCTGTATTCAGATTATCAAAAGTCCTCTTTTCTTTATAAGCATAGGAGTATTTATACAAGGAACAACCCTCCTGTATAGGTGTGATCACGAGATGGAAAAATAAAAAGACTAGAATGTGAAAAGGCTTCCACGAAATGAGTTTCCAGGAGTCCACGCGGCTGTCAGTTTCCAAAGCAGTCTCCACTAAAAGTGTCATAACTCCCTAGTGGGAAGTCCAAATGACGATCCGTTTCTTGAGTGTGAAACTAGACTCAACAAGCTTTCCATCCATATATGCCATGCACCATGTAACGTCGTAGACTGGTACAGTTTTGCACGGGAACTTGAACAACATGCATGCTGTTGACCACCTGAACAGTCCTCACTAAATCTGGTCGGACGCTATGGGAAAAATTCCAATCTGGTCGGGGCTTATTGCATTGGAAAATAGACTTGATAATCTTTCCAAAATGTCCTCATAGACCTTCATAGCTTTTGTGAATCAAGAGTTATGGTCGATTCTTTCTGCTGGTTCCGTCGCGCTGGACTGGCCCAAGCTGGTGGTCGGTGGTCTGGTCCGAGCTGGTGGTCGGATTCTTCCTCCTCTTCATGTATTTTCCTAAGTACAACCAAAGTAGCACTCTTAGGTAGTATAACATTCTCACAAGTGTTAGAATTAAGATCAATTAGGAACGAATTCACCTGCTCTTGTAGTTTCTTAGCACGACTTCTTGTAAGTGGTCCTGGATTTGTGATATTCATGTTGGATGGTGAATGATTGTCACTCGAGGAAGCACGTATGGCTGAGATGTCCTCATCATTTTTTCTCTTTTTCTCTTTTTTATGGTGGGCATCTGAGTACTCATTGTTTTAGATATCTTGGACACTTGTCCATTTTTCAATACTTTTCTTTTTTACATATCCACATGCCTCTTTTTACAATTGAAAAACTTTTAAGAAAGACATTTAGAAGAACTTGGAGCATTTATTCCTAGCAAACATCTTTTTGTGTCTTCTCCTAGTGTAGGAGTAGAACATTTTAGGTGGATGAAAAACATGTTGTTGTGTACTCTCAGTGTAGGAGCAGCAGATATATGTGGAGTGTACGTGATCTTGATCTTGAGAGCATGATAAGTTTCTCAACAAGGGACACAAGGTTTGACCAAACTCAATACAAACACAAGTAGTATATGTAGAAGGTTTATGTATCCTATATATGGCTCTGGTAGGTCATTGCTTACCACAAAGGAGAAGTAAAGCTATTCATTTTTCTTTTTAAAATAAAATTCTCCAATGACTAGACATCAAGAATCAAGTTCTCTTATTCTACTATATCTCATTCCACAACAACTTAGGTAACATGGGATCCCTAATAATAAGTTTTCAACATTAGCAAGACTTCCAGGAAGAATATTATGTGAATCTATCCGTAAGTCATGGCTGAAATAATATTTTCTCATGTTTTAAGTTGTTTTATCATGTGATTTTTAATTCGGTTCTAAACGAAAAACAAAACATATAAAAATAGAGTATATTGGGCTCAAACCTGACCGTGGACAAAGCACGAGGCGAGACGGCGAGGTGGTGGGCCGGCTTGATGAGGACATAGCTCCATCAGATACAATCCCTATCACTAATTCAACGTCGAATTCTTTACAAGGACCAATGACAAGGGCTCGTACACGTCATTTGAATTATGAGGTGCGTTCGTTCCTTATGTTATATACTAATATTAATGAGGATGGGATGCTACTAAAGCCTTCTGATGTCTTATTGCTTAGGAACATGGGTTCAGCACAGTTTACATCCAACAAGCTATGGTGTATGCAAAGCACAAGAGCTACCTCAAGTTTTGATACACCATTTACATCGAGCCAACCACCGCTTACGCCAACTTCAAGCTCTACGCCAAGTTTATGCTCAAGCAACAAACATTAACATGCACAAGACTGAGTTCACGTGACAAGTACTCCAACTTCACATATAAATCTGTACCAACCTCTGCAGTTTCGTGGTGCATGATATACATGATTGGAAAGCCAATCAAGTCTACTTTCCAACCCAACAAACGGAGCATCTTTTGGACTTCCCACTAAAGAGTTATGGTTGATTTACTGAAGGCTGCACAGAAGCTAAGAAGACGCGCGAGAACTCCAAGAGACTTCATGCAAGCTGAACCATTTGGCCTTCCACGTCCCCAAGTGGTGACCTGCACCCATAGCCTTCTAGGAGAGTTGTTTTCTATTATAAATAACACCATGTACTGCTACAAAACTTGGGTTTTGCTTAGATTGCATCTGCACACTTTGTTTGTGAAGATTTCGCCACTGTACCGGACCGACTAGGCTGCTACTTTGGTTTGTGATTCCCCAAATTGCAATTTCAGATTGCCTTTACCAGTTCTTGCTTGTGTTCTCGAATCGCTTGCAGGGACTAGCCTTCTTGGCGAGGTCATCCGGGTTTCGTGCTCGGTTGATAACCATCGGAGCAGTGGTGTTGTGATTGCAAGGGAGTCGATCTACTCGGTCGGAGCCCTTGGATCATCTACGTCGTGATCTCCACAATTCGACTTATCATCCACCTACCGGAAGATCGGGCCTCAGTACCCATTACGGCTGGCCCATTGGGGATGCCGGGCGGCCTGCTCTGGTAGCCTCTCCATTGTACGTGGTCCTTGGTTAATTACCTTCCGTATTTTTTGAATTTCCCAATCAAATTTCGTTCCGTCGTCGCGGTGTGTCTCCCCCACACTTGTTTTTCTGTATAACGTTTCTGCACAACATGTGGAGACAAACACATATCCAAAATAGAGATAGAGAACAGATAATTATGATAACAAATCTTCATTAATGATTAAATAAGACACTTTATTACAAATCACAAAATTCATCCTAACTTTAATCGATCTAACAACTGAGATAGCGTTAAACTTAACATTTCAAGCGACGAATCTAAAAACTTTAACTTAACTAAAACTTATGCCTTATTATTAGTCACTAACCCTCAACTCTCTCTCTTCTTCCTAACATAGTTGGAAAGAATTTTGATCTGCTTCTCTAACTTCTTTCGCTCAATAGTCTCAAATTCTATCTTCTTATTCAGAGCGTCTACAGTCCTAATGAGAAGAGTGTTCTGCTGTTGGAGAGATATGATAGTTTAGGAAATATGGTCAATCTTTGTCTCTAGCATCACGATGGTTGTCCTTGGACGCTTCTCTTCTTGTTCCAATGGTAGAGCAGGTCTCTTGGGTGTCTCCCTTGGTGGAATGAATTTGACTTGGCCTAGTATAGCTCGAATACCATCAAGAGACACTCAGGGAGTGGATCTAGTGTACTTCACACAAGAGATCACTCCAAGCTTGTTGGTCTTGACACCTACTAGCATCTCAATGGGTCTTGGAGGTAAAAGCTTGATGTCCTTCGGTACAACAATCATCGGTTCCTTCGGCGCGTCCTTCAGGAGTAGACGATCTTGAGGTGGAGGAAATGTCGGTTGACGAACTTGAGCATAGTAGGCTTGCTTGTAGCTTCTTCTCTATGGCACTATAGCTACTTGCTTCAGAGGAATGACATCGAGAGGCAAAGGTTCCTCTACAGGGATGATGGCAAGAGAATCTTCCCTAGGAGGAAGTTTGTTGAGGTTGACTCCGAAAGGGATGATCTCTTTTTCGGCCATTGGATCTAGAGAGGAGGAGAACTCTGCATGGGAGAGAGGAAGCTTGGATGGAATGAGGAAGGAGGCAGCAGGGGCCTGTTTATATAGGGGGATTCATCTTGCAGCAGGGGTTAAAATCTTGACCCTAGTTCCGTACGAGGAAATATGTGAATAGATCTAAAATATACGTGATCTTATGGTGGAAGAGTGTAGAAAGGGCGTGAGAGTTAGCGGAGGACGAGAGGTGCCGATAGGGGACTGCCTAGCATAGGGGTGGGGCCGACCGGCCCCATAGGTCATCTCCTCAGGGTGACTTTCCTTGTGTGGGTTTCTTACTTGTTTCTATCCCTGAAAATCATATTTTCGTGATATATCTCATAACGGTTGATGGTGGTGGTGTAATTAAGGTAAAATCTAAAAATCCACCTCATCAACAACCTCAGGTGGTTGTTTAGGTTCTAAAAAGATTTTGAGATAGTGGCCATTTACCTTGAATAACATACCTTCGTCAGTTTGAAGAGTTACCACTCTATGCGATGAAGTGTTTATCACCGTAAATGGTCCTTTCCACTTGGTTCAAAGTTTTCCGTGCCTGAATAATTTAACCCTGGAATTAAAAAGTAATACCTTATCTTCGGGTGCAAACTCCTTCTTGATCCTCTTGTCATGCCACCTTTTGATTCTCTCCTTGTATATCTTGGAGTTGTGATATGCTCGTTCACGCCATTCATCCAACTTAGAGAGTTGCATCTTCCTCTTTACTCCTGCAACTTCAAAGTCCATGTTCCATCGCCTGATGGCCCAGTGAACTTTGAATTCTAGCTCCATAGGTAGATGATAGGTTTTTCTATAGATCAACTGATATGGTGACATACCCAATGATGTCTTATAAGCTGTTTTGTAAGCCCATAGTGCATCGGGTAATCGATCCTTGGTTCCAAGTTATAAGCCGCTTGGACTTTTGTGGTACATAGATTTTGCTATGTATCTAGACATATGTTATATATAGATACATAGCAAAATTATGTACCCAAACAGTCAAAACAACTTATAATTTGGAACGGAGGGAATATCTATTTAACCACCTCTGTCATTATGAAACTTAATTTAAAATAAGCTCTTAATATTTTTTATAAATTATCCATCTCTACTATTATGAAAGATAATGTAAGATAACTCCTAAGTTTGCACTCAAACTACCCATATATGACATTACGAAAGATGATATAAAGTAACACCTTTTATTTGTATCTAAATAATCTAGTTCAATTGTTATAATGAATAGATAAAAATATCTCTCAAATCAATATGTAAATACTAATATAAGCTACTATGACACACTTCTACAACTGTAAAGTTAAAAGTAAGTGTAATGCTACATTCCACTATGTAGATTAAGTAAACATATATGCATTAAGATAAACATTTCTTTTAATAGCTTATCAAGGATGGAAAATGTTCTTTTCATAAACTGAAAGGACCAAGTCAATGCCTAGAGGGGTTGGATAGGCTCTAAATTTTTTTCCTACAAAATTCCTAACTACAAAAAATAAGAAATATGAAAGTTGTGAAAACAAGCCTGGGCCGGTTTTTCAAATTGTTCTGGCTGGTTTTGACAGTACACACCAGCAAAACCGACCTGGCCAGTTTCCGTACTAGCCTACACACAAAAGTTGATTTTTGCTCTAGTTCAATCCAAGGTGTTGTGTGGCTCCTTGGGGTGTTTTGCAATTTATCCAAAGTGTTCTACATCCACAAACACAAAGAACCAATAAGAGACAAGCGAAAACTAGAATATATTGTTTTAATGCAAATACGAGGTAAACCAAAAATAGTAGACGCAGCGATGTATTTCAAAGAATTTAGATCCCCACTGAACTCTATGTCTACATTAAGGAAGTCATGAGAGACAATTGTAGTCAAGCTCTGTCCGGATTGTTCTCAATCACTTTCCTTGCTCCACTAGATTATACTTTCCTTTTCAGGGGCAAGATTGTAGCACACACAAAACTTTCCCATGGCACTCCATAAGTTAGGTGCTCACTGGTGACAGCAAGCCAAGCCAAGCTCCATGAGTAACAAATGCACAACCACGAACTTGACGCTGCTAGAAAGTGCTCAAGACTTTGCTTAGCTCTCTAATACTCACACAAGCTCACAAAGACTCTAATCACTTTCACCAATTCAAAAGATATTATAATTTTCATTGAATCACAAAAGGTGATGTCGGGGTTATGATACCCCAAGTATCTCAAGACACCGATTAGTAAGCCACTCGAGCGGACCACGGTACATGAGCTGGTATAAGCTTGAACGATCGAGGCCCAGCTAGGCCATGTGGACCTAGGCAAAGAAGGCAGGGGTTGGCCATGACCTCTTCCCTCCGTGCGCCACATAACTCCTCACAACCTCTCCCCCATCCCGACCCCTGGGGGAATGGGGAGAGATCGAGCCCCGCTAAGCACACCTGCTCTGGCAAGAGCAGTCACGCCACACTGACCCCGCAAGGACCGAGGAGACAACAATCCCCTCAGCCCGGTCAGACGCCATTCCTGTGCCACGCAGCGTAGAAAAGACAACACCGCCAAGCAATGACGGCCAGTATGGAGATCCACCATCCAAATACGGCCCGACGAGACAGATATACGACCCCACCCACTACCGGATAGGGACCATGACAGCGGCCTTGACTTTTGGGGCCATCCAAGCCAACAAAGGCCACTACCCCGGAGCTCGGGATCATGGCCACCAGCTCCGCAAGCAACATGATGACATCGACCTTGGGCCAGCTACCAACTCCTGTACGGCACCCCCAGGAGATCAGGAGGCGATGATGAAGGCCACGGCGAGACCATGTCACGTAGGATGGCTGGCGAACCATCACCGTGCCTACAATGCTGCCACAACCGGCACGGTAGCACCATGCCATACCATGCCGCGATGTGGGCATAAGATCACGATGATGGCCATGTCTAGACGTGTGCTACACCAAGACAAGATGGCGTTTCTTGCAAGCCAAGTTAGCTAGGCCCTTTCCCTCAGGCTCACGACCCCTCGGTCAGGAGAACCTCCTTCTTTATATGTGACCTGGCCCCGGACTCTATATAAGGGCAGCTAGGGCACCCTTCCAAGGCATGGACTCTTAAAGCTCTCATTCGGGCAGTCCATCTCCTAGCACTAGCTCTTCTACCTCTTCCATCATTCTTGCACCCCATTGTAAGAACTTCAGAGCATTCAAGCGAGAAACACACACTCAATCATCTCTGAGACTGGACGTAGAGCTTTGGCCTGAACCAGTATAAATCCTCGTGTCTTTTGGATGCTACCATCGTCTTCCTGGAGCAGCGCGACATTCGTATAAATTCACTAGTCGGTCGACGAAACACCAACAGGTGGATTGGAAGGTCTCACCAGGCTTTTATGATTTTAGGCAAGTGTAGAATGTATCAGCAACCCTCCAAGGGCCATTGGAGGAGGTATAAATTTCTTTCCCACAAAAACTAGTCGCTATAGCACTTTTTAGTAAAACTGACCTAAACTGGTTTTTCTTGAAAATAATTGTTACTATTCAAATACTACCAAACCGAGCTAGGTTGGTTTTCTCAGCCACCCCTCATTAAATCTGATTTCCTATGTTAATCGCTTGGATTTCTCACTTGGGTATTTTGAGCACTTTTGGACCTCATCTAGTACCTAGTGTTGCATCTCTCTTAATAGTATGTTATACCTATACTTAAGATATAAAGATATGCAAATAATTCACACTTGAGAGGATGAGGAGAAAGAAGGGCTTGGCGCCACTAGGGTGCCATGCACACTGGCAGGCCTACCACCCAATGTCAGCGCCAGCGTTAGCCCTACCATGCCAGCGCTAGCGGCATAATGGCAAGAGCAATGGTTGTGGCTCACTGTAGCAGTAACGGCAAGCTTGGTGTCAGTGCGTTGTTGTTGCAGTACTCCACAATGGGTGAACATCAAGGTGGGTCCCATGTATTAGAAAAACTGCATTTGCCCAACAACCGAGGTGGCAAGAGTGCGCAACTGAAGAAGAGAGAGAACGGATGGGAGGAACAAGACAAATTCAATGATTTTTTTAGTTCCTTGAGGTCGACCATAAGCTTAAGGTGGACCCTAAGTTTTCCCCCATTGTGTTGTGATCCCACAATATTTGTGGCTAGCTTTTAGATTGCATTGATCGTTTAATGTCACCTTTTTGGTCCCATTGTGGCTGCCCTAACAAGTTGGGCCCCAACTAGGGTGACATGCATGCCGGCGGACCTCATGCTCGAGTGGCACTTTGTTGCCCTACATCCGTGTATGTGGCACGACAGCGTTGTACTATCACGCTAGGCACACTCACTTGACGGAAAGAGTTAGATTTGTAAAAACCTTTTTACCTGGCTATTATTAAAATATTGTTTTTGGAAATGTTAGATTAAAAAATAAGCCCTTTGTGTGAGCTTCCAAGGAGAGGACTTGTGAAAGATCAAAAAAAAGTTGTGATTGTTTTGGAGTCCATGGATCGTTTAGTTAAGAATGAACAATTCTTGAAGAGCACTTGATCCTTGCATGGCTGAAGGGCGAGCGATACACTTGCGTGGGTACTCTAACGAGGACTAGACAAGTCAAGTCTCTCTAATCCTCTCTTTATTTTCAACATTTACTTTCTTGCAAGTTTATTTTATTAGAATTACTACCTTGTTAGAATAAGATTATTTTTTAAACTTAGGTTGCAAAACTTTTGTGCATTTATATAAATACGCTTGCCAATTTAGGTATATGGGTGATTTTATCTAAACACTATGAATACAATTAATTCCCACGCGTGCACTGTCACTCTCTCTTGGGCATATTGGCCTTTTGGTATATCAAGCGGTATATTCTCTGATTCATACCGCCACTGATACCTCCGTTTTGGATTATGCCGCCAAGTTGGTGTTAGACGAATAGATGGTGTGTCTTATTAGTATTAACCATTCGAATTAGGCAAAGGGCAAATGAACCCCTTGCATTGTCCTGGATACCCTCAGTTGAGTCAGTTCTATTATTCTTTTTACCGATGAGCATCTCTGAATGACACTTCTTGGACTGTTACTGGGGAAAAAAAGTTCGTCACGGCGACACTATATATAATCTACTACTAATAGTTATGACTTATGAATTGCAGAAGCAAAGTGCGGAGTTAATTCTGTTTAGTATAAGAAATTATTTATGCTGATACCATAGAAAGAGCGAATCGGTCGAGCTAGTTGGCCGTGTGCCCGTGGCTTCTGTATCACACGGATCGTCCATGTTAACATCGTAGCTTGTCTGTCGCTGGCACTCCGCTATGTTGATTCTTTCTATGATGAGGTCTAACAATTAAGGGGCCGGGGATACAGTGCAAGTCATCAAAATAGATCAGCTTCCTGAATTAAAGTAATCTTAATCACTAACCCCCCTCAATAATGCAGGAACAATAAGCATAGTTTTGTCTCTGAGAATGGGCCGGTCATGCATGCGTGCACGCGGTGCTGCGTCACCCTGCAGATCAAAATCACTGCTACACAACTGACCTTTCGTCGATCGCCCAAAATACCTTTAGTCTCAGCGATTTCGACGACTGAAACTAAATAGACTTTTAGTTCCGGTTGCTATTACCAACCGGGACTAAAGGTCTCTCACCAACGGCTCTGTTATCAGACGCTGTCGGAAGGGACCTTTAGTCCCGGTCGGTTCCACGGACCAGGACTACAGCTTTTGTCCCGGTCCGTGGCACCGACCGGGACTATAGGACTGGGTTTAGTCCCGGTTGGTGTTACCAACCGGGATTAAAACATCCCCCTATAAATTGAACCTCCCTCTTCTTCCTCACTGTCCGAGTATTTTCTTGTTCATGTTTTTGTTGCTTGTTTTTTCATTGTTCTTGCTTGTCTCATCTCCGGCGATCATTCCACTTCAAACGCTTTTACGCCGTCGTCGATTTGTTTGAAAGGTTGCTAGCTTCATCCTCCTATGTTTTAGCAGCACCATATGTAAATCCATGTTATATATGGCTATTTTATTTCATATTGCTAGCTCCAGTCACTTTTCATGTTTGAATTTTTATGAACGATGCTAATTATAGCACCTAGAAAGTAGTATATACATATAATGTTTAGTTCTATTCTAGACTTTTAAGGATACTTTTTACTTTAATTTGTTCATGTTCTCATTTTAAAATATTAAATAATGTTGATTCTTTGTAATTTTGAAACAAATTTATTTTGACTTTAAAAATTCTTCAAATTAATTTTATTTAGAGATAAAATTACACCTTTTAATAGAAAAATACAAATTTTATGGTTTTACTATCTTTTTATTAACGTCCACAAATTAATTTTATGAAATGATGAACCACTTATAAAATTTTGAACTCAATTAGACAAGGTTGTGCCGCGCTCTTTTCTCATGCTGTGCTTTTAATTATGTGATGTCATATAATGCAGATAATGACACGCCATTGGATGTACAATGCCGATCGCCGCTCCAACGAGTTCATTGAGGACGTGCGAGAATTCTGCAGAGTGGCAGAGGAAAACAAGCGGGATGGTTTTATGTGCTGCCCATATGCCGTGTGTATGAATTTAAAAGAATTTTGTAGCTCAAGAAGTATTCACTTGCACTTGTTCAAATCGGGTTTCATGCCAAACTACATTTGTTGGACCAAGCACGGAGAGACCGGGGTTATGATGGAAGAAGGTGAAGAAGAACAAGCGGACCCTGACGATGTTTTTCTCAATACTGTGACTTCGCGATGGAGGAAGTTGAAGAAGAGGCGGATGCAGAAAACAGTATCACTGAAGATGACGATGCTCTTGGTGATGTCATTCGTGACGCACAGAGAGATTGTGAAAGTGAAAAGGAGAAGGCTAAGTTTGACCAAATGCTACAGGATCACAAGAAGTTACTCTACCTGTTGGCCGAAGATGGACAAAAAAAGTTAGGCACGACACTGGAGTTGTTACAGTGGAAAGGAGAGAATGGTATATCTAACAAGGCATTTGGGAAATTACTGAAGATCCAAAAAAAAGATGCTTCCGAAGCCTAATGAATTGCCCACCACTACATACGAAGCAAAAAAAGATCGTCTGCCCTTTAGGATTACAAATCGAGAAGATACATGCATGTCCTAATGACTGCATCCTGTACCGTGGCGTTTACGAGAATTTAGATGAATGCCCTGTTTGCCTGCGTCACGGTACAAGATCTTGCGAGATGATCCTGACGATGTTGAGGATGAAGAACGTCTGAAGAAGAGAATCCCTGCCAAGGTTATGTGGTATGCTCCAATAATTTCACGCCTAAAACGATTGTTCAGAAACAAAGAGCACGCAAAGTTGTTACGATGGCACAAAGAAGACCGTAAGGTGGACAACATGTTGAGACACCCTGCAGATGGGTCCTAGTAGAGAGAAATAGATAGAGAATTTCCAGACTTTACAGATGACGCAAGAAACCTAAGGTTCGCATTGAGTACGGATGGATTTAATCCTTTTGGAGACCAGAGCTCTAGTCATAGCACTTGGTCTGTTACTCTATGTATTTACAACCTTCCTTCATGGTTATGCATGAAGTGGAAGTTCATTATGATGCCAGTGCTCATTCAAGGCCCGAAGCAACCTGGCAATGACATCGATGTCTACCTGAGGCCATTAGTTGAGGAACTCCAGCTGCTATGGGGAGTAGTGAATTATGGCTCACAGCCCGGGACTAGAGGTCCTTTTGGACTGAGACTACAGCCCCGTTGTGCAGCAGTGAATTATGGCTCGGATGCTGTAGGTTCCCCCGTTCGATACTTATTAGATCGTTTAATTAATTGGATCTGACGAAAGCATACAGTAACGCAAGGTATGTAAGGTTTGCTTTTGCAAACTAATGATATACTCCTGTAATACATCCGGACGCAATAAGCAATAATGCATGCAATTTGCAGGGGTCATTAGCTGAGCTCATTCACGGTACGCATCTGAATCTGATTGTAGGAATGTACCTCGTCGATGCATATTTATTCCAGAAATGTGCAGACAGTAGGTTTAACTTTGTGTTCGCGTTGTGCCCCGAGAGGCCGCGCCAGAGATCCGCTCCAAAGTGAGATGAACGGCTGTTTCGGCATCTCAAGGGCCGTTACTGAATTACTCCTGCTCCTACAGAATCGAACGAAGAAGGAATGAAGGGAAGAAACCGAAACACATACCGCCTTCAGGGCGTCTTTCACTTTGCGACCGGACGGGACAGATCCTGTGATCCATACATACGTTTCGAGACTATTCAGCCAACTCGATCGATGGACCGATGATGTGGACTGCATCGATCGAGTTTGCTGCATCGGAAGGATACACAGCATGTCGAAGCAACTGGCTACTGATGACTCATGATGACCATGGACCGTGGTGTATCATTAGCACGAAGAACATCGACGCGGCGATGGGTCGACGAACTGAACCTAGCCGTGTACGCGACCAGGTACTGCCAGCCCCACTTCGTGGCGACGGAGGCCTGAACCTGGAAGCGCTCAGAAAAGTCGTTCGGAAGAACCTCAACTTGCAAAAACTGCCTGCCTAGCAGATTTATCCTTTTCTGTGGTGGTGGCGATTGACGAAGGGTAAAGGCCGGCCGGAATGCCTGCTCGGAAGAGCAACGACAGCTCCGGCTCCCGCATGATTCCGATCCGTTCAATCATTTGGAGCCCTCTGCATGCATCGGCACACCAGTGGCAGAGAGGACGACACCGACGCGCATGCGGCATATCCACAGTTGATTCTCGTCGATGCCGCTGCGAACGCAATGATGCTGCAGAGATGCAGCAGCGTCCAATGCCAATGCCATGCGACGCACGACGAAGTTGCTACGAAACTCAGCTCAGAAACGTAGTTGCACAACCACCGGTGCGCGCGAGGAATGCAACATCGCCAGGAATCTGCATGCAAAATCTTCCGCTTTCGGCCTCTGATCCACTGGTCAGTCCACACAGTGTTGCCATTGCCAACGGCAAAGGCAGTTCGTGGGCTCGCGGCAGCAAACACTGGTCCCTGGAGGCTGCAGCTGGTCGGCTAGCTGCCATGCATGTGCGGGGCACCAGCACCACCACACACCGGGCACTTCTACGGTTCCACCAGTCTACTGCAGCCTGGAACAATCACCATTCACCGTCCAATGCAAGCCTCCTAGTTGATATCTTACGTTTGGGTATCCTAGTTGTCAAAAGGTACTCCCTCCGTCTCTAAAAAAAGATATAATTTTAGCTTTAAACCTAGATAAGTGCTTGTCCAGGTTCAAACTAGAATTGTGTTTTTTTAGGATGAAGGGAGTATGTGTTAGTTTTAAATTACTTTAGCTCCAAGTGGAAGCGCGTCCGTGCCTGAGGCACTGGAACGTGAGCGCCGTCTTCTTCCTCAGGCAGCAGCTGATTCCTTCACGCAACCTCACTCCTACTCCAACCCAACTACCCAAGATGCCGTGGACTCCGACCACCGCGGCGAACCAACGCTGTCGAGTGCCGAGTCTATCAGGCCCCGCCCAATCGCAGGGACCCGTCCGACTCACACAGCATGCGTGCGAAGGCGACATGACCACATGGGCTGATGGGCATAGACAAATATATCCAGCGGCCTTTACACCGAAGCTGCAATGTGCATGTCGCAATACTTGAGCTTAAGATAAAATGCCCACTCTTGTGAGTCTTGTCGTTGTTATACCTACTTCTGGCCAACTATTCATTTCTTTGTACTCTAAAAAACTTTTGGTGCACACGCTAAACTAGTTTTTTGAGATACAATTCACACCCCACTCTTGGGTCTCAGCCCCTCTAGAACTCTTACGTTTCTTTTACCTATGTTGAGAGAGATAAAATACGGACATGCATGTGAGTCTATAAATTTAAAATTTGTCTAGAAGGTATTGGAATAAATATAGTAGACAGCTCTTTAATTGTTGGAGATGTTAAATTAAACGTGGGGCTTCTTCAACCTAGCTATACCTCATGATACGCGGCTACATGTCATAAACTCATAACCTTTTTTCGAAAGATCCGTTACCGGCTTTCATTGATATAAGAGAGAAGCATAGTTACAGATATCCTACGTGGCACAAGCTAAGCCACACCGATTTTGTTTGGAACTCAGATTCAGAGTTCCTCGCCACCCCTCATGTTACGTGAAGGAGATTTGCAGGAAATTAAATAACACGACACAACTAAATAGACTACTGACTAAGCTACAGCCCTTGCATACACCTGCTCATCTGGAGCAGCGCGCCGGCGCGGCAGCAGTAACTCCAAATCCTTGTTCCCAGCGAACAATCTTCAAGTTCGCGCTTCATCTTGAATGTTGTGCACAATCTGCTGGACAGTCCTTGCTTCCTTCCTGAAGACGCGATTGTTCGAGGACAAATGGCGTGCTTATATTAGCATCCATAAAGGATTAGCTTATCTCTCGTGTGTACATGTTTGACGAGGAAGAGCATGCCGCGTCTATCCTCTCAATCGGTCGTCTCACCCAAAATGGAGAATCTTCAGCTGCAGATCCATATGTATTGTACAAAACCATATCTCAAATCGTTGATCAATGCGTCGTGAATCTACTGATTCGACTAATAATTTGCTTAAATTGTTAGACAGAACCAATAATATCCATTTGTCAGATCTGTGTCACCTTATCCATTCCAACAATGCTGGATAGTCTATGGTGGTTCGCTTACCCAGTTGGAGTACCAAAAAAAATAATCAAATTAAGCTCTATCATCAAACAAACAATAAGTTTGATACTTTGATTTTAGTTTATATAAAAATATCAACATATATAACATCAAATATCAACATATATAACTACAAAAATATATTTTCCACGGTAGCTCTTGCCATCTTTAAAAAATGACATATTCTACGATGAATCTAACGATACTCTTTTGGTATCATAAATATTAGTATTTTTTATTAATTTGGTCAAATTTAGATGATGACATAGAACAAAAGTAGTCTTATTCTATTCAACTAGGTATTGTCATGTTTGTCTATGGCACACCATTCACACGTACGATCTCTCCGTAAGGACCCGTGGTACTTCTAAAGCATTTAAAAAAAACAATGACAGGTACTCTGTTTTTCAATTAAGACGAATTGAAAATATGTACAAGAAAGGATAAGCAAACATAGTGCTAACACAGGACACCTGAAGTCTAACCCACACACGACACGGTAGAGTATACAACAACTATGAGTCATTATTGTCGAGCATGGTTATATAGCAGCCAGTAGCTCTGACTTCCCACGGCAGATCCCATATGACTAAACGATGCCGGATAGACTCAAGCGTGACTTCTTGTCTTGACCCCACGCCCCATCGTCGGTGTTTTTGTCACGAACTCACGATCCAACTCGGATTTACTTCATTATATAGTGTCTAGATTATACTAGAAATGTAATTGGAATGTTTAGAACACAGATTTAATGACTGAGGATACAGAATCGGGGCAAACAGCTCCCGCCGTCAGCACCTCCAGCGCAGCCGGACAGCGAGTTCCTACTCTGTTCTTACCCCTTTTCTACGCTTCTCCCTTTCCGTTATAGGCACGGCTAGCAGCTGGATCACGCCACGACCCACTTGGGCCCGAAGTATGCGAACACAAGGTTGATAAGTACCCTTGTATGTTCGTTTTGTGATGAGTGATTGTCAATGTGATCCACGAAGTAGGTTGAGTGGTGACTAACCCTACCATGGCGAAAGCTATATGTACGACATGTCTCTTGGCTTATGTTGTGCAGGTGTGGAGCTCGGAGGCGGTGGCCGACGGCGAGGTGAAGGTCAAGGAGGACGTGCCGTGCCGATGGACCGGAGGGGTGAAGGACGAACGTGAGGCTTGGACCGAGGGACCCGGAGGCCGGGTGGCTAGCCGCGGTGGCTGACACTTGGGACATCGACAAGCGCGAGAAGACATGGGAGTGACTGTGTTGACCGTGGAGGTGACACGCGTCAGATGGCGGGGGACGCGTATGGAGTACGCTACTCGCGGAGCGATTTGATGGTTTGGGCCTCAAAACCATCGGAGGCGGGTTTACGGGTTTTGGGCCTCAAAACCCGGGCGGAGGTTCCGAGGAGGAACGGACGGCACGTGGCGGCATCGGGAAGTTCGCGTCGAGGCGAAGCTACCGGTGAGGAGGCGCGGTGGCCGTCGGATCAACATGAAGACTGGGTTGGACCTCTACGTCCTTGGGCTTATTGGTTTAGCTCTTATGTATCCAGGGACATTTAGGGGAATGTAAAATAGCCCTGTTAAATAGAGGATGGCAGCCCCGTTGCCTCCTCACCTCTCTCCCCACCTTCATTTTCCCCTCTTCCACCTAGGATTAGTCTTCTAGTGTTCATGAGAGAGGTCACATGAACTGAAAAATTCGTGGTGTAATTCTTGTAATTTAGAGTGAGAATGGAGGCATAAATCCTCCTCTTGCCCTCTGGGGTTCCTATTTGAAGCTGTGATTTTCGTTCTTCATTTTTCCCTATTTTCGTTCGTAGCTTTGATCTGTTTTTCTCATAGTTTGGATCAATCCCGATCAATGATTTTTGGGGAATAGGTTTATAGCGTGGTGAATTTAATCTGTGCAAAGTTTGGAAGCGAATCGTTGAGATTTGGTCGAGTTTCCATCGGATTTTGCTCAGGGCGTTTTTCTGTTCGTGTGCATCTCTTGTTCGTCGTGGATGGGACCTGTTACAGCGCCACCAGCGCCGAGCGTTTAGGCGTCGTGCGTGCTCGTCTCGAGCGGTGCTGCTCCCAGCCCTGAGGTCCCATCGCCAGTGCTGTGTGCTCCTTCTCGGTTTTCGCGTGTGCAGACCCACGCTAGAAACAGAGCGATGTTCTTCGTATTTTCTGTTCGTGCGTTCCCTCTCTCTGTTGACTTTTGTTTTCTAAAGATCTGTGCACTAATAGTTCCGTGCCTGGATATCACCCAATCCAAAAAAAAAAAGTTTACGCAGTACCTGTCACATCGAATCTTTAGACGCATGCATGGAACGTTAAATGTAGATAAAAAAATAACTAATTGTACAGTTTATCTATAAATGTCGAAACGAATCTTTTGAACCTAGTTAGTCCATAATTAGATAAATTTTATCAAATAACAACGAAAAGTACTACAAGAACTTACCCAAAATTTTTCACCAACTAAACAGGCGCTGAAGAGATTTTTAGTGTCGAACAGTTTTCAACCGGTGCAGCACCGGTGTGTTCTTTGGATGCTTTCCAGATGCGCTTCTCGCGTCAGTCTTCAGCAGTTCGTGTCATCTCTGTTTAGTATTTTGCAGTCAGTTTTTGAATGGCAAGTGCAGAAATGAAGTTCAGGGCGTGACCATCTCTCTAGCTTCTGTGAGCGATCATTTCAAGCGACTCATCGTTAAAGCATTAATTTAACTCATTTTGATTCAAGTACTACTCTCGGTTCAGGAAGGTGCTGATTTGACTTTTGCTTGTAGTGATCACGGTTGTTTTTTCTGTGTGTGCTGCTATCCAGTTCTCGCTGGTTAAAAAGAGAGTGCTGGTTCTAATCTCTATCCTATCTGATTTCTCCAAGAAAATTTCCATTTCAAGCTTCTCAAGTTGCCAGTCGAATTTCTGGTCTCTAATTTCTGCGCTTACTGTTCTACCCGCAGTTCGGTCATTTGGGCTCCGTTCTGTATTCCGTCTTTTGAGTTGGTCTTCTACCAGTTGGCTTGGGTATTTTAGATTTGGGAACAGTCGTTGTATCTTGTCCTTGGCGGTGAACTTGGGACAGCGGCTGAATATTTCGTGAGAAATTTGAGGCTCTCATTCACCCCCTCTGGTCGTCATTTTCGGTCCTTCAAAGTACTTTGGGTTTGGCTTCTCTACGCGCTTGGGCCTGCAATCAGCTCCTGGGCCGTTCAGTTCAGTGGCCTGATCTTGAGCAGGTGTTGGCGCCTTCTGCTTTGCCGCCATCTGATAGCTGGGACACCTCTGACAGTTTTGCAAAGCATTTAATAGAGGTAGAAGAGTGGAAATACAATAGAGGTAGATTAATTTAGCATGGTAAAAAAACGTCTCCAGCTTCGATAAACAAGAGCTATAAAACTGAAGGATCAGAGCGACATTACCGCTGCAATTCTCTGGAGCCGATGAAAGAGCCTCACAAAATGGGCCCTGATTCATTAGATAGAGTGTCATATCTACGTGGCCAAGGGACCCATGGTGTGGAGAGGGACCTATGGTGTTGAGCAGAGAGGGATGCCCTTTTGAAGCGCCTTTGAAAATAAAAGGTTTATTTTTAAAATAATGGAAGGAGTGGCACATACTCCAAACGCCAACCATAGTCTAGTCCCTCCCTTGATCTTTGCAATCAACATCGTCGAGAATTTATGTTGATGCTTGAAAGTGACATAAGCGAACTGGGAGCAAAAGTTTTCCCGCCTTCATCAGTTTGTGCATATATACGTAACGGATATTCTTATTACCAATTGGTATATCTCTGTCTGTAAGTGGTGTGTTGTGGTATTGGGACAGTGGCCGGCTTTAACCATTGAACTCACGCAAAGGGCAAGAGACAACCATTTGTCTTGTCCGGTTTCTTGATTTATACGCATAAGTATATGTATGGAAGACTACACTTCGGCAACTTACAGAAAAAGAATGAGCGTGTGTGTTTCTCCAAAGTATATGATATAGTGTATGAGTTGCACAAGCAAAGTACAAAGTTGCTTCCATTGGTGTAGCACATTATTAATGACACTACAGGCATGATGAAAAGCGAATCGGTCGACCTAGCTGCGTCAATATCTTTGTCCTCTCAGATTAAAATAATTAAGGGAGAATAATCCAAGCAACAAAGCTCAGCTCATAAAAATACTACTGCAACAACCCACTCGCGAAAAAATTAGGTGCAGCCTCCCTGCACGGTGCCTCCATGCAGGCCCACTCGGATGGAAGCCACGTGTCCCAAGAAATCCATCACACGGCCAAAGGTGGTGTGGCTCCTGCAACGATTCAGGCGTGTGCCGACTCCTCAGGATACTCTAAAAAAAAGCAACTGAAAAATCCACCTCCTAACCGTGTGATGGATTTTCTGGACACGTGGCTTCCATCGGAGTGGGCCTGCATGAAGGCAGCGGTGCAGGGAGACTACATCCAATTTTTCCCCTCTGGCGCCACTAAGCCCGATGACAGGCAGGAACGATGATAAGGCAACCGTCTGTGCAAAGCCTGAAGGGAATTCAAGAGGGGGTTAATAGTGTTAAAATTTTCTCTATTATGCAAATCTCTGTTGCTTGCTAAGTATCATCCTTTAGCATCCTTAAGAAATTTCAAACCCGGGGGGGTTGCGCATGGCCCACTATGGCCTACATGTGGCGCCGCCACTGTGTTTATAGCGTATCAGAAATATAAGGTATTTAGCTTTATTTTAAATCAAACTTCTACTATTGAATAAGTGGCTAACACTATCGGTTGCTTCTAAACAGACAATGATAATTATCACAGTTGCTGGCTGTTTGAAACTGATAATGATAATACAATATCACCGCCGGCTATTGTTCAAAACCACCAGCAACACTATCAAAGACAGTTTAATCTTAGAATTATGAAACAAGTTTTGTTTTTTGGTTTAATCCTAAAACTAGATATATGCTCACGCGTTGCACTGGGATCATGATTTTTTTGCCTACAACTACGGCAATGCACATGGCTTGTGGCTTAGACAAACATATTAAAAAAAATCTATAAACCAATCAAACAAGGAAATCGAATTGGAAACATACTATGTTGCAGCCTGCAGGAGAGAGGGCAGGCAGGCTAACCTTATATAGATCGAGGAGAAGATGAAGATGGAGCTCGACATGGTTGGAGACATCTTCATCTCCATTGAATTCAATTTAATCTGTTACGTTACGTTGCAACAAGGAACGCAACTGACTCGTAGCCTAGTCATAGAATAGGAGTGCGATCGGATTCGGACTCTCTTTCTCTCTGGCCCCAAGGTTTAAAATTATAGGTTATAGTAAATAACGCTGTCTTTTTTTTTCAGAAGCTATAAAGCTATGGCACAGCTATAGTGAAGCTATGACTGATAACGGTTGTCGGTGTTTCGAACCGTCGACTAGTGAATTTGTGTTTGCGCGTTTGGCCCGGATGGTGTGCCAAGAGGACACAAGGATGTATACTGGTTCGACAGAATGTCCCTACGTCCAGTCGCTGCTCCTCATATTACTAGCACTAAAGGTTTGCAGTAGGGGTTACAAACTGGCGAGAGAGGGATAAGATCCCAAGTCTCTGGTGAAGTGGAGTTAAAGTGCTTCTGAGTGTTGGAAAAACTTCTCGGTCAAATGGGGCGCCCAGCCTTCCCTTTTATAGACCAAGGGAAGGACCTAGAGTACTCGAGAGAGAAAGAGAAAAAGAAGAAAGAGGAAAACAGGGGAGAAGAAGGTCTAGGAGCTACGTCGTCCGTCCTCTCCGACGGGCGGGTCCCACTGATGGTGTAGATGATGGCGAGGACGGCTTCGCGTTGTGACGTAGACGGCGATGGAAGTGGCTCCATGTCGTGGCCCTGTTTGCCACCAACGCTGCACATGGGTGTCGTCAGTCGATCGTGGCGCCATGTCCTGTTCTGCCTGGTGCTGTGGGCGACGTGACCCCCAGGCAAGGCCTGTCATGGCTGCGGGTCGCGTCGAGGCGTGCCCACTCCCATACGGTGTCAGAAGTTTGACCCCGGACCTGAGCTTTTATGTTCGTAGTAGTTGGAGGCGGCTCGGGCCCCCATGGGACCTGCGCACTCGGGCGAGGCGGAGCCCGCGCCCCCGAGGTCGGGCCCGCCTCACCCGACATCGAGTGAGATGGTGCCCGTGCCCCGAGGTCGGAGGAGGCGGAGCCCGTGCCCCTAGGGTCGGACGAGGCGGGGCCCGCGTCCCCAGGGTCGAACGAGGCGGGGCTCGCGCCCCCGGGGTCGAGCAAAGTCGCGATCACTCCTCTAAATCGTCTGGGCGAACTAGTTGCTAATAACCATCGGTCCTCATTCTTCGGGTACCCTTATATCGATACTCAACAACGGCTTTAAGAAAAACATGAAAATACAAGTAATTCATTCATAAAAACATAAGAATCATGAAATTTGTGAGCACATAAGTTTTTCCAAGGTTCTAGGAGTCTAGGGAACATTATTTCTATGATTTATCTTTTTTTTCTAGCGTGTTCGGTGATAATTAACGTGATGTCTTCGTTGAGACCTCTGATTAGTAATAGGAAGATTTTTTGCTTTCACGTGATTTTTTAGTTCATCTTTAATCTTTCTGATTATATTTTGGTCGTCAACATCTAAGTGAAGCAAGCGCTGACGAGCAATTAGGCTTTAGCCACCCGTCTGTGTGCCAAGAGCAAAACATGGGCTCGTGATGACCCACTGACCCACACACCGCCAGTCCGCCACGCGGCTAGGGTTGCTCCGTGAAGCCCATAGAAACCCTACCCACACTGGCCCCAAGTACGCGAGAAGACATAATGGGCCGCATGGCATAATACTCAATTCTCTCTAGCAGGCAGACGGCTGCATCCTTGTGCTCTCACGCCAATATTCTGCTCCGGGGTTTCAGTTTGCTGCCCACAGACTTGTACTAGTGTCTCCAATCTCGTACATATGTCTTCCTTATCATCATACAATACAAAGACAAATACAAATACAAATCTTTAGTTTCTAAGACCACATTTCACTGTTGCACTGTTCCTCCACCAGTTCCTAGCCTGTCTGCAGCCGTCCATTCTGCATCGTGCCGCTGCCGCTGCCAAATTCTCATACAGATGTTGTCTGATGCAATGATGCTATCCTGAGCTCAAGATCAAATCTCACAGCTGAACAGACCATGGATGCGACGCAATGTTGGCTTCTTCATTCAGTTGGCTGCTATAGTATGCTGAAAAAACGAGCTAAAATATTGTTCTCGCTGATTTGTGTGAGAGAAAAATACCGTTCTAGCTGAAAGAACAAGTTGAAAAGTACGGATTATAAACCGGCTGAACAAGGCTGTAGTAACTGCTACTGCACATCGTGAACAGAATTATGGCCCGCTAGGCTAACTACCTGAGACGATCATAGATATTCGATGAGACTAGCTAGCGCCAGTGTTCGGACCCTGCTCGTATAGGGAGCGAGCGAGCGAGCGCCTAGAGTATCGGGCTCGTGAATGAGCGCACCAGCAGTGGTCCACGCCGTCTCGGACGTCAACCACACCGCCTTCGACGTCGTCCGCGCCACCGGCCGCTTCCCACACGTATCCCATGTGCAACACCCCGATCCACTTTTAAAACATCCAACTGCAACAGTTGTAACATATAAAAGAATACAGATGAAACACTTGAAACAGTGTCTACAACACTTGCGAAAACGCCTAGAAAAACATTTGAAAACCATTGCATGTATATGCAACATCCAGATGAAACACTTGTAAACATACGTACGAAATACCTTAAAATACTTGAAACATATGCTTACAACACACACACACACACACATATATATATATATATATATATATATATATATATATATATATATATATTACATTCTTTAGAACAAATGAAACATTTGGAACATACACCTGAAACATACATATATAGCCATTACAATATATGCAATATCCTGATCTACTTTTGCAACATCCATATAAAACACTTGAAACATACATCTAGAACACTTGAAACATAGACTTGCAACACGTTTGAAATGAAAACACATAGCATTGCCCGCAGCCACGGTCTGCCTGGTGGGGAACTACGGTGGATGGGGGCACAGACGCAGACACAGGCATCTCTGGGCGCAGTTTGGGACACTAAAAATATGTGAACTTACAACAATATTTTGGGGCACTAAACAATTTCAATTCAAAAACTTTTCAACTACAAGGTTTAAATTTTTATATAAAATTTGTCTTTATCTGAATTCATATGAAAAAGTTATGAATTAACGAGCCTTGATGAATTAACGAGCCACGCAAGACAATGGAGTTCCTCATTGGAACAGGCCTTGATGAACCAATCTTAACGAGTCGAGTGCCTAAGTTGCCTGGCGGAAATCATCGGGTCCGACCTGATGCATCGTCCGAACGGAGCACGCGGGAAGCCGATGCGTACTGTTTCTCTTCCTCACACCTCCTCCTCGTGCCTGCAGCCCCACGACGCGGCCCACAGCGACGCAACCCACCCGAGCTCGCCAGCGCCGCCCTCGTCTCCATCTCCGGCAGCTCTCTTCCTCCCTCGTCTCCAACTCCGACGGGCTTAGAAGGAACGGGGTTGGGGAGGCAGGGAAGACAGGCGGTGGGGATGGTGGCCAGGCGGTTTAGGGGAGCTGGCAGCGATAGCAGCGGCTGACCTAGGTCTAGGGCGGGGGCATTGAGGTCACCGGCGAGCATGGCCATGGCGATGGCGGCGGGAGTGGGGGCGGGGAGAGGAAGAAGGGGCCCGTTGTGGGCGAGCGCGCCCGCGGCGGGGGCGGTGGGGGCTGGGCAGGGGCGAGGGCGAGAGGAAGAAGATAAACAATCCCGTGCGTATTTGGGCGGGAACCTGGACGGATGGTGCCGTGCGAACGGGCGGACTCTGACTATCCGCACTCGTCATACTCTATATTCATCCTCTAAAAGGAATCTTCTGTCCTGGTCATCGATATTCCATCCTCTATATCAATTTCTCCCGCATCCATCCATACTCTATATCATCCTCTATCCACTGCGGGCCCCACTTATCAGATTTTTTTAATAATATCCCCTCCCCTCCCCTTCTCTTCTCTTTCCCCCACCGAGCGCTCTCTCTCTCCCCGTCTTCTCTTCTCCTCCTCTCTCTCCCTCACGGCGGGCGGCCATGGCGGGCGTGGGGCGAGCTCGGCCCCCCGGCCCCACAGCGCAGCAGAGCTCCTCGCGGCGGCGCGGCAGACCTCCTCGCGGGTGGCGGCGGCGCGGCGGACCTCGTCGCGGGCGGGCGCGTCCACCTCCCCGGCGGACCTCCCTTCTCCTCCTCTCTCTCCCTCACGGCGGGCGGCCATGGCCGGCGTGGGGGCGAGCTCGGCCCCCCGGCCCCACGGCGCGGCGGAGCTCCTCGCGGGCGGCGCGGCAAACCTCCTCGCGGGCGAGCTCGGCGCGGCGGGGCGGGCGCGGCGGTCGGGCGACCTCGGTGCAACGCGACGGGGCGAGGCGGCGGTCGGGCGACCCGCGCGCGACGGCGGCCCGCGAGCTCGGCGCGGCGGGGCGGCGGTCAGGCGCGAGAGCGGCGGGCGGGCCGGCGTTTTGGCGCGCGCGGCGGCGTCGGTGGTGGGGCCGGCGAGGGGCATAGTGGATGCCCTGCATCCCGCTATGTTTGGCGTACGCGCGGCTCGTCCGGGACCGTAGCGGACGGCATAGCGGACGGCGCTGCCGGACTTCGGTCCGGTAAAACCTCCTGCAGGATGGCTTTACCGGACCCAGTGCGGCTCGTCTCTGGCACGCCCCGTTGCCTGGTTTAGGCTTTTAGCCACCCGTCCGTGTGCCAAGAGCAAAACATGGGCTCGTAGTGGCGCACTGACCCTACACTGGGCCCAAGAACGCGAGAAGACAGTATGGGCCGGATGGCATAATGCCCAATTCTCTTTAGCAGACAGACGACTGCATCCTTGCTCTCACACCAACCTTCTGCTCCGGCCTCCAGGGTTTCAGACTTTCAGTTTGCTACAGACTTGTACTGGTGTCTCCATTCTCGTACATATGTTTTCCTGCCTTATAAAAGAGAAACCTATCAAATTCTCATACAGATGTTGTCTGATGCAGTGATGCTATCCTGAGCTCAAGACCAAATCTCACAGCTGAGCTGACCATGGAGATGCGACGCGACGTTGGCTTCTTCATTCAGTTAGCTGCTATAGTAACAGCTACTGTACAGCGGGAACAGAGTTATGGCCCGCTAAGCTAACTACCCGAGACGGTCGTGGATATTCGATAGAGCACTAGTACTGGCAGTAGGACGATCGGGCCCAATCTTCTGGCGACGTACTGGCAGCTAGTGGGCTTAGGTTGCTGCAGCAGCTTGCAATGGAACGGAAGTGCAGCAGATGTGGCGGTGGTTGCGGCTTGACTTGCCCCTTGCGGCGTGTCTGCAAGCTTCCTCGCATGCCCCACGACTGAACTCCAGCCGCCGGAGTGGTACTGCACCTACTGGTAGCATGTCTAGCAGTAGCAGTACTGCTCCTAATAAGTTTTCTGCTTTTGATTTGAGAGTGATAAGACACCACGCCCGGCGGTTGCGTTAAGCTGAATTGCAACCAGCATATATGTAGACCATGACAGGATCGTTAGCAGATTAGTTGTTTGATCTATCTACAGTTCTGGACCGGCACCATATGCTGAACAGGAAAAACTGCATTTCCATAATCCTATGCAGTATCTCAAGGAGTCAAGGTTAAAATACTCACTATTATACTGAGTGATACAAGGATCGCTCTTTTCTATGGGCAGGTCAGCTCTATTTCTATGCGACGCTCGTATTACATCCTTATGTCGTCATTCTCTAGCTCTGCCAAGCTAACGCTGCTGTAGTGACTGGTT
The DNA here is from genome assembly GCA_038087645.1 of Saccharum hybrid cultivar R570. Classification (NCBI taxonomy): domain Eukaryota; kingdom Viridiplantae; phylum Streptophyta; class Magnoliopsida; order Poales; family Poaceae; genus Saccharum; species Saccharum hybrid cultivar. The sequence goes on along the minus strand of JAQSUU010000056.1, from coordinate 7,580,040 downwards.
CCGGTTGTCTATCCTCATGCCATGTCGATGCTGCAATTCATCAGACACAGGCCACGATGCATGCAACAACGGCTCTACCTGTGTGAGTGTGACCAACAAAAGGAGAGCCTCAGAGCCGTATCCTCTCAACCTCTACTCTCTGGCGCTTCTTCTCCCCTCTGAAAACAAGATGCCATCTTCTGCATTCAGTTGGGCCGTTGCAGCTCACCACTCTGCCAGCAACGTTTACGCTGCTGCAAAGTGCAAACTAAAACCAGGACGTCGTACGTACTCAGCAAAGGGTAACGCTGACAAGCCCTTGCGATCCGAACGTTCTTTTCAGGAGGACCCGTACACACGAATTTCGCGTGACTTTCTGCGTCTCTGCAGGTATCTGTGCCTGTTCCAGCAACAGCTGCCGTGGCAAAGGCTTGTCGCTTGTACGAAGCTACACAAATATATAGCCAGGATGGCGTGCTTTCGCCGGATCTGTACGTACCGTCGTAGCCTTGCGAGCCAAGCAGCAAATCCTTGAAACAATCTCATTGTACCAATGCGAATGTCTCACTACTACGTAGCTCTCTACTGACTGCTGACTACTGGCTGCACTCTCCTCTCCGTCCAAGCTCACCTTGGGGCCTCCGGCCTCCTAATTCCTAAACGACGTCTGCGCACGCACGCCTGAGATAATTGGCACTAGCAAGAGCCATTAGCATGTGGTGCTGTACCGCTGTGTTCCATTAAACTGATGAACCCGAATGGTCACCATCTGTACGGGTAGCAGCAGCGTGCGTTTCCGACCCTTGTGCGCCACGGCAAAACGGCCCGGACAGCTGAGCTCTCGGCCTCTCGCCTCTTCACCATCCTTTCTTTCTCTGGCGAGCGAGAGAAAGTTACCCGCGAGCTAATATTTGGTTAGGACAACTCTGGAGCTGGGATTGCTCTCACTTGAAGAGAAAACGATCTCTCCCCGGCCATCCGCCCTCATTCTTCCTCGGCCCTTCCTTCCTCTCCTAATAAGCTTCTCCTTCACAGTTCACACCTCCAACCTTCCTTTCATTTTTCTCCTTTTGACGATCCTTTGCCAGTAGCCCAGTACAACGCTCAAAGGCAAGCTGCATATAAGATAGCTAGCGCGAGGTTGCTTCCATCCCACTTTGTTAAAACCTTAAGCCATATATACGTCATATGTGGGTTGTGTGTGTCCCTTACATATGCTACTTTACAATCATGCGCTCCATCGCATCGTCCATTCATCCGTCAGCACATATATATAAATCAACTCATCGATCGGACAAATACTAGCTACCATCAACATGTGACATTCTGGCTGCTTGAGAAGATTGGTAGGTGCGTGCCCAAACACTGCGGTTGAGCCACACACACTGTTTGCAGCCTAGAGCTATGAAGTAGTAGTACTCGACCTATGGCTACAGGAAACTTCATAGAACAATGTAACAATCCTCATAATACTGAGTATTACTATGTATTAACATTGGCGATTTGAAGAGATATGTAGCAATGCTAAGCAAGAACAGTAATCCAGGATTAACAATTTATCCACACCTTGATGCTTAATACAATACAATGATGGCGTGCGGTTTTTCTTCCGCCACGTGTGTTCGAGAAATTAAAAAGAAATTATACAGATGGGAGTGGAGAAGTTGATCAGATGGTCGTGTCCAGCAATTACCGAAAAGACTCCCTGATATGCAGAATCATTTCTTATCTGATGGCCGGTCCAAACTGCTGGGCCGGGGTAGTACTACTGCTACCTGAAAGACAGAAAGAGCTCGCACCAAACGCCCTGAATAAGTGTTTCTGTTGACTCGCAAGCGTGCAGTGGGTTGCAAAACAAAAGGTGCATTTCAAAACCTTGATTGAGAAGATTATTAGTTAGAGCCTTTCTCCGCAAAAGGTTGCGCCAGCAAATTAAGTAATAATGGGCGAGGTGCTTTTGTAATTCACAGTGGTTCAGATGCGCTTTTCAATTCGTTTCAAAAGCAACCTCTGCTAGCCACAGTCCTGAAAAAACAAATTGATCTGTTAGTACCAGAAAGCAAGCATCTGGTGTGTTTTTCAGGTTGTTGTGGTCTTTACATTTGGTATACACATCCGATCAAACTTGTCCAAGAAATCCAACCAATGCAGGTGTGACCGTGTACATGTAGGATACTGAATGACTGGGATCACGTTTGCGATTCTGTTACATTTCATTACATACCAAACAAACGGTGCCTACTCCATCCAATCCTAGTTAAACCAAGAGGAACAGGCCTCGTTCGGCTGTGCTGATAAGCCGGCTGAAAAACACTGTTGGTTGATTTGTTGTGAGAGAAAAACACTGTTCCGGTTGAAAAAATAAGCTGAAAAATACGGATTATAAGCCTCGTTAGGTTCTAGTACACATAAACTGCTATGGTTGCTGTACTAAAACTTCAGAAGAGGCTCACTCACTTTTGGGAGTTGGGACGACCTGTTCATTGACTCAGACTGTGCCGCTCACAACTCCCCAGATTAGTTGCACCACGTACTGGAATTATATATGTTCCTCAATTCCTCATGCATCAATCATGGACACCGAAAACTTGCCAGGACTCACTGTAGGGGCCTCGGCCCCTCCAGATGTTAAAATAAATAAATAAAAAAACACCTTGCCAGGACACCGCTGGAGAAGGTTCATCTGAATTAGTAATACAGCGGCTTCATAACGTATGCAGGATCATGCATGGGTAACTAGACAACTGGCATCACATGGCCAATGAAAATTTACCCAGGTTCAAAAAAAAAAAACTAGACAACTGGCATATCGTATAGGGAATGCAGGTGAGGAGTGATAGACTGATAGCTCGCGCCTGTGATAATTTACTCATATTTATGGCAGTGAGGACTGAGTGGTAATCAGATTAAACAAGACAATATATTAATGTGTTGGTCCTGATCTTGCTCCCAGGGGCGGATCCAGGGCCCGGGCTGTAGCCCGGGGCGAGTCCATGTAGCCCCTGTAACATATGTGATGTTTAGCCTAAAAAACTATGATCTTACTTAGACAAAAGGAGGCCTAGGAAGCAAGATCAGACTGTTTTGAACGTGAATCAGCAGCTCAGCCCAGGGCGTAGCCCCGTTCTGGATCCGCCCCTGCTTGCTCCTGGACGAAATTATAATAAAATCATGGTACTAGTTGACCTTAGCAATGCACACGTTCAACTTCCATCATTCCATGCGAATTAGCTCGGTAAGACTATTGGGTCCATGCAAATCATATTTGGGCCCAGAATCTCTTCACAACTAACAGCTGGTGCTCAGAAGGGATCCCCATGATTACATTCACATGACTCTTTTCTTTTACTTATTGTTGTCACTGGCACATGGTTTAATTTGAAGCTTGTCCTGATATTTGAAGTGGTTTAATTTGAAGCTTGTCCTGATAATAATTTTGCAGAGAAGTACCGTGAGCTCATGCGTGGTAAGTGACTAACAAAAGTGGGTTGAGGTTTTCGGTTACATATCATGCTCCAGTGTGGAATTCATGGTTGCATACTTGTACCGGCCATTGGAGGAAATGTACCTTCTGCTTATTTCCAACAGCAACACAGCTTCCCAAAGACAATTTGTATTCTTGTCGGAGAGACTTGTATGCAGGTCAATTCCCGATGAAGTTGACTGAGTGGAAGAACCTTCCTGAATAGGAGGGACTCCATTTTAATATTCCAAAGAGCACCATGTGCAATAGAAACAATAATGAACACAAGAGTTTAGCCCCAAATGTTTAGTGTCCTCCTAGATCAATCTTTTTGCCTCTTTCTTTTTGCAATGTGTGGATTTTGCATAAACTCAAAATGGCAATACAAACAGTTGTGCGCATCTTTAGATGCATGCTGAGGCTGGGCCTAGGATAATAATAATAATAGCTATTTTCTCTGTCCTGGAATATAATGTATTTATAAATATTCAAATCTATTTCAAATTATACAGGATATTAGGTGAAATTACTCCGAACTCAGTTTTTAAAAAAAAACACCATTTACGTATATACCTATCATTAATTTGTATCATAAATAATCTAAAAATTTAGTAATTACAATAGCTCTGTGCGATCAAGGAAGGTTACATGCGTCATTTTCTTGTCCTGATACAACAATCCCATGATATCTGGAGGTGGAAAGAAAATATTAGACACACAAGCATTAATGCTTTTGCATACTATAAGAAGAATTACCTTCCAAAGTTTGGAGGCTATTTAAGCATCGATGGGAAAAACACAAGTTCAAAATGTGTTGGTCTATAGAAACATGACAACAGACTATGATAGACTGGATTTTTTTAAAAAAATTTTGCAGCCCTGTCTCCACTTAGTCCCAGATATACCGATTGTGATGATTGGTGTAATCATATTATCCCTTGATCATGACTGGCATGATTTCTGAACTAGTGGAGTGGGCAACTGAGTATACATGTATTCCCATGTTCAGTAGTATTACCCGTTAGGACTTACAACTACTCTACTACTGAATCTAAGCCAGACTCTGTTCTCAACACAATAACACATCTGAAGTTGTAATCAGTAGGAGAGCTTGTCAACAGTGCTTTCGCTGCACCAACGCCGCACTATCAAATTAAGCTATGTAACTTGAACAGTGAAGCTAGCACATCATTTTCCGTTTAACACCCATTCCATCAACGTTACTAATGTTATACTGAGAAGTACGTGTACGTACATGGTATATATTCCAAAGAAAAGAAAACGAAATGGGCAGTGACGTAGTCGCTCCCAGGTCCGTCCCAGCCAGGTGAACACCTGCCTGGTCTGCTTCAGTCGAGTCGCCATTGCTTCCCTTTCTCGCCATCTCGGTAGCTCTTTCCCACCCCAGGCGCGACAGCCACAGTCCACCCACCAGTGGCGAATCCAGCCATAAAATTCATCGAGGTCATCACGTTTATACAGTGGGGTCAGCACCATTGATAAGCTACGATGAACTGTAATTCTCCACTAGTTTTGCCAAAGTCATGGGGGTCGGGTGACCCCGGTAATATAGGCTAGATTCGCCCTTGCCACCCACTATGTAGACAAATACGTCCTTGCGACCATACTATACAATACAAGCCATCCCGTACCCAATTGAAGACGAAAATGAGAGGCAAAATATATATCGAGAACAAGCAACAACTGAATGCAGGAATACATACGTACACACCAAGAAGGCAAGAAAGGAGATGGCGATGGGTGCCGGACTGCCGGGATAGAAGTATAGAACACAACGACACACGTTGCTGACTTGCTGTTGTGGTTACATGTACAACAGCAGCTTAACCTCCAAACCCCATACGGAAGCTTTGCAAGCTTGCATGTTACTCATTTGACCCACCCCCCAGTACCAGTAGTAGGCCAGTCTCGTTCTCTCTTTCTCACACCTAAGAAGGAGAAGGTGAAGGAAGAGGAGGAGGAAGGGAGCCAATGCAAATCCTAGCGCTAGAAAATAGAGAGTGTAGTTAGAAGTGTTGGTGCGGGAAGAGATCCTGCAACCATAAAAGAAGAAAGCAGGCGAACCAAACCAAACATACCAAAGCGAAGCAAAAGAAAGCCACGCATCCAACAAAAGCGCACCAAACTCGTAAAGTGATCGGCGTCATATATAGGGAGCAGCAGCCAGGCCGTCGAGAAGGACAGGGGAGGAAGGCACGCAGCCGCAGCAAGCAAGAGCTGCGACTGCGAGCAGGCTAAGCTAAGCGACCTCCGTTCCATCGCCCAATATCTCTCTCCTACAGGCTACACTGCTACAGAGAGTGAGGAAGAAGAAGCAAGGAAGCATTCTTTTCACTCTCTCCCGACCGACCTTTCGTGGGAGCGCACGCCACCCGGGCGGCGGCGGCGGCGGCGGCGGCGTGGGACGGTGACCGGTGAGTTTGTATAGTATAAAGCGCGGAGGCCGCACACCAGGGATCCCCGGAGATGCAGCAGCGGCGCAAGTCGGTGTTCGCGTCCGCGCCGTTCGCGATGAAGCAGGCGGCGCTGGGAGCCGGCGTGGCCGCGCGCAAGAACGGCGCGCCGCTGTCGCTGGCGGCGGTGGTGTTCGTGCTCTTCGTTTTCGCCACGTTCCTGTACAACGAGGACATCAAGTCCATCACCGACTTCCAGTTCAGCTCGGGCGCCATCCGCGCCAAGTCCCCCGACCTGCACCTCCTGCAGGAGGCCGAGGCCGCCGCGCACGCCGCCGTCAACACCCTGGCCAAGCGCGGGGAGGAGGTCATCGTGCGCGTTCTCGAGGCGCCCGCCGCCGCGGGGGCGGGGGCGGGGGCGCTAGTGTCGCAGGCGGCCGCCGTCAACACCACCAGCGTCGTCGTCGCGGCCGCCGCAGCCGCAGCCGCCGCAAAGGCCAATGCCAACGCCAACGCGGTGGTGGACGTCGGGCGGGAAAAGGAGAGGGACGTGACGCTCCCGACCGTCACGGGGGGAGGCGGCGCCGACGAGGCGCGGCGGCGCGCGGACGAGGAGGTCGCCGAGAAGGCCGCGTCGGCCAAGGCAGCGGCCGCCACCGCCGCGCTGCGGACCGTGGTGAGCGTGCCGGAGACGTGCGACCTGTACCATGGCAGCTGGGTGTACGACGGGGTGAACGCGCCCGTGTACAAGGAGGGCGAGTGCGAGTTCCTGACTGAGCAGGTCACCTGCATGCGCAACGGCCGCCGCGACGACTCCTACCAGAAGTGGCGCTGGCAGCCGACGGACTGCGACCTCCCGCGGTACGTCCTCGCTTCTTCTTCTGTTTCTCTATTGCTCCTTGGCATCCCTGCGCGCCGCCCGGAGATCATCGTCAGTTTCGACCGTTTTCTGCTTCTGCACGAGAGGACAAGTAGAGTGACGTACAAGGTGAAGTACACTGTTTTTTTAAAAAAAACACACAAAAGAGGTGTGATCTTGTAAGAACACGGAAATTAATGGTCAGCGTGTCAGATACATTAATGCAGTAGTACAGAGATCGTTCGAGATTTGCGCATGAAGAATGGAGTGGGACTGTGGGAGTGCGACGCAGGAATTGTTGGGACTGTACTGTCCGTTGCGTTTATCGATCCACACCCGTATTATTAAACTCTAAATATCAGGCACGCCAAAATATTCGGTTTTTCAACCGAGAAACGTATACACATACACGCCAAAATATGCAGAGTATCACTGTTCCATCGGTGGTCGGTCATCCTATCCGATACCTAATGCAGGTTCGACGCGCGGCTGCTGCTGGAGCGGCTACGCAACAAGCGGTTGATGTTCGTGGGGGACTCGCTGAACCGGAACCAGTGGGAGTCGATGGTGTGCCTGGTGCAGTCGGTGATCCCCAGGGGGCAGAAGACGCTGACCAAGTTCGTCAACGGCGGGTCCAGCAACGTGTTCTACGCGCACGAGTACAACGCAACGGTGGAGTTCTACTGGGCGCCCTTCCTGGTGGAGTCCAACTCCGACAACCCCAAGGTGCACAGCGTCCCCGACCGGGTCATCCAGTGGCACGCCATCGCCAAGCACGCGCGCAACTGGATCGGCGTCGACTACCTCGTCTTCAACACCTACATCTGGTGGCTCAACACGCTCGACATGAAAGTCCTGTGAGTACTACGGCAGCCGCTGATGCTGATGCTTATGCTCCTACGTGCAAACGGATGATCTCTGGCTGACATTATTGTTTTGTTTTGGTAAATGAATGGGGAAAAAATGGCAGGAAGGGCTCCTTCGACCAGGGCTCCACCGAGTACGTGGAGGTGGACCGCCCCGTGGCGTACAAGGAGGTGCTCAAAACGTGGGCGAAATGGGTGGACCGGAACATCGACCCCAACAGGACCACCGTCTTCTTCATGGGCATGTCGCCCAACCACATCACGTACGTCGTCGTAAGCCACGTATTTATTTATTTATTTTCCTCCGCACTAACTATAGGACCTTCAGTATATCTGCATTTTAATTTTCTCCGTAATGCAAGCACGCTTCATTGAGGATTGCATTATTGGTGCACGAGCGCTCGTGCAGCACACCAAACGGCGGCACGTACAGTGACACGGCTCTCTCAATTTAGGTGGCAATCAGCTGTTCAGCACTGCCTTTGCGAGGGGAAAATTAGTGATGGTGACGGTGAATTAGATCGTACACCTTGCTAGCAGCAGCGACACCTGCTTTGCCTGATCAATTAGGTGCCGAGATAAAGACCAGTGACCCTTCAGAGGTGTAACACAAGCTATAGCTAGCCGACGCATCGTCCACTCGTGTTGTAGCAGCATGGCATCTGCTCACAGAACTTCCTGCGAAAATTCAGGCCACATGCCTCAGAAAGATGGTTGGCGTAGGTGTATGATCAGTTGACATGATCTCGATACCTACCAACGTAGAGATATAGCTAGCTAGAAACGCATTATGAAATTCTAGGTACCATTGCAGCCCGATTAGAGCAAGTATAATAGCAGGTTGTAAGCAGATTGAATGCTGACGTGGAGAAAAGAGGAAAGGAGAGAAATGAGAAGCGGGTTAGACATAAGAATCGAGAAATTCTGTGAGAGAGACGTGTGGACCATGTATTAATACTTATATGGGTGGAGTGAAAGGTGGGCTGCAAAGATCATTGCAGCCAGCAGCGGACTGTATTATTAGCCTTGCTCTTGGGGATTACGACGAAAAAATGACGGTCAGGGTAATGGAGTCTGCAAATTCCCCTCCTAGAAACGTTGTTCCAAACAAAGATACGTGTAGAGAGTGGAAGATACGGTAATGCAGGTGGACCATAGAAAACTCGATCCAGGCCCACACACCGTGGCCATAGGCATGCCCCTCTATGTAGGCCCACCTACCTAAGAACAAGAGCAAGCATACGATTCCAGTTTCCCGAGCCCCACGCCGGAATAAACGGCTTACTCTTCTTCTTAAGCTAATGACAAAAAAACAATGGCGATCGATACACCTGTGCCCAGTCCGCTGGTTGTGCCCGTAAAGAAGGCCACGACAAAGATTTGGACCAGCCTCGCCATTGCATCCTAGCCTCTCTCTTTTTTTGGGAAATGTTTGTTATATTAGGCAAAGAGATCCTTGTAGTGTTCGATATGCAAAGTTAATTTGATCGCCGTGGAATGGAACCTCGATAAAGATGGGAGTAGGACGACCAACGCGTCACATGCTGTGCTATAATGGCACTAATATGAATAGAGCACAGGACTACGTACGTTGCAATGCAAGTTGCATCATCAGAGCATCTCAGGGACGACCGAATCTTGGTACTCTTGTGCATGTGCATCGTCTCTGAAACTGAAACTGAAACTGAAAAAAATGCATGGAGCACTGCAGGCCTGAGGCGTGGGGCAACCAGGGCGGGATCAAGTGCGCGATGGAGACGCTGCCGATCACGAACCGCAGCGCGTCGCTGGACGTGGGCACGGACTGGCGCCTCTACGCGGGGGCGCAGGAGGTGCTCCCCACGCTGCGCCGTGTCCCCGTCCACTTCGTCGACATCACCGCGCTGTCGGAGCTGCGCAAGGACGCGCACACCTCGGTGCACACGCTGCGGCAGGGGAAGCTGCTCACCCCGGAGCAGCAGGCGGACCCCAGGACCTACGCCGACTGCATCCACTGGTGCCTCCCGGGCCTGCCCGACACCTGGAACCAGTTCCTCTACGCCCGCATCGCCTCCAGCCCATGGCCCGCCGCCCAGCAGTAGGAGCTGCTTCTTCTTCTTCTTCTTCTTGCTCCGCGGGCCGCCGGCATCTGACGACACACGGGCCTGGGCTCTCCGGCGTTTCTGCTTCAAGCTGAGCCGAGGACAAAGTTGACACAAGGGATGGGATGCTCGCCATCTTTCTTTCCTTTTCGCTTTCTTTTCTTTTTTTTACCAATTTTTCTTTTCTTTTGGTTGCGTAAAGCTGTTCCCTGTTGTTAACCTTCGATTCTTTTGTCGAAACAAGTGGGAGGGTCTAGAAGCCTAGGAGAAAGCAAAAGCTGAGCGTGCATCAGATGTAATGTAAGGGGGAAGCAAAGCGGGGGTACATGTAAAGAAGAATTTTTGTGTTACATTTTATATGCCGGTGCACCCAAGGTCAAGAGAGGTATAAAGATTACCCTCTCGTACGAGGTGCATTTGTTCTTCAATCATGACGAAATCCTGTGTCTTTTTTTTTTTGGTATTATTATTACCCATTTCCCTACGAGGTGCAAGTGACCAAACAGTTTGAGAGCTACTGTAACTATCCAATATTTGTTCAGAAAAAGATGAGCAGGAGAATGACCTGCTGTGCACGCCTCTCTGAAAGATGAAAAAGCTGTAAGGAGGCCGGACAAAAAAGAAAAAAGGATTCCGGCTGCATCCATTGAGGCAATCAGCCAGAACTGCATAGTATAGGGTCAAAAACAAGCAGAGAGGGGTTAACCATTATCCACAGCTCGATAGACTGAGGATCAAAGCATGTATGTTGCGGCACAGAAGACAGTCTCGTTCGCAGGAACCGCCAAACGCACTGCACATAACTGGATTCCTGGTTGCAATCGTGTGATGCTCCAGCATCTGGCATCTGCTCGTGCCATTGCCATGATGCTGCCCTGGATACACACACATACACTCCTAACCCTGAGTCCGTGTCCAACAACGACTTGCTGAGGCGAGCAAGAGCCAAGGGGTACTGAACTGCAGCTGGGACCAGGACTGCAAAGCAGGGCACAGCCAGCTTACCGGTGGACAGCAGACTTTTAATGGCGTGGCTAGCGCCCCCTGTCCCTACACCTGTGCCACTGACCCCCATCTCGCGTCCTTCGCCTGCGTGCCCGCGTTTCGCCTGCAGCGCCCGTCCGCAAGCACATGGGGCCCGCCCACACTGCCTTCGTCTTCCCGCACCTGACACCGAGGCGAGACAGCAGAAAGGCGAGGAGGGAGATGCAACACTCGATCTAGTTTTGAAACATCCAGATGTAACAATTACAATATAAAACTGAAAATAAATGAAACATGCGTCCGAAACACTTGTAAAAACACATGAAAACACTTAAAATCATTGTAAAGATATGCAACATTTAGATAAAACCCTTCTGTAGTGCGAGATCTGGGAGTTTCCTTCTGCAGTGTGGACCCAGCCAAGCTAACTGATGACAAACTCCTTGTGAAGGCTCAGAAAGGAGCAATAGGCAAGTCCAAGAAGCCTAAGCTGACCATGGATCCTGAGGTTGGCACATCCAAGCACACCAAACCCACCTCCAAGAAGAGTAGCAAATCTAGCAAGACTGACGGTGATAACAGTCCAAGGGCTGGGTCATCTAGAGACCCAGCAATTTGATGCTTTCCAGCTGTTCTGCTTTCTCTTAGTATCTTGTTATCATGGGTACAAAACAATGGAATATTTTGTCTTAGAATATTAGGGGGATAAACTCAGACAAAAAGTGGAATGCTATCTATGATCGTTTGTGCAATAATAACTGTGATGTCCTGTGCTTGCAAGAGACAAAACGTGAGTGTTTGATGTATCCTATCTCAGAAAATTTAGTCCAGCATCTTTTGATTCCTTTGTATCCTTGCCTTCTGTTGGTGCCTCTGGTGGAACTATAATTGTTTGGAAAAGTTCTGTGCTCAGGGGCTCTTTGATTTTTCAAAATTCTTATGCTTCCTCGGTTGAGTTCACGTCCCTCCACAATAATGTCACTTGGGTTCTAACAAATATTTATGCCCCTTGTACTCCACAAGGAAAAAGAGAATTTCTTCTCTGGTTCAAGAACATTTGTATGCCAGATCATGTGGATTGGCTTATAGTAGGAGACTTTAACCTTTATCGTAGTCCTGCTGACAGGAATAGAGAAGGAGCAGACCTGACTGAAATTTTCTTATTCAATGAAGCTATAAGTGCTTTAGGCTTGATTGAGCTCCCACTGAAAGGTAAAAGGTTTACCTGGACCAACAAACAACATCCACCTCTTTTGGAGAGACTGGATTGGTTCTTTACTTCCCCTAGTTGGACTCTTAACTACCCTATCACCTCAGCTTACAGTTTAACTGCAGAAACTTCAGATCATGTGCCTTGTCTCATCTCCATCTCTACTGCTATCCCAAAAACTCACATGTTCAGATTTGAAAATTACTGGTTGCATCATGAAGATTTTATGAATCAAGTACATTTGGGGTGGCAAACTGATTTCCATCATGCTGATGCTGCAAAAGTGATAACTGCAAAGTTTAAGAATTTGAGGAAGGTCTTGAAACAGTGGAAATTGACTCTCTCCAACTTGAAACAGAATATTATAAATGTTAAGCGTATTCTAGACTTCCTAAATCTTTTGGAAGATTTTAGAGACTTGTCCTTGGTTGAATGGAATTTCAGAATCATTCTAGAAGACAAACTTATATCTCTTCTTCAGCAACAAAAAACTTATTGGAAACAAAGGGGAACAGTAAATTGGGTAACTTTAGGTGATGCTAATACAAAGTTTTTTCATGCAAACGCAACAGTCAAGTACAGAAGAAAATTGATTACTCAACTTTTGAATGATCAAGATGAACCCCTTTTTAATCATGAAGACAAGGCTCAACTTATTTGGAATTCCTTTAAACATAGACTTGGCACTAGTAACTTTACAGGAGTTCTTTTTGATTTACCAGTTTTGTTGCAAGGCTCTGTGGACCTCTCCAGTTTGATAGCTCCTTTCGCTCATGATGAAATTGATTTAATTGTGAGAAATTTGCCTTCCAACAAATCTCCCGGCCCTGATGGTTTCAACACAGATTTCTTGAAAAAGTGTTGGCACATTGTTTGTGAGGATTTCTATTCTTTATGTGATGCTTTTCATTCTGAAAATATTTGCTTCCAAAGTATTAATGGCTCTCACATAACCCTTATTCCAAAGAAAGAAGACCCTCATAAAGTTTCTGACTACAGGCCCATTTCCTTGTTAAACAATTCAGCCAAGCTCATAACTAAAATTCTTGCAAACAGATTGCAGCTGGTACTTCCTCATCTGATCCACAAAAATCAGTATGGTTTTATCAAATCTAGAACAATTCAAGATTGTGTTGCCTGGGCCCTAGAATATTTGTTTATGTGTCATCAATCAAAAAAGGAAATCATCGTTCTCAAATTAGATTTTGAGAAAGCCTTTGACAAAGTTGAACATGACTTAATGTTGCAAATTATGGAGCACAAGGGGTTTCCTTCTAAATGGATTAACTGGATGAAACTAATTTTTGGTTCAGGTACTTCCTCAGTCTTACTTAATGGCATACCTGGAAAGGTCTTTCACTGTAAAAGAGGTGTTAGACAAGGGGATCCTCTCTCACCCCTGCTTTTTGTTCTTTCAGCAGACCTACTTCAATCTGTTCTTAACTCTGCTAGAAATGACAATCTTCTTACTTTGCCTATACCTCTTGCTAATGATAGTGATTTCCCAATTTTGCAATATGCTGATGATACTCTGATCTTTATGGAAGGGGATGTTAATCAACTCCAGCACTTGAAGGATATTCTTCATTCTTTTGCTGAATCTACTGGCTTGAAAGTCAATTTTGAAAAATCTTTTATGGCTCCCATCAACATTTCTGATGAAAGACTGGATATCTTAGCTAGTACTTTGGGTTGTGCTAAACAAACTTTACCCTTCACCTATTTGGGGCTACCTCTGAGTTTAACTAAGCCTTCAGTAGCTCACTTCTGGCCTTTAGTCTCTAAATGTGAGAGCAGATTGGTTAACTTTTCCTCCTTTCTTTCTGAAGCTGGTAGGCTACAATTAGTAAATGCTGTTCTTACTAGCCTGCCTACTTTCACTATGTGCACCTTTTTGCTGCCTAAGCAGATAATTAAGCAAATAGATAAGTTTAGAAAGCATTGTCTATGGAGAGGGTCTGATCTGAACAACAGGAAACCTTGCAAAGCTGCTTGGCCTTTAGTTTGCAAACCAAAAATTGAAGGGGGTCTTGGAGTTTTAAATTTGAAGTATCAAAATGAGAGCTTATTGATGAAATATCTGCACAAGTTTTTCAACAGACAGCCAGTCCCCTGGGTTCAGTTGGTTTGGGATCATTACTATTCCAGAAATAATTTGCCTTCTCTACATAGGCCTTTCAGAGGTTCTTTTTGGTGGAGAGACATTCTCAAATTGCTTGCAGATTATAAGAATATGGCACAAATCAATGTTAATGATGGCTCCACTTGCTTCTTTTGGCTTGACAATTGGAATAATGGTGCTCTGCATCTCACTTATCCTGAGCTCTTCTCTTTTGCTAAATCTAGTCACACTCCCCTCAAAACTTTAGTTCTCTCTGATTTTTTGGAGGAACATTTTCATTTACCTCTTTCTGTTGAGGCTTTTCAACAATATCAACTTCTTCTTACTGTTATTCAATCTCTGCAACTTAATCAAGATGCTGATATTTGGTCATATATGTGGGGTACTAACTTCTTTTCTTCAAAGCAAGCGTACAAACATCTTGTTGGCCATCAACAGACTCATAATTCCTATAGATGGCTTTGGATTTCTTCTTGTCAAAATAAGAGGAAAGTCTTTTTCTGGGTAATTCTAAGTGACAGGTTGAGCACCAGAGCTTTACTAAGAAGGAAGGGTATGTTCCTTGAAGATTACAACTGTGTTCTTTGTACTCTTAACAGTAAAGAAGATCTCCTGCACTTGCTTTTCCATTGTCCATTTGCGATGGCATGTTGGTATAGTTTACAACTTTTCATTCCCAACTCTGAGGATATCTTTGTCATTCTGGAAGCTCTCAAGACTCAATTGCGGGTTCCTTTCTTTATGGAGATCATAATCACTATGTGTTGGGCAATTTGGATGATGCGAAATGATGCTATTTTTAGAAATTTGGCTCACTCCATTCAAAGATGCAAGACAGTCTTCAGACATGAGTTTGCTCTAGTTATTCTAAGAGCAAAGGCACGGTACCATCCAATGATTGATCAATGGCTAGACAACTTTGTGTAATTCTTGCTATTTTTTTCCTTTCTTTCTTTGTTTCTTGAGCACTCTTTGTAAGACTTTGTACTTGTTTCAGTTTAATTTTTTTCCAGTAGGGGCCTGGCCTCTCCTGTTTCATCAAAAAAAACATTTAGATAAAACACTTGTATTATATGTGTGAAAACATATGCAACCTCAAGATAAACACACTTACAATATATATTGAAAAAAACAGATGAAACATTGATAATAGGAACTTGCAACATATATGTCCAACCATTGCAACATGTGCAATATACCAATGTACTTTTGCAATATACTTCTAAAACATTTGAAACACTTGACGCTTGCAACATGTGTTTTTCACCCTTCTTCCGCACGAAGCGTAGAGCGGGGGACAGCCGGTTCCAGCCACCTGGCAGCCGAGGATGGTGGCGCGGCCTGACAATGGCTAGTTACGCCTGCGCCTGGCCTGGGCTTGGCCAACGACGCCCCTCTTTCCTAGCTGCTTGGCCTAGGCGCGGTGAAGGACGGAGTACGGCGGCGCGACGGGGGACAAAGGCGTCGCTGCACTCGCCGAGCACGCGCATGCACTTGGAGACGGAGGGCGAGGTGCCGGCGACCGGGTCCGGCGGCACCTGCAGTCGGTGGGGCGGCTGGCAGCGTACCTCACGCGGAGGATTCCTCCTCTCCGCGGAAGACGAAGGTGCCACGGGGAATGAGAGCGCCGTGAGGGATGGCAGGCGGCAGCGGCACACCAGAGTGGGTGGCGGCGCGGGCTGGAGATGAAAGATGCGGACTGGGACAGTCGGACACAGCATCGTTGGCAGGTTTTGCCAAAAAAAAAGTGAAAACAGTTTTGTTGTCCTTTCACAAAAAAAAATCAAGAAAAGAGCCGTGTTGCTGCTACCATGCTAAGGAAATTGCTAACAACTCTAGTGTTGGTTTGTGGCGGAAAAAAAACTCTAGTGTTGCTGAAAAGCAAATAGGAGGAAAAGCAAATCAAACCATACACGCTTGAGCGGTCGAACCATGGTTGTCACAATAAAAATTGGACTACGTAAACGTGTTGAGCCTAGCCAAGTTAGATAGTATATCTTGCGTGTGGTTACCCGTGCCGGCGCAATCACCGTTACCACACGAAGAGGAAGATGGACGAGAGAGGACGTTTCTTTACTCTATACATATGGATTCCACGATTGTACTAAGAGAGTCGAGAACTCGACTTTTATTCGTTTCTCATTCACGCCATAGGTTGCATCAGCACTACATGTGCCCTAAAGATAGAGTTCGTTGCCTTTCCAAATTCCAACAATTTGGCAACCCAATTGTTGGACAGTCCTACGAAATGCCAATTTAAACTAAGTTCTACTAGTAGAATTGTTAGGACTTAGATTAGAGTCTATTTTGGATTCACTAGTTCTAATAGTTATTAGCAGCTAAAACTAGTACTAGTGGATTCAAATAGACCTACACTAATAGATCAACTAACTATTAGCTAAAGGCTACTAACTCTTAGTTTGATTAGCCAGTTTGTGGTTGCTAATATGTGCTAACAACCTATTAGTAACATATTAGTAGATGGATCTAAATGTTTCCTCTATTAATAATTAGCTAGCTAATAGTGAGTAGATATTAGCTATTAGCTAGCTAACTATCATTGACAGTGGATCTAAAGAGGCCATTAATTTCCCTACAGAGGATTAAAATGAGAGCCCAAGAGTTTAAATAGCCCAACAGATGTAAGCCCATCTGCCTATGACAACTGCGACATCGATGTTCCTTCTATACCAGACGTAGGCCTATCTGGCTATCAGCCTATGGTCTCCGCCGGCTCTCTGCAGGGTTACTGCGTCCATGTCCATGTAGATGCTTATTGATTTTTTTTATATAATCGAAGGATCTAATTTAGTAGAACATGTAAGCTAAACTTCAGTTCAGCTAGAGTGACATAATTAACCGATGATCGGAAACTAAATTGATTGCAACTAAAACCAAAGTAGCTGAAACTAAAAATTTTGGTTATATATTCAGTCTAAGGTTTTGAGTGACTGAACTAAGCCTAGTTAGTTCGGCAGGTGGCAAAAGGCCTAATAACTCTAGCACCTTCATGTACAGCCACGGCGGCGGCGCAACAAAAAATCTAAGTCCAGTCCCTATCTCACGTCTCTCTCCCAAAATTCCCTCGCCACCCGACATTACAATATAGAAAACACGCCTTGTTCGGCTGATAGTTTCTGCTACTAATATAAGCCGACTGATGTTGTTTTGTTGTGAGAGAAAAACATTGTACCATGTCTGATAAGCAGTTCAAGAGAACATGGTGAAAATATTTCAAAATTTTCTTATTATAAAATGAACAGATAAAAAAGGTTATAAACTTATCAAAAATGATAGCCTTTATATTTGGCTAAATTCAGAAACGATCGAAGGAGGTTTCTAATATAAAAACCAATATTACTATTGAGTTTATCCCGTTTGTTTTTTTTACCCTAGGAGTTTGCATCAAGCACAAAGCTATCGTTGCGTGTTCCTCCAATTATACTAACCACATTAGCTTTAACTTTAGGCCATTTTTGTCAATATGACACTTAAAATGTGCGGTTTGGTCCTGCATACATGGCCGCCTCTCCACCGATAGTGACGCAACACCGGGGCACTACCCCTGCACGACGTATTGTCTGCCTTCGTGCCCATGTGACATCTTCCTTTCCCCCTCTATTCCTATTCCGACCCCGTGCTCCACCCCTATCGATCCCTTGGCTGTCATGGGGCTCTTCCTTTGCCCCATTTGGTCTGCTACCCCTCTAATTGATGTCACAGTTGTGTGCTATCCCGCACATCAGCCACCGTCTCTGTGCTTGAAGGGAGGAAGGAGCACGACACATGAACCCAAGAGAGCAAGAAAGGGAAGGGAGGGCACAAAAATCATTTTACTAGTTGCATGTTCTAGAGATAAAAAACCATATTTTCATGGTATCACTACTACAGATTGGTTTATAACATTCGTCACTTTCACTGCCATAGCGATAGAAGCGACCATGTGATACTTCCACCGTCGGTTGGAACGATAACGAGGCCTCTTGGGAATGAAACCGGCGGTTCATACTCTACCACCGACGGTTTAACGTTAGATGCGGCAATGGTATTGAGGTTGCATTTGCTCCGCCGCATGAAAAGCCTGGCCGACTGGGATACGCATTTTGTCCACCAGCCCTAAACTAGCGTTTGGTCAAGCGACAGTAAATTCAGTGCGAGTATTGAATTGCCTCAACTTCTAAGGCCATCAAATCAACATTACTTCTGCCGCCTAAAGCCTAAGAGCCATACCCACTGCTCTACATATACTTCAAGCCCGATACCTTCTGAAACCACCCCTCTTATTCATTCATCATCCCCTTCTCTTTCAATCTACAAAGAAAATATCGAACAGCCCCATCAAGTTTCCAAGCAGCCTGTCGTCCAGCGAGGACGATTTGGCAGCCCACCAGTCCTCCGAGGAGGACGTCTCCTCCGACGACTGGAGGTCTTCTGATTATAGTCCTCTGTGGAGCTCCGAGAAGGAGGACCTAGAGGAGGAGGAGAGGACGAGGATGAGAACGACGCCGACGCCGACGACAATGACTCTGACTTCGCCTCACCTCCTCCCAAGCGAGCGAGGCGAGCTGCGAGAGGACCATATGTTTAGATTAAGTAGTTTATAGTTAGTATAAGTAGTTTTAATAGTTTAGGTTAGTTATTATGCTTTCGGATGAGTACAATCATATACTCGTCCAAATTGTATCTATATGTTACATATACATAATGAATCAATGAAAAAAATTCTATTTGCGTAGATTTGATCTCTTCAATGCCACCTTTTTTATATGAAATGCAAAGCAAGTTCTTCCCAATACTACTTCCAAAATGCCAGTGCACGGATTTGATCTCTCGATGAATGCTTTTTTGTTTTTCTGTATATTTGTGAATGAAAAGGGGAAAAACTGTCATGTACGATTATGGTTGTTTCCAGGAGAATCTAAAAGCAGTTTAACCGTTGATAATCGCCGTATTATAGCGTTGGATTAGTGTGGCAATGGTCGGCTTAATACGGACACTGTTTAACTTATCCTATGCCGTCCGTTCTCGCTACTAATCAATCTAGACCGTCCGTTTAGCAACAAACCTAGAAGCGCCCAGCCCGTTCCTAACTCCCCTCGGGTCCTGTCGGTAGCTCGGCGGCGGTTCGACCAACTAAAAAACTCCAAAACGAATCTATTAGTTCTCTCCATCCGTTGTTGCTTCATCCTCATTCTCTCCACCCGTTGCTTCATCTTCATTTTGACCCGTCGCCTGTACTTGTCCTGCCTCGAGCACCTTGCATTGTCGTCGTGGACAACGTCCCGTGAAGGTTAGATGGATTCGGTCACCCCTTGTTTGCATTTGGTTCCAATTAGTTTAGGGTTCAGTATCAATTTTGGTTCATATTAGGAATTTCTAGATGTCTTACTTCAGAAGAAGTCATTTCAATACGAGCAACCTTGCGTTTTCACGGCTAGGGGTGACACTAGGACCCCAGATAATGTTGTTTGCTACTTGGGGATGGAGAATTCACCCGGATCGACTGTTGATTGTTAAAGCCACTATTTGTCACCTTCTCGGACCATAAAATTTGACAAGAATCGTTCAAGACCCTGTTTGTGGAGAGATTTTGTGCTTTGCGAGACTAGACAGAAAAGTAGACATACTTTATAGATACAATGTGTTCATGGACGGAAATGTTGTCATCTTCGCTATGGTTCACTACCTCTGGCTTTCGTGACCGCATCAACCAATTGAGTACCTTAGCAAATGTCTACCCATCTGACATTAAGTCTTAGAATTTATGAAACTTTTATGTTAATGAAGTTTATATGTACTGATGAAACCTCTGGATTATTATGTATGAGTACTGCATAATCGTTGAACTATTACTTCGGTTGAACTATTAATTGAATCAGTTGATCTTGATTGTGGTCCATGTGTACACCTCTATGTAAGCACAGAGGATCCAAAATATGCCTTCTTCTACAGGCGGATAGTATCTTGAACCGGCGGTGACATAGCATTTCATCTTGGTGGGAGTCCGAGGGTTTTGAAGGACGTTTTGGCACCTTGGCGGAAGGCAAAAGCGTAGACAAAAGACTTGGGCCGACCTCTTCACTCAAAGTGTGTAACACTCTGAACCCTAACTGCTCCATGACTGCATCTAGCTCTAACTCCTCCCAGTGGTTGCAAGAAGAGCAACGGCTTACAGCAGAGGAGGCTACAACAGAAGGGGGCCGTCCATCCTATGCCGTGTCGAGAACCACCCCTACACATACCAGCCACCACTTTTGTGTCGCTACGGCTTGAAGACGTCTCGGTGGATTTCATGGAGTGATGGAAACCCAGGACGTTGGTACCACAGATGCTACAGGGTAAATAATGTAACTCGATTTCTTTCTTGTTTATTCTATTTTCGTAACGCAAATGTTGAAATCCCATTGTACTTATGGTAATTTAGCTTTTTTGTAGCCCGACTTAGAAATTGCGGGTTCTTTAAGTGGCACGATCCCTCATATGGAAAATTTCTGAGGACTTTGATTTATGCCACAGATTGAAGAAATGGCCAGGGTTTCCAACGAAGATGATGGAAGATTTCGTTGGCATGTTCATTGGCAAGTTGCTTAGTTTACCGTAGTAGATTCAAGTATCAATTTATGATGTATCGGACTAAAATCTATCACTTTTGTACAACTATTGCTAAACTAAATGCAAGGTGATTATCCAGGTGTTCAATTTATTGAAATGTAAATGCCAGTACATCCAAGTATCAATTGATGTGTCGGACTGAAATCTATCACTATTGTACAACTATTGTTGAACTAAATGCAAGGTGATTAATCAGGTGTTTAATTTATTGAACTATAAATGATAGTAGATCCAAGTATCAATTGATGTGTTGGAGGCATCCTACTTTCCTGGACACTAGGCCCTGGTACAGGGGCAACCAATTTATTGAACTGTATATACACTCTTGAGGTCCTGCCACACCTTTCTCCCCATCTATTCCCCACTCTGCTCCCTTGCTCTGCTTCACCCTGCTAGCATCGGACCAAAGGCAGCCGCTCGCAGGCTCATTGCTCCTTCATCTCCAACCTTGCCGACGCACAAATCTTCACCGCACCTTCCCTGCTTCTCTGCTCCATCCGGATCCAAGGTAACTGCACGGGATCTGCTCCTCCTTCACTGGATTTATATTCCTTTGTATTGCTCTCTTTTGCTCTCTGCTCCTTCATCTCCAACCTAGCTACAATAATTTTGTTGGATCTGCAGCTGAAAATGCATCTTCTCATTCTAGAGTTTGTGGACTTGTATATCCGTGGAGTGCAGCTTGTGGGCCTTATTGTCCTCAGTATTGGTTCACCGAATCAGTGATTTGTGAACAAAGTCAATGAGCTAAATGAAAGTGTACCAATGGATGTGGACATGGTTGTATTGGTCAAGGCTCGGGATGACATGGAGATTGACAATGATCCTATGGAGGCCAACAACAATCTGCAGAATATTATGGAGATTCACAACGATCCCATGGAGGTCGACTAGGATCTGCATGGAGAATGATTAATTATGCAACCAATGATGTGCATATGAAGGCCTTTTAACTTTTGCATAGTGTCAACCTAATTAGTATCTGCATTTTAGCTTTCATCGTGCTTGTTAGCTTGGTAGTGTCCACCTACTTATTCGATATGAATGTATGGAACTCAAGTTGGATTCCTTTCAATCCGAGAGTACTGGCACTACGCTTTCCTTATGTTTTCTAAGTGCGTGTTTTGGCCTTCGCCTCAATGTAAATATGTGTGCCTTATTATACATGATCAAACTCAAGTTGGCTCCCTTTCAATCTGAGTACTGGAATTGTGCTTTTCCTAGTTTTCTAAGTGCGGGATTGTGTGCCTTAGTGTCCATCGCCATATCATACAGAGGTCTCCGGGTGATAATAGGACCTAGCCGCCGGTGATGGTACTGTGCATTCACCCCACTTAGTTGCAAAATTTTCAATCTCGCATTTGAACCCTCCTGCGCGGAATTAATGAAAGTTCGATTCCCGCGTGCCGTAAAAGTTACGCAGAGAGCAAGCAACCAACTCCAACATCCCCCTAACCCCCCCCACACCCTTCACCCCGCCACCGCCCTCCCTCTCCCCCCTACACATAGCTTTTCTTTTCCTCATTGCTGTTGTTCGTCATCGCCGCTCCAGCTCATCAGCAATGCTCAGCCCTTTCTCTACGTCGATGCACACTACCAGATTGCCCGTACAGATCTACTGGCGAATGAGCTGTTGCTATCACTGGCGTTGCCACTCGTGCTCACCGTCGCCAGATCCAAAGGCAAGTGTAATAAGAGCTTACTTGCATCGCCGTCCCTTCTCCTCGAAACTCATCTCCTTACTAATGTTTAGTAATGCAATTCCATGGCAGGGTGCCTTCATCTCTTCGGTTGGTGGTGTCCTTCCAGATGAAGGAGGCTCGCAACATGAGGAACATAGTGGACAGCCTCTCAGACGATGTGCTTGCCGACATCTTCAGCTACCTCCCCGTCCGGTCCTTATGCTGCTGCAAGTGTGTATGTCGCTCCTGGAGGCGCATCATCTCTAACTCCTATCAACGTAAGAAGCTTTCACAGACTGTCGTCGGCTTCTTCAATGGCAGCTGATGGAAGGGCAATCGCCACTTCACCAGCATCACTGGTGAACAGCCCTCCTTGTCCTTCTTTCCTTTCCCTCTTAAAAAAATCCTAGTCTCAGATTGTTGCAGCGGCCTTGTGAAAGTCCTATGTTTGGTGTTGGTAATTAGTGACAATGCCTAAGTACTAATCCTATGCCTAAGTTGTATGTAGCATATGAGGATTAGTACATTCCAAGGTTGGTGGCAAGATGGACATGGAGATCATGATGGCCACACTTGGATTTGGACGCAACCCTACGTGATCAAGGCAAAGGTATATGCTTAAGGGTTGTGTTTTAGTAACCAAGACACCTAGTGGGTGTGGTTACATTATAGGATAGATAGTCGTACTATAAAGAGGGGAATGACGCGGCTATTGAACTCCTAAGTGCCTCTAGGTGTGTATTTCATGTCATATGCATTTGGATAGAACTAATAACGCCTCGAAAACTGATTGTGAAAATGCTAACACACTCACACATGACGTGATCACTTGGTGGTGTTAGCATATTTGCGATGGCGGTGGAGTTTGAGCGGTAGAGAGGGTTTGGGTTGGCGGGATTCATGCGATTTTGGGGAAATGAAATGCCTATTTTCTACTACGTCTAAAGTCGGAAATCAAACGGAAATCAAACGGAAGCGAACGGCGGTCACAGTGGTGACCGGACGCTGGACCGGACGCGGTCACTGTTTGACCGGACGCGTCCGGTCAGTGTCCAGTGTCTGCGCGTATTTCAGTTGTTCGATCGGACGCGAGGCGCGTCCGGTCACAGGCGACCGGACGCGTCCGGTCGTCCAGGGAGCTTACTGGACTCTGACCGGACACGGGCACTGTGGCGTCCGGTCAGTTCTTCAGCGCGCCCGGTCACTGCTTCGTTGTGCGCGACTCAGTGTTGACCAGCGCGTCCGGTCCGTTACGGGACCGGTGCGTCCGGTCGTGCCCGGCGCGTCCGGTCGTTGCGACCGGCGCGTCCGGTCAGTGCTTCGCGAAACTAGCCGTTACGTGACCGGCGCGTCCGGTCAGTTGGACCAGCGCGTCCGGTCAACGCGATTTCAGCTGGATCTCGTTCCTAACGGCTATATTCGAAGGGGTACGTCTATAAATACTTGTTGGCCGGCTCAAGGCTCTCTCTCTCTCGGACATTTGACATACTTGTGAGCACTTTAAGCCAAGCAACTCCCCTCCCACTCATCTCTCTTGCTTCTTTGCATATTTGGAGTGAGATTGAGTGATCCAAGTGCATTTGCATTGTGAGATTGCATCTAGTTGGCACTTGGTGGTTGATTTGCTGCGGGATTCTTGTTTCTCTTGGTGGTTGCCGCCACCTAGATGGCTTGGAGCAGCTTGGAGGCGTTGGCAAGAGTTGGTGATTGTTCTTGGCCACCTCCGGTGATTGTGAGGGGTTTGTGCCTACCTCGGCGAAGCGCCAAAGGCAACATTAATAAATTGCTCATGTCATTGCAACCTTTTGCTATTTGGTAGGTTCTTGTGGCGCCTTTTGAGAGGCTCGGTGTGAGACCGATTAGCCACCGAACCACGTGGTGAAGAGGGACACAACGGGGACTAGCGTGCCGGCAAGCACGTGAACCTCGGGATAAATCTTTGTGTCATCATTCTTATTGTGATTGATCGATCCCGGTGGTTGTGTATTGTGGAATTCATCTCTTGATCATATCGTTTGGTTGGCTCAATACTTCGCCCCTCGGTGATATCCTTCTAACTCTCTCTTGTATTAATTTCTTAGTTACTTTGCTAAAGTAGCTCTTTTGTGTAGCTTGCTAGTTGCAGTTTCCTTCTCGGTTTGACTTGTGCGGTTGAGTGCCAATATACTAGAATTGTGATTTGGATAGGTGGCTTGCAAACACCCCATAGGCTAAGCAAAACTCGCATCTCGCTATTTGTTGTATTGATAAACTTGTTTAGCTTGTCTTTGTAGAAATTTTTAAAAGGCTATTCACCCCCCCTCTAGCCATCAAGACCTTTCACCTTGTCCTTTGCTGGTGTGCTGGGCTTGATGGATTACATCACTATGTTGTTTGCAATCTAGCGACCCACAAATGGCATGTACTACCGTGTAGCATCCGTTCTATTGGTCAGGCTCACTTAGGTTTTGACCCAACGTTCTCGTACTTCCATGTGATTGAATTTTTTGAGGTGGAGGGTGCGTGTATAGGTGTGGAGATCTGCTCATCTAAAACTACATCAAGGATCTTTAAGGAATCTGAATGGAACGAGGGTAGTATTGTTCTATGTTTTTTTCGAAAGCGTGCATTGCACGTGCTTCATTAAGTGGAAGTGGGAAAGTTACACGCCCCAACAAGTCGTGCGGCGAGAAGCCATACTTTTTTTAGAGAACACACTAAAACAAATCACCGCCGAGCGGTGGAGAGCAGGTTGTACTAAGTAAATAATCCATTTCGCTACGGGTAGGGGGTGGCCGTAGCCTCAAGCCACAGGGCCAGTCAGCAGGGCGAGGCTGCCATAGCCGGCCCCAATCCAGGCGGTAGCTTCCTCGAGGATGGCCGTGACGAGCTTGAACGGCGTCGCGGAGCGGCGGTCAAACATACGCCGGTTACGTTCCTTCCACAAATCCCAAGTGACGAGGAGGACCGGGGAGTCGAAACTCCGTCGGAGCGCCTGCGGTACGTCCTCCCATGCTGACATCCACCACCCAAGCAGGAAGGCATCATGCTGCGGTGGGGTGGCGATGGAGACCATGGCCGGGAGCAGGTGGGACCAGACCTCCCTGGCGTAGACACAGGAGCACAGCAAGTGGTCGCCTGTCTCATCCATATGGTCGCAGAGGGCGTAGGTCGCATCGGGCTGAAGGCCATGCCACTTTCGACGCTCGACAGTCTAGTCGAGAAGTGTTTTTCTTACTGGTTTTATGCACATTCTTGAGTACTCTATGATAGTTGCTATGAATATGGAGGGAAAGACATGGAGGACAATTCGTAAACCAGGTGGTGCTGAAATGTCCATCCATCAAGCTCAGGGTCACCTGTGTGTGTGCTGTGCTGATTTTCGCAATAGGTCTTGACTTTTAGTGTGGATACTTGAAGACTTATGGTACTGATAACTGGAGTTTGAAGCACGTTGTGGACATAGAGGAACTGTTTAGATGCATGAATATTAAAGTTGGTTCTGAGCTTTGTGATGAGGAGTACAGAGTGATTACAGTTCACTCAGAATGAAATTTTATTTTCCTTGTTGGAAAGGATAGAACATTGATTGCATATGACATGGACCGCAGAAAAGTTCATGTCATCCATGCTCGTGTCATCCGCTTTTGTAGATCAAGAGGGCATTTCTATATGAACAGGCCTTACTATCTTCCTTATGTTCCCTTGTTCATGGAGTCATTAGCAGAGCAGTAAAGGTACATTTCCTGCACTTTGTCATCATGACAGTCTTTATTCAGGTAGGCAGTTGTTTTTATTCTATGTATGTATAGGCCAATTTTAGCTTGTTAACTAAAGGAATGGTATGTTCAATATTATTAATTCTGCTGCTGTGCTTAGGTTGTGGATCAGAGATAAATAAGAGGGGTTCCTTGGTGTATTTGCTACCAATCCAAAGGATGCACTAATTATATTCATTTTGCCTTGCAAGCAGGAGTGCCACATAGAAGGAGCACAGCTACTTCATTTCGTTATTGTTGACGATCCTAAAGTATCAAATTTAATTGTCAACTAAACATGGAAAAGGATCAATATGCACTAGACATCTAGAATTAGGGTTTTATCTGACAGAATTCCACGAGTTTTGGTGTTTGTCTATTTCTGCAGGGGGTTATCAGAAAATATGGAGAGAAGGCCCACACGTCGGGTTTACATAGAGATATTAACATGTGCGCTAATTTTCTATCATCTAGAAGACTCTAGAAGACACGTGAACGAACGGAAGGCCGAACGGGGCCCAGCCCAGGGCGCCCGCCCTAGGGTTTGGGGCGGCCGCCCTACTCCCGTGGCCAATCAACGTCAACTTCGCGGATTATGCTCCACCGACCTAAAGGATCAAGGAAAACCGTGCGATTAATGTCGGTTTGATCCGACGGCCCACGATCATTTGAGGGGGCTATATAAGCAGGGCCTCTCCACCCCAGGGGAGGAGGAGAAATTATTATCAGAGGAAGCCATCAAGTTTAGGGTTTAGAAACTCTCTCTCCCGCAGAGAATTAGATTTAGCTACTCCCAATTCTTTCAAGTTTTATAGGATTGATTAGATAGAATTAGAGAAGTAGGGCCTAGCGCTCTGGATTTCGGATCTTCGTCAATAAAGATTGGTATTATTTCATATCTTTCTCTACGACTTTATTCTAATTGCATTATGTCTTTATTTATTATGTTCCTAGTTTGCTCTAGTTCTATAAGTGATATAGTTATGATTGATGATGAGTTCATGCATGAGTTTGCAAAGCGCTTAGCTCTTTTCACGTTGGAGTTAAGTGGTAGATCACATATAGGCGTGGTGCTTAGATGTTATTTACCTGCAAATGTATCCTATTGGCCGGGTCGTGTGGTAGTTCGCGCTGGTGACAGCTTCGTTGATTCTTATATAGTCCACCCTCCGTTGATAGGACAGGCAGAATTTGTATTGCGGAGTAAGTCTTGCTATGTTCTGATTTACTTTAGCAATGTTCCTTATACATGAATGAAGAGTCTTTTGTGCTATATATGATCTTGTAGATGCTTAGAGTAGATTATGACTTAGTAAATAGTAGATACTTAGAATCCATTCTCTTGCTAGTCCGACGTCACCTTACATTTATGTGGAGTAGTCTATTTCTAATCGCTGTGTTATTTACCCATGAGCTTATATTTCATTATCTTTATTATTATGGCTTACCCCCTGCCAAAGCAAGTGACTGTGTGACGAGTTTCTCAGTAGTAATCATGTTCTTGCAAGTTTATCTCTAGTCTAAGCCTTGATAGATTTTACCCCTGTTTTCGCTTTCGCCGTTCTCTTAAGCAAAATTATAAATAACGATACCTGGAATACTTATCCTGGTGAAATGCTACAATGAGGTATTTTATCTGTGCGCTTGCGGATAGAATAGATTATTTTCTAGAGAGCCCTTATGTTTATAAATACCTTAGTACGCTCTAGCACCATGCTAGGGATGACAACCTAGTATTCAAGTGGTGTTAGCTAGTGTCAACAAGCATTTCTGGCACCGTTGCCGGGGAACGGTAAGGAAAGTCAGGAAGTCGGTCAAGGTTATTCAAATAAAATTTTAGACTAGACTATTGAGAAATAATTGCATAACAGCTGCTATATAAATGAGAAATCATAGCAAGGCACCTCTGCTTTGGCAGGTTCACCCTGTTGTTTTCCTATGTTTATATTTTTTTACAGGGTATATCAGGATTGACTTTGGTGAATTAAATTCTTCATCATCAGAACCAAAGCAATCAAGGAAGAAGAAGCTAGCTACCAATTGTTGAAGTGATGGCACAGAAGACCTTACAGGAATTTTCTGCCCCAAGTCTTGAGAACATTCTTACTGGTCCAAGATTTGAAGTAGAAGAAGGAGTACCTGAGTTCGAGCTCAAGTCAAACCTCATCAACTTGGTGCAAGCTATACAATTCAGTGGGAAGGACACGAAGATGCTAGTGCACATTTGCAGAACTTCTTGGAGATTGGAAGCACAATTAGCATCAACGGAGTTGACAAAGACGTCATACTACTTCGCCTCTTTCCATTTTCACTAGAAGGGAAGGCGAGGAAGTGGTTCTACACCAATCAAGCAAACATCAAAAATTGGACGAACCTGTCAGATGTCTTTCTATCAAAGTTTTTCCCTATAGGCAAAACAGCTGCCTTAAGAGGAAATATTGTCAGTTTCTAACAGCAGAAGACAGAAACCATTCCAGAAGCATGGGAGCGTTTTCAAGGATACATATCAGATTGTCCTCACCATGGAATGGCCAAATGGTTACTTATGCAGACCTTTTATCATGGATTAACCCAAAAGTCTCGTGAGTGCCTAGATGCATCTACTGAAGGATCATTATTGGAGTTTACAATTGGAAAAGCAGAGACACTTTTGGATAAGATAGCAGAAAACCAAAGCTGGTTCCAAGACAAGACTCAACATTGTCATCAAACTGAAGAAATACCAGAAGAAGTAAAAGCACTATCAACTAAGATGGAAGATTTGCTCCATTGGATTGACCAGAGGGCCAAGTTCAAAGAAGATCAAAGGGCTATAGAGACAATATACAAATATCAAACCACCTCAAGTCAACCCAATAGCAAAGGTATGAATTCAGGTAATATTTTCAAACAACCTTCATTAAAGGAGATAATTGCTCAACAAACTAAAACTAATGATGAAGTCAAACAAAGGCTAGATACAAATGAATCATTTTTAAAAGATATACACAATAAAATGGATTTTCTATTAACTGCCTTTGATGAGCAAAACACTCTTAATAAGAGGGTAGAGCTTAAGCTAGCTGCTGTCTTGCCTGTTGCCACTAACCTTGAGTAGGTAAAGAACATAACTACTAGAGGAGGGAGATCTACCAGAGATCCCCCACACCCAGGAGAGAAGCAAAAAACACCAGCTCCAGTGCAACCAGCAATGATAGAAGAAGAGAGACCAGTTGATGCAGAAGATCTGCTACAACCATCAAGAACTGGAGAAATGAGGAAAGATTTTCATGACACCAACTATTTGCCATTTTCCAGAAGAAACAGAGGACTACAGTCGGATGAGCAGTTTGGTAAGTTTGTAGAGGTCATTCAAAAGTTATATGTCAACATACCTCTACTTGATGCCATACAGGTACCCACATATGCGAAGTACATTAGAGATATTCTTAACAAAAAGAGGCCACTGTCCACCACTGAGGTAATCAAGCTGACAGAAGAATGTAGTGCGGCCATCCTCAACCAACCACTAAGGAAGAAGAAAGATCCAGGATGTCCTACCATTGATTGCTCAATCGGAGACCAGCACTTTAACAATGCACTTTGTGATCTCGGAGCAAGTGTCAGTGTGATGCCAGCATCAGTCTACAAGAAGCTTGAACACACAACCCTAGAACCAACATCAATGTGCCTACAACTAGCAGATCAATCAGTTCGACACCCGATGGGCATCGCAGAAAATATCCCAGTCAGAATAAGAGATTACCTTGTACCAGTAGACTTCGTGGTACTGGACATGAACCCCAACTCAAAAGTGTCCATCATCCTTGGAAGGCCATTTCTGAGCACCGCCAATGCCCACATTGATGTCAGTAAGGGAGAAATCAAGTTCAGCATAAACGGACAAGAAGAACACTTCACATTCAAGCCCAGACCAGAGAGAGACTCTACAGTGGAGGAGGTTCACGAAGAGAAACCACTGGAGACACCATCTCCAGAGGAAGGCAATTCAGAAGTTTAAAAAGATTTGGAGGTCCAGCTTGGGGGACCTAAAATTCCCAAACCCTCGCCGGGAGGTAATTCGGTATTTATCCACATCATTTAATTTTTTGCAGAATTAATTCTTGCATTAGTCATACTCATCCATAGCATTATTATAAAAATCAAAAGTCCCATATAAATAATATTTGTGGTGTGTAAAAACCCATAATTATTAATTATTGTGGAGGCACAAAAATATTTTTCCATGATCATTTTTTAGTTTCAATTCTCATAATTTTTCCTGCATTATATTTATTTATAGCAATCTTCTAGAAGCATGACCCACATCCTTTGGTCCCATATGTCATACACTACACCTCACATACATCATAACACATAATTTCACCAACCAACCACCACCTATGCAGCATTATTTGGCGTAGGAGTGAAGCATGTGAGGGAGTGGGAAAGTTTCAGCCACAGAGGGCACTCAAGTGGGGCGCCCGCCCTGTTGGCCAGGGCGCCCGCCCTGCCCCCAGCTCCAACTATAAAAGGCCACCTCTCTACCTCATTCTCATCCCACACACATTCCAGAAAACATATGCAAGCTTGAGCTCTCGACTTTCAGAAGAAGTGATCTAGTGGGAGAGTAAGAAGGAGAGTGAAAAGGGAAAGAAAGAGTGGAAGAGAGTTTAGAAAATTTTTGAGATAGAGAGTGAGATCGCCTAGTAATTAGTGTTCCCGCTGTCCCAAGCTAAATTAAAAGTTGTTTAGGGGGAAGTGCTGCCAAAATTTATAATTCTCTCGGACGACTAACCCCTGGACGACTGACTTCTTGGACAGCTAACCACTAACATATTTTTCTCACATATTTCCATGAGTTTCTGTTTGTCCCTATTATTCTACAGGATGTTTAAGAAAGTAAAGAGCGCAGCCAAGTCTCTCAGGAGTAGTACGAGGAGTTTGTCTCGACTCTCCTCACGCCAGTCGGAGGTGAGTGTCGATCCGGCACCTCCGCAAGCTCCATCGTCTTCGTCGGGTGCAGCAAACAAGGCCCTACTCAAGACAGGAGACCTTGGGCTCAGGAATCGTAGGGAGAAGGAGATTCTCCAGCAGTTGAAAAACAAGACATTCATTCACACTCCCACCATCGATTTCGCCTTACTCCAAGAGACAGCACCGGTGAACCGGAGAGCTCCACAGCGCGCGGCATCCGCACGGATGGCCACCCATCAGGAACATACATGGCAAGGAGCTGATCCCGGGCCAGAAGAGGCAGCACATCTGCACTATAATGATTACAACCCCAGAGTTCTTCGAGACCCATGGGCGCGACACGTCCAGCCAGAAGAACCACCACAAGAGACATGGCCGGAGGGACAATATCACCAGTGGGAGAACCCGCCTTTTACAAGAAGGTACTCCACTGACCCATATGGAGCTTCAGGGTCTAGGCCCCAGCCCCAGTTTGATACAGGAAGATACTCCGACGCCTCCTACGCCTTCTCGGGGGACTACTACCAAGAGACTGCCGCCTTCTACACCCGCACCGACAACACTCTCCTCGACATCCGCACTACGCAAACAGAGCACGGAAGACTCCTGGAGGAGCAACAAAAATGGAACCAGGAGCAAGCCACTAGAGTGCAAGCAATAAGGGAAGACACCACAACCTTGAACAACAACGTCACGATCATGCTGCGCTACTTCAACATTGAGTGAAGAGAGCCACGACAACAACCAGCTTGGGGGAGTTCCTCCCCAGTTACCGAGTGAGTTTTAATTGTTTTTCCTATTTACTTTTCAGTTTTTCTTTTTCTGTTTTAGATATTTATATCTTAAAAAAACTTAGAAAACCCAATAAATATTTTCTTTCTTAATTTACTGCATTCCTAAAAAATGAAAACCAAATAAAAAGAGTGTGTAGATAAGTGTGCTTTATTTTCCTGTTTAGTTCAATCTCTAGACACAAATGAAGAAAATTCAAAAATATGTATGATGGAAATGATGAACAGTTGCTCTGTTTACTTACCTTCAAGTGCCTAGCTTTTATATTAGAGTTCTCCCAAGACTTGCTAAAATCTGAAATTTACTATCTGTGGGAACATGAGCCTAAAACTAAAGTCTAGGTAAAAGATAAGACATGATATAAAGTTTGAGCTGTTGTTTATCTTGTTCTTACAACACTAAGTTCTGGAAATTTATTTTGAAAAAAAAACTGCAAATCACATGATGAGTTCCTAGCATAACATTCTTACCACAGCCATACTTGCTATAATTGCTGTATCTTTCGAGTTTCATTGAGCTGTGTAGATCCTTAGGAGTTTTTCATGTGGTTAAATCAAGATACTCACTTGCACACATCTATTACACCAATCATTAAAAATCTGTTAAAAATATTGTTATCACTCACTATCCCAAAGTATTGTTATTCTCTCTCTCCTAAAAGATCAAATGCAGAAAGAGACATGGGCTATGCAAAAATATGCGAGGAAATAAAAAGGGGCAAGTGCCCGGAACCTCGAAAAAGAAAAGAAAAAGAGTGAGACGAGAGGTAAAAATAGACAAGTGTCCGACAGTAGAATTAGGGGTACAAAGATACCCACCTGAGCGGTAAAAATGGACAAGTATCCGACAGTAGAATTAGGGGTATTTACTACCCACCTGAAAAAAAAAAAGAAAAAAGAGATAGCCCATGTTCTCTCCCAATAAAAGATCAAGAGAGGAGGAGAGATAGCAATATGAGGAACAGTGAGCAATAAGTTTTATCATCACCATCACTATTATTTACTCCACCACACATGCACATCTTGATTTAATTGTATGTTGAGTTCCTTTGGATCCGTAGTTCGATTAAACATATGTATGGGCTGTTGAAGTGAATCCTGTCTAGGAACTCTGAGCTTTATTTTGAAAATTTATGCAAAACTCCAGAACAAAGGTGAGGTATAGACAGGAGGAATAGTGCTTGGCTTAATTATTTTGTCTTTCAATTACCTAAGGCTTAAGTACAGGTGCTAATCCCCAAGACACTTCACTCTAATCTGGGAGAATTTTATATGAAAGCATGTGTGCCTATCAGGAAAGAAAACATCAAAGCAACTCCTGATCCATCTGAGTTTTAGTTGTTTGCTCAGGGACGAGCAAAGGGTAAGCTTGGGGAGTTTGTTGACGATCCTAAAGTATCAAATTTAATTGTCAACTAAATATGGAAAAGGATCAATATGCACTAGACATCTAGAATTAGGGTTTTATCTGACAGAATTCCACGAGTTTTGGTGTTTGTCTATTTCTGCAGGGGGTTATCAGAAAATACGGAGAGAAGGCCCACACGTCGAGTTTACATAGAGATATTAACATGTGCGCTAATTTTCTATCATCTAGAAGACTCTAGAAGACACGTGAACGAACGGGAGGCCGAACGGGGCCCAGCCCAGGGCGCCCGCCCTAGGGTTTGGGGCGGCCGCCCTACTCCCATGGCCAATCAGCGTCAACTTTGCAGATTATGCTTCACCGACCTAAAGGATCAAGGAAAACCGTGCGATTAATGTCGGTTTGATCCGACGGCCCATGATCATTTGAGGGGGCTATATAAGCAGGGCCTCTCCACCCCAGGAGTATTGTTCTATGTTTTTTCTATGTTTTTGAGGGACCTAAAGGATCAAGGATCTTTAAGGAATCTGAATGGAACGAGGCTAGTATTGTTCTATGTTTTTTTTCGAAAGCGTGCATTGCACGTGCTTCATTAAGTGGAAGTGGGAAAGTTACACGCCCCAACAAGTCGTGCGGCGAGAAGCCATACTTTTTTCAGAGAACACACTAAAACAAATCACCGTCGAGTGGTGGAGAGCAGGTTGTACTAAGTAAATAATCCATTTCGCTATGGGTAGGGGGTGGCCGTAGCCTCAAGCCACAGGGCCAGTCAGCAGGGCGAGGCTGCCATAGCCGGCCCCAATCCAGACGGCAGCTTCCTCGAGGATGGCCGCGACGAGCTTGAACGGCGTCGTGGAGCAGCGGTCAAACATACGCCGGTTATGTTCCTTCCACAAATCCCAAGTGACGAGGAGGACCGGGGAGTCGAAACTCCGTCGGAGCGCCTGCGGTACGTCCTCCCATGCTGACATCCACCACCCAAGCAGGAAGGCATCATGCTGCGGTGGGGTGGCGATGGAGACCATGGCCGAGAGCAGGTGGGACCAGACCTCCCTGGCGTAGACACAGGAGCATAGCAAGTGGTCGCCTGTCTCATCCATATGGTCGCAGAGGGCGTAGGTCGCATCGGGCTGAAGGCCATGCCACTTTCGACGCTCGACGGTCTAGTCGAGAAGTGTTTTTCTTACTGGTTTTATGCACATTCTTGAGTACTCTATGATAGTTGCTATGAATATGGAGGGAAAGACATGGAGGACAATTCGTAAACCAGGTGGTGCTGAAATGTCCATCCATCAAGCTCAGGGTCACCTGTGTGTGTGCTGTGCTGATTTTCGCAATAGGTCTTGACTTTTAGTGTGGATACTTGAAGACTTATGGTACTGATAACTGAAGTTTGAAGCACGTTGTGGACATAGAGGAACTGTTTAGATGCATGAATATTAAAGTTGGTTCTGAGCTTTGTGATGAGGAGTACAGAGTGATTACAGTTCACTCAGAATGAAATTTTATTTTCCTTGTTGGAAAGGATAGAACATTGATTGCATATGACATGGACCGCAGAAAAGTTCATGTCATCCATGCTCGTGTCATCCGCTTTTGTAGATCAAGAGGGCGTTTCTATATGAACAGGCCTTACTATCTTCCTTATGTTCCCTTGTTCCTGGAGTCATTAGCAGAGCAGTAAAGGTATATTTCCTGCACTTTGTCATCATGACAGTCTTTATTCAGGTAGGCAGTTGTTTTTATTCTATGTATGTATAGGCCAATTTTAGCTTGTTAACTAAAGGAATGGTATGTTCAATATTATTAATTCTGCTGTTGTGCTTAGGTTGTGGATCAGAGATAAATAAGAGGGGTTCCTTGGTGTATTTGCTACCAATCCAAAGGATGCACTAATTATATTCATTTTGCCTTGCAAGCAGGAGTGCCACATAGAAGGAGCACAGCTACTTCATTTCGTTATTGTTGACGATCCTAAAGTATCAAATTTAATTGTCAACTAAACATGGAAAAGGATCAATATGCACTAGACATCTAGAATTAGGGTTTTATCTGACAGAATTCCACGAGTTTTGGTGTTTGTCTATTTCTGCAGGGGGTTATCAGAAAATATGGAGAGAAGGCCCACACGTCGGGTTTACATAGAGATATTAACATGTGCGCTAATTTTCTATCATCTAGAAGACTCCAGAAGACACGTGAACGAACGGGAGGCCGAACGGGGCCCAGCCCAGGGCGCCCGCCCTAGGGTTTGGGGCGGCCGTCCTACTCCCGTGGCCAATCAGCGTCAACTTCGCGGATTATGCTCCACCGACCTAAAGGATCAAGGAAAACCGTGCGATTAATGTCGGTTTGATCCGACGGCCCACGATCATTTGAGGGGGCTATATAAGCAGGGCCTCTCCACCCCAGGGGAGGAGGAGAAATCATTATCAGAGGAAGCCATCAAGTTTAGGGTTTAGAAACTCTCTCTCCCGCAGAGAATTAGATTTAGCTACTCCCAATTCTTTCAAGTTTTATAGGATTGATTAGATAGAATTAGAGAAGTAGGGCCTAGCGCTCTGGATTTCGGATCTTCGTCAATAAAGATTGGTATTATTTCATATCTTTCTCTACGACTTTATTCTAATTGCATTATGTCTTTATTTATTATGTTCCTAGTTTGCTCTAGTTCTATAAGTGATATAGTTATGATTGATGATGAGTTCATGCATGAGTTTGCAAAGCGCTTAGCTCTTTTCACGTGGGAGTTAAGTGGTAGATCACATGTAGGCGTGGTGCTTAGATGTTATTTACCTGCAAATGTATCCTATTGGCCGGGTCGTGTGGTAGTTCGCGATGGTGACAGCTTCGTTGATTCTTATATAGTCCACCCTCCGTTGATAGGATAGGCAAAATTTGTATTGCGGAGTAAGTCTTGCTATGTTCTGATTTACTTTAGCAATGTTCCTTATACATGAATGAAGAGTCTTTTGTGCTATATATGATCTTGTAGATGCTTAGAGTAGATTATGACTTAGTAAATAGTAGATACTTAGAATCTATTCTCTTGCTAGTCCGACGTCACCTTACATTTATGTGGAGTAGTCTATTTCTAATCGCTGTGTTATTTACCCATGAGCTTATATTTCATTATCTTTATTATTATGGCTTACCCCCTGCCAAAGCAAGTGACTGTGTGACGAGTTTCTCAGTAGTAATCATGTTCTTGCAAGTTTATCTCTAGTCTAAGCCTTGATAGATTTTACCCCTGTTTTCGCTTTCGCCGTTCTCTTAAGCAAAATTATAAATAACGATACCTGGAATACTTATCCTGGTGAAATGCTACAATGAGGTATTTTATCTGTGCGCTTGCGGATAGAATAGATTATTTTCTAGAGAGCCCTTATGTTTATAAATACCTTAGTACGCTCTAGCACCATGCTAGGGATGACAACCTAGTATTCAAGTGGTGTTAGCTAGTGTCAACAGTTATGTAATTCTGTAGACATCAGTACCTTTAATATGCTCTATGTACCGCTTATGTTAGGACATCAGTTGAAAAAGATGTTATGGTAGCGTCCATTATTATTGTAAAAAGTACTCTTGTTTGTGAACATTATTTATAGATGTAATGATTATATATATGTATGCTTTGTGTTCATGAAGCTATTAAGGGCCCAACTGAATTAGTAACTATTGTGAAACCGGATGAAATTATGTCATCGTCACTTTATGTATGATGCGGCAGGGATCAAAAGTATATCACCGCCGAATCCTTTAGTAACCCGACACCGACTAAACGATCATCAAAGGCGGATCGTGGTGCAACGCGATGGTGACCATGACCTTTGTTCTAGGGGATCATATGTTGAAGCGACAGTGGTGTTAACCTCTACACAGGTGTCTCGGCCGTTGAACCAACAGTGAACCCGCACCGCTGACAGTCGGGTCGAAGTACAAGGCGACGGTGCTGGTGACCACTACACAAGCGGTTGATGTGCCCACACGACGGTTTTGATAGCCTCGACACAGTCAGATCATTTGCCAATGCAGTAGTGTTAGTGTACATCCACAGTCGGGTCGTGCTCCAATGCAACTGAAGTAAGGACCTAATCACAGACAGATCATAAGCCAATCGGCGGTGTTAGTGTACACTGCAGTCGGTCCTAGATGCCGACGGTGAAGGCTATAGCCATCACTGTCGACAGCTTACTGCCGAGGCTGAAATTGGACTGCGATGTGGGTTACGATGCGGCTGTGAAGGGTGCAAGTGTAGTAGTGTATAGTGCATGCAAAACTATTAACGAAGTTGGAAACATGATTTTATGGTATGGTACGTTCATAGTTTTAGAGAGTTAAAAACTATAGGGATAAGTACCATCCAGTTTGGTAGAGCTTCACTTCTTAATTCTCAAGCTTCAATTCTTGTTTATCTAATGGAGAGATTCTAGTAGGGGAGTAGGGTGAGAAGCAGGTGAGAAGTGATTCTGGTGGTGGTTCAATAGGGAGCCATGGAGAGAAGGTTTTTCTTAGCTCCAAGCTTGTAATGTAAATGAAGAAATAATTCTTATTATATAGTTTTTCCACCAGAATCTAGTTGCAATATAATTGTTTGGTAGAGCTTTACAGAATCAGCTCAAATAAACTAGGAGCGAAGTGATTATACCAAACATGCACTACAATATGTTATGGACTGTCCCACGAATGAAAATCCCTATTTTTATGAGATGTCGTTAACCGGCTAGAATTGTTATAAAAAAACTGGCTAGAATTTGTCCATGGGAATATGGGATTCACAGCACTTTTCTTCGTAAAAAACAAAAACAAAAGCAAAAACAAAAACAGAGCAGTTCGGTCAATGGTGCAGTCGGCCGCCGCTTTTCGTCAACCATAATCCGTCATCGCCCATCAGTCGTAACCGACAACGTAGCACAGGCGCGGGCGAAGAAGCAAAAGCTTCCATGATGTGGATAATAAGCTTGACCGGTGGACTATTGACTACGAATAAAATATGATGCTCGCAGTGGCAGTCCGAGTCAACGTAGCAGGGAGCCAACGATCAAGGATCATCGTCGTCGACAGCAAAGGCAAAGCGGTCAAAACCACAGCTATGTCTAGTCTAGAGTCCTAGAGTCTAGATAGAGTCTAGACACAGAGACGAGCCTCGCATCATCATTGGATCGCCCCGCTCGCTCGAGCTTATGGTTGACCTAGCTACTACTCCCTTCTCGTTCTCGCGTGTCACCCTGGGCAAATTACCCGCTACCCAATACCCGAACCCGAAATACCCGAACCCGTACCTGAACTACCCGTACCCGATCTACCCAATCACAATTTCGGATAGTGATTCCAGATACCCGAAATTAGTTTGGGTAAATCGGGTAGCACCCCGCGGTACCCGAATTTCCCGAACTACCCGATATATCCAGAGTTGTGAATCAGTCATTAGTGAATGTGTCTGTCATTGTTCAGTGATCAGTTATGATTGTGGAACTTGTGTTAAACTGCTATCAAGTTATGTAAGCTGGTACTTTGGTACTTATATTTCTCTGTGAAATGCTACAAAGAAAGTGTGCAATGATTAATAATGCTGCTGGAATGCTTTACAATTTGCTGTATTTTCTGAATATCGGGTAGATCGGGAATACCCGAACCCGAACCCGAATTTGCGGGTACCCAAATTTGCGGGTAGTGAATTTTCGGGGCTGATATCGGGTACTGATTTTCATT
The DNA here is from genome assembly GCA_038087645.1 of Saccharum hybrid cultivar R570. Classification (NCBI taxonomy): domain Eukaryota; kingdom Viridiplantae; phylum Streptophyta; class Magnoliopsida; order Poales; family Poaceae; genus Saccharum; species Saccharum hybrid cultivar. The sequence continues at coordinate 7,541,206 of JAQSUU010000056.1, read as the reverse complement.
ACCCGAATTTCTCATTACCCGAATTACCCGACCCGAAATATTCGGGTAACCCGAACGCCCACAGTGACTCGCGTGCGTGCGCCAGCGATTACGTCGCAACAGCCCAAGTGGCAGCGCACACGCATGCCTTGCCAAGAGAGCAGCAGTAGCTAGTTGGCATCAGCGGAGCGCCCAAGTTGGATTGCTTGGGGGAACGGGGTGGGGGCAGCCCGGCAGGGGCTGGACTTTTGACCGTTGATCGAATGGAATAACCACGAGCAGAGCTGGGCCTGGGGCGGCTGCGTACCTACGGAACGGATGCACCCAGTGCACGTGCATTTGTGGATCGGTGGATCTCGCAATGTGACCATCTAGCTGGTCCACTTCGCACGCAGTCGTATACGGAGTAGGCTCGTAGCATTCCAGAGAGAGCCGACACCAACGAGAGGCATACGCGATCGAAAGAAAGCTTCGTTCTGGCTGGGCCATGCCCACCCTGACCTAGGCCTTCTAGTCCACAGCACAAATACAGTACACATTTGTCGGGCCCAAGCCCGGCCCGGAAGATGCTCCTTAAGTTGAGTCAGACTGACGGAGCTATCTAGCATCTCGGTCTCTCGGACCCCACCCGAGCAAGCAAATCAGACTCGATCCACTCGATACGTCAGGCGGCCGGGCCAGCGGGACGCGCATTAGCCTACCCGCAGTGGGTACTCTAAAACGATACTCTAAAGCTTTAGAGTATGAATATAGAGTAAAAACTGCTGCACCGGGTACTCTAAAACGATACTCTATCTTTTCTCTTACTCTATATTTAGAGTAGTACAGTGCTTACTCTATACTCTATAGTGGCGGGCCCTACTAGCTAAACAAAGGGAAAAAATGCTATAACTCACAAACCAAAAATCCAAATTAAATTTCGATTACACCATTAAATTCGTCTCAATAAATCCTTCAAAACTAGATCACACATGAATATATTTAGATAAAGTGACAAATGGGTCCCATAGTGGATAGAGTGGATAGAGGATGATATAGAGGATGGATGGGTGCGAGAAAATTGAGTATAGAGAAGAGAATCTTGCTAAATAGGATGTATAGAGGATGAATATAGAGGTCCATGAGTGCGGGTAGTCTTAGAACCACGCCGCCGCACACAGCCAGTCAGCCACACCCAGGGGCCAGTAGTGGCCAGGAACCCACGAATACCGTTTCCCCTGCGATGGGCCCGCATGGGTCCAGCCGCCCACGGTGCGAACGACCAAGTGCCAACGGCTAGTACATTTCCTCTCCTCCGCCCCACCGTCTGGCTCGTCCGCTCGTGGACGTGGCCTTCTCTCTCTCCACGTATCCGCCGCTACGGGCATCGCCCTTCCACCCAGAACTAGCCCCTTGCTCTGACAGGTGGGACCGGAACCCAGGTCGCCATCCTCCGAGACAGTTACCAACAAAACAAAAAACGCGCCAGAGTTCAGTGTCGCAACAAGATGCCAACTGCTTGCCGAACACCCACCGGCTTACCGGAACGTCCTTATTACGAAAAAAAAAATGTCAACTGCTACACGCGGAGCCGGCGCATTGGCTTTGTGTGCCAGCGAGGTTGCTTAGCCGAGTGTGCCATGGCAATGGCATGACTGCACGGCTGCACGAGTGTAGTATTCGTACGCGTACGGGACGCGATATGTAATTGGGTCGCCGTGCTTCCAACGTTCGTCTGGGTCTGGTCCAATCCTAGACGGTCAGCGTCGCGTCGCCTCTCTCTCCCTCTCTCTCCTCTCCCCTCTCCTCGTCCCGAGCGTCCCGTCCCGATCCCCAGTCTCTCCAGGGCACCGCCAGTCCACCACCCCCGCCCGTCCGCCCGCAGCTTCCCGGCACGTTCCTTCCGGGCTCCACCTCCCGTCGCATCAGGCGACCACGCCACACACGGGAGAAGGGGCGGCTGGCGGCATCCAACGAGACCGCTCCACGCGCCACCCGGCTCTCGCCGTGTTCCGTGCCGCGGGACGAGGAAAAAAAGGGTGCGGGTTCGGCCCGTGCAGGGGCAACGGCTGGGCAGGCTCCAAGGAAATCAATTGATTAATGACCGCGTCATACACGAGCGGGACGGAGAGCGGCGTTTCCGTCCACAGGGCAGCCGGGCAGGGCAGGCCAGGCCAGGCCAGATCGATCGGCGTCGGCCCTTGTTTGCTACCCCGTGGTCTGGTCTCCCACACGGCACGGGATTAACGTAGCTTTGACTCGCGCGCCGTTCACTCCTTCCCAGTACACCCGGGGGGCCTCGCCGCCGCTCTTCTTTTTTCCCCTTTCCTTCTCGACTTCTCGTGGTCGTGCGCTGTATTTTCCCTTGGACTTGCCAGTGTGAAAACCTGGGCACTGGAGACCTGGTATAACACTCCGGAACAGCCGCTTTCGTTTTCTTTTCTCACTATACTATAGTAATAAATCGCTTGCTTTCACTATCTCTTACGCATTTCGAAATTTCCAAGCTGCTAATGCTGGTGCTTGCGTCTTGCAAATACTTCAATGCATAGAGACTCGGGTTCTCACGGAAGAATTATAGACCTTGCATTTGGTTGGCTTTATGCCTTTATATGCATATATATCATAGTCAAACAATGTAACTTTAACTTGGGAACCAAAATGAAATGCACCAACTCAAAAGTGGTTGTTTGAAACAATGAAAAGTAAGTGCTAGTTATAATTTTAACCGACGTGGATATATAATTAAGATAATGATGAGAGACTTGCTGTAGTTGATTTTAGATATTGTTTCTTATAAGGTAAATGGGAAGTGTTTTTAGTAGAATTTTTTGTCCCGGAATTTCCCCATGCTGTTTTTTTTATAAAAAATCTCTACTAATATGTTCTCTGAGAGGCTTTCCATTTTTTTTAAAAAAAATGGATTTCCGGATTCCAAATAAGAAGTACTTGAATATTGAAGCAAAAAAGAAACGTTTTCTCTGAGAGGAAACATAAAACATTTCATAAGAGCATCTTCATGGCATATCATATGTTCCATCTCCATTGACTACGAAAGGCCATTCTTATCCTTGTCCATCCTCTGCCTTTTTTTTTTTACAACACATCCTCTCCCGTTAGGCGCGTCCAGCACAACGCGTGGTGGCCGGTCCCCCGGTATATAATCCCCCTTTCAAACGGCCATTTCCGCAAACCATTCCAAAACCAGCAACCGAGACCAGGACTCGGCGACGAGGCAGAGGCAGGGCACACACACAGAGAGCGCCCGGAAACCCTAGCCCCGCCGCCTCCGCCTCGCGATGTCTTGCACGGTGGCCATCCCGAGCTCGCCTGTCTTCTCGCCCTCACGCCGCCCGCTCTCCTGCAAGGCCGCTTCTGCCTCGCCGGAGCCCGCCGTCGCCGTCGCCGTCTCCGCCTCCTCACCGGCGCCCGCGCCCGCCGCCGCCGCCGGCTCGCCGCTCCGCCCCTTCGCGCTCCGCGCGCTGCTCCGGGAGGAGGTCTCCCCGTCTCCGTCGCCCCAGCCTCCCTCCGCCGCCGCGGTGGCCTCGGCACCTACTGGGGTCGTGCTGAAGCGGCGGCGACCGGCGCCGCTCGTGGTGCCGGCGTCCGGCGCGGCGGCGGCTGCTGCTGCTGCGGCCGCGGTTGCCGCTGTGGAGGCAGATCCGAGGAACGAGGTGGAGGAGGAGGGGGAGGAGTTCGCGGCGTACTGCCGGAGGGGGAAGGGGAGGAGAAGGGTGGAAATGGAGGACCGGCATGTGGCCAAGGTCGCTCTCGGCGGAGATCCACAAGTGGTAATCTCGATTGCTCTGACTCTCTGTTTCGATGTGTGTAGTTTTCTCGTGATTTTGAAAAAAATAAAAAGACGAACTTGGAATTGTCCTTCAGTGGCGACTATTCGGGTGTTTTGGGGCGGAAAATTTGCGTTGTTTCCTCTGAAATTGCCTTGAGGACTAGAACTTAATCGACTGATTTCATCTTCTCAGGCGCTGTTTGGTGTATTCGATGGCCATGGCGGGAAAAACGCGGCAGAGTTCGCTGCTGAGAACATGCCCAAGTTTATTGCCGAGGAGTTCAAGAAGGTAAACGGCGGAGAGATCGAAGGAGCCGTGAAGAGGGGTTACCTCAGGACAGACGAGGAGTTCCTCAAGAGGGACGAGAGCGGGGGCGCGTGCTGCGTCACAGCCGTTCTCCAAAAGGGTGGACTGGTCGTCTCCAATGCTGGAGACTGCCGTGCGGTGCTCAGCCGAGGAGGGAAGGCAGAGGCGCTCACCTCTGACCACCGGGCCTCCCGGGAGGATGAGAAGGAGAGAATTGAGAATTTGGTATGTCCACGATGCCCTAGCCTTCTCCTTTCTTGCACAAACTCTGCTAATGCAATTGAACAATGCATTGTAGCTGAATTGACTGGATGATTGAGCAATTAATTAACAACTGAGCATACATGAATTATACATTGTTCTGCAATCTTGCTTATGTGCCTGCTCGTTTTCTTTTCAGGGTGGATTTGTGGTGAATTACCGCGGAACATGGCGAGTCCAGGGCTCCCTGGCAGTGTCTAGAGGAATTGGGGATGGACATCTAAAGCAGTGGGTTGTGGCTGACCCAGACACCAGGACACTTCTGGTTGACCAGCAGTGCGAGTTCTTGATACTTGCTTCTGATGGCCTCTGGGATAAGATCGATAATCAGGAGGCAGTAGACCTTGCAAGACCTCTCTGCATTAGCAACGACAAGACCTCTCGCATGGCTGCCTGCAGGATGCTCACTGAGACATCGATTTCCAGGGGCTCAACTGATGATATCAGTGTCGTGATCGTGCAGTTGCAGAAATTTTCAAGTTCCTAACCTAATTGGGGAAACTGGACCTAAACTCTAGCCAGTAGCACTAACAGACTGGTGGAAGGCAGGATAGGTAGACATCATGTAACTTTGCTGGCGAAAGTTTTCATGAGTCGGCGTTATTTTGTGGGGATTTTAACATCCATTCTTTGTCGTAGAACCATTCATTTTATTATTTGATCTATTTGATTCATTCTTTGACAGTACTGAAATAAAGCGGGGCGATTCCTCGCTTCATGATCTCATCATACTGTAAAAGGCGATTTGCCTATGTACAAATATTCTATCATAGTAGATTAAAACTTACCGTGTTTTTGTTTGTCGATTCTATCCAAAAGAAAGAATACTAAGCTTTTGCGCCATACCCTGATCTTTTCTTAATATCTGCTTGTTTGACGCTCCAGCTTTGCGCCATTACCGTTTGGTAGGCTTCTCTCCACCGGTTTCAGGAGCTAGGGGGTGTTTAGTTCGCGAAAATTTTTGGTTTTGGGTACCGTAGCCTTTTGTTTTATTTGGCAATTACTGTTCAATCATGGACTAATTAGGCTTAAAAGATTCGTCTCGCGATTTCCCGTTGAACTGTGCAATTAGTTTTTTTGTTTTGTCTATATTTAATGCTCTATGCATATGCCGCAAGATTTGATGTAATGTTTTGGGGTGAAAATTTTTGGTAAAAACACCCCCCCTATTTTATGTCAAACGGGTAAAATAAAACAGTTTCTACCAGGAAACCTCTAAGGCTCTGTTTGACGGTGCTTCACTTCATTAGTGAAGCCATTTTTTTTTGTTTTAGCTTCACGAACGGCTCCATCGATAGAGCTAGAGCCGTTTTTATGACCTGTTTGCCAAAATAACTTCACACAGCAGATCAAAATGCTAAAATGTCTATAATACCTGTGCTCCGTTTATTCTCTCCCGACCTCTCTCATCCTTATCCACCCGTACCCCGCACACATGAACTCCCGAGGCGACCGCGCCCCTTCAGCCGACGGTGGTCGTGCACGCTCGCACTGTGAGCCCTACCAACCACGCGCTCCCCAATCGACCACGCCCCTCCCCAGGTGGTTGCGCCCTCCCGCCGGTGGCCGCACCCCCTCCTAGGCGCGACCGCGGCCCTCCACAGGTGACCGCGCCCCTACTGTCGACGACCGCGCCCTTCCCGCTGGTGGCTGCACCCCTCCCTAGGCGGCTGCGCCTCTCCCGCCGGTGGTTGCGCCTGCACCGGCGTGCCTCCGCGCCCGTGAGCCAATGGGGGCAATCCGGGGTTTCGTCATTGTTGTGTCCACATTGGTAAGCTGGAGCAGGAAGAAGCCACAATTTTGGCTTCACCCTTCACCTTTTCTTTGTCTCAGCACCTTTTTAGAGGCTCCATGCCTAAAACAGTTTTATTTTACCCTGTTTGGCAGAAAACAGGTCCAAAAGGCTCCTGAAGCCGCTCGAGAAGCCCTGCCAAACGGGGCCTAAATCATGTTCTCACGTAGCTTTGAGATGAGATGGAGTCAAAAACAGCGGCTTCCCCTCATCCTACGTAGTGTTCTGTGAGAGCATGTTTCGAGAAACTCTATATGCGGAACTATTTTGTCAAATGATTTACCAAAACGGCTCTAACTCTATTAATGAAGTTGTTCATAGAGCTGAAGCCCAACAAAATGGCTCACTAGTGAAGTGGAGCCGTGCCGAACGGAGCAAAATAGTAGCTTGGACCTCTAATTTTCAATCAAATTTATGAAGTGTATATGCGTGTTTGTCCTCCGCACCCCATCGACCTGCAGTCCATCAAAGCAACAAAATCACTATAGGACATAGGGACAGCATACAGCTGCTAGTGTCTCAAAAAAAAAAAAGATACAGCTTCTAGTTTTGCTTAAAAGACTGAAGTTATTATACATGGACGGAATGTACTGATCAAGGCCTGACGATCAAGTCTCGCTAAGAAGCCTCCAATGACATCCAAGTAGCCCTAGTGTTCTTTTCATTACTCATATTTATATTTATTTATTTATTTATTTTTGCTTCAGCATGAAACCCGTGATTTAATTTGAGATCTTTTGGTGTACATCAGCGGAGGAAACCGCGTAAATACTGTAGGGCTACCGATCCAATGATTTAAGTTGTATGGTATCACTCTCTCGAAGACAACTAACATATCAAAACTAGTATAATACCCGTGCTAACGCTACGGTGACATTTGGTAATGCAAATCACACAACAAAAAAATTGTTTACCTGCACAATACTTAATGTCAAAAGATCCGGATCCAAAATTATCACACGACACCCACCTCTTTGCCAAAGAAAGCTTTATTATCACAGATTCAACAATATCATTACAAAGCAACTCAGTCTTTGACATGACATATTGGCCAAATTTACACGTTCATACACAACCATATTTCGCTCCACTCCAAACTTATCAATTCTTGAGCTTTGCAGCTACCAGCCTTCCTGCTGAGCTCATGGGCGATCAATGCCACCAAGAGATCAGGTTGTACTTGCACGTGTCAACAAAAGAAAAAGAAAGAAAGAAAACTCACAAGTTCTTAGACTCAAACATACTACAGCTTATTCAGTTACAACATCCCTGCAATGTTACAACATTATTCAGTTATACATACAAGTATGTACATATGAAACTACCAACAACACCCATGCATGCACCGAACCATATAAAAGGTAAAATATGTCTAGCGTACGCTAGAATTTGTTCGCAATCCATAATTATAGAAAAGAAAATTCCAAGATGCCATTTAAAACACTAACAAGTTATACAATCACACACTCCGGTGATCCAATAATTAAGTGATATCATTATCAGAGAAAAAATAATTGATATGCCATAAAAAATCAATCTACGAACAAGAGTCAAGTCCAGCAAAAATATGGTGACACCTTATATAGGATAAAAAGCAAGTGTCTGAAAAAAATTTATAAACTGCAAAAATCTATTAATGTGATTTTTTACAACTCTTCATCATCAAGATTTAGATGTTGAGATTAATGTGAAAATAGTAATTTTTAATCAACAAAACATAATCACAAAGATTTAGAATAAGCGCTTATATTCCAGTGAATAAGTCAAAACTAAAGATTACAAGAGTTCAAAATTTTATGAACCAGTAACATATATGTAGTGAAGAGCCCAAACAAATTTATTACCAGAGCAATAAAGGTAAAAAAATCTCAAATAACAGACATCCCACTCACACAAAAGGGATTGGGATAAAGCTACAGTTAAACATTCAGTTGCCCAAAGGAATGGAAACAATTATTGAGCAGCTCCTTCTGATCCTTGAAAATAATTAGATAAAGCTTTTCTACCCAAGATAATTGCAGATAATGGGGTATGTCCTTGTTCCCCAAAATAACATGATGAAGCAAACCAAAATTTTATTAGTTGGTGTAGAAAACAGGACTTTTAGATGCTGCCACTGAACTCGACTTCATGCCATCCCATCAGCACCGGCTCTTGGAGCTGCCCTGCAAAAAATCTAGTGCTCTACCACTGCAGCACGTTGCGCGTGCACTAATCAGTTTATTTGTAGTGAATTGACATGGTGAAATAATTTAAATGTAGAACTAAACAATTTGATTCCCTTTGAAAATTACACCAACGAACTTGAAACCTATCAGTGAAGGCAATATAGAAATCATAGACAATTGCAGTGTTCAGAATAGTGTAGTGTGAGTGGCATCCATCATTTTCATAACAAAAAAGGCATTTATCAATTGCTGTGTTCAGAATAATATGGAGCAATGCTTCTCATCTATGAATTGTCCAGCATGTAAGGATTATGAATTTTATGGGCTTCTCCAGTTGGTGCAGCTTTTTTTTGGGGGGTTTCACAAATCTGATAAAAAAAACAGAGTGACTGCATTAGCAACCATGCAATGGTTAGAGGAACGAACATAGGTAATATGGAACAATAAGTGATGTAGATTAGCATAAAGCAAACACGAAAGGCGCCATGACATGTATGATATGGATCTGCTGTCTCTAGGGAGTAGAAAAACGTGAGTAATATAGCCATGCAACAACCGAAAGATATAGAGCAAAAAACATAGAAGTGCTGAAGAAAAATAGTAAAAATGCCATGGTGGTAATGGTACCAACTGTACACAATGAAGGCAACATGGATCAACATGTTATTCTCCAGGAATCCAAGATACAGTATAGTAATTATGTCTAAGATATGATAACCATGACAATGACAGATTCAGTTAAGGAAAATGTTTATCATGAATTCATGAGTAACCCAATAGTCATTAGACAACGCATGTATGTCCAGTCTTACAGGATTACAATGGTTACCAAGGAAGATAATGGCCAAGCTGACAATTTGAGACCTACCAATTTTCGCTGTGATCCTGCAGAAATAGACTAACAATGGAAAAGAAAGGAGGCTGCCTCGTAGGTCATGGGATCTCCAGTTTTACGATGGTATTAAGCATGTTTATAATCACACATCAGGAAACCTGATTTTTTCACTCCAAACATGTTATAGAATGATTCCGAATATGAAATTTGCAGCAGTCCATTGAATTTGGTGTGCAAATTGTTGTGTCAAGAATAACCAACAAAAGTAGAGACAGAAACGGAGATTGAAGGAGGGGAGAAAGCGGCTTTTGATTACTAAGCATGTTGTACGCGAGTTTGACCCGTAGCGTTAGCAGGCCATTGATCTGACCAATTTCATATATGCACTCAAATCAACAAAGAAAAGAGACCAACTCACCATGCTTTGCTTCTTAATTGTTGGTCCAGGGCACCTATGTCTCATTCACCAAGACAATCTTCACCGCCCTTGCCTCCTTGAATTACAAAACAAGACAAAATTTGTAAAAAATAAAACAAACAATTGTCCAGGTGAATTTCTTTGTACTGGATAGGCTATGAGTGTGTGTTCGTTGACTGGTCACCTACTGTTGCTTGACGTTTGGAATTTGTTTGGGCCGTTTTTGAAATCTGTAATAGTGTGAACAGACCTAAGCTGCTAATGTACTACCTCCATTCTTATCTGGCATGTGAGGAGAGACTATAGACGCAATAACCTGATTCACAGCAAAGAGGAAATCAAGACCAAGGGCTCGCCCTCCGGCCATCAGGGCTCCTAGCAAGTAGAGGTGATATTCCTTCAGCTCCCTTGCAATAAGAATGTTTGTTATTCATCTTAGAAATATGTGATACCTGAAGGTTTTGTGGTGTCAAAATGGCAACCATGTTCATACAGAGCTCCAAGAAAACAGCCTATAAATGCATGAAGCAGTGAAAAGAAAGATTAGTAACATTACCCACCTTGTATGTTTTTGTGACAAGCTAGATTGATGCCAGCGCTTAAGGGATAGAAAGTGTCATCAAGATCTAAAAATGAAATACGAAAACATCATTATTTGATTGTACCACAAGATGAAGAAATAAAAGCAGCAACAAATTTCTCTGGATTTTTAAGAGCAGGGAACACACCAAACAACAAGCACTCAAAGTTTGGTCTTTCAAGAATAGCGTCCATTATCAACCGTCAAAATCTGCAAAAACATTTTCCCAAATTAATTGAGACCAGTTTTCTGATTAGTTATTATTTGAGAGCTAAAAGCTTATATAAAAGCTGGGTTTTCCTTTGTAAAAAAATTATATATAAAAAAGATGCAAGTTTTGGAATAGACTTCTACAAGTCTTGACTGACATCGGTCACTGGCACTTCTTGCACGCTGGAATTCTCACCTTGGCCACCTCCCGCACAGTCTCATTTTGTGGGCGCTAACAAGCACGGGCTCCGAGATCACCAGAGAGACTACTTGTAATCTAGACATTAAATGCACTTTTTTTAGATAAAAGAAATTTTATTCCGGCTCCTAGCAGATTTATCTTTCAGTGCTTCATCTTACCTTTTAGCAGATTTATCTCCAAGAGGCTCCTAGCAATGAAAGTTGAGCAGAACCTGGAAGTTGAGTGATGAAAAAAACATGGAGCTAGATGAAGCTGCATCCCTCCCTTCTCCAGCTCCTTCGTCTTCCATCTCGCACCAATTCTGAAAGCAGATAGCCACCAGCTAAACCATTAAGATCACATAATACTGTATTCAGATCCAACTAACTCCTAAGCACAGTGAAGTAACAACTCAATATGAATTGTTTAGATCGCACAGTGAAGTTAATGTATATGAACATGTGTGTCGATCTAAACAATTCATATTGAGTTGTTACTTCACTGTGCTTAGGAGTTAGTTGGATCTGAATACAGTATTATGTGATCTTAATGGTTTAGCTGGTGGCTATCTGCTTCCAGAATTGGTGCGAGATGGAAGACGAAGGAGCTGGAGAAGGGAGGGATGCAGCTTCATCTAGCTCCATGTTTTTTTTCATCACTCAACTTCCAGGTTCTGCTCAACTTTCATTGCTAGGAGCCTCTTGGAGATAAATCTGCTAAAAGGTAAGACGAAGCACTGAAAGATAAATCTGCTAGGAGCCGGAATAAAATTTCTTTTATCTAAAAAAAAGTGCATTTAATGTCTGGATTACAAGTAGTCTCTCTGGTGATCTCGGAGCCCGTGCTTGTTGGCGCCCACAAAATGAGACTGTGCGGGAGGTGGCCAAGGTGAGAATTCCAGCGTGCAAGAAGTGCCAGTGACCGATGTCAGTCAAGACTTGTAGAAGTCTATTCCAAAACTTGCATCTTTTTTATATATAATTTTTTTACAAAGGAAAACCCAGCTTTTATATAAGCTTTTAGCTCTCAAATAATAACTAATCAGAAAACTGGTCTCAATTAATTTGGGAAAATGTTTTTGCAGATTTTGACGGTTGATAATGGACGCTATTCTTGAAAGACCAAACTTTGAGTGCTTGTTGTTTGGTGTGTTCCCTGCTCTTAAAAATCCAGAGAAATTTGTTGCTGCTTTTATTTCTTCATCTTGTGGTACAATCAAATAATGATGTTTTCGTATTTCATTTTCAGATCTTGATGACACTTTCTATCCCTTAAGCGCTGGCATCAATCTAGCTTGTCACAAAAACATACAAGGTGGGTAATGTTACTAATCTTTCTTTTCACTGCTTCATGCATTTATAGGCTGTTTTCTTGGAGCTCTCTATGAGCATGGTTGCCATTTTGACACCACAAAACCTTCAGGTATCACGTATTTCTAAGATGAATAACAAACATTCTTATTGCAAGGGAGCTGAAGGAATATCACCTCTACTTGCTAGGAGCCCTGATGGCTGGAGGGCGAGCCCTTGGTCTTGATTTCCTCTTTGCTGTGAATCAGGTTATTGCGTCTACAGTCTCTCCTCACATGCCAGATAAGAATGGAGGTAGTACATTAGCAGCTTGGGTCTGTTCACACTATTACAAATTTCAAAAATGGCCCAAACAAATTCCAAACGTCAAGCAACAGTAGGTGACCAGTCAACGAACACACACTCATAGCCTATCCAGTACAAAGAAATTTTCCTGGACAATTGTTTGTTTTATTTTTTACAAATTTTGTCTTGTTTTGTAATTCAAGGGGGCAAGGGCGGTGAAGATTGTCTTGGTGAATGAGACATAGGTGCCCTGTGAAAGGTCTTGATGGCTAGAGGGAGGGTGAATAGCCCTTTAAAAATTTCTACAAAGACAAGCTAAACAAGTTTATCAATACAACAAATAGCGAGATGCGAGTTTTGCTTAGCCTACGGGGTGTTTGCAAGCTACCTATTCAATTCACAATTCTAGTATTGGCACACAACCGCACAAGTTAAACCGAGAAGGTAACTACAACTACAACTAGCAAGCTACACAAAAGAGCTGCTCTAGCAAAGCAAACTAGGAAAGTAATGCGGAGTTGAGTTAGGAGGGTTTCACCGAGGGGCGAAGTATTGAGCCAACCAATATGATCAACAATGAATACCAAAACAACCGAACACCGGGATCAATCAATCACAATATGAAAGTGATGACACGAAGATTTGTCCCGAGGTTCACGTGCTTGCCGGCACGCTTGTCCCCGTTGTGTCCCTCTTCACCACGTGGTTCGGTGGCTAATCGGTCTCACACCGAGCCTCTCAAAAGGCGTCACAAGAACCTACCAAATGGCAAAAGGTTGCAATGACACGAGCAATTTACTAATGTTGCCTTTGGCGCTTCGCCGAGGTAGGCACAAACCCCTCACAATCACCGGATGTGGCCAAGAACAATCACCAACTCTTGCCAACGCCTCCAAGCTGCTCCAAGCCGTCTAGGTGGCGGCAACCACCAAGAGAAACAAGAATCCCGCAGCAAATCAACCACCAAGTGCCAACTAGATGCAATCTCACAATGCAAATGCACTTGGATCACTCAATCTCACTTCGAATATGCAAAGAAACAAGAGAGATGAGTGGGAGTGGAGTTGCTTAGCTCAAAGTGCTCACAAGTATGTCAAAAGTCCAAGAGAGAGAGCCTTGAGCCGGCCAACGAGTATTTATAGACGTACCCCTTCGAATATAGCCGTTACACACTTGAAACAGCCGAAGTCGCGCTGACTGGACGCGCTGGTCGCGCGGACCGGACGCGCCGGTCACACAACGGCTCTTTTGCGAAACACCGATCGGACGCGCTGGTCGCAACGACCGGACGCGCTGGGCTCGACCGGACGCGCTGGTCCCGTAACTGACCGGACGCGCTGGTCAACCCAGAGCAGTGCACAACGAAACAGCTACCGGACGCGCCGGAGAACTGACCGGACGCCACAGTGCCAGCGTCCGGTTAGAGTCCAGTAAGCTCCCTGATCGACCGGACGCGTCCGGTCGACAGTGACCGGACGCGCTGCGCGTCCGATCAAAACGCTGAGACACGCGCAAACGCTGAACACTGACCGGACGCGTCCGGTCAAATAGAGACCGCGTCCGGTCCAGCGTCCGGTCACCACTGTGACCTCCGTTCGCCTCCGTTTCTTTTCCGTCTTTCGGCGTAGTGGAAAATAGGCATTTCAATCCCTCGAAAACACCTGAATCCCGCCTCGCAAGCTCGGCGGGAGGGAGAGAGGACTTAAACCCTCTCTACCGCTCAAACTCCACCGCCTTCGCAAACGTGCTAACATCACCAAGTGATCATCACCATGTGCATGTGTGTTAGCATTTTCACAATCATTTTTTGAGGCGTTATTAGTTCTATCCAAATGCATATGACATGAAATGCACACCTAGAGGCACTTAGGAGTTCAATAGCCGCGTCATTCCCCTCTTTATAGTACGCCTATCTATCCTATAATGTAACCACACCCACTAAGTGTCTTGCTTACTAAAACACAACCCTTAAGCATATACCTTTGCCTTGATCACGTAGGGTTGCGTCCAAATCCAAGTGTGGCCATCATGATCACCATGTCCATCTTGCCACCAACCTTGGAATGTACTAATCCTCATATGCTACATACAACTTAGGCATAGGATTAGTACTTAGGTATTGTCACTAATTACCAACACCAAACATAGGACTTTCAATCTCCCCCTTGTTGGTAATTGGTGACAACCCTTTCACAAAGATATTATGATAAAATTTTGATTGAACCCATGTCACATTGTCCAAGTATATTACCATGTGTAAGAAGTATGGACAAGTGATCATGAATTCAAATTGATAGCAATGGCTCCCTCTACATGTATGCTATATGTTTGGATTTTGGAAGCATACATGTTAGATAGGAAAGATTAGGTGCATTGACTACCAATAGGTGCTAAGTGTTTTAGATTATAGACCTTTGAAGCGTGATACCATCGGAGTAGCGATAAACACCATCTTAGCACCTTGTGTAGTTAGATACTACTTGGAAAAGCACAAACATAACTAGAAACCTCATGAGATCAACATTATAAGCAAGGCTCTAGTACCACTTTGAAAAACATGAAGCAAGAAAAATCTAACTACTTCCTATTCATGCTAGTACTTCAATACACCATTTAATTGTATACTAGCAAAACATCACACAAGCAAAGTATTGGAGAAAAAGAAATGCATAACTATGCATCATACATATGAAGTGCACAAAGAAATGCAACATTCATGTTTAAGAGCTTGCTCCCCCTACTTGTGTGCTCAAAATTTTAGTTGATCCCCTTCTTTTATCAATTTTCCCTTTAGGGTTTTCTCCTCCTTTAGAATCTATCTTTGTGAACAACATTTTCTCCCCCTTTGGCACCAATGACCACAAGGGACCAATTTTAGATAGATTATCATGTTGAATTATGGGTTGAGGATCAAGTTTGTGATTCAACCTAGATTGCTTGCATAAATAAAATGCTTCGGTTTGATCAAGGGCAAGCTTCTTCACACCTCACTAGAAGGGTTATCATGCACCATGTCGAAGCAAATATTTAGACAAGTTTTCTAGATTAAACACTTAGGATCACAAGCTACTTAAACAAGTTATATGCTACCACTAGATCATACAAGACATGGAAACAATAGTGGCACCATATAAACTTCAAATTCATTTGATTTTCATGAATGAGCCTAAAACATAAGAAATCATGACTAGATGCACTAAACATGTCCTTAGTATAGAATGTATGACATGTCAACCAATTGTACCTTGGGGCTCAAAGGAGAGGCATGTCATAACATTGGGGTGCATCAACTCATGTTGGAGAAGTCAAGTATGTTCAACTCATTCTTTAGCTTGTGAAATCTCTTCTCATCAAGTGGCTTGGTGAATAGATCGGGTAATTGATCTTCGGTGCCCACACTCTCAATAGCAATGTCACCCTTTTGTTGATGATCTCTTATAAAATGATGACGAACATCAATATGCTTTGTTCTTTGATGTTGAACCGGATTGTTGGTTAGCTTCACGGCACTTTCATTGTCACATAGTAATGGCACATTCTTGAAATTGATTCCAAAATCCTTCAATGTTGCCTTCATCCACAAGATTTGTGCACAACAACTACCCGCGGCGATGTATTCGGCTTCGGCGGTAGATAGTGCAATACTATTTTGCTTCTTGGATGACCATGAGACAAGTGATCTTCCCAACAATTGACAAGTCCCGGAAGTGCTCTTTCTCTCCACTTTGTCACCAGCATAGTCGGAATCCGAATATCTAACTAGCTCAAAGCTTGCACCTTTGGGATACCATAATCCAACATCTTGTGTATGCTTCAAATACCTCAATATTCTCTTTGTTGCCTTCAAATGACTTTCTCTTGGTGAGGCTTGAAATCTTGCACACATGCATACACTAAACATCACATCGGGCCTTGATGCCGTCACATAGAGTAGGCTACCAATCATTGATCTATAAAGCTTTTGATCCACCATGTTGCCACTCTTGTCACTATCCAAACTTCCACTAGTGCCCATTGGGGTTGTAATGCCCTTTGCATCTTCCATGCCAAATTTCTTGAGCATATCTTTGATGTACTTGGTTTGGCTCACAAATGTTCCTTCCTTCATTTGTTTGATTTGAAGTCCAAGAAAGAAACTAAGTTCACCGATCATTGACATTTCAAATTCCTTTGTCATCATTTTCCCAAACTCATCACAATAATCTTGAATGGTTGAACCGAAGATGATATCATCAACATATATTTGCAATACAAATAAGTCTTTCCCAATCTTCTTGGTGAAGAGAGTAGTATCCACTTTGCCCATGACAAAACCTTTGGATAGCAAGAAATCTCTCAATCTTTCATACCATGCTCTAGGTGCTTGCTTCAATCCATACAAAGCTTTTCTCAACTTGTAGACATGATTGGGTTTCTTGTCATATTCAAAATCGGGAGGTTGCTCCACATACACCTCTTCTTGAATGTACCCATTTAGAAATGCACTCTTCACATCCATTTGATATAGCTTGATATTATGAGCATAAGCATAGGCAAGTAAGATCCTAATTGCTTCCAATCTTGCAACCGGGGCATAAGTTTCACCAAAGTCAAGACCCTCTATTTGTGTGTAACCTTGAGCCACTAGTCTTGCTTTAAGTTGTTGAGCTCTTCATGCATTGCATTTACCCAATCCGGATCTTTCAATGCTTTGTCAATGTCCTTGGGTTCTTCCATTGACACAAAAGAAGAATGAGCACAAAATGATGCCAATCTTGATCTAGTTTGAACTCCCCTTTGTATGTCACCAATGATGGAATCTAATGGATGGTCTCTAGCAATGTTGGTTGGTTGAAGCACTTGTACTTGATTGCTTGGATGTTGATGTTGATCATGAGTTGGAGATGATGAAGTAGCCACTTGTTGATCTTGTTGCACTTGAGATGATGTACTAGCTTGATTTTGCATTAGAGACCCACTAGCTTGTGTAATTGGACTTTGGAGTACTTGATCTTTGTTGTCATCCACATCAATCACTTGCTTTGGCCTAATATCACCAATATCCATTTCTTTCATAGCATTGGTCAATTGAGTTCCTCTCACATCATCCAAGTTATTTTCCTCATCTTGAGAGCCATTTGTTTCATCAAACTCAACATCATGAACTTTCTCAAGTAAGCCACTAGCCAAATTCTAAACTCTATAAGCTTTGCTAGTAGTGGAGTAACCAAGTAAGAATCCTTCATCACATTTCTTCTCAAACTTGCTCAATCTAGAGCCCTTCTTCAAGATGTAGCATTTGCAACCAAATACCCTAAAGTATGCAATGTTGGGCTTTCTTCCATTTAAGATCTCATATGGTGTCTTCTCTAGAAACTTGTGGCAATAGAGGCGGTTGCTATAGAAGCAAGCCGTGTTGATTGCTTCGGCCCAAAATGAATGACTCACATTATACTCATTTAACATTGATCTTGCCATATCAATCAAAGTTCTATTCTTTCTCTCAACTAGGCCATTAGATTGAGGTGTATACTTGGCCGAGAATTGATGCTTGATTCCAAGCTCCTCACATAGCTCATCAACTCTTGTGTTTCTAAACTCACTTCCATTGTCACTTCTTACTTTCTTGATTGTGGTCTCAAACTCATTTTGCACTCTCTTGATGAACTTCTTGAATATGTCAAATACATCACTCTTGTCCACAAGAAAGAATACCCATGTGTATCTAGTGAAATCATCTACAATCACAAAACCATACTTGTTGCCACCAATGCTTGTGTATGTAGTTGGCCCAAATAGATCCATATGCAACAACTCAAATGCCTTGGAAGTACTCATAATGCTCTTCAATGGATGAGTGTTGCCTACTTGTTTTCCGGCTTGACATGCACTACATAGCTTATCTTTCTCAAATGTGACATCCTTCAAGCCTCTAACTAAGTCATGCTTCACTAACTTGTTCAATTGCTTCATGCCAACATGACCAAGTCTTCTATGCCATAACCAACCCATACTTGATTTGGTGAGCAAGCATGTTGAAAGTTGAGTGTCACTAGCATCGAAATCAACCAAGTATAGATTCTCATATCTAAAACCCTTGAAGATCAAATTAGAGCCATCAACACTAATTATCTCCACATCATCAACACCAAATATGCACTTGAAACCGAGATCACACAATTGAGCAACCGAGAGAAGATTGAAGTTCAACTTTTCAACTAAGAGCACATTGGAAATGCTATGATCATTTGAGATTGCAATCCTTCCAAGAGCCTTCACATCACCCTTGCTATTGTCACCAAATGTGATACTATCAATGCCACTATCATTTGATTTGAGAGAGTTGAACATTCTTGAATCACCGGTCATATGTTGAGAGCACCCACTATCAAGCACCCAATGCCTTCCTCCGGCCTTGTAATTTACCTACAAAATAAATTAATGTTTCTTAGGTACCCATACTTGTTTGGGTCCTTGGAGGTTAGTAACTAAGCTCTTTGGTATCCAAATGGCCTTCTTCTTTGGACCCACAATTGGTGTACCAACAAACCTAGCATGCACACCTTTCTTACCCTTGGTAAGTACATAACAAGAATCAAAAGGAATATAATCCATTTTAGCATGAAACTTGTTGTTGTTCTTGTTCATTTTATTACAATTAATCTCTAGATGCCCAACTTGCTTGCATCTATTGCAATAACGACCATTGCTCTTCACAAAGTAAGACTTTGGAGTAGCAAAGGCCGCCTTGCCCTTCTTGGGAGTATAGCCCAAACCCTCTTTGTTAAGAGAGAACCTTTGGCTACCCAAGCATTTTAGCAAGCGGGCATCCCCACCATAGGCATTGCCTAATGCGCGGGTGAGATCATCCACCTCTCTCTTGAGAGTCTCATTCTCAACCACAAGCGATGCATCACTAGTAGTAGATGTAGAGTTGGTTGTGGTGGATGATGATGAGCTACATGAAGCATTAGTAGGACCAACAAATAAAGAATCATCAATAATATCACATGTTAGTCCAATATCACATGTGACAATCACTTACTCCTCCTTAGCTTCCTTCATGAGCTTCTCCAACTTGAGGTCCTTCTCCTTGATGAGTTCAAGTAGAGAGGAGTGGGCTTCCTTAAGCCTAGTGTGAGCAACTTCAAGGTCCTCGTGGTCTTCCTTTAGACACTCACGAGAGGCCTTTAGCTCATCAAAGGATTTCCTAAGAGCTTTAAGCTCTTGTTCAATTCCTTTGCACTCCTTACTCTTTTTGAGAGCAACAAGCTCTTCCATCAAGGCATCATTTTCATTGCTCTTGGCAATGAGCTCTTGCTCTAAGATTTTGCACTTCTTGGTTGTCCTCTTGTAGCCCTTGCTCATTTGATCTATTATGCCTAATAGATCATCCTTGGAGTAGTCCTCATCCTCCTCATCATCACTCCTACAACCATCACTAGCACAAGAATCATCATCACTATCATCATATTTTATCTTAGTGGGCTTGGCCATAAGGCATGTCGATGTAGTGTCGAAGATGGATGGCTTGTTGGAGAGGGCGATGCTTGCAATGGCTCGCCGAGTGGTCCTCTCATCATCACTAGAGCTATCATCATCATCACTATCGGAGTTGTCACTATCCCAAGTGACCACATAACCACCACCCTTCTTCTTCTTGTTGATAGTGAAGCTCTTCTTCTCTTTCTTCTCCTTCTTGTCCTTCTTGTTCTTCTTCAACTTCAACTCCCCATCATGATATCTTTTGTCTTCATAGGGGCACTTTGCCACTACATGATCGGGGCTATTGCAATTGTAGCAAAGCACCTCCTTTGCCTTCATGAAGTCCCTTCTCTTCCTTGCCCCATATCCTTTCTTCTTCATGAACCTCCCCATCTTGTGCACTAGGAGGGCCATGGTCTCATCATCGAATGGATCATCATAACTCTCCACCTTGCTCTTGACCTTAGAAGATGAAGCCTTGAATGCAATGGGCTTCTCTTGCTTGACCTTGGTCTCCTTCTTCCCTTCTACCTCATCTTCATCATCATTGTATTGGGCATCGGTCATTATATCTCCAAGTACATCGGTTGGTTTGACCTTGTCCAATCCCTCTCTAAAGATCATTCTCTCAAGGTGGCAAACTTCTTGGGTAAGCACATCAAGAACTTGTGTGAGAAGTCCTTGTCCTCAACCTTCTCTCCAAGCCCCTTGAGATCATTGACAATGACTTGGAGCCTATAGAACATCTCCGGGATGGATTCATCATCCTTCATCTTAAAAGTGGAGAACTTGTCCTTGAGCATATATAGCTTGGCACTTTTTACCATTGAAGTGCCTTCATATGTTTCTTCAAGCCTTATCCAAAGCTCATTTGCCTTTTCAAGATCTTTGATTTGCTCAAATACTTTGTCATCAATGGCACGGTAGATTGTGTCAAGTGCCGCCATGTTGCATTGTTTGTTGATGCGGTCATTTAGAGTGAGATTTTCTTCATCAAGAATGATGTATCCTTCTTTGGTCACATCCCAAACCTTCTCATGTATATTGCCTAGATATTGCTTCATCTTCCTTTTCCAATGATCAAAGGAAGAGATGCCATCAAAGAATGGAGGCTTGCCATTAACATGATTGAACATAACTTGAGCCATCTTGCACCGAGGTTGTTAAGCCTTGTAAACGGTGACCACGGCTCTGATACCACTTGAAAGGTCTTGATGGCTAGAGGGGGGTGAATAGCCCTTTAAAAATTTCTACAAAGACAAGCTAAACAAGTTTATCAATACAACAAATAGCGAGATGTGAGTTTTGCTTAGCCTACGGGGTGTTTGCAAGCCACCTATTCAATTCACAATTCTAGTATTGGCACACAACCGCACAAGTTAAACCGAGAAGGTAACTACAACTACAACTAGCAAGCTACACAAAAGAGCTACTCTAGCAAAGCAAACTAGGAAAGTAATGCGGAGTTGAGTTAGGAGGGTTTCACCGAGGGGCGAAGTATTGAGCCAACCAATATGATCAACAATGAATACCAAAACAACTGAACACCGGGATCAATCAATCACAATATGAAAGTGATGACACGAAGATTTATCCTGAGGTTCACGTGCTTGCCGGCACGCTAGTCCCCGTTGTGTCCCTCTTCACCACGTGGTTCGGTGGCTAATCGGTCTCACACCGAGCCTCTCAAAAGGCGCCACAAGAACCTACCAAATGGCAAAAGGTTGCAATGACACGAGCAATTTACTAATGTTGCCTTTGGCGCTTTGCCGAGGTAGGCACAAACCCCTCACAATCACCGGAGGTGGCCAAGAATAATAACCAACTCTTGCCAACGCCTCCAAGCTGCTCCAAGCCGTCTAGGTGGCGGCAACCACCAAGAGAAACAAGAATCCCGCAGCAAATCAACCACCAAGTGCCAACTAGATGCAATCTCACAATGCAAATGCACTTGGATCACTCAATCTCACTTCGAATATGCAAAGAAACAAGAGAGATGAGTGGGAGTGGAGTTGCTTAGCTCAAAGTGCTCACAAGTATGTCAAAAGTCCAAGAGAGAGAGCCTTGAGCCGGCCAACGAGTATTTATAGACGTACCCCTTCGAATATAGCCGTTACACACTTGAAACAGCCGAAGTCGCGCTGACCGGACGCGCTGGTCGCGTGGACCGGACGTGCTGGTCGCGCGGACTGGACGCGCCGGTCACACAACGGCTCTTTTGCGAAACACCGATCGGACGCGCTGGTCGCAACGACCGGACGCGCTGGGCTCGACCGGACGCGCTGGTCCCGTAACTGACCGGACGCGCTGGTCAACCCAGAGCAGTGCACAACGAAACAGCTACCGGACGCGCTGGAGAACTGACCGGACGCCACAGTGCCAGCGTCTGGTTAGAGTCCAGTAAGCTCCCTGATCGACCGGACGCGTCCGGTCGACAGTGACCGGACGCGCTGCGCGTCCGATCAAAACGCTGAGACACGCGTAAACGCTGAACACTGACCGGACGCGTCCGGTCAAATAGAGACCGCGTCCGGTCCAGCGTCCGGTCACCACTGTGACCTCCGTTCGCCTCCGTTTCTTTTCCGTCTTTCGGCGTAGTGGAAAATAGGCGTTTCAATCCCTCGAAAACGCCTGAATCCCGCCTCGCAAGCTCGGCGGGAGGGAGAGAGGACTTCAAACCCTCTCTACCGCTCAAACTCCACCGCCTTCGCAAACGTGCTAACATCACCAAGTGATCATCACCATGTGCATGTGTGTTAGCATTTTCACAATCATTTTTCGAGGCGTTATTAGTTCTATCCAAATGCATATGACATGAAATGCACACCTAGAGGCACTTAGGAGTTCAATAGCCGCGTCATTCCCCTCTTTATAGTACGCCTATCTATCCTATAATGTAACCACACCCACTAAGTGTCTTGGTTACTAAAACACAACCCTTAAGCATATACCTTTGCCTTGATCACGTAGGGTTGCGTCCAAATCCAAGTGTGGCCATCATGATCACCATGTCCATCTTGCCACCAACCTTGAAATGTACTAATCCTCATATGCTACATACAACTTAGGCATAGGATTAGTACTTAGGCATTGTCACTAATTACCAACACCAAACATAGGACTTTCACCCTGGACCAACAATTAAGAAGCAAAGCATGGTGAGTTGGTCTCTTTTCTTTGTTGATTTGAGTGCATATATGAAATTGGTCAGATCAATGGCCTGCTAACGCTACGGGTCAAACTCGCGTACAACATGCTTAGTAATCAAAAGCCGCTTTCTCCCCTCCTTCAATCTCCGTTTCTGTCTCTACTTTTGTTGGTTATTCTTGACACAACAATTTGCACACCAAATTCAATGGACTGCTGCAAATTTCATATTCGGAATCATTCTATAACATGTTTGGAGTGAAAAAATCAGGTTTCCTGATGTGTGATTATAAACATGCTTAATACCATCGTAAAACTGGAGATCCCATGGCCTACGAGGCAGCCTCCTTTCTTTTCCATTGTTAGTCTATTTCTGCAGGATCACAGCGAAAATTGGTAGGTCTCAAATTGTCAGCTTGGCCATTATCTTCCTTGGTAACCATTGTAATCCTGTAAGACTGGACATACATGCGCTGTCTAATGACTATTGGGTTACTCATGAATTCATGATAAACATTTTCCTTAACTGAATCTGTCATTGTCATGGTTATCATATCTTAGACATAATTACTATACTGTATCTTGGATTCCTGGAGAATAACATGTTGATCCATGTTGCCTTCATTGTGTACAGTTGGTACCATTACCACCATGGCATTTTTACTATTTTTCTTCAACACTTCTATGTTTTTTGCTCTATATCTTTCGGTTGTTGCATGGCTATATTACTCACGTTTTTCTACTCCCTAGAGACAGCAGATCCATGTCATACATGTCATGGCGCCTTTCGTGTTTGCTTTATGCTAATCTACATCACTTATTGTTCCATATTACCTATGTTCGTTCCTCTAACCTTTGCATGGTTGCTAATGCAGTCACTCTGTTTTTTTATCAGATTTGTGAAACCCCCCCCCAAAAAAAGCTGCACCAACTGGAGAAGCCCATAAAATTCATAATCCTTACATGCTGGACAATTCATAGATGAGAAGCATTGCTCCATATTATTCTGAACACAGCAATTGATAAATGCCTTTTTTTGTTATGAAAATGATGGATGCCACTCACACTACACTATTCTGAACACTGCAATTGTCTATGATTTCTATATTGCCTTCACTGATAGGTTTCAAGTTCGTTGGTGTAATTTTCAAAGGGAATCAAATTGTTTAGTTCTACATTTAAATTATTTCACCATGTCAATTCACTACAAATAAACTGATTAGTGCACGCGCAACGTGCTGCAGTGGTAGAGCACTAGATTTTTTGCAGGGCAGCTCCAAGAGCTGGTGCTGATGGGATGGCATGAAGTCGAGTTCAGTGGCAGCATCTAAAAGTCCTGTTTTCTACACCAACTAATAAAATTTTGGTTTCCTTCATCATGTTATTTTGGGGAACAAGGACATACCCCATTATCTGCAATTATCTTGGGTAGAAAAGCTTTATCTAATTATTTTCAAGGATCAGAAGGAGCTGCTCAATAATTGTTTCCATTCCTTTGGGCAACTGAATGTTTAACTGTAGCTTTATCCCAATCCCTTTTGTGTGAGTGGGATGTCTATTATTTGAGATTTTTTACCTTTATTGCTCTGGTAATAAATTTGTTTGGGCTCTTCACTACATATATGTTACTGGTTCATAAAATTTTGAACTCTTGTAATCTTTAGTTTTGACTTATTCACTGGAATATAAGCGCTTATTCTAAATCTTTGTGATTATGTTTTGTTGATTAAAAATTACTATTTTCACATTAATCTCAACATCTAAATCTTGGTGATGAAGAGTTGTAAAAAATCACATTAATAGATTTTTGCAGTTTATAAATTTTTTTCAGACACTTGCTTTTTATCCTATATAAGGTGTCACCATATTTTTGCTGGACTTGACTCTTGTTCGTAGATTGATTTTTTATGGCATATCAATTATTTTTTCTCTGATAATGATATCACTTAATTATTGGATCACCGGAGTGTGTGATTGTATAACTTGTTAGTGTTTTAAATGGTATCTTGGAATTTTCTTTTCTATAATTATGGATTGCGAATAAATTCTAGCGTACGCTAGACATATTTTACCTTTTATATGGTTCGGTGCATCCATGGGTGTTGTTGGTAGTTTCATATGTGCATACTTGTATGTATAACTGAATAATGTTGTAACATTGCAGGGATGTTGTAACTGAATAAGCTGTAGTATGTTTGAGTCTAAGAACTTGTGAGTTTTCTTTCTTTCTTTTTCTTTTGTTGACACTTGCAAGTACAACCTGATCGCTCCTTGGTGGCATTGATCGCCCATGAGCTCAGCAGGAAGGCTGGTAGCTGCAAAGCTCAAGAATTGATAAGTTTGGAGTGGAGCGAAATATGGTTGTGTATGAACGTGTAAATTTGGCCAATATGTCATGTCAAAGACTGAGTTGCTTTGTAATGATATTGTTGAATCTGTGATAATAAAGCTTTCTTTGGCAAAGAGGTGGGTGTCGTGTGATAATTTTGGATCCGGATCTTTTGACATTAAGTATTGTGCAGGTAAACAATTTTTTTGTTGTGTGATTTGCATTACCAAATGTCACCGTAGCGTTAGCACGGGCATTATACTAGTTGGGTTAAGGTGCCTAAGCCTAATGTGTATTCGTTTTTTGCAGATCTAATAAAAATATGAATAGATGTAATTTACATCAAATTTACACTAAACATACTATACTCTGTATCTGTACATCAAGGCTTACATATAAAGTTATAAACTGCCAATACAAAAACTTGGCCTATGAAAATTTACAGATCCAAAGTGACAGTGCATTTAAAAGATGGCACTCTGATCTAACACACGTATAGGCAAAAATCAACAATTACGCTCGACAGCTACTAAATTCACTGGATCATGGAAAACAATATGCCATTTTGGCTAATCCCTAATCAAATTTTGCATCAAAATTTAGGTTAAAAATAATCCAACCTCGATCAGAAACCATTTCACCATATCTACGGATCAGACCGAGCAAACATGGATGTGGCAGCCAGCATCACATAAATTAAATGAGTACTGCAAGTCTGTATCTTGCAGCCAGAACACTGATGGACACAAGTTAACAGGAACTCACTGATAATAAAAGAGAGCTCAATTGGAATATGAAAAGGATAATCAAGCAGCAATATAAAATATTATTGAACCATCAATTTCTAGCTAACATGAAACACTGCAATGCACAACACAATGAACAATGATTTCACATAGGCAAAGCATCGAGCACTTCGTGTGCATATGAGCTAACAGACAGAGATGTGTAGTATGGAGGGCCAAATTCTAACTGAAATACTGATTGGCAATGTTATCCTATTTTCCAACTGAACCAGTATTGCCACATCCAATGATAGTTTTTCTAATCATCAGGGGAAAAGCTATTCTACCCACAAGGTCAGTGGCCTCCTCGAGTCACTGAGAAAGTAATTTTTTTGTTCCACGAAATCAACAAACAAGATCGACATGGCGATAGATATAACTGTCATTTAACAGTGCAGCAATCCCATTTTGAACCAACACTGCTATACGCACACCAATTTCAAACATACATGATCCTATACGAAACAAAATTAATTCACCGGATCAGACGCAGACGCTACATCGTCCTAGAATCCGGTTGCAGCTAGGCATGGCAGGAAGTAGCAATAAACTTCGAGATGGGGGGGCACAAATCGTGCTCACCTAGGCGTCGTACTCCTAGGCATACTGCTTGGCGCGGTCGAATATGATCTTGCGGCTCTCGAGCGCCTTCTTCCTTCTGCGAGGGCCTTCTCCTTCTTGTCCGCTGCACACTAAGTCAACAAACAGAAGTGAACACCTACGATATGGATCTGGGACGAGGTGGGGGAGAGAGGGTGGAGGGTCGTCGGTGGGTCGGGGATGCAGAGGGGAGGAAGGTACCGCCGCCGCTGTCGCCGTGCACATCCCCATTCGGCCTGCTCACCGGGACAAAGGGGGCGCTGATGAGGGGGTGGGGCACCGTCACCGTGGGGGGGGGGAGGAGGTGGTTGCTGCCATCTGTGGAGGGAAGAGGGAGGAGGGCCGCCAGGGCCCGCTCTTGCTGGCGCGCCGCCCGAGGGACGTCGTCGCCCTGCGTCTGCCGCTGCCTCGGGAGAGAGAGATGTCGCAGTTTTTTTTGATGACTTCTCGTGGTTGTGTGAAGGCGGAGTCACGGCGCTGGGGAAGGAGGGGCGCGAGAACTGGCGGCAAAGGACGAAGGCGGCCTGAGCGTTTTCTTTTTGCAAGAAAATTAAAAATGGATGCGGGGCCGGGTCAGGGAATCGAACCCGGGATGCGTTGGGCAGCGTCGGTGTTGTTGCGCGTTTGAAGCCCATGTGCGTGAGACTGAGGGGCGCGGGTGTGAGAAACCTGGCTTCACACTTTCAATCTTGGCCATTGGTTTTGCTTCGTATGTTTTATTAGCCTTTGATTTTAATAAAGACATATTCCTGTGTATAATATTTTGAGTACACAATGGTTTGACTACTCAGCGGGGGATGTTTTCATTGGTGGACCTAAAATAATTTGAAGTGGTCAATTATAGTAGAGATATGCTAGTTCAACTACGATCCATTTTGTAGGCTCGAGTCGATTTGCGCGTGGCCACGTGTTTTGAGACCAAAGAAGAGGCAGTCAAGTCATTTTCTTACGAAGCAATTCTAGTCAGGGTTTGAGATTATCAGTATCTGTAGTCAACGTAGAGTTAATTACTTTAGAAAATTTTGCCTCTTCTGAGGTGGTTGCGTCTTGACTGAGGGATTCCTTTGATACGTCTTTATGCCATGCACTTACCGCGTTCGGATTAATTTTGACCAAAGTTTCTTACAGGATTTCGCTTCTGTTGCCTGAGTAGGGTGAGTGGTGTCCTTGCATTTATAGTTTACTGCTCATCCAACAATGCTTCAGCACAACCTAAAATATTTTGTTGTGCTGAACACCACGGACCACAAACAATGTTGCAAAATATTTTGTCTATAAATTTAGGAACAATAGCCATTTTGGTTCTTCAATTATTTCTCAAGGCTCAATTTCATCCCTAAACTTTCAAAATAGCTATTTAGGTTCTCAAACTTCAGTTTTAGGCTCAATTTCATTCTACAACTATGAAGATGATCGTTTCAGTCCTTAAATTTTGCATTTTAGACTCAATTTCATCCATAAACTATCAAAGTGCATTTAACTTTTATTTTCAACTCAATTTTATATATTCAAAAAGAAAACTTTATATTTTAGGCACAATTTCATCCATAAATTATCAAAATTATAGATCTGCTATTGTTTCAATATATCCATGTATTCTTAAAGAATAAATAGTGTTCGATGCAACTGTAATTGCTCCCACAAATATCATTTAGTCGGATATATGTAAATGGTACAATTATAAGGCAACATTTAAAATAATAGCTAGGAATTATTAATAGCCACGAAAGAGTTTTTGGATGAATATTATTTTTCTATCTCCAATCGCTGGTAGTGTTAGAGCTAACCATGTGCAACAGTGCAGCGTTCCACATACAACATAGACAAAGTTGAGTTGAAAATAAAAGAACAAAATACACTTTAATAGTTTATAAATGAAATTGAGCCCCAAATACAAAGTTTGAGGACTAAAATGATCATCTTCATAGTTTTAGGATAAAATTGAGCATAAAAATAGAGTTTGAGGACTAAAACGACCGTTAGTTCAGGGATGCAACTGAGTCTTGAGTAATAGTTGAGGGACCAAAATAGCTATTCTGCAATAAATTTAATACATACCGCTAATGGAAATTCGTTATCTTTACTTTCTCTCTTTTTAATACAAAATACCCATTTATAATTTATAATTCTTAGTTATTACAAAGACATAAATAATAATTTCAGCCGCATAAGAACACTTAAGATGTTGAACTTCCTATATTAAAGAATCATATGTATATAGCAATAGTATTGTTGTATAAAAGATATAGTGCTAAAACTAAACTATAGGTATTCATATGCTAGTGTTTCAATCAAAATATATAAACTTACCAAAAATACTAACTTAAAAAAATTATCACAATGAAGTTTCCAATATCAATGCATTAGTTTGTGGTTCGTTATGAAAATATTTTGTAACAATCGATAAACTGCAAAACATATATTTATTAGTAATGTATGCATTGATGCATTATACACGGTGACACTTAGCGTTTACTTTTACTTTTAACTTAACCGTGGTAGAGCTGAGTTGCTTATAAATATATATTGTACATTATGGTTATTCAGTTATTATTTTTCATAATATCTTATATTGGTAATACAATTTAGACATAAATAAGGGATATTTTAGTTTATGTTTTATAACGGTGGATGTGGACAATTTAGATGCAAACGAAAACAATATCTTTTATAATGGTATATGTGGACAATTGAAAAGGAAATTTAAATGTTACTTTAACTTATCTTTCGTAATGGCATAGTATGTTGGTAGTTTAGATGTAGATTTTTTCAGTTATTTATGTTGTTTCCTAATGCCAGAAAATGATAAGTTTTTTTAGAAAATAGAATAGACTAAAGGACAATTGTTCTGTGGTGATTAGAGTCAACTAAAATAATGGCAAGATGATTCTGATGATTGTTAATGTATCTTGTGAGGATTGAAGGATTAATGTAGAGGCTTGTTACGGACCTCACATTAGTAACATCATGATATATATGTTGTGATAATTTACATTGCACCTATTTTGGTCTTTAATAGGTGTTCGATCGGTACTTAAGCATGATTTCTTGTCACATCTGTTTATATATGTGACATCATGAATATTTTGTCTTTCAACTTTTTAATATCATTAATCCTGTTATTTTTTTATCCACGTGTTATGTTGAAACACTATTTCCTACTGTATAAAGGGGTATATTAACATACCTGTCCGCTCCTGAATGAGATTGACCCATCTTATCCCTCATCGACTCATCCTTCCTTGAGCTAAACACATTTTAGTAACAATCAGATGAAAGGAAGCTAGCCTCCACGGATCTAACAACTGGGGAAACGTGGTCATATTGTAATTCTAAAATAGACAATGGAAGTTCTCATAGCAGTCATATATATCAAAAGAAATTGACATTTATTCATCCAGGAGCAAACTGACAACACAGAATGATAGCTAGTGGAGTTCCTTATTTCCTTCTCACTTCTTTCCATGACAAATCATGCTACACACTCATCTATGTGAATACACATGCAAGACCCTATTTCTATAGAATGAAATCATCGCCTAGTCATCAAGTCCCGAATCATCCATCAAAATAAACAAAAAAAACAAAGACGAGTGTCCGTCTCAAGTCCAGTAGGTATTCTCTCTCGGGTGAGCATCTCTCACCATAAGAATCTAGTATTAGGTATGGAAAAAAAACCAGTAAGGCTTTGGTTTGCAGGGAGCCGGTCAATAATTTGTTATTTGGTAGATTAGTTGTAGTGTGGGGACTATGAATGTTACCCTCTAGTCAAGTTAGGGCTTCCAACGGGTTCACTCCTGCTTTGTGGTACTGTGGCTTGTGTATCTCTCATAAAAGTGTAGGGTTGAGACTCGTAAGTTTTCAAACTGCAGGTGTATCATTACTGAGAATGGCAAATGGAGATATGATTTTAAAGCATAAGCACTGTGATCACAATGTGACTCCTGAATCCTAATAGAGTGAATGTGGAAGCTCAGCGCTTGAGGCCTTCTAGGAGAACAAAGAGTCTGAGTTTACTTGTTTCTGTTTGACTTGGACATTGGAAAATACCATATTGTTGTGATTTTTGAGGTCCATAAATAGGAGCTTAATTGACCTTGCAATGACATTTCTCTCTTTCTTTGAGAGCGCAAAGTACCAGGTTTAGATTGTATATCTCCACTCACTTGGAGTCAAAAATAGATTTTAAACAATGTTACATACATAGTTCCCTTATCTTACAATTTGATTTATGTTGACTTACAATACAACAAAATTGTCTTAGGTTTTATTACATGATCAAAAAGCTATTGCCTTGTATGGTAACATAATGAGTCAACCAATGATCAAAAGCCATACAACATAGTAGTCTTATAGGGTTTTACATGATCAAAAAGCCCTTGCCGTGTATGGTAACAAAATGAGTGAAACAATGATCAAAAGAGTGGATCAAGCCTATCTGCTAAAATTTAATTTGTGTTCACCTACCATACAACATAGAACTCTTAGGTTTTACATGATAAAAGAGCTCTTGCCTTGTATGACTACACAGAGTCAACCAATGATCAAAAGAGTGGAAAAAGAGATAGAAAAGTCCACTATGGATTTATTAAATATAAACATAGCATCACAGGGACCTGGTAGTCATAAGAAAAAAATTAAGGACTTTTGTTATGTTACAACTAAGGAATTATTCTATATATATTGCTACTTTTGCTTTTCTTTATAAAACTAAGAAATTTCAGGACTCCAGTGTGCATGCTATCTTCACATTCATTCCAGGACTCATAAATTTATCCACATTGTACATGTCTTGGAATTTTTTTGTATATACAAAAATTATGTCATTAGTTGATATCAACA
This sequence comes from Saccharum hybrid cultivar R570, assembly GCA_038087645.1. Lineage (NCBI taxonomy): Eukaryota > Viridiplantae > Streptophyta > Magnoliopsida > Poales > Poaceae > Saccharum > Saccharum hybrid cultivar. The sequence continues at coordinate 7,509,944 of JAQSUU010000056.1, read as the reverse complement.
AGAATTGTTATATTTATGAAAACAATTGTGAATTCCTAGAAGTTAGAGCATCTCCAGGAGTTCGGTATAGTTTACTTGCTAAATTAACAGATCTATGTAGCAAGTTAACAAAAGAAATAGCAACCTCAAATTTGGTCCTTTTTTAACAGTCTCCTATGACAGCTTACTAAACGACTTTGCATTGGGAAGCCCGAGCTATTTCTAACCAACCAAGCCTTTTGGGTTTCTTTGTCTCTTATAGCTTTCTCACGTGTGAAAGGTCCTAATGGCTAGAGGGGGGTGAATAGCCTATTGAAAATTTCTACAACAACACTTAGTCAAGATGTTAGATAATTAAACAACGAAGCAAGTATTACGCTAGCCTATAAAAATGCAAGCCACCTACCACAATTCTAGTCACTATAGTCACTAAGCACACAAAGGCCATGTGAATGCCCAAGTTTGGTTTTGGTAATTAATGACACCAAGATGCTAATGCCATGTGTTAAGTATTTTGAGTTAGGCATAAGCAACACATGTGATGAAGGTGTACGTGGCAAGGAGTGGTGGCCACAAGATCACAAAGAAATGGTGCATGGACATGAAATGACGATTATGGTGGAGATGCACACAATATGATGGACATGATGATCAAGCGGAGGAGAAGGATCTAAGAGCGCAAGGCAAAGGTATAACCATAGGGTTTTCCTTTTGCCGGTCTAAGTTGAGTAGAGAAGTGATTGACCGGGTTTAGGATACATAGCCGACTATCAAGAGGGGCAATCACGGTTAGCTCGGGAATCAAGTGCCACTAGATCAATGTCTTGAGCATATGCATTAGGATCTTATAGAGAGCTAACATAACGCCTTGAAAATGTTTGTGAAAATGCTAACACATATGCACATGGTGTTTTTCACATGATGGTGTTGGCACATTTGCATATGCATTCAGGCGTTTTCGAGGAAATGAAATGCCTATTTTCTATTGCGCCGGAGGCGAGAAAAGGTGGTGATAGTCCAAAATAATTATCACTGAAAATACAGTGATCGGACGCTGTGGTCGAATTGACCGGACGCGAGTGGCGTGTCCGGTCAGTTCAAACCACAGACAGACGCGCGTATGAGAAGGGTCACGGACCGGCGCGTCCGATCCCTCGCGGAACCGGTGCGTCCGGTCACGCACCCAGGAGTTCAGCACGGAGGGCAGATGCGATCGGACGCGGTGGCGCGTCCGGTCACGTTCGACCGGATGCGTCCGGTCACGAGTGGACCGTTACTGGACTCCGATCGGACGCGGCTGGCGCGTCTGGTCACGTGCGATCGGACGCGTCCGGTCTCGACGAGAGCTTACTAGACCGCGACCGGACGCTGACACTGTCGCATCCGGTCAAACGCTAGAGCGCGTCCGGTCACGTCAACGGCTAGTACTGACGCGTACTGTTCACGCTTGTCCTGTAGTAACCGGACGCGTCCGGTCACCCTGAACGGTGCGTCCGGTCAGCGTGATTTCAACTGTGTCGTCCGGTAACGGCTAGCTGCGTACCCCTTCGCTATAAATAGATGTTGTTCGGGGTTTGAGGGGAACTCTTGCACATTTTGAGACCTAGAGACATCCTTTGAGCTAGAGAACAACCCCTCCACTCATCTCCTTGCTTGGTTGCACATCTTGAGTGAGATTGAGTGAGATTCAAGTGCATTGCTTGAGAGTTGCATTCTAGAGGCACTTGATCTTCGAGTTGCTACGGATTTCTTGTTACTCTTCCGTGTTTCCCGACACGGTAGACGGCTTGGAGCAACGGAGGTAATTGAGCTCGCAATTGGAGATTGTTGGAGCCCTCACCAAGTGTTGTAAGGGGTTCTTGATCCTTCCCCGCGGGAGTTCTCAAATTGGATACTCTAGTGAAGCTCGTGGCTTGGAGGATCCCCATCTTGTGTGTGGTTGTGCGGCGCCCGCCGAGGGCTCGACTCTTGATAGTCGATTAGCTCGTGAACCGACAAGTAGGTGCATCGCCACAACGAGGAGTAGCTTGCCGGGAAGCAAGTGAACCTCGGTAAAAATCTTGTGTCATCTCTTTGCCGAGGATTTCTCTTATGGTTGATCATTGTGATTAATTCTTTGAGTGCATTACTTCTCTACATCGTTGGTATAAGAATCAAGTCACTTGCTCTTTACTTTCTTGTACTATTCCTAGTGTAGTTTGCTTAGTGTAGCTTTTATCACATAGGAGTAAGTAGCTTAGTGACTTAGTCTTGTTGGTGTGTATTAGAGATCATAGCCTTGCTTCACTAGAATTGTATAGGTGGCTTGCATAGTATAGTTGAGCTAGTGCTAGAATTAGCTTAGCCATCTTTTATACTAACGTGGTTGTTTAGTGAAGCTTGTATTTTTTTAAATAGGCTATTCACCCCCCTCTAGCCATTTGGACCTTACACTATGTCACTACACTAAGTTAGTGAGCTCTCAAAGACTAACTAAAGAGCCTCACTAACCACTAGACATGACTCTTGCTTGCCCTCAAAACTAGCTACACTAGAGGACCAAGCTACACTAAGAAATGTAAATACACGGGAAAGATGGAGTGTTATACCGCCGTGTAGAAGAATGAGCCAGTCACCAATGGAGCCAATCAATCACAAAGAATGAATGATAATGAAGACTAATCACCTTGGAATCAAATGATGACACAATAATTTTTTACCGAGGTTCACTTGCTTGCCGGCAAGCTTGTCCTCGTTGTGGCGATTCACTCACTTGGAGGTTCACACCCTAATTGGCATCACATGCCAAACCCTCAATAGGGTGCCGCACAACCAACACAAGCTGAGGATCACACAAGTCACGAGCAATCCACTAGAGTATCTTTTGGCTCTCCACCGGGGAAAGGTCAAGAACCCCTCATAATCACCACGATCGGAGTCGTAGACAAGCACCTTCCTCCGCTCGGCCATCCTCGCTGCACCAAACTGTCTAGGTGGCGGCAACCACCAAGAGTAACAAGCCAAACCCGTAGCGAAATAGGAACACCAAGTGTCTCTAGATGCAAACACTCAAGCAATGCACTTGGATTCACTCCTAACCTCACAATGATGATGAATCAATGATGGAGATGAGTGAGAGGGCTTTGGTTAAGCTCACAAGGTTGCTATGTCAATGCAAATGGCCAAGAGAGTGAGTTTGAGCCGGCCAAGGGGCTTAAATAGAGAGCCCCACGAATAGAGTCGTTGGCTCCTCACTGCAGCTGACTGAGTTAGTGACGACCAAACACACCCACAAACGACCTGACCCGCAAGCACCGCGTCAGGTCAATACACCACCGCGCGTGCTACAACACACGATCGAACGCGCCAATCGTTGTGTCTCCCTAACGTCAGGTCGGTTCCAAAGAGCTCCCGGAGCACCAAAACCATGACCTGACGCATCAGGTGCACGCAACCAGACGCGCCAACGCGTCAGGTCTTCACCGTGCTCACTCAGCCGCTTACGTCACCGTACGTCATCATTGACCGGACTCACCACGAGTGCGTCAGGTCATATTTTAACCCAGCGTCCGGTCACATGATAGACAAGGCCCGAGCATGCCTCCTCGCTTTAAAAATGATCGGATTCACAGCTCTGCATCCGGTCACACCGGGAGCAGCGTTTGGTCACTGTTTTTCAGTGAAAAATAACTCCTCCACTTCACAAACTTCTCTACCCTTGCTCAAATGTGCCAACCACCAAGTGTATCACCTTGTGCACGTGTGTTAGCATATTTTCACAAACATTTTCAAGGGTGTTAGCACTCACTAGAATCTAAATGCATACGCAATGAGGTAGAACATCTAGTGGCACTTTGATAACCGCACTTCGATACGAGTTTCACCCTTCTTAATAGTACGACTATCGATTCTAAATGTGATCACACTCACTAAGTGTCTCGATCACCAAACCAAAAATCTCCTATCAAATTTCACTTTTGCCTTGAGCTTTTTGTTTTTCTCTTTCTTCTTTTCCAAGCCCTAGCACTTGATCACCATGGACATCACCACCATGATCTTCATCCATTTGCTCCACCACTTGGAATCTCTACTAACCTATCTCATATACACTTAGAGCACATAGGTTAATAGCTAGGGTTTCATCAATTCACCAATACCAAACTAGAGCTTTTAACGTGGAACCCTTTATTTTCTTATAATTTACTCATGCGTCCAATTTATCTAATAATCTCTCGAAAACCAATGTCGGATGAGGAGCGGTACCTCTCGGCTTTGGAAACTTATGAGTTGGAGAGGATATTTGATAGCTTTTTATTTTTAAGGAGCTCTTTTACCAAAATGTTGGAGCAGACTTTTTTCCCTTTTTCTAAAGAAATGAAGTTGTTTTACAAAACTGCTGGAGATGCTCTTAAAGGTTCATTCTGTATGCACAAGAATTTGCATCATTTATGTATCTGCAACAAGGTTCAGCTTAAGGAAATGGAAAATTGTCTTCTTGTCAAAGAAGCATACTGCTTATTTCCTAATTCATTTCCTCTGATGTCTGGGAGTACAAGTGTTGCACCTAGATACCTTGCAACAACCACAGCATTTGTGATCTGCCGAAAAAAATGGGAAATGGTGTTCCAAGTATTCAGTCAAATAGAATATGCAAATGTGTAGCTTGTTTTTTTTTCCTACACAATCAATTATGCCAAAAAATTCAAAGTTGCAGGCTAAAACCATTAGATGGTTGATTTTTTGCAAGTAGTATCAGTAACTACATTGTTCAGGTAATGGTTCAGATACGAAGAACTTGTAAATAATGAAAATGTGGAATTACTTACTTGGACTTGATTTGGTCCAGCAAGGTTTAACTTCCTCTTTAGCGTCCATCAAGGTCCTCCACTCCAGCTGTATTGCACTGTTCATTTCAGCATTGTTGTCAAGCTTCATTGTGTTTGACTTCGAACCAGTTGCCTCCAAGCCCTGCTCCTGCAAGCATGGATTTTGGTTATGGCATGACTGAATCAGTTGATTTTTTAAAAAAAAAACTTTGCAATAATCTGGATCCTTTCCAAGACTGCTTAATAATTCAGTGGTTTAACATACAAGATGCAGCCGGTTAGTTCAGGATACCAGTTTGTTCTTCTGATGGAGAGACCGAAGCTATCTCAAATTTTAAGATGTGCTTGATGATAGTGACTGTTTGCAATAAAGAAATTTAAGAATAGTGACCGACCCTTAGGCTAGTCTCAGTGGGGAGTTTCATAGCGTTGTTTCTAATACTGCCATGTCACATGAAATGAAATGAAACTTAGATGAAACACTCACTCACAATAGAGAGTTTCATTCTATGGTTTCAGAGGTATTTAATTTCAAGACTCATAGAAAGTTAGTAATCATGTCGAGCATTTCTTCTCTCTCTTCTTAAATACACTGCAATGTCATTAAAAATGCATATATATAGCAACCTATTTAATACAAATAAAACTCATGTGAAACTCCAATGAGACTGACCTTAGAGGGCACCATGACCTCGAGGCTGCCAATTTGGAACCTACCACAGGGAGCCTATTAATTTTGGAAAATGGGAAAAGAATTTGTAACCCAATCTACATACTCCCTCCACCCATAATATCTGTTCTTTTTTGTTTCCATGCCACAAGTTTGACTCGATTTGTATAAAATACGTGCAACATTTGTATCTTCAAATAAATTTATTAAAAAAACTAGATTCAAAGATCTTTCTAATGAAACTAATCATGTACCATAGATATTAATATTTTTAAATATATATTTTGTTAAAATTGTTTCTTGGGAAGCGAAAACAACAGATATTTTGGAACGGAGGGAGTACACGATTGTGGAGGAGGCTACGCAGCCTTGTTTTGCAGATCCAAACTGAAACATTCTGCAGGTGAGTTCCATATCTCAACGTCTGATCGAGGAAGAACAGCTTACTTGCATGGAAGCATAAATCTAAATTTTGAACGGTAGCTATGAAGAAAAAAAAAATAGCAACATCAAGACCTTTTGTTCTTCGGTAAGCCTTGGGAGCTTCAGGTAGGGTAAGAAAAAATGACAATCAAACTATTTTTTTATATTACATTAGTTTTCAAGAAAAAACATAAATCTAAATTTTAGTTACAGTAGCTCTGAAGAAAAAAAAAGAATAAATAGCAACATCAAGACCTTTTGTTCTTCGGCGAGATTAGGATTCGAAGGCATGATGAGGAGCTTCTGTTCTTGTTAAGCTCAGCGAAATCAGGATTCGAGTGTGAGATGAGGAGCTTCTTGACTTGTACCGCTTGGGAGGAATAGGGTTCGAAGTCTGCATATAAATAGGAATAAATTGAAGAAATGTGTGTCCAACGTGGAGTACATGTCCAACTTACCAAGGATTCTTTTCCCGATCCAAGCCGTTGTCTTCGTTCCATTGGATACCGATTGTACCCTAGAATTCCGATTTCGATTCGCTGATGAAGCGTCATCAGCGGCGTCGGCTTCTCGAAAGGACGCGGCGACAGCGGCGCTGCACGTTGGACTGATGCCGCGACGGCGCTGCGCACTGAAACGAAGCAACGACGACGCGGGGAGATGAGCCCGACACCATGAACGTGGCCACCATGGCGGGGCTAGGAGACGAGCCCGATGCAATGAACGACGGCCATAGCGGCGACGCCGGCTTCTCGGAAGAATGCGGTGGCGGCGGCGGCGCTACACGCTGGATCGAGGCAGCGGCGGCGCCGGGAGACAAGCGGACGATGCAGCAGCGGCGTCGAAGGCGAGCGAGCGAGTGGCACTAGAAGACCGGCGGCGTGGGAAGACAAACGAGCGGCGGCACTAGAAGATGAGCTAGCGAGGAATTCTTTCTTTTGTTTAAACAATAGCGATTCAACTTGGGCTAAGGCCAGGCACGATCGAGTGGGCGGACTGTTGGGCATGTATGAATGGGCTGGACAAAAAAAATTAAAAATTTTATCCCTTTATTGTTCGGGATAGATTTTCGTTCCAAAACTTACCTTTTGACCCGTGAAAAGGCCGACACGCTGTGGACATGCTTCTACATTGAGGCTGTGTTTAGTTCCTCCTAACTTTCTGAATTTGGCACTATATAAAAAGAAGATTTCCCGTCACATTAATCTTGCGATATATGCATGAAGTACTAAATGTAGATGAAATCAAAAACTAATTGCACAGTTTAGTTTGTACTTTGCGAGACAAATATTTTGAGCCTCATTGGGAAATGGTTGGACAATTATTACCGAATATAAACGAAATAGTACCGTAAGTTTTTCGTTGGTCATTCAGTGACGTCCGGAACGCAGATGCTGAGACGCATGGATCACGCGGCTCTCATCTACGGAGTACTGGGATCATATAGCCACAGCCAGCTGCCCAGGCCCCAGCTGGTCTGAGAGCCGCGAATGGAGCGACACGTCACACGAGCGCATGTGCCCCGACGCCGAGGATACGGGATTCCGGTGGTAGGTGGCGCACTCCTCCCTAGAAGTGGCAGCGGCTGTGCCTCAGGCCTTCTTCTCTCATCTCTCACAACTAAAAAGAGTAAAAGTAAGACAATTTCTTCGTGCGGTAAAAATTTCGCGTCGTCGACCTGCCATCCTCGTGCGATCCCTCGGGCCGACAGGTGGGCCTGCGTACCCAAGCAATCCCCCGCACCGACAGGTGGGCCTACGTAGGACGTGCGCGCAGCTCCCCGCAACCTCCCCATCCCGCCTCCTCTCTTCTTCGAGGGTTTGGCCGCCGCCATGGCGAACTGCCCGCCCTACTCTGCAGCCACGACCCACGACTGGAGCGCGTGCGAGCGCAAACACAGGACACAACCGAGCATGGAGCAACACCGCCCGGCCATGCACCCACGCCCCAATCCTGTCGGGCAACGTCGCAGACTCGCCGCCTGTTACCATTCGCCTCGTCAGATCCGGCACGGCGCGCGGATCCTCGCCGATTTGTTCCCGACGGCACATCAGAAGGTGGGATCTCTATTTCTGACATCAATCACTGGAGCACTCTCTCGGTTTCATCCGTTGGAGACAAGGACCCCGACGAAGACCAACAGGTATGCCCACCTTCTCTTCCCTTCGAGTTGTGCGAAACTGAGCACCCGAACCCTGGCTATATTTGTATTCAGATCTGATCTAATTACAAGTGTATACATGTATCCCTTTCAAAGATATCAGAGGTATATGTGCACGCCCAATGTCCTTTACTGGATCCGCACCTGCGATTCTGTGTGCTTTGATCTGCTTTCCTCTTAATGTTCTAGCCCTTGTGCTCCTCATCCTTCTATTGTATTAATGAACGAACCTACATCAGGATTGGATGCTAGATCTGCAGCCATTGTAATGAGGACAATGCGTGATATTGTTAATACAGGATGGACCATTGTTTGCACAATCCATCAGCCAAGTATTGACATATTTGAATCATTTGATGAGGTAAAAGGAGTAACTGAGAAGTCATTATCTAAGCTATTGATTATATAAACATGAGAGTGGGTTAATACTGACAAACATTCTAAAAATCTTACATATTTGTGATGAAATCTCCACTAATTAGTTATGCTTATGGACTTTCAGTTTCCAAAGTAAAACACTATGATGTTAAATCTAATTTAGGAGTAACAATCACCATGATGAGAAATTTTAGTCTGAACTCTGATTGGTGGAAGTTCCATTGTTCTCATTTACTTAACCTACTATTTTCCCCCTGATAGTACTATGTATAATATGATTACAATGCTTAACTTGCATATGCTGCTCAGCTTATATTCATGAAGCATGGAAGGCAGCTTATATATGCTGGTCCCTTAGGTGCCAAATCGCGTAATCTGGTTGACTTCTTTGAGGTATGTTCTGCAGTATGTGTTTTCTGACTTGCACAAACTTAAGCAAAGCCTCTGTCCTTATGCTCTCATATTCGGGAATAGGCAATTCCAGGAGTGCCTAAAATCAGAGACGGCTATAATCCTGCTGCATGGATGTTGGAAGTTACAAGCACTCAAATGGAGCAGATTCTTGGAGTGGATTTCGCTGAATACTATTGGCAATCAAAATTATTTCAGTAAATATAATGTACCCTTTTAAAATTCTCTTAGGGCCTGTTTGGACCCTATGAATTAAAACCAATATCTAGAAAATGCTTCCCATTTTATTATTAGATTACTTCTCAAATACTCTTCCTAGGAACCAAATAGGGCCTTAGGTTTTCGTATTCACCTTTTCCTCACCATGGGTTTATGCTATTGTAGAGAAATCGTTGAGGCCCTGAGAAAACCGAGCAATAAATCGAAAGAACTTACTTTTGCCATGAAGTACGCTCAACCATGATCTCAATATATTGCTTGCTTATGGAAGCAAAACTTACCGTACTGAAGGAACCCTTAGTACACCGCCGTTAGATTCTTCTACACAGTTATTATTTCCTTGATGTTTGGGACCATCCGCTGGAAATTTGGCTCAAGAAGGTATGCTCCCTGATTGATTTTCCTGCTAACAATTGATATGAATACTTACACATGGTTCTCTTTCTGGTGAACTGAACCGACCACAATTTTTGTTGATGTGTAATTGCCAGGGACCCAACATGATATATTCAATGCCATGGGTGCCATGTATGCAGTGGTGCTATTCATAGGAATTACCAAGGCCACTTCTGTTCAGCTTGTGATCTCCATCGAAAGATTTGTATCATACAGAGAGCGAGCTGCTGGGATGTACTCAGCATTGCCTTTTGCATTTTCTCTGGTAATTCCTGTCAGGGTGTTATCCCCCCTTAGATTTCGTTATTGTTCATAACATTGTGCTAACAATGGGTCCCACTAACAATTACTCTTTGGCAGGTCACGGTGGAGTTCCCTTACATCCTTTCTAATAATTCAGTTATGCCAATTATGCTGCCAGATAATTGGTTATTGGTCAAGCAGCTTATACATGCCAGTTGCAATTTACATTCAACCCACTACATGGTACAGTTATCAGATA